>OX453003.1:34089053-34736740 GCA_949699075.1 Asteroscopus sphinx
AAATACAATAAACATCTTTAATACCAGTTTCCGTCCAAATCGACTCTCTAAAAAACGTACTAAGAAAACAAAAGAAATCCACACAACGATAGCTTTTTATTATTTAATTCACTTTTAAATTAAGAAAAGTTGTTTTAAAAAGTTATATTAATGCTTAATTTTAATAAATACTACTACTGTAGTAGCCAACATTGAAGTCAATGCTAATTTTTACACCATTAAAAAGTCACAGTAACGTAAAAACACTAAATACTAACAGAACAAGGAGAAATTTAAACGAGCGCGGGAACTATGACAAGTAGAGGGCAACGCCCCTACCGCCCTTCGGCCGGCTCGCATCGAGTGCATTTCGTCAACGATCGGTCAATCTCGGCAACATTCGGCCCGTGCGGCACACGAATCTAGGCTAGTTACTTCATAGTAAATGTACTAATTATCTTCCGTCTCACGCGCCAGGGGATGTAGCTCGTATTTCATAGAAGTTGTATGAGCGCTCTGCGTGCGCTCCGCGAAGCGCACGGGGCTTTTTTGTTCGAGCGAAAATAAGTCTTAACTTCGTCAGTTTAGAGATTAAATTGATTTGTCATTATTATTCGTAAGCATAAAGTAGATGCGTAATACTGATGTTTTAGATATTTTGTGATTCTTTTCAAAGGTATTATGAATTTATGAACTGGTAGTGCAGCGCACGAGTGCACTTAAGGTACAGCCGCCACTGGTGAGGTGGGGTTATGGTTCACTGGTGTTACCTGTGGCACGGCAGCGGGCACGAAGTAGTCCTGCGGCGCCGTCGAGGCCAGTGGGGCTAGCGGGGCCAGCGGGGCGGGGGCCGCGGCCGCCGCGCCCGCCGGCCGCGGGTTGAACACGTCCACGTACGACTTCTTTATGTCTGCAAACGTACGATACGCATGGGCACACTAATACAGGGTGGCGCAAGTGTTGACCAATATCAAAACTCATACTATTCAGACCTAATTGAGAATAGACCAAGTTGTGTACTTGAGTTTTTTTGATAACTATGAATTGTACTTTTATACAAATAAAAACCAACCAAGAGCGAGTCGGGCTCTGTTAGCGACGCCGCATAATTATTATTAAAACGCGGTGTTGTAATAGATTTAGGTATTAAAGAATTTTCTAGAATAGTATGATCGTTGTCCAGAGCATTCCAGTTAGAACCGAATAAGTATTGTATGTACGAGAACATTCTAGAAAGACATACTAGAATATTTTAGATACGAAGTAGTCAACCACGAATGTACTAGAAAGTTCTCGAATAAATGGAAAGCTCTGGAATGTTCTCGAATAGAATGAGTCTACTATGTACCTACTAGAACATTCCAGAATATGTTGTTACTGGAAGGTTCTAGAGTATATGCTGGTCTCTGACGGCCGGGATATAAATAGGGCCGCTCGGGCTAGGGAAGTCAGTTGTTACTTGGCGATAGAACAGTAAACTAGTCAGTTGTGAATTAACGTGAACTAAGTAAGCAAGTCTGCTAGTAAGTAATTATTGTAAAAGTGTTGACCGAATAAAGAACATTGGAGAATCTGGAAGCTTTTATTTGGCATTACTTCGTGTCCCGCCAGTCCGTGAATAAGGTTACGAGAGGTAATTAATAGTCTACTATTTAACAGCCATTTTTGATCCTATCAACCGGATCATTACCTCGGTACGTAACAATTTTTGGTCCTTCGAGCCGGATCGGGAAGACCACGACATAATGCCGATCGTCCGCTCCAATTCACCGTGCCGTTCGAAACCGGAACATCGTGAAGAATCTGAGGATAACTGGACTACAACAGATGGTTCAATGAACACGCCGACCGAGATCAGTGCCACTGCCTCGAAGCCCGTACGGATGACACGTGCTGCTGCCGCAGCCGCCGCCACCGCACCAACGCAGACCGTGCGCCCCGCGACCGATTCATCAATGACGTCGCGCCAAGCACGCCCTGCGCAAGTGATGAAAGCACACTGGCACTCCACCCTAACGTCAGACGCGACGACATCGCAAGCGCAAACGAAGAGGCCAATGACTACGAAGCCGAAGAACATTGGAGAACCGGAAGTTTCACCGTTAGTTTCTTCGGAAACTTTAGTTCCTCTGACCGTCTCAAAATCAACAAAATCTTCGAAGAGGATGGAGTTGGAAGCACGTAGAGAACTACAGAAGAGGCAGTTGGAAATGGCGAAAGCCGCAGCCGCCCTAGCCCAGACAGAACTTGAACTCACCCAGTGCGAATCAGAAGAAGAATTAGAAGTTGAGTTCGAAATGGAAAAGTCGACGCAAGTCGAACAATGGGTAGAGCAGACTGCTACGTACTTGGAAGAACCGAAGGAAGTTGAACCAATCCAGAAGACCGAAATAAAGGAACTAGCTGATGCTATTATCAGCGCCGTGAAAACAACTCAACCAGCCTCGTCACTCGCACCGCCGAAGTATACGTGGATACTACCAGACTTCAATGGAGCACATGAAGAGTGGCTGCCTTTCAAGAGGGCATACATGGACACTGCGAAGTTATGCAACAATGTGCAGAACATGGCTCGCCTGAGAATGTCCATCAAGGGAACAGCAAAAGAAGCTGTTAGAAGTTTATTGTTTGTGGCCTCCGACCCCGAAGAAGTTATAACTGCCTTAGAACGGAGATTTGGGAGGCCGGAACAACTTGTGCTCGCGGAGATGGAAAAGATCAAGGAGCTACCACGTGTTAGTGATACGCCGCGAGACATATGTGAATTTGCAAGCCGCATCAGCAACGCTGTTACGACGATAAGTGTGCTGAACAAACCACACTATTTATACTCGCCGGAAATGAGTAAGTGCATTATCGAGAAGTTACCGCCGATACTGCGGTATAGATGGTTCGATTATAGCGCACGCAGCGGTGAAGAACCGGATCTGATCAAGATCATGAAATTCTTGAACGCAGAAGCGGATTTATGTGGGACATTCGCGCCTCCGGAAACCAATAAGAAGAGACACGGGAATTCACGTCATCCGGTGCACGAGACCTATGATGATGAAGAAGAAACCGTTGCAACAGCTACGGAAGCATACAAGAGGTCCTGCGCTTACTGCGAAGAGGAACATTGGATCACCGAATGCAAGAAATTTAAAGAAGCGAGTATAAACGAAAGATGGGAAATAGCAAAGCAGAGCCACCTTTGTTTTAGATGCTTACGCCAACGTCACATAAGAACGAACTGCAGAGGACAACCCTGCAAGAAATGTAAAAGACCGCATCACACAATGCTGCATCCGGAGCCAGTACGAAGATCGACTACACCGGTGCAGCACGAGAATCCTTCGCCTTCAGTAAATGATCGGACCACAGTCGATGAAGATTTGAACAGCGTCGTGAAGTCCGCATATGCAACAGCAGATGGGACCAAAGTATATTTGAAAATGATGCCAGTGGATGTTTATGGTCCGAAAGGTTCTGCCCACATCCTCGCCCTGCTCGACGAAGGATCTACGGTGTCATTGTTGGATGCCAAAGTTGCTGCGCATATTGGAGCCACTGGGAAGCAAGAATCACTCGTCCTAGAAACTGTTGGTGGAAAGTTAATCGAAAAGAAGGACTCACAGCGCGTGGACCTGAAGATTAAGGGGGCGCATCGTAAAGACAAGCGGACACTAAAAAGCGTACGCACTGTAGAAGATTTAAAGCTGTCGTCACAATCTGTGGACGAGGGCATCATCGAGCAATGCAAGCATTTAAAGGAGATGAAGAACGAACTCCTGTACGAACATGAGAGACCAGCCCTTCTCATCGGTCAAGATAATTGGGACCTAATAGTAACGAGAAAAGTACTGAAGGGTAAACCGAACGAACCAGTCGCGTCACTGACTAGTCTCGGTTGGGTGCTGCATGGATGCTGCACCAGGAAAAATGCTTCAAAGGATTTGGTAAATCACTGCCGCACCACATGTAGTGAAGAAGCCGATTCGATTGAAGTACGGCAGCGACGCATCAGCAATAAGGACGATGAGAGAGCTTCAGTGCTGTTGAACATAATTTCGATACAACAGCCCGATGAAAGTGTCACGTTGCCGAATGCTCAGAAACACAATAGGCTACCTGACATTGAAAATAATCAAAAAGATGCAATACGACATGTGACGACAGATTTCGACTTCGAACCAAAACGGATCTTCGGTTCTGGATTTTCGTATCGGCCTGATTCAAAGCGGCCGGCCAAGAGATTTGAAGAAAGAGAAGTCACCCGAGTAGATGTGAAAAAGAATAAGCCATTGGTGACAAATTGGAAATTACCAGATCCGAATGGATACTCGACCTGGACGCGCCCGCTTTGTGCGATAGCAAGAGATTTCATGTACATGGATCTGTGTAAGAAAGACAAGGCTACCGTGTACGCTGCCCGTAAACGGGAAGATAATTGGAAGCCGTATAAGAAGAAAAAGAAGAAAACAGTCTCCAACCTGCAAAATAAGAAAGAAGTAAGGAACTGGCCACGACAAGAAGTCTTTGAACTTTACATCGAGGATCGAGGCAGCAGAACGAGAATAGTCGACGGGCAAACAGCAGGAGGGGTGTTGAAACGACCCACTTCAGCGACTTGGTTCCAGAACTTGGTACCGTCAGCGACGTCGCGACCGATGGATGGAGTGCGCGACAGAACGCGCACTGGGGGGGAGACTGTTAGCGACGCCGCATAATTATTATTAAAACGCGGTGTTGTAATAGATTTAGGTATTAAAGAATTTTCTAGAATAGTATGATCGTTGTCCAGAGCATTCCAGTTAGAACCGAATAAGTATTGTATGTACGAGAACATTCTAGAAAGACATACTAGAATATTTTAGATACGAAGTAGTCAACCACGAATGTACTAGAAAGTTCTCGAATAAATGGAAAGCTCTGGAATGTTCTCGAATAGAATGAGTCTACTATGTACCTACTAGAACATTCCAGAATATGTTGTTACTGGAAGGTTCTAGAGTATATGCTGGTCTCTGACGGCCGGGATATAAATAGGGCCGCTCGGGCTAGGGAAGTCAGTTGTTACTTGGCGATAGAACAGTAAACTAGTCAGTTGTGAATTAACGTGAACTAAGTAAGCAAGTCTGCTAGTAAGTAATTATTGTAAAAGTGTTGACCGAATAAAGAACATTGGAGAATCTGGAAGCTTTTATTTGGCATTACTTCGTGTCCCGCCAGTCCGTGAATAAGGTTACGAGAGGTAATTAATAGTCTACTATTTAACAGCCATTTTTGATCCTATCAACCGGATCATTACCTCGGTACGTAACAGGCTCACTACCAGAGTTCTGTATCCGTACTAGAATGTTATCATCACGCTTACATGTTTGGAGGGACTTGACAGAAATATAGGTAAAATGAAATGCGTGAACAAAGAAACAAACATGATCCGATACATCTAGCTGTTTTCGAAAAAAAAAAAGGAATTGATAGTCCGACGCTAATAGACAGACAGACAACAGTGATCCTATAAGGATTAAGTTTTTTGTTTTTAAGTACGGAACCCTAAAAAGAAGTTATTAATCAAATGATAGCGGTAAGTTTCGGTCAGTTTTTAGGACACCTATATAAAGACGACAATAGTAAACTAATCATAACAATGGAAATAAAAGCAATCCTTACGCCGTCCTTTCTGCATTTTGAATATGTTAGAGACCGGGGCTGCTGGGGGCACACCGATGGCCGGGGGGGCTCCCATCGCCGGGGGCGCTCCCACTGCGGTGGCCGCCGGCGCCAGCGGGGGTGACGAATTTCTGAAAACGAAATAATAACGTAACCAATATTTACCCGATATAATCTAAACACAACGAAAGCAAAAATCTACTATTTTAGATTCAGATTGATTTATTTGTATAAACATAACTAGGGTATTTAGGTTTAGTGATTTTATAATGCCCAAATATGAATTTTCACGCGTGAGATTCTACTGATAGCTGAGTATAGTGCAGCTATCATTATCTTTTCAGTTCACGCTTCGCTAATAGTATTAAATACGATTTCGAATGGACTGGTAATTTTGGGGGGGGGGGAGGGATATGTCATAATCGCCACGCTTGGCAGGCGGGTTGGCGATCGCAGTTGGTTAGTTAAGTGCTCAGACAACGCTGCTGCCCATTCTCTGGTGAATCCCTTAGTCGCCTTTTATTATTATTTACGTCCGGCACCACACGGACGATTGCCGGTTACAGGATCAAGCCTCGAAACGTATCCTTCTGCAGCGAGGTGTGAAACAGGGAGATGTGATCTCTCCGAAACTGTTCATTGCTGAATTGGAGGATGTCTTCAAGGTACTCACAGACAGTAAGCCTCTAGACGCCGATTAGCCGGATACCCCCGGTCACAACGCATACGCAGTACCACTGCATATCATTAGCCCCGCCGCCAATCGGAATGTCACTCTGTCAGCGAGCGGCACCAAGCATACCACCGTACTTTTGAGCCGACCAATCATAACGTGCCATCCGCCCCCCGACCCCCGCCAACATTTTACGACTGCGTTCGCATGCAAAACTTTGTTTATGCGGCGTCTTGAGGCTTACTGGTCTGTGAAGGTACTGCACTGGAAAGGGCTACGCATTAACATAAACGGCGAGTACATCACTCACCTCCGGTTTGCCGACGACATAGTAGTCATGGCTGAGACCATGGAGGACCTCGGAACAATGCTCAATGACCTCAGGAGAGCTTCTATCGGAAGCTCTCCTGAGGTCATTAAAATGAATATGGAGTGGGTCTTAAAATGAATATGGACAAGACAAAGGTTATGTCGAATTCCCATATAGCACCCATTCCCGTAAACATTGGAGAATCTACACTCGAAGATGTTGACGATTATGTATACCTAGGACAAACTGTCCAGTTAGGTAGGTCCAACTTCGAGAAAGAGGTCAATCGTCGAATCCGACTCGGTTGGGCAGCGTTCGGGAAGCTACGCAATATTTTCTCGTACAAAATACCGCAGTGTCTCAAGCCTAAAGTCTTTGACCAGTGTGTTGCCAGCAATGACTTACGTACGGCACTGAAACGTGGTCGCTTACAATAGGCCTGATAAGAAGGCTCAAAGTCACTCAAAGGGCAATAGAGAGGGCTATGCTCGGAGTGTCCCTGCGTGATCGAATCAGAAATGAGGAGAT
Organism: Asteroscopus sphinx; assembly: GCA_949699075.1. Classification (NCBI taxonomy): domain Eukaryota; kingdom Metazoa; phylum Arthropoda; class Insecta; order Lepidoptera; family Noctuidae; genus Asteroscopus; species Asteroscopus sphinx. The sequence goes on from OX453003.1 coordinate 34,096,199, forward strand.
TCGCAGGAGAACGAAAGTGACCGACATAGCCCGAAGAATTGCCAAACTTAAGTGGCAGTGGGCGGGGTACATTGCTCGCAGAAAGGACGGCCGTTGGGGCAGTAAAGTTCTGGAGTGGCAACCGCGTACTGGATGGCGCAGCGTGGGTAGGCCCCCCACATGGTGGACCGACGACCTGGTGAAGGTCGCAGGTATCCGCTGGATGCGGTAAGCGCAGGGCCGGTCGCTGTGGCGATGCTTGGGGGAGGCCTATGTCCAGCAGTGGACGTCTTTTGGCTGAAATGATGATGATGAATGATGACGAATGGACTTCTTTCTTGTTCACACTCACTCGACTCATTCCACTTTTCAATTGCTTTAGTTCAAACTGTGACCACCTGAACACATATTATGGAAGATCGATCTACTGCGAGGTGCAGCAAGTGAAGGAGAGGCAGATAACGATGTATGTATACTCACTGCAGGTGCGGCAGGTCGGCGGAGCGGGGCGGCGGCGGCGGCGGCGGCGCGTCGGCAGCCTCGTCGCCCGCCAGGTCCCGCCAGCGCTGGCTGGCCGCGTCCCACACGATCTGACACACCGCACCACATCGCGTCATGTACTACACCACTACCACCCAACCGTACTACTTAGGGGACATACAAGACTGAGGCTTAAAACAGTATTTTTATAATTTTTTATTTTGCACTGCAAAATTATTATTCTTCCAAAATAAATTGACTCAATTCGGGAGATTTTATCAATTTCGATAGAAAGTTTTCTTTCTTGGTTAAATGTAACTTATTACGTAGAGAGATGGGCTTTGTGTCTGTGTATGTAAAGTATGTCATAGCTCATTGTCTTATGTTACGAGGACTGTACCTGACCTCAAAATATATATTTAAATGTATGGTTTACAATATTTAGTAATTTCTTATTTGTAAGAATACTGTGTAGTAATTTTTAGAGAACCCAGGACTTATAACACTGTAATGCAATAAAAGACTCAAAGTGCGAAATATATTTATTATATAGATACATAAATAAGATATAAAGTTATTTGTAAAACATATTTAAAGATAAATAAATATATAAAATATATTCAAAGAAGACATAATACATTACATAAAAGTCAGATAAATTCAATCGCGGCAAAGTATTTTATGTAAACTAGTCGTAGTCTTTACGATAATTTCGATGTTTCAATCTTACAATGTTGAGTTATATGATATTGTTTTGGTCAACAGTTACTTTCAAACAGCAGTAAGTAACAAACAATTCGTATTTTATGTTATACACGAACTCGGAAGTAACGACTATGAGGACAAACCGATATTATAACAACATCTAGTTAGACAAACTACTCTAGACACCAAACGACACGGGGACACAAAGATTGAGCGGGGTTTAGCACGACTAGAACGATAGCTACGATTCCTCAAATCAAAAATTGCTCAACCAATTTATACAGAGGACAGTTCCGAATAAGGCTGGTTTTCCACCAGAGATCTGCGAGGAGGTAGCTAGGTGGCGCGAGGATGTGTAGCGGCACTGTGAAACGGTGTGATGGCTTCCACCAAAGCTATTCATGGAGATAGCGCGGTACGAGCATGCCACAGACCAGTAAGCCTTTAGACGTCGATTAGCCGGACACCCCCTGTCACCAAGCTTATGCAGTAGTACTGCATATCATACGCTCCGCCGCCAATCGGGACGTCAGTCCGTCACCGAGCTGCACCAATCATACGGAATCATATCACCGAACTTTTAAGCCGACCAATCATAACGCGCCGTCCACCCCCCGGTCTCCGCCAACCTTTTACGACTATGTTCTCATGCAAAACTTTGTTTATGCGGCGTCTTGAAGCTTATTGGTCTGTGGAGCATGCGTAACGTAGCTGTGAAACGGTGTGTAGCTGAGTGGTGCGAGGATGCGTAGCGGACTTTTTGGTAGTCCACACGTCCTTCTCACACATTCCTCGCTCGCGTCACTCGCACACACCCTTTTTTCATCAGTTACATTAGAACAGTACCAGGATTGCTTGAGTTTCTCACCGGCTCTTCTCCATGGGATCTACGTTTTGGAACCGTGCAACTAAGTTCTCGACATTTTATAAGTGTACGTCCTATACTACTCCTGTGGCTATTTGAAATAAAAACATAGAAAGTCGAATGTATTTGCCTAAGCTTCGGCCTTTGATTACACCATACTATGAATGGAAACAATAGAATATCAAGAATCACAAGTTTGTAGATGAAAGTTTATAACAATGTAGGCATGTCGGCGCGGGGCTTGCGCCTGCGCAGGCCTGCGGCACTCACGGTGGGGTTCTTGTCGTCGGGCAGGATCATCTGGTTGGGCGGGCGCAGCGACAGCTTGGTGAAGATGCCGCCCAGCCAGCTGCCGCCCTTGCCCTTGGCCACCTTGCTGCCGTCCTCCTTCGCCTTGGCCTCTTGCTTCTTCTTAGCTGCAGTCTTCGGGGTGTCCGTGTCGCGCTCGTTCTGTTGCTGCTAAACATTCATAATGGTCACAACACAATATCTGTACAAAGAGAAAATGTGAGTTTTCATTTTATGTTAAGAAGTTACAAAATCAATTCAAAAAATTAAAATTAAAAATTAAATTAAATAAATATTTTTGGCTCATGGACATGTGCATCTTCCCCTGCCTCACCTATGGAGCGCAAACATGGTCACTGACAAAGCGTCAAAAGTCCGCACTTGGAGTTTGTCAGCGAGCAATGGAACGCAGTATCCTAGGACACATAGCCGAACAGAAACGGTGGGATTAAAGGCATCTAATACTCAACAAAATAAATTGATGAACCTCATTAGTAACTACCCACATAAGAATAATAATGCGATATCGAACAAAATCCACAATACAACAACAGTTATCAATTTATCATCAAAAGTCCTATCTGATGAATCTGTGAGTATTTTGTCCCGTGGATTAAACTTCGCCCCGGCTCCTCACAGGATACCAATGGAGGACATAATAACAAATATTGAAAACACTATCTTTCGTAACAGAGTCCCTCATGGGGACGCTGAGTGTTTGCGGCAGGATGTGTCATCGATCTTACGTAAATCATCACTACCAAAATCTAATATTAGCCGCCAGGAAACCTTGGCCCTACGAAATTTACGTAACGATCCGGACTTGCTAGTGTTGCCAGCCGACAAAGGTAATGCAACTGTGGTCGTCGATACCGAGGCGTACGAAAATAAAATCATACAAATGGTGAGTGACGCCACAGTATATAAAAAAGTTACTTATAACCCGACTGCCAGGGTCACAACAAAAATTGTCAAATTATTACATGACTTGGATGACCAGGAGCTGGTGCCACGTTTGCGTCCACATAATCCAACACCACCTAAGATGTATGGCCTGCCTAAAATTCACAAGCCAGATTGGCCTTTAAGACCTATAGTTAGTCAAATAGATGCACCCGCGTACAAACTGTCACGTCATCTGGTTACTATTCTGCAACCGTACACCGGGAAATCGGCCAGTTATGTTAGAGACTCCAGACATTTCGTCACTTTGTTGGAGGATGTACAGCTGCAAGACAAGGAAATCATGGTCAGCTTTGATATCACCTCACTGTTTACCAATGTTCCAGTAGATGAGGTCATCCAAATTATTTCTACCCTATTGCAAGGTACTGGTTTACCTACTGGATACATTGAGTGCATACAATTTTGCTTAAAAAGTGGCTATTTCCTATGGAAGGGCGATTTCTACCTGCAGGTAGATGGAGTGTCAATGGGGTCACCGCTGGCACCAGTGGTTGCCAATATCTTCATGGAGTGGTTTGAACAGCAGGCATTAGAATCCACTTCTCAGGGGCCTCGACACTGGTGGCGTTACGTAGATGACGTGTTCGCCATTATAGACCGGGATTCACTGGTGGACTTCACAAGACATCTGAATGGGATGCACAGGAAGATAGAGGTAACACTCGAAGAAGAAAAGGATGGAGCTCTGCCGTTTTTGGACGTCCTAGTTATAAGAGAACCAGATGGTCGTGTGTCACACACCGTCTATCGGAAACCGACACATACGGACCGATATCTTAGGGCAGACTCACACCATCATCCAGCACATCTATCTTCTGTGCCTAGGTCACTGATCAACCGGGCGTTAAGTTTATGCGACCCCAAGTACGTGGACGCTGAATTACAGCATTTACAACAAGTGTTGGAGCGTAATGGTTATCAGTGGCGGCAATGCACCCGCATGCTGGGTAATACTAACACTGTACGGAGGCGACCGGCTGGTGTGGAACGTACCCCCGCATTTTTACCGTATGTGAGGGGCATTACGGACAAGATTTGATACCTGTTACGCCGAAGGTATAGCATCAGGACAATCTACCACCCACCCGGGAAATTACGGCAGCTGTTACGCTCAGCAAAAGATAAAGATCCTCTAGGGGTCCCTGGCGTATACATGATACCGTGCGACTGTGGCCTTAATTATATAGGGGAAACGCAATATTAAAACCAGACTTAGCGAGCACATAAGCTGTATGAAAAGCATGGACAGCAATAGGTCAGCAGTAGCAGAACACGTGTGCAATGCGGGTACGGCTCATTTCATACGGTTTGACAAAGCTTCCGTACTAGCGAGGGAGAAGTACTTTATACCGCGGAAAGTACGTGAAGCTATTGAAATCAGTCGTCACCCAAATTTCAATAGAGACGGAGGTTGGAAACTGCCACCTGCCTGGAAACCAGCTCTCAGGTCTTCATCAAACAGCCATGTCCCGTTGAGCCTGGAGTATGACACGGTCAGCAGTGTGTGTACCGGTGATAATCCACCTGAAGACTCGGACACGACGAGCGACGAAGATGCACGACCACCACCGAAACCAGGCGCTCCGTCACCGTCTTCGCGAGCGCAGCGCTACGCGGCGCGCTGTGGCCTCTAAATCCACAGTTTGGTGCGCGACGCCGCCGCGTAACCAGCTCATGATTAAGGGCTCCGTTCGAGCTCGAAACCGGTCGGGCACACCCGATGATATAACGTGAGTGAAACCGTTTATATTAATCAGTATCCTAGGAGTTAGACTAACTGATCGCGTAAGAAACTCTATACTGCGTTCCAAAACACAAATTGCTGATGTAGGCCAAACAGCTGCCAAGCTTAAGTGGAACTGGGCTGGTCACATCTGCCGCATGCCGGAGGAGCTATGGGCGAAAACAAGTGGGTTCCAGACAGCAGAAAACGACAACGCGGCAGGCCCAGAAGGAGATGGCGGGACGAACTTGACTCCTATCTGAAGGACTGGCCCCAGAAGGCAAAAGACAGGAACAAGTGGAAAACGGGAAGGGAGGCCTTTGCCCTGCAGTGGGATGGGACACTACAGGCTGATAATAATAAATATTTTAGGGACATTTTTACACATCACCATCTAGTCCCAAACTAAGCAGAGCTTGTGGTATGGGTACTAGACAATGGATATAATACTTATTATACTTTTTTTTTTGTAAATACATACTTATAATACATAAGAAACAACCAGACCAACACAAACACTCATGTTCATCACACAAATATTTGTGTCCTGTGGGAATCGAACCCACGACCTCGTGATCAGCAGTCCGACACACAGAGGTCGTCAATTGTTTTTCTTAAACATGCTTGGAAATCCGAGGATTATTTTGACAACCTTCTTTGGGATAAATCAATAATGCTGTACTGGAAAAATACATGCCAACAGCCGTAGGCCTGATATTTATCTATGCTGCGAATAAATAGAACGGTTTCGGTCAAGTCCAATAGGACTGCCCGTTATCCATCTGTATAGGATGCTCATCAATGTTAATGATTGAATGGTCGTTCCGTGTGGTGCCGGACACAAAGAATATAACACCACCCCATCTCTTCTCGTGGGTGTCGTAAAAGGCGACTAAGGGGTTCACCAGAGGATGGGCAGCAGCGTTCTCTGAGTATTTATAAAACCAACTGCGATCGCCAACCCGCCTGCCAAGGGTGGCGATTGTGGCATTTCCCCCCATTTTGGGGGAGGCCTATGTCCAGCAGTGGATATCTTTCGGCTGAAATGATGATGATGAATGGTCGCTGGTTAGAATGTATGTGCACTCACGTCGGTCCCGGGCGCGTCGTCGTAGTCGTAGTAGGGCGCGCGCGGCTTGCTGGCGCCCGGCATGCTGATGGTGGGCGCCGGCGCCGCGTCGTCGGCGCCCTGTGCCGGCACACACTCAGCAACATCGCAAGATAATGTTGCCAGATTCATTTACTTTACTAACCCCCAGTTTCCGAAAGGCTGGACAACGCAAAAATTTACTAATCAGCTGTCAAATCTCAGGTCAAGCGATGTGATTGGTTGTTAACATTTTTGCCGGCCAATCACAGGAGCGGACCTGAGATTTGAGAACAGATCAAATTAATCAGCCTTCCAGAAACTGGGGGTAAGTAGCTACTATTGTATCTAATTCATGCATGTTCTTAGTTCAAATCTTCTGAATTCAAAACTTAAACCTTATAATACAATATTCTGATTTACTTTCATACTTATTTACACTATTTCATGTATTATTACAGAAATACTAATTCGATAATATTGTTCGCTCATTTTAGTGGCACTTCCAGTCAGGGGGGCGCACTTCGAGACTCCTTATGAGTCTTCTAATGTATTAAAAGAATGATTGAAATAATAATAAAAAGGTTATTTTGAATTCAGTTGACTACATTTACGATTGTATCTGGAACATTATCTTGGCTTCTTAATACTAATACTTAACAATAGGTCCTATAGTTGGATTTAAAGTGTTATGGTCAGCGTGCAACGATCACTAAATATGTTTTCACTTAACTCTAAGTTATATTGTTCTGTTGTAAAACCAAAACAGCTTTTGATTTTAAAATAGAATTCGTTATATAAACTGTTAGTCATAATATAAGCCGAGTATTTTCCACAGGTTTGGTACGCTACACATATTAACTCATTACAAGCTTGGATTTATTATAAACCTTTAACTTTTGAATTAAAAACAGTTTCGTTTATAAACTGTGGGTGCAAACAGTGCCGTGATTTACCGTATTTACACTGGCCTGTGGGACTGTACCTACCTCTAATAAACTTGTTGAAATTGTACAGTCTGCCCACGTTACATTGAACGTGTGCGTTACAATTAGCTATAAGACTATTAATAGTTTCATTTTAGATTAAGAACAGCTGATACACAGACGCGAAGCAATAAAACTGTTTCATTGTTAATTAAAAATACAAACATACACATAAAGCAGAGGCGCCGATGGTTATGCAATGGTTAATGTACAGTGCGAGGAATGTATGGACGAGTGCCTGGGACAGCCGTGCGGGGCCGCCGGTGGATGACGTAGTAAATACACTATGGTAATCGGATTGGTTAGGAAAACCACACTTTTTCACTCAACATTTAATTGTGGTAAATAATTTTCTACACATTGGCGAAGTGATATAGCCTTCTATATAACAACAATAACACACTAGTTCATATTAACGATACATTACAAGCGTGTATAAAATAAATTATTATATTTTTTAAATAAATACTACATGAGACGGATCAATAATACATTTAAGTGGTTAACATATTTTTAGATTTGGATTATAGTAATTGAATAAGTTAACGGGACTTCAGATCAATAAATATCACAGCGTAATTTAATGTAAAAGCATTATAAAGAAAAATGCGTGAGGCGGGCAGTTTACCGCGGCCGTGGTAACACTCAGACACTGGGCGGCTATATGAACGACACGGGCTCGTCAATGTCGAACGTCTTAGGCCCCGCCACGTAGTACTTGGCATCGCGCTCCCGCGGCGCCGCCCCGCGCCCCCCCGCCGGCCCATCCACGTCGAAGGTGCGCGCGCGCCGCGCCAGGATGGCCTCGAACCTGTCCAGGCTGCGCTCGATCGTTTCCCTCAGGCGGCGCCGGTGCGCGTCGCCGGCCGGGCGCGGCGACCCCGCGGCCGAGTGCAGCGGCGCGGGCTCGTCGATGGGGTACGTGCCGCCGAACACCAGCGGCTTGAACGAGCCGTCGCGAACGCGCACCGTGCTGCGCGCCCACCTGTCCACCGTGTCCGAGATGAGGCGGCCGCAGGGGCGCGCGGGGCCCCCGCACGCCGCGCCCCCCAGCGCGCGCGCAGCGGCCGGCGCGTGCGCCAGCTGCACGTCCAGGTCCGACAGGGGAGTGCGGGCGCGCGCCACCCCGCCCCCCGCGCGCCGCACGCTCAGCGTGTGCGGCGGCGCGCGCGCGCCCGGCGTGAAGGCGGGCGTCACGTCGACGTCGGGCTTGGGGTGCACGCGGCGCCGCAGCGCAGGCGAGCGGTGGAACTCCACGAGCTCGAAGTCGTCTGGCGGCGGCACGGCGGGGGGCGCACGGGTGGGCGTGGCGGAGGGCGCGACACGCGCGGTGGGCGGGGCGCGAGCGGCGGGCAGGGCGCGGGGGGCGGGGCGGCGCCCTCGCTGCACACCCGCGCCACACAACTCGTTAGAAAGGGTCGCGAATGAGCCGGCTCAACGTGCACTCGTCAAGCCGGCCACTTGCGAACTAACACACGGTTGGACCGACCGTCACACAATGAAATGAACTCTGTCTTCTCTGAGCGTGCGAGGTGTCGGCCATGGAAGTGATCTAACACGATTGGATCAAAACGACTTTCAAGAATACTAATACTCGGCTTATATTACCTAATTATTAAATAGATGTTTTATATATTGCACGATGAATTGTTTAGATATATCGCTTAACCACAAAATAATAACAATAATAAATTGTTACAAAATCTACGACAGTAACAGAAAGAAAAGTAACTAGTTTGAAAGTAACTAGTAACTTTGCTAACGACTCATTCTAAATATTTATTATGGGCGCATATTTAGAAACAGATGGCGTTACTATAACTATGAAGACAGAATTAAATTAACACAAAAACGTAACTGACGTGTAATCCCCTCTCTTTCATACGGCAGAATGTTTTTTTTTTGAAAATTATCTACACAATCATCCCACAAATTTTGGCACGGTATGAAAACACTTGAAGCAAAATTTTTTTTTACAACTTTCAGATGCTGTTATCGTACTCTCCACCGCGGGTGCGGCGACTGACGCTAATTTTGCTGATTTTTGAACATTAATCAACTACTAGGAATGAAATTCATTCGGCACAAAATTCCTCACAAACATACAACGGTACTATTTTATACATTCGCTTTTTGGTACACATTTCTTCTTTTGGTGTTGTTTGTCGCTTTAAGGGCAAAGTGTTAAGGGAGTCAAAACTTATTTTAATTAACAATATATTTGTTGCCTTTTAATTCTTTCTTCAAAATTAAATCAAATAATTGTTATTTTTAAGTTATAGTCAAATACCCTAGTAAGTATTTTTAAATGCTAATGAAAAAAAAACCGGCCAAGAGCATGTCGGGCCATGCTCAGTATTATAGGGTTCCTTAAGTAGGTGTACAAACGAATCAAATCGAATATTAATCATGGCTATTTTAGTTTTTGCAATAATCGGCAGCATTCGCGACTCAGAGCGTGTTGTTAGTAGCGCCATCTAGCGATAAATTCAAGAAGCCAAATTTAAGAAGTCTGATTGATGTCAAAGTTACTATTTGTGATTTTTTCAAATAGAAACTAGCTAAAAGAGCATTATTTGCCATGATAATTTTTCTCTAAGGTCAATGACCTTTGAACTAGGACGTTTTAAGTATTTTTCGGTTTTCTGTCTATAACTCAAAAAATTATAATCACATTATACTCGAAATAATTTTAAAAGAGAGTTTTCACAAAGGTCTATCAATGTGGAAGATTATAAGTTTCTACGTTGCATAGTTTAGAAATGGCAGGGGGGGGGACACATTGCAAGCCACTTTGGCGGGCTATATTTCGCAGATGGTACACCTGATAAAAAAGTGGTGTATGAAACATTACCTTCATTTTAGTAGACCTATTCAATGATACCCCACACGATGGGGTGCAGCGAAAAAATTTATTTTTTTCCCATTTCACATGTATGGGCGCCACCCCTAAAGAACGTAAAAACTATTTTTTTATTCTTTTAAAATTGAGATCTATATGCAGACTATTTTTTAACAAAATTTCATTTACTTATGTTTATAACTGTAGAAGTTATTAAGCTGTAAAGGATTAGGACAGACGGACAGACGGACGGACATGACGAAACTATAAGGGTTCCTTGTAGGACTTCGGAACCCTAAAAATGATATTTTCTACTAGTTTACACTTTTTAACACTTGCAAGATATTGTTAGGTTTTCATTATTTTAATTTCTGTTTTCATTGTTATACAGTCCCATCCCATCACAATTACTTAGGTACCCTCCACCCTATCTCCTCAAATAGTGCACTGACACTGGACTGGCTCATAAACTATTCTCGTGGCAATTAAAATTCGAAGTCGCTCAAACTAGTCAAAAGTACCTAAAAAAGTCGAAAGCTTTACTTAGTACGTGTTTTTTAATATAAGACCACAGACCAATAAATTATAAGCCTCTAGACGTCGATTAGCCCCGGTCACAACGCATATGTAGTACCACTGCATATCGTACGTCCCGCCGCCAATCGGAACGTCACTCCGTCAGCGAGCGGCACCAATCATACCACCGAACTTTTGAACCGACCAATCATAACGCGCCATCCGCCCCCGCCAACATTTTACGACTGTGTTCGCATGCAAAACTTTGTTTATGCGGCGTTTTGAGGCTTACTCGTCTGTGTATAAGACATATCCATGGCTCTGTCTTGCAGTCGTAGTTTGACAGTTGCGCGACAGCGACAGGGATACCAAGGAGGGATGTAGTTGCTTAGCCAAAGCACGTGCTAAGTTAAATACTCGACCTTAGATTTAATAAAAAGTTATGCGTGGTCATACATAAAAAAAAAAAAAAAAAAAAAAAAAAAATATACGCGTCGAATTGAGAACCTCCTCCTTTTTTTCGTCGGTTAAAAAATACTGAAATTCCCGCAATAAATATCTGTTCTAAGAAATTTTGAGCGCATCCAGTGTATTTATATAGGTACACGTATCCCTCCCCCGTGTCACCTACCTCGCCGTATCCGTAGTTCTGGTCTCCCTGCCAGTAGGGGTCCGCGTAGCTCTGCGCCTGCTCGTCGCTGCGCTGCCAATCTTCATACGCCGCGTACTGCGGGCTCTCCTCTGACGGTTGCTGTTGTTGTTGCTGCTGCTGTTGTTGTTGTTGCTGCTGCTGCTGTTGTTGTTGTTGTTGCTGCTGCTGCTGTTGTTCTTGTTGTTGCTGCAGCGCCTGTTGTTGTTGTTGGGAGTAGTACTGCGCCGCGTAGTCGGGCGTCTCTTCGGGTACCGGCTCGGGGTACGTCTGTGCCGGCTGTTGGTACTGCTGCGCCTGCGCATACACACGTATGTTGCAGATATCTCTATCCATGGCAAGTACTGCAAGTAGGTAGTTTTTTTCTTTCCAATGTAACTATCATTTGCGTTACTTGAATACAAGCGTTGGGTGTCTATTGGAACTTAATTAAAGTAGTGAAGATCGATACTTGGAATAGTTATATCTTTTTTATACTGAGTGTCAGGGAAACGCTCCCGAAACTGAAAGGCTATTATTATACTATCTAAACACAATCGAATACCAATAACCATAGCCTTATACTCTTTGTTTTAGTGATTTGGTATTTTGCAAACCCGCAATGTAAAGCGTACAAAACTCGGGATCAATGCCGCGCGTACCTAACCTACCTACGCTCGCTACGATACGGTCTGCGTATGCGAGCGGATGTCCTTCACCCCTAGCGCCAGCTGATATTTTATTTGAATTACATTGCAAACTTTAAAAAATTCAGTAAATAAATGGGGTTTTTTGCAAATCATTCAATCATTTATTTAACTGCCCAAAGCTCCATTTTTTTTGTGGTTTCTTATCAGTAATCACCAGCACTATCACCTATCTTCGTTTTCGGAAGCGTTTCCCTGACACCCAGTATGTATTTGTAACGTAGACGGCCACACATACACACGTCACTATTAGTTGTTTTTAGAGCTTACCTGTTGTTCTTCCCAACCGAAAGATTGCTGTTGTTGTTGCTGACTGTAGTTGTTGTGCTGCGGCGTCGTCTTCTGTGACGCGCTCTCCGCCTGCACGGAACCACACAAGCGCACACACAAACATGTTAGTACGGCTTAAAGCATACGGTTATAAATATGAAAACGAGTGCTAGCACAAAACTACATGAGAAAAAAGTGGAATTCTTCAAAAAACTATGTAAATTAGTTTATTAAGTATCGGACAAGGGTTGGTCAACCCTCGGTTCCCTGAGGGTTTCGGTCTGGGGGTTGAGTTAAACAAAAATATGTTTGAATCACTCGGGAATGCGGATCAATGATGCCAACACCTAACCCGAGTCTATTTATTCAATAATGTAGTGATTACACCATGAAAACAAGGAACAAGGAACAAAAAGATACTTAATTCTAAAGAGCCTAACCAAACGGCGGAGAATCTTAACACCGCGTTATAAAAATCAGTTCGAATTGCACAACGCCATCTAGTGATAAGTCGACAAACCAAAATTGAATGATTGATGTGTTAAGATCCTGTTTGTACCCAATACCGCCGCTAGGTGGCTAAACATTCCGCCCACCAAGGACATTTTATGCAACATTATGTCCTTCAAATGGTAATTAAGTGTTACAAATAAAGTTATATTCTATTAATATAAAAATTCCAATATCCTACACAATAGGACTAAATATACGTAAACAATTTGATTACTTGCCTAAAAACACAAGGCTTAAAACTTAAAACTACTAACAAGTTCTTAGTCGATAGGCAAGACACACAGTTTTGATGTTGGCCTTTTAAATTTGGAACCATTACTGCGAAGTGTGACTACTCGTGTAAGACTGTCCAGTTTTGGATGCTTTTCAACCACCCTGCCAAGAAGCCACCGACAAGGAGGCAAGTTATCCTCTTTAATTAAAACTATGTCCCCTACATTTGGTTCCGGAGTTTGCTTGGACCATTTATAACGATGGAGTAGTGTGGTCAAGTATTCATTGGACCAGCGACGCCAAAAATGTTGCGTCATCTGTTGAATTAAATGCCACCTCTTCAGGCTAGAAATATTCGCATCCTCATAATTATATTCATTTACAATTTGTAGCCCAACAAGAAAATGCCCAGGTGTTAATGCACCAAATGTGTTTGAATCAGTCCAGTAATACAAATTAAATTTGCCGATTTCCATAACCTTTGAGACTTCAGATAAAAGTTTTGCTAGTAAAACTGCTCCGCACAACTCTAATCGCGGAATTGAAACGGTTTTAATAGGAGCAACATTAGTTTTCGCCGTGAACAAAGTGACATGTATTTTACTGTCAGCATCGACTACCCGTGCATATACTACCGCAGCATATGCTGATTTTAACGCGTCGCGAAACCCGTGCAAGTCAACCTGTTTGTCACCGTGCTTCATGTTTAACCATCGAGGTCTCCATAACTCCTGTCGGTAAGTAAACGATTCATTTTTTATTTCGTATGGAATTTCTTCATCCCATCCAATTCCAGAAATCCATAATTTTTGCATTTGGATATTTGCTACTACAATAACAGGAGCAACCCATCCTAAAGGGTCAATTAATCTTGCTGTGTCTGATAATATTTTTCTTTTTATTACAGGTTCCTGCACTGGAGGCAACTGAACAGAACACTGGAAGATGTCGCAGCTTCGGTTCCAGGTAAGTTCCAACCTTTTAAGTATCTCATCTTGTTTTATGTGGATCTCTTTTTCTACCAACTCACATCGAGTCATAAGCTTATCCGTGTAATAATCCTTAAGGACTCTTTCAGCTGCCAGCGGATACTTCACTCCATCATCATACGCTACATGCTGCATTGCACGAACTGCTACGAAGGGCGCTGAATAGGTACCAAAAGTAACCGTAAGTAATTTGTATTCCTTAATTGCAGATACTTTGCTGTCTCTCCACACGATGCGTTGATAATCTGTATGTTTATCGACTACACGCACCATTCGATACATTTTGATAATATCTGAAACTAGGCAAACACGGTAAGTTCTCCAACGAATCAGTATGTGTCGCAGATCTGGTTGCAATCCTGGACCAATCATTAAATCATCGTTGAGTGATATTCCATTTCTTCCTTTGCAGGAGGCATCAAAGACAACCCGGACCTTGGTTGTGTCTTTATCATTCCGTATGATCGCATGATGTGGCAAGTACACTGCATGTTGATTTTGTTCTTCTGCTTTGGTTACTTCTTTATTATTTGTTTTTAAATCTGTATTTTTACTAAGTTTGGCTTCTAATGCATGAAATCTGTGAATTGCCATGTTTCTTGAATCGCCATGTTTACAACCTGGATCTTGACTTTTAAATGGTAAGTTTACTATGTACCGACCGTCCTCATCTCTTTCAGTTGTAGCTGTAAAGATATCTTCACATCTTGCTTCTTCTTCGGTAAGTATACGTTTCCTAATTTGATTTGGTTTCTTTTCTAACTCCCAGTTATTTCTCAGGATTTCATCATCACCAATGTGAGCGTGCAACACGGAAATACTCGACGTATCCTGGGCAGCAGAGGCTACCGTTCCTGATAAAATCCATCCCAGGGAGGTACATTGAGCTACAGTATTACCACCGGGAGCTGTCTTTAACCCATTTCGTAAAACCTGACTATAAATTTCGGCTCCGAACAACATATCCACTTTATCCGGTGTATGATATCTAGGATCCGCCAATTGTATATCGTTATCTTGTATCCAATCTAAATATACCGTTTCCCTAACGGGTAATAATGATGTAATCGATTTGAGAACATATGCTTTAACTACAAGTTCAAACGATGGATCGACCCTAGATTGAATTTTAACCTCAACAACCGAATTTAAGACTAGTTTGTTATTAACATCTATACCAATAATTAAACCCTTAGCTGTTTTTTTCTCTAAACCTAAACTCTGGACCATATTTTCGGTGACAAAAGACGCCTGAGAGCCTTGGTCTAACAAGGCCCTGATTGTATATGTGACTCCCCTTTTTGATACAGCTCTTACTAGAGCTGTGGCTAGTAAAACTTGGTTATTAGCCCCCTTTGAAAAACAAGTCACTAATTCCCTTTCGGCTTCTTTCGTCTGCGAACCCCCATCGATAGGCGAATGTAAGTCTCCCTTTTCTCCTAATGAATTCTGGTCTGCTTTAGGGTGCAACAAAGAGTGATGTCTGCGTCTACAGATTTGACAAGAAGCTGTACATTTACAAACCCTGGCAGAGTGGTTATGTCCCAAACAATTAAAACATAAATTGTGGTCCTGTACAAACCTACGCCGAGCATCCACATCTTGGCTAACAAATTGCTTGCAGTTTCTTATTTTGTGCTCATCATTACACAACGGACAAACCATAGATGCCGTGTGAAACACCTTTGCCTTGTTAACATTCACATTATTCCTAATTGGCTTAGTTTCTAAAAATTCGAACGCCCTATATCTGCCTGTTAAAAATTCTTTAAATTGTTCAAATGTAGGTAGGCTATTTGAATCAGTATTGCTAGTTACTTTCAATTCCCAATCTTTTCTACTCTCGGGATCTAGTTTTAACGTTATGATATGGATTATTAGAATATCCCATGAAGCTACATCAATTTCCAAATTAGATAGTGCATTTAGACAATCCGATGTTGTATCTAATAATTCCTTTAAAGCACTAGCTGATTCCTGTATTATGTTTTTCTGACTAAGCAGTCTCTTTAAAATACAATGAGATAAATATTTTTTATTGTTATATCTGGTCTCCAATTGAGCCCAGCATCTGTCGTAATTTGATTCTGAAATCGGTATATGACGTAGGAGCTGCTCAGCTTCCCCCGTCAAATAACCCTTTAAATAGTGCAATTTCTGAACTTTGTCTATAGTGCTTTTTTTGTGAATTGCCGATACAAACAAATCTCGAAAGGTTGGCCATTCTGTGTATTTCCCTGAAAATGCTGGGATAGTAATTCTTGGCAATTTTATTGACATACCTTCCGAAACCTTATTTGAGGATGAACCCGCAACTGGAGAAACATCACTACCCTTAAATTTATTTAATGCTGTTTTTAAATCACATTTTAAATCTAAATATAACTCCTCAGTATTGAAATAGACTTCGTTTACAGTGTAGGGTGAAGATAACAATTCTTTAGTTTCAAAATCTTTAACAATTTGTGTATGTGTTAAACTAAATTGCGCCCACAAGTCTTCAACATTTTCTAACCTGGTTTCTAAGTATTGTTTGGTAATCCTATCCTTAGGTGATTTCTTTAAATTACTTTTAGCCCTTGTCAATCGAGCGTGAATATCTTCCTGTACTTTTACTTGTGATTGCAAAGACATTTTTCAAAAAATTTACAATTTACAAAAAAAATATAAGTTCCAAAAATTTTACAAGTCGATGTAAACAAAGTAATTTTTCTAAGTCCAAAAAAATTACAAGTCTAAAAAAGTTGTGAATATTTTTCTAAGTCTAAAAATAATACAAGTACAAAATACTTCTCGAAATTTTACAAGTTCTGAAAATTTTCTAAGTCAATGTAAACAACAATTTTTTTCTAAGTGTTTGACGGCAACTTTCTATTCGAAATCGGGCATAGGTTCCCCGTTTGAACACAATTCGCTTAAAATTAACTAAGTCTAAACATGCAACAAATTATTCTAACAGAAAGTTAAAGTTAAATTCTTCTAGGCAATAAAGTTCACTTTTGACAAAATTTTTCACTGTTGATTTAATTTTATAAGTTTATTTTGCTTTGAATTTAAGGCTCACTTTTGCTTGGCAGATAAATCTCAAAGTACTCACACTTGTCTGCAGCTTGCTTGCTGCTAATGGTTACCTCCCTCCGTACCTCCCGCAACTGTATCCGGAATTGCTATCTCCTCTCGACATCCAATATCCCAGATCACTCTGCAGGAACGTATCCAATGAGGTTGATACTTCTCCTTCCAACTAGAAGATCGCACCTGATATGATATGAATCTCCTTCCAACTAGAAGATCGCACCTGACATGATATGAATCTCCTTTCAACTAGGAGATCGCACCTGCTGATATAATATGAATGGCTGGAACAGCCCTAACACAACCGGCTCCGAAGGACCATGGTCAACCCTCGGTTCCCTGAGGGTTTCGGTCTGGGGGTTGAGTTAAACAAAAATATGTTTGAATCACTCGGGAATGCGGATCAATGATGCCAACACCTAACCCGAGTCTATTTATTCAATAATGTAGTGATTACACCATGAAAACAAGGAACAAGGAACAAAAAGATACTTAATTCTAAAGAGCCTAACCAAACGGCGGAGAATCTTAACACCGCGTTATAAAAATCAGTTCGAAATGCACAACGCCATCTAGTGATAAGTCGACAAACCAAAATTGAATGATTGATGTGTTAAGATCCTGTTTGTACCCAATACCGCCGCTAGGTGGCTAAACAAGGGTTCACCTCTTCATTCCTCATATGCACAACTAAACAATGGATTTCATCGCCTACGCACCAAATAAAAGTATTTTTCTGCAAGGGACAGTAAACAGTGACAGAGGTAGTGGTGGATACACGTGGCGACGTGTGTGACCGAGTGACGGTGTGACGTCGTGCAGCCACTGCTGGCGCGGGACGACGGCTCGGCGCCTCCTCCTGCAGCGACGGGTCGCGTATACGTACAGTGAGCATGTCGGCGACGTGAGTGACGTCGTGTAGCCACTGCTGGCTATCGGCGACGGCTCGGCGCTGTCGGGCTCTGGAGGCGGCGCCTCCTCCTGCAGCGACGGGTCGCGTATACGTACAGTGAGCATGTCGGCGACGTGAGTGACGTCGTGTAGCCACTGCTGGCTATCGGCGACGGCTCGGCGCTGTCGGGCTCTGGAGGCGGCGCCTCCTCCTGCAGCGACGGGTCGCGTATACGTACAGTGAGCATGTCGGCGACGTGAGTGACGTCGTGTAGCCACTGCTGGCTATCGGCGACGGCTCGGCGCTGTCGGGCTCTGGAGGCGGCGCCTCCTCCTGCAGCGACGGGTCGCGTATACGTACAGTGAGCATGTCGGCGACGTGAGTGACGTCGTGTAGCCACTGCTGGCTATCGGCGACGGCTCGGCGCTGTCGGGCTCTGGAGGCGGCGCCTCCTCCTGCAGCGACGGGTCGCGTATACGTACAGTGAGCATGTCGGCGACTTGAGTGACGTCGTGCAGCCACTGCTGGCGGCGCGGCGACGGCTCGGCGCTGTCGGGCTCTGGAGGCGGCGCCTCCTCCTGCAGCGACGGGTCGCGTATACGTACAGTGAGCATGTCGGCGACTTGAGTGACGTCGTGCAGCCACTGCTGGCGGCGCGGCGACGGCTCGGCGCTGTCGGGCTCTGGAGGCGGCGCCTCCTCCTGCAGCGACGGGTCGCGTATACGTACAGTGAGCATGTCGGCGACTTGAGTGACGTCGTGCAGCCACTGCTGGCGGCGCGGCGACGGCTCGGCGCTGTCGGGCTCTGGAGGCGGCGCCTCCTCCTGCAGCGACGGGTCGCGTATACGTACAGTGAGCATGTCGGCGACTTGAGTGACGTCGTGCAGCCAGTGCTGGCGGCGCGGCGACGGCTCGGCGCTGTCGGGCTCTGGAGGCGGCGCCTCCTCCTGCAGCGACGGGTCGCGTATACGTACAGTGAGCATGTCGGCGACTTGAGTGACGTCGTGCAGCCAGTGCTGGCGGCGCGACGACGGCTCGGCGCTGTCGGGCTCTGGAGGCGGCGCCTCCTCCTGCAGCGACGGGTCGCGTATACGTACAGTGAGCATGTCGGCGACTTGAGTGACGTCGTGCAGCCAGTGCTGGCGGCGCGGCGACGGCTCGGCGCTGTCGGGCTCTGGAGGCGGCGCCTCCTCCTGCAGCGACGGGTCGCGTATACGTACAGTGAACATGTCGGCGACTTGAGTGACGTCGTGCAGCCACTGCTGGCGGCGCGGCGACGGCTCGGCGCTGTCGGGCTCTGGAGGCGGCGCCTCCTCCTGCAGCGACGGGTCGCGTATACGTACAGTGAGCATGTCGGCGACTTGAGTGACGTCGTGCAGCCAGTGCTGGCGGCGCGGCGACGGCTCGGCGCTGTCGGGCTCTGGAGGCGGCGCCTCCTCCTGCAGCGACGGGTCGCGTATACGTACAGTGAGCATGTCGGCGACTTGAGTGACGTCGTGCAGCCAGTGCTGGCGGCGCGGCGACGGCTCGGCGCTGTCGGGCTCTGGAGGCGGCGCCTCCTCCTGCAGCGACGGGTCGCGTATACGTACAGTGAGCATGTCGGCGACTTGAGTGACGTCGTGCAGCCAGTGCTGGCGGCGCGGCGACGGCTCGGCGCTGTCGGGCTCTGGAGGCGGCGCCTCCTCCTGCAGCGACGGGTCGCGTATACGTACAGTGAGCATGTCGGCGACTTGAGTGACATCGTGCAGCCACTGCTGGCGGCGCGGCGACGTCTCGGCGCTGTCGGGCTCCAGTGGTGGCACCTCCTCCTGCAGCGACGGGTCGTGATACTTCAGCCTGCACCACAATGACACGCATGAGAATTAATACTCAAAACATCTTTAAATGTAAGTAGGTACTTATACATCATGGATAAGACAATACGACAATAAATTTAACTTCGTATATCTATTGTCGTTCCTAGTCTGCATACTAAAATTCAATCAAATATATACAATGGTTTAGTGTGACTAATATTTTTCATTTATAACATTTACAACATGATGTATCGGTTACTAGGTTATCACCGACGGGTCAAAGACCCCGCATCGGTATAAGCGCATGTTGCCAACTCGCTACTTCAGAAACCTTCGCCAAATCTTATTTCCCTATGCTGATTAATGCATATTATACCTTATGACTGAGCCATAAGATTCATAAACTGTGTCATTAAAATTAAACAAGAAAATAAATACTGCATGCGGAAATTATTACTTTTCATTACATTACACACTCATATCAATCAAAAAATTTTACAAGAGCGAATGGGATAAATCTAGGTTAGTTTGTTTCTATTTCGCTTTCTTGTCGAAACCTGCGCCTACGTTACGTATGTTTGTAGGTCATGGTCATTGGTCAGTGTGTCGCCGCGATCCTGTTACGTCGCACGCGTACCTAATTGTTTTGCAGTTCGGAAGCGCACGAGTTTCTCAGCCTTTGAAGTAACACCGCCTGTTTTGTTAGCAAGGGTTAAATTAAATGTGTGAATTGTGCGAAATTGAACTTTTTATTTTAACAGTGACAGGACTCGTAACGTAGAATATGTACCTACCTAGTTAAATTGTTAAGTGAATTGTGCGAAATTATTATTATTGGAGTTTCTTGCCGGCTCTTCTCCATAAGACCAACATTTTGGAACCGTGCAACTAGATTCTTAACGTTTTGAAAGTGCATGTAAATGCTTATTTAAAATAAAAACTTTTGAATTTGAATTAGACGCTTAGTTAGAATACTAATACTACATAACATACTGATTAATCAAAGTGATTGTGATTAATAATTATAATTTGATAAAAAAAAATCTCTTGTCTATTCGGTGTTTGTGTTTTGCGCCAAACACTGAACCACCAATCACGTTGTAACATGACCATGACACCGCGCTGTTGCCGCTCACACACACGATACACAGGTTAGAGAACCAATATTTACAAATGATGTTCCATTTTATTTCCGTTTTCGTGTTATTTCGTTTTTTTTTTTTAATTTAGTGTTTATTTAATGGTTTCAAAATACTCCTTTGAACTAGTATTTCTAGTGTTTACATTTATTGTCATATCCACGTTGTAAACCTACTCTAAATTTACTACTATAATAAACTTAAAACTATAGCCATTTTCCTTGATTTGTCTTAAGCTTTTGACACTGTCTCTGTCCCACTCTTGCTCATGAAACTCCAGAAAATTAGCATCAGAGATGGCAATTGGTATTGATTGGCATACCTCTCGATATTTTTGAAAGCTATTTAAGTGATCGTTCTTAGACAGTAAAACTAGGCAACTATAACAAGGAAGAGAGTCTAAGCCACGGGGTGCCACAGGGTAGTGTCCTTGGACCTACCCTGTTCCTAATATCAATGACCTTTGCAGATTGTCCCTAACCAACTCCAAAATTTTAATATACGCAGATGACACAACAGTACTCGTTCATGGTAAAGATTGGCTTGAAATCCGCTCCCATGCTGAGTCTGCCTTGCAGATGGTTATGGACTGGCTAACAAACAACCTGCTTACACTGATTCTGGATAAAACCAAATTCATTACGTTTGCGCCAAGTAAAGCATCACAGCCAGTTTCTCCTTTCACCCTAACTGCACACAAATGCTCTATTGCTAGTACTGATTGCAGATGTGATAAAATTCAGTCCACTCGCAGTCCAACTGCCGCGCCGCCAGCACCAGCTAGTATTAGGGCTATATTTCACCGGGATACCATGGCGGCGCAACCAGTCGCCGCTACCAACAAAATCTATACAGCTCTATAGAGAGTTACTCACCTGGTGTCCGATTGGTTGGGCAACCAATTTGGCGGGGCGACCAGCTCGAACGCGTGCACAAATGTTACTGGTCGCGCCGCCACGCTGGTCGCGCCACCACTAATTACTATAGCGCTGTATGGTGTCTCACTCACTCGGCCGCCAGTACGTACATACAGCAGTAGTGCGATCTCTTCGAGGTCCATTTTGATACTGTCTTTTTTGATAGTGTGGTGTGGCGACTCTGGTGTCTACTTTGGTAGCTTACGGACCCCACGGTGGTGCGACTGATTGCGCCGCCATGGGGTCCCGGTGAAATATAGCCCTTAGTGTCGTGTACCTGTCGGCGAGTGCGGCGAGCTGCGCCACGAGGGCAGGCGCGTAGTCCCGCGGCGCGCGCGTGACGGCTCGCGCCGCCGCCTCCGTGTAGCGCAGCGCGCGCTCGTACAGCCCGCAGTCCAGCAGCCGCGCCGCCAGCACCAGCTTGTACGCCTGTCGACACCGACCAGCACATTGTATACAACACACACACACCAGCTAGCTAGCTAGCTAGGAGAACAGCACTTCACCCACTTGTTTAAAGATACGAATGTACGGTGGGTATTCTGTACAAATAGGGTGTTTGACAATTTTTGAAAATGTACGTAAAACGATGGCGAAACATCCAATTAAAGCATTCATTAACAAATAATTACTAAAATATGCTTGTAAAATTAAATAATCAAGATTTTAAATTCTCAATTTTAATTTCGCACTAAAACGCTAAGTCACGTGACATTATCGTCAACCTACGTCACTGTTCTTGTTCCGGTCAGTGTTCCGGTCAGTGTTGCCGGAATTCCCATAAAAGTACGACACGCTTACCAAAAAGGTACGAATTTGACAAAAAGTAAAAAATCGGAACGCGGTTTTTTTTTTGTCACATGAGACATGACTAAAACGTTTTGTAGTTTGTGTTTGAATCACGCACATACAAAACAAAAGCTTTTAAATTACGTTCAAATTACCTACAAATGCTGATTAGTTTAATTGATAGTAAGTTATAAAGTACATAACCTGGCTACATAAAATAAAAATGAACCTAAATTAACAATTAACATGAATATAATTATTAATAAACACAAACATTATATTTAACAAATTACCTAATCACCTTAAAATGTTAAATACAAGATACTCTTTTAAGACTAAATTACAAGAATGGTTAAATGTTAATAATTTCTACAGTGTAACGGAATTCCTTGAAAAGAAATAATGTTTCTACTAAAATTTTGCATGCTATGTATATTCTTAGCAAAACATGTTTGCTCGATATGAACTATAAGACCTTTGTATACCATGTTTTTAAGCAAATAAATATATTCTATTCTAATAATATATCTACTCGTTCAAAAACTGGTAAATTAAATTTTTACGATCATGGAAACATTTAGCTCGCCCTACGTCGTACAGGACTATGACGTCACCCAAAATGGAGGCCAAGCCTCAAGACGTTTTGTATCACGTGATCAACAGCTTAAAAAATCAAAATTTCAAACAGAAAAATAAAATATTTAGAACATATTTAAATTAACAAAACTTAGTAAAAGTTAATCTTAAACCTAAAATCTACGTTGTGTACAATTTTCATAATTTTTGGCAATACCTGTCAAACACTCTATTGCTTATGTTTTTACTACAATCTCTTTTCATGAAAAAAAATATTATTATTATTTTGTTTTTTAAATTAAATTTTCTCAGGCTTCTAATACCTGGAGTTTTTTTTTAAGATCACCCGGGTGTAAACCAAAGTGCGACCTTAAGTTTGAGATGGCTGATTTGTCTGCACTGGCGTGATACTATTGTCTAAATATTATTACATCTAGCGTCTTGAGGATTGTACTAAGTAATAGGCTTATTACATTCTGGTAAGCTTTATTCAGTAAGATAACAACCGACAAGGGGAACCCGCACACCCACGCTACATTACAACACAACGAGGCCCGACGGTGATACGCTTCAGTTTTGTCCCACCCGCTGTGTGTCTGCAGCTTTAGGTAACGTTAACAGCAAAGTTAAGTGCGATAGCCGCTTTAGGCCAGTGTTCATCAACATTAATTCCCTGTTTAATCAACCGTTTACTCGAAAAATGAACTGTAATTTTAGGTAAACGGCTAAATAACCTTAGTGCAAGGGGTCACAATGTAAATTATATGTACGACGGTAAATATAAAGCGATTAATACATTAGGGTGCAGCCACGCAACGTATCGCTTTGCTCATGTACTATCGGACTTTCCGGTGAACCACCACTAAGGCTAAAATCGCTTGCGCTGTGTTCGACGGCAGCCGTAGGTACGCGTAATGTAGCAGGATTCGTTCAAGGGACTAACTCTCAGTTTCTGAAAGACTGGTCAACGCAAAAATGAACTAATCAGCTGTCCAATCTCAGGTCAGGCGTTGTGATTGGTTGTTAACATTTTTGCCGGCCAATCACAGGAGCTGACATGAGATTTGACAACAGATCAAATTGATCAGCCTTCCAGAAACTGGGGGTAAGTGCAGCAACGCAACGTATCGCTCCGCTCATGTAAAATCAGAAATCTTTCCAGTGAACCACCACTAAGGCTAAAATCGCTTGCAATCAATGTTCGATGGCAGCGGTAGGTACGTGAAATGTAGCAGGATTCGTTCAAGGGACTTTGTCGACAAAATGTACCATTGCGAAGTATCGTGACCGTACATACGTGTGGTGCCGGACGTAAAGAATTGCACCAACCTATATCTTCTCATGGGTGTCGTAAAAGGCGACTAAGTGATTCACCAGAGGATGGGTAGCAGCGTTCTCTGAGTATTTAACCAACCGACTGCGATCGCCAACCCGCCCTGCCAAGCGTGGCGATTATGGCATATCAACATATGCTTGGGGGAGGGCTGTGTCCAGCAGTGGACGTCTTTCGGCTGAAATGATGATGATATACGTGCGGGAAAGGTACGAACCTGCAGTTCAGTGATGACGAAGTCGTCCTGGCTGAGCGACAGCGCGTACTCGTACACCTCGGTGGCGAAGAGCGCGCGGTTGTGCGCCAGCTGCGCCAGGCTGGCGGCGCGCGGGTCCGCCAGCAGCAGCGCCAGGCGCGGCACGGCGGGGGCCGGCGCCGGCGGCAGCGGCGCCAGCGGGTGCCGCGCCGGCAGCACGCCCGCCGACACCCACACCACCTGCGCCGAGTACAGCAGCCCGCGCGACGACAGGCTGTCCCCTACGGCACCGCCACACCGTACACATCAGTGACACCATATAAATAGATAGAATGGTTGTAATCACCATTTTACTTGCGGTTCATGCGTGGCAACTTTCCGAACAAACTACGCCTTACATTTTGACGTCATTCTTTTTTTAAAATTAATTTTAATCAAATTTTCTTTACAGCTTTTGTTTCTGCAGTTAGAAACAGCACAATAAGGCATTTTTCCGGGTTTTTGTTACAGTATTTATAGAAACAAGTCAAAAGGCGTGCTGAGGCTTTGAAATATCCTGCACTATGGTGAATGATGCTGCCAGGCGCGCCCTGCCCACATGGCCATTCTATCTATTTCTGTGAGTGACACACTTGTTTACTTCGCTGTTTGTTATCTTACATACCTTATTCTTACATTTTACACGAAGAGATTGACGAAACAAGTATACGAAGCGAGTGTGGATGGAAGAATTGGAAGGGGACGATCTCGGCGAACGTATCGCGGACGTTTTCAAAAATGCTAGGTTAAGAGTACTCTAAACCGACGAGCATGCATGACGAGCTTAATGGACGTAGATGAAGCGAAAGAGGTGTGTCAGGATCGTAGCAGGTGGAAATCCATAGTCTCTGCCTACCCCAATGGGAAACAGGCATGATAATATGTATGTATGTATATTTTACACTATGTAGCTCAGACCAAAAGAATAACATAGACGGAGTACGTAGAAATAGCGAATGAAGCCAGAAAAAGGAATAAATAATAAATAAATATCTTTGGGATATTTTTACACAGCACCATCTAGTCCCAAACTAAGCAGAGCTTGTGCTATGGGTACTAGACAATGGATAGAATACTTATATACATTAATAGAATAGCTGTGAGTGCGTGGTGTGTGGCGGCACTCACCGAGCTGCGTGAGCGTGCGGGTGTGGTGGTCGGCGCGCGCGCACGGGTTGGCCAGCAGCATGGCCGCGTGCGGCCGCCAGTCCGCCCAGCGCTCGTCGCACACGCACTGCAACACAGCAAACACTCACACTTAATAATAATGTCCTCCCGGCCGAATTTCGATCACGGCGGCCAATCTCAACGGAGACTAGACATCTGCGCGGGACATATTATAGTGCACAAGTGTGTGCGCAAACACAGGTGCACTCTCTATTCCCTCACTCTCATAATCCGATGGGACGGCAATTCGACACGACCGGAGAGAGATCAGGCGCAGGACCGACGGCTTTACGTGCTCTCCGAGGCACGAAAGGGTCTCGATGTGTAACGAAACGGTCACCCATCCACAGACTGACCTCGGCTAGTGCAGCTTAACCTTGCAGATCGTACAATCCACAAGGTCGCTATTAAGCCACGAGCCCCTTAATCACACTACACATTATTATTATCTTACCCACACTTACATTCATTACAAACGACAAAAACTAAATAAAAGGTGTGCAGCGGGTCGCGTGGCACTAGCGCTCGTACTGTGTGTGTGTGGGTGTACCACAGACCAGTAAGCCTCTAGACGCCGATTAGCCAGACACCCCCGGTCACAACGCATATGCAGTAGCACTGCATTTGATACGCCCCGCGGCCAACCAGGACGTCAGACCGTCAGCGAGCGGCACCAATCATACGGAATCGTACCACCGAACTTTTGAGCCGACCAATCATAACGCACCGTCCGCCCCCCCGGACCCCGCCAATATTTTACGACTGTGTTCTCATGCTAAACTTTGTTTATGCGGCGTGTTGAGGCTTACTGGTCTGTGGGGTGTACTCACGGTGGCGGCGGGCGGCGGCGCGGCGGCCAGGCCCGCGTACAGCGTGTGCAGCGGGTCGCGCGGCGGCAGTGCGGCACTAGCGCGCGTACTGTGTGTGGGTGTACTCACGGTGGCGGCGGGGGGCGACGCGGCGGCCAGGCCCGCGTACAGCGTGTGCAGCGGGTCGCGCGGCGGCAGTGCGGCACTAGCGCGCGTACTGTGTGTGGGTGTACTCACGGTGGCGGCGGGGGGCGACGCGGCGGCCAGGCCCGCGTACAGCGTGTGCAGCGGGTCGCGCGGCGGCAGTGCGGCACTAGCGCGCGTACTGTGTGTGGGTGTACTCACGGTGGCGGCGGGGGGCGACGCGGCGGCCAGGCCCGCGTACAGCGTGTGCAGCGGGTCGCGCGGCGGCAGTGCGGCACTAGCGCGCGTACTGTGTGTGGGTGTACTCACGGTGGCGGCGGGGGGCGACGCGGCGGCCAGGCCCGCGTACAGCGTGTGCAGCGGGTCGCGCGGCGGCAGTGCGGCACTAGCGCGCGTACTGTGTGTGGGTGTACTCACGGTGGCGGCGGGGGGCGACGCGGCGGCCAGGCCCGCGTACAGCGTGTGCAGCGGGTCGCGCGGCGGCAGTGCGGCACTAGCGCGCGTACTGTGTGTGGGTGTACTCACGGTGGCGGCGGGGGGCGACGCGGCGGCCAGGCCCGCGTACAGCGTGTGCAGCGGGTCGCGCGGCGGCAGTGCGGCACTAGCGCGCGTACTGTGTGTGGGTGTACTCACGGTGGCGGCGGGGGGCGACGCGGCGGCCAGGCCCGCGTACAGCGTGTGCAGCGGGTCGCGCGGCGGCAGTGCGGCACTAGCGCGCGTACTGTGTGTGGGTGTACTCACGGTGGCGGCGGGGGGCGACGCGGCGGCCAGGCCCGCGTACAGCGTGTGCAGCGGGTCGCGCGGCGGCAGTGCGGCACTAGCGCGCGTACTGTGTGTGGGTGTACTCACGGTGGCGGCGGGGGGCGACGCGGCGGCCAGGCCCGCGTACAGCGTGTGCAGCGGGTCGCGCGGCGGCAGTGCGGCACTAGCGCGCGTACTGTGTGTGGGTGTACTCACGGTGGCGGCGGGGGGCGACGCGGCGGCCAGGCCCGCGTACAGCGTGTGCAGCGGGTCGCGCGGCGGCAGTGCGGCACTAGCGCGCGTACTGTGTGTGGGTGTACTCACGGTGGCGGCGGGGGGCGACGCGGCGGCCAGGCCCGCGTACAGCGTGTGCAGCGGGTCGCGCGGCGGCAGTGCGGCACTAGCGCGCGTACTGTGTGTGGGTGTACTCACGGTGGCGGCGGGGGGCGACGCGGCGGCCAGGCCCGCGTACAGCGTGTGCAGCGGGTCGCGCGGCGGCAGTGCGGCACTAGCGCGCGTACTGTGTGTGGGTGTACTCACGGTGGCGGCGGGGGGCGACGCGGCGGCCAGGCCCGCGTACAGCGTGTGCAGCGGGTCGCGCGGCGGCAGTGCGGCACTAGCGCGCGTACTGTGTGTGGGTGTACTCACGGTGGCGGCGGGGGGCGACGCGGCGGCCAGGCCCGCGTACAGAGTGTGCAGCGGGTCGCGCGGCGGCAGCGCGGCCACGAAGCGCGCGTACTGTGTGTGGGTGTACTCACGGTGGCGGCGGGGGGCGACGCGGCGGCCAGGCCCGCGTACAGCGTGTGCAGCGGGTCGCGCGGCGGCAGCGCGGCCACGAAGCGCGCGGCGGCCGCGGCGCGAGCGCGGGCCCCGCCGTGCGCCGCCAGCTGCAGCGCGTGGCCCCACAGCGCGTTGCTCATCGCCCACTCTGAGGACAACAAACGTGTACTCATTATGATAGCCGCGTACTGCTACTGTCTGAGGCAACAGCCTGACAAAGCTGGTTCACAAAATAGCGATTTTTTATCGCAGTCGGGGGACAGCCACCAACATGTTTCCTAATCAAAATGAGACTACTTTTTATACGTACCCCGTGTAATACTACTACTTTCATAAGATACTTTTATGTACCTGCAAATACAATCGTAACTGACAAATTTGACAGCTCCAAAATTGTTGCCAGAATCAACACCAATGTCTATTTATTATAAAAGTGGTCGTACAGTAACGATTTTATTACTATTGACTTATAACTTGTAAAGCTCCCGGTTGTTAAAAATAAATTCACTATGTACACTAAAGGCTGATTTACACGAGGAGTTTTGCCAGGCGAAACTAGTTAAGGCTTTGTTTTTGTTGGTGAGAAAAAAAGAGACAACATATCACTCGCCTAGCGACACTCTACGTGTAAATCAGCCATATAACATTAAATATGTAGATTGTAGATAAAGAAGGCTGGCTACATACAACGTCAAAAAATTGGCGCACGCACCCATAGACTCGTACTTACGACGATTTCGGATCAATTTGTTCATATGGTTCAAAAGACTTGATCCGAGATCGTCGTACGTACGCGTCGGTGTGGGCGTGCGCCTATTACCGCACGTGGAATGGAGCCACCTTCTGTTCCTACCTATTGTGTGTCTAAAGGAACGTGTCAACTGGTAACGCACGCATTACACGAAAAGGTTTTCGCTTCTTTTTTTTCACACAGACCAAGCATCTTCATTTATGAACAAGAAAGTATTTGCGTTCCGTTGATGTCACAAATAGGGAAGATGACAACTTTTTTTTATTAGTTTGTATTGGAAATCTCGAAACATTTTCAAGAAAAATAAGCCACAGTGAAAAAACCAATTATAAGCGATTTTAATTTGTTCACTAGACAGAGACAGCACTATCAAAGTTAGACGTCATTGTTCAAAACCCTCATAGTAACTTGACATCTCTCTGTACAATCTCCGTTTAGCACGACAAGGACAGAAAATGCCCCCTCCAAAAGCTGTAACAGCATGTATCTCTTCCATTTTTTCACGGATTTTATTATTTATTTCAACAATGTTGTCGTTTCTGTACCTTCTTTAAAATAATATAACATTTTTGGTATTTTTTTACAGTAGTCAACTACCGGATTCAAATTCAAAATATTTATTGCATACATTACATGCTCAAGTGTACATCATTGGTGTTACATTTTATTTTGGTGCTTTTTACACATATCCTTTCGCTGCGAGCAGGTTTACCGGCTTCGGGATTTGGTCCCTAAAGGGGGAAAAATATTGAACATGTCAAAAACGAACTAATACCCACCGAGTGCCTCGGGTCTATTCCCGTATAGGAGCAGTTCTCGCAGCCGGTCGAGCGCGGCGCGTTCATCCAGCGCCGACTGCCCCGGAGAACTCAACGACTCTTGATCTAAACAAACACAAACAAATATTCATTATAATAAAACAAAGTTTAACCGGATTAAATCGCGTATATTATTTAAATTGGTTTTCCTGAGCTTTGCAGCATTTCGTGGTCGCAGGTAGACTAAGATGACAATCGTCTTTACAGATATTTCAAAAAAAAATTTTTTCAACACACTTGCTCGTAAAGTGGCTCTTATTGCATCGATTTTAGGTTCATAATGTGGCTTATAACGCACGCGTGCTTTTTTCGTTATATTATCGCACTAGTGCTTTTTACTTTACAGTTTATTTTTAAATCGCAGCAAAGAGTTTTTATGCCTGAACTAAATTTAACATTTTTGGGAATAAATCAACTGTATTAATTAAAATATGCTATATAAACATTTTATTTCATCAAATTATTAATTTTTGTCAACAAATTAATATTAATTTGTGTTATAAATAAATAAAAAATATTTATAATATTTTTATATTAGGCTGTATGGCGGTTTCCTTCGACCACCTGCGCGCGCATAGCTGTATGTCACCGCGCGATCCGCGCGCCATTTTTATCATTTTTCACAAATTCAATATTTGTCTAAAATGTGTAATTTATGTTTTTTTCCTCGCAAGTGTGTTGAAAAACGTCGTAAGACACGCGTGAGCATTGACTATTATACTCTCGGCTCCATTACGCCCTCGCCTTTGGCTCGGGCTGCAATCCAGCCTCGAGTATAATAGTCAACTTAGCTCACTTGTATCATAATGTACTATTAATCTACCGTACAGTATTATTAATTAAATCGTTTCGATGCACGCAGTAATCACTCACAATAACATTATCTTTTACAGTGTTGCATGCTGTTTGGGACTTGATTATTTTTAGGACTGGGTTCCAAACAGGTGGTAGCTGCCAACCATCTTCTCTATTAAAATTAGGATGTTCTTTAATTTCAATAGCCTCACGGAGCATTCTAGGTACATATCGGTTTTCCTTCGCTAGAACTTGTGGTTTATCAAATCGAAGAAAATGGTTGGGTTTGTCTACAGCATGTTCACACACTGCAGACTTAGCGGAGTGTCTGTTCTTGAATATTCATTATTATTAAATTGGATGTCCAGCTAGGTAAGTCCAACTTCGAGAAAGGTCAATCGTCGAATCCGACTCGGTTGGGCAGCGTTCGGGAAGCTACGCAATATCTTCTCGTCCAAAATACCGCAGTGTCTCAAGAGGAAAGTCTTTGACCAGTGTGTGTCGAAGCGATCTTCATGTCTCCATGTATCGATGTGTGCAACGCACGCACACATCGGAATACACTTCTTAGTCTGTGCTCACTAGGTTCTCAATCGTTGACCGCGGTGCTTGCGTATATCTAATTACCTACATAATTGTAATTTATTTACGTCATTCAATAAACGGCAAAGAAGTTCCAAGTCAAACATCTTTTCATCTTATCCTTCACGAAAACCCTCGCCGCAACAGTGTGTGTTGCCAGTAATTACTTACGGTACTGAAACGTGGTCGCTCACAATGGGCCTGATAAGAAGGCTCAAAGTCACTCAAAGGGCAATGGAGAGGGCTATGCTCGGAGTGTCCCTGCGTGATCGAATCAGAAATTAGGAGATTCGCAGGAGAACGAAAGTAATCGACATAGCCCGAAGAATTGCCAAACTTGTGGCAGTAGGCGAGGCACATTGCTCGCAGAACGGATGGCCGATGGGGCAGTAAAGTTCTGGAGTGGCGACCGCGTTCTGGAAGGGGCAGCGTGGGTAGGCCCCCCACAAGGTGGACCGACGACCTGGTGAAGGTCGCGGGAATCCGCTGGATGCGGAAGGCACAGGACCGGTCGTTGTGGCGAGGCTTGGGGGAGGCCTATGTCCAGCAGTGGACGTCTTTCGGCTGAAATGATGATGATTAAATTGGATTGATTCTCTATAAATCATTTGAAAAAAGAAACCCGAACGCATTAAATGATTTGTGTTACCAAATGTAGCGAATGTTACAAAGAGATATCTTTACCCAACTTCATCCCTAGAGGTTGATGATGATTTCAACCCATCTTATGGCTCAGTCTCGCGCTCCATCTTGCCTGCACAGTCCAATAATGTGCAGTGTTTTGAGAGCTTGTTACGGCAACAGAAGAGGTTTTTTAATAAGAACATTATTTTACTCATTATAAAGCTACAAATAAGACGCACAATGCCGGCAACAATTTGTACAATTCTGTGAATTGAGTTAAAAATTATTTCAAATAACTTCGTACAGAACTCATTTTTAAAATTTACGTGTGTCGTCGAA
This sequence comes from Asteroscopus sphinx, assembly GCA_949699075.1. Classification (NCBI taxonomy): domain Eukaryota; kingdom Metazoa; phylum Arthropoda; class Insecta; order Lepidoptera; family Noctuidae; genus Asteroscopus; species Asteroscopus sphinx. The sequence continues at coordinate 34,128,258 of OX453003.1, forward strand.
AACAATTTTGCCGGACTGAAGCTGACCGACCACACGCTCAAATAAACTCGTACGCAAACCGTGCAAATCAAAACTGTGCAGTCCAATCTTCAACAAGTCAACGATTGCACAAGCCGCGCTTCCGGACCTGCACGAGCTATGTCTTGCCGTCCACACGCACGCTCATACCTGCGCAAACTGTTTTGTGCAGGCAACACGGAGCGTGTAGCCGGGCCATTTTTAATTTACTCCTAATGGGCTTTTTTTATAGTATAGGATGGCGAAACGAGCTAAAGGTCCACCTGATGTTAAGCGGTTACCTTTGCCCATAACAACTGCAATACCACCTAGGCTGTTGCCTAAATGGTACCGCAAGTCGGTTCGCCAAACTGAGACATGAAGATGGAAAGTCTTATGTGATTTTAATTTCACCGGCACCCGTACCCTTCAGACATAAACACAGCAATGCAAGCATAACTATTTGGCGGAGAAGTAGGTACGGTGGTAGTACTTCCCCGGACGAGCCTTTCACAAAGGAGCTCTACTACTACTTACTTACTTGCTTGCATTTGACTGCCACCGCCATTAGGGTGCTTTTACGTATTTAATTAAAATCAACTATTCTTCAAATTCCAATATTCTATTTCTTCTCTAGGAGTTTCGAATGTGTGAAAATGTTACATGTAATTGTATAGTGTAATTATTTCAATGAACTTACTGAAATTGTCGGACATGGAGAGCGAGGGCTGGTCGGGGGAGGAGCTGCGCGCCTCGTCCTCCCGCGCCTCACGGCCCCCTCGCCCCTCGCCTGATAGCGACGAGTCGCGCCGGCTCTCTGGAGCAACACACACGCACACGTAGTAACTAGTACTAATGTAACTAGTGGTTATTAAACTACCCACCGTGAACTCTGCTCTGAGGTATCGAATTAAACTATTTATTAACTAATGTAATTTTCAATCTAAATTTAAACTTAGCCGTAATAGCTCACCATTATGTGTCTTAGCGGACGCTACTTTGTATTCATATTCACGAGTGTTCTTCATCAGCAGTTCTGCTATGTCAGAGCCCACAACCACCTGAAATAATAATTTTCATCAGTGACACAAATATCTCAGTAAATGACAAAGTAATGATCACAGTAATGATGTGCCGTTACTCCGTTCTGGCGCAGCATGAGCGCGAGCAGGTCCCACAGCAGCACGTAGCCGGTGACGTCACGCGACGCCTCGCGCTCCGCGCTGCGCACGCGCACGCCGCAGTAGTCGATCACGCTCTTCTTGTGAGTCACACCTACAACATTCATCATATTGAATTTTGCCACCAAATAGTAACTTCAAAATTATTTGACGATGACAACTGCTTTTTTTTATCACTTTAGTTGGAAATTGGAACCCATAACGTAAGTTTTTAATTCATTCATTTTGATGTTGGTTTTTTTAACCTGAATTCTCACATTTCACGCTTGGTGCACGCACGTAGTTACCATCATCATCATCATTTCAGCCGAAAGTCGTTCACTGCTGGACATAGGCCTCCCCAAAAAAGGGGCATATGTCATAATCGCCACGGTTGGCAGGCGGCTTGGCGATCGCAGTTGGTTGGTTAAATACTCAGAGAACACTGCTGCCCATCATCTGGTGAATCCCTTAGTCGCCTTTTACGACACTCATGAGAAGAGAGAGGGAAGAGGGAGGAAATTTTCACTTATCTTTGGCGAATCATGTAGCTCTTTATAGCCATTAGTTAAAAGATAAGATAAGATAAAGTTTATTGGGCAACATTATTACAAGTATAACAAGGTACAAGAGTACGATAGTAGCTGCAGTAGTATGCACTGTGTCGCAGCTGCCATCGCCCACCTCCAGATTCTACAGGAATATAATGCAATAACTGTGCTTGAAAAACATGATCAAAAATAAAACCAGTGAAATAAATATTAAAAAAAAAAAAAACAAATTATAGTAAAAGTGTTATGTACGCCGTTATTGTCATGTACATCAGACAAGATACTGTAAAGTTATGAGTATCGTGATTATTATAATGCATGTGATGTGGCTGTACTTTTTATAAATAAATGGATGCATAGGTATACCACTCGTCTGCTGTGAGAATGCCGCGGTCCACCATCATAAAGACAGTCTTAAGGCAGTTTACAGCGTTGCTATTGGTCAGTATTGATACTAGCCGGGCCTGGCTTGAGGTGCGGTACGAGGGCGCGGGCAGGGAAAACGGCATTCTCGTAGCAGACAGGTAGTAAGTAGTATTGTGGTGTTCACCTTTGACGAGCGGGCCGGGGAAGGCGCTGAGCTCGGCGCTGAGCGGCGAGTGCTGCAGCGCGGCGGCCAGCGACAGCACGCGCACGGCCGGCGCCGGGCCCGCGCGCACCAGCACCACGTCGCGCGACCCCATGCTGGCCTGCAGCAGCGCGACGTTACTCAAACACGCGCAGACAATACACGGGCTTCAAACCCCACGAGTCGAACACGCCCAGACAATACACGGGCTTCAAACCCCACGAGTCAAACACGCCCAGACAATACACGGGCTTCAAACCCCACGAGTCGAACACGCGCAGACAATACACGGGCTTCAAACCCCACGAGTCGAACACGCCCAGACAATACACGGGCTTCAAACCCCACGAGTCGAACACGCCCAGACAATACACGGGCTTCAAACCCCACGAGTCGAACACGCGCAGACAATACACGGGCTTCAAACCCCACGAGTCGAACACGCCCAGACAATACACGGGCTTCAAACCCCACGAGTCGAACACTTAAAGCTCAGTTTCCACCACTGATCTACATTCAATTTTTTTTTTACCCAACATAGAATGCGGACGGAGAAATTTAAGAACTTCAAAAATGAATAATATCCCGTTCATTTATATGATAAACGGGACCTTATGGTTCAAAATCTTTTATCAAAATCAGCGAGAAAATACCGGGAGAGCCCGGTTTTCTGAGATAGTATTACCGAGAGCCCGCTGTCCCTTTCCTGCATGTATGGACACCCTATAGAAAGAGACAAAGGGCTCCCCAATCATCGAACCGAATTTTAGTCAGCCGTCCGCTTTCCAGCTTGATATAAAAGTTCCTTGTCTACATTAGAGTGGTATGCCACTCGTCAAGTTTCTTAGTCCAATGTGACTTTTATCAAAGAAGTTGGATGATTTTCATCATATGTTGTATGTAATAAAACACTAATAATCAAATTAATTGTTTTTTTTTATTGTTTCTAATGCAATCTGTCCCATCTGACATTCAGCATCTTTTGTACAATTATTGAGGAAGAATTGCTGTGGGGAACAGCAGCCAATTCAAACATAGATATTCTCCAAAGGTTCCAATCTAGAATGCTAAGGATTATAACTAATGCACCATGGTATATCACTAATGATAGCTTGCACCGTGACTTAAATATACAAAAAGTCAAAGACCTTATATTGTACCATGTTTGATGCAAATAAATACTATTCTATTCTAAGATGAAATCACACAGAGAGTGAGGCCTTATAAGAAAAGGATTGAGATGCATCCTAATAAACTTGCATCAAGCCTGATGAAAATTAAAACATTCACAAGGCTCAAAAGATTGACTCCACAAGACTTACAATGACATTATAATTTGATGTGGATGTGTCAATGGGCGCATACCAAGCATTCCTCAAACCTAATCTTAAAATTGGATTGGACAAAGAAATTTAACCAGTTGCATACCACTCTTATACTAGTACGCTGGACAGGCTATGCCATTCAAAATGACAAAAGTTCATTATGCCCAATCAAAACACCCCTAGCGTTTGTCCCTGGAACTAAAACTGCATGGCCGTCGTAATGTTCTAAGTAATTTTCATTGGTCCATCTCTAACATTAGTTCCGTGTACCAACACCACTGCGGCCATTACTAACAGCGCCAAAATGGCGGAAATCAAATGTCTTCATTACGAAGTTATCAATATCCAGTCCAGCATAGTAGTATAATATAGGGCAGTGGTTTGAGTAACCGCAAAGATTTTGATAACTATGACGCAACATTTAAATTAGAGTCTTAAAAAACGTACCTTGACGTGTTCCGTAGAGTATCTCAGGGGCGTCATCCTCTCGGAGCGCACCGTGGACTCTTCCAGGTGCAAGTTAAGCGACATGTCGGTGTTAAGGTCCCTGATCACAAGGTCACACGGTCACATACACATACACAACATATTATATTACACAGATACATTATGGCTTTCGACGAAGATTCGAACATCCATTAATTTGGTCCTAGCTTTACTGAAGAAGCTTACAGCCGAATTCTCAAACGTAACTCAATTTTAAGTCGGCGTTATGTCTCATGCCGTCACTGTAATTTTAAGGTGCATTAAAGCAACAGAACGTCTTAAAGCTAAGTGTCGTTTGATTATTTGGGGGTTAGAGTATTAAACATCTACAAATACTAACGTATGAAGCGGCGACGGTGAAAAATGCAAAGTAAACTTGAAAACAAAACGGGAAATGCGAAAGCTGTGAATGATACAATATTCGAGAATGCACATAATAAACAGAAACTTTAATGCCATAGAATGAATGAAGGTGCAGATGGTCTGGTCGCCTTGGGATCTATCTGTCAAGCACCGACTAAACTTACTAAAATGTCAAATTAGGTTGAAACTCTGTTAAAGAATACTTTAAAAGCCTTGTCTCTTGCGACCAAAATCTAACAAAATATTCTAACAAAACATGTAAACATTTTGCTTAGGCCAATCAAATGTCGCCAAACAGCTAGGCCACGCCCCCATTTTGTTATAAAAACATGTTAGATGTTAGAAATAACGAAAATATGGTCGCAGGAGACGCGGCTTAAGTTTAATATGTAAACTAATTGGACCCCTTGAAGTTTTCTCCGTTAAGCTATGTTTAGTTGGTGCGCAACAAGGTTAGTGTATCACCTGCATAATAACTAAATAAGTTCAATGATATAATGAATGTGGTACAAACATAGAAATCTAAATAAAGGTAACAGAAGTGGCAAAGGCGCGTGAACTTCTCGCCGAGTACAGGACCCTAATTCAAAATTTCATGACGCGCCAATCAAGTTGCAGTGACCCTGGTTCGTTTCTGACAGCGATCGCCGTAGATAAGAGAATACGAAAAGCATTATTTGATCGAAACTTAACTGCAACTGCACTTCTTTAGTTACGTGAATTGGCCTACAGGTGTCTTTTAGGACACTAGTGCGCGAACCGTTTGCTTAATCATCAGTGCTGTTTTAGGAGCAGAGTCACTAAAATTGTATTATCAGCAAATCTAGCAACGGAATCTCTTTTAGGCTTAATTTATTTTGCATTGAATGCTAGAAACATGGTGGGCGTTATTGCGTATGAATGTGTTGGTGGCGGAAAATCGGCGACATGCGTTCTCGTAGTAAAAGACAGTAGATAACATTTCTAGTACCTTATTAGTTATATTTCTATGGGTACAAATCTCGAGAGCGCAGGAAATTTAGGCTGTGTGCCAGATATTACTCAAGTGCAACGAACAAACTTTGTAAATTGTTTCCTTTGAGGTGCATAATCTATGCCTATTGCGGCATACATTTATCTAACGTTCTAAATAAACATGGAGCTACTAGGTGGCCGATATGTTCATTATGTGAAAATATACAACCAATTGTGGTTTAATTTTGTGTCACAATTATGGTACCGTAAAATGCCCTAACTTTGCCTACAAGCCCTACTTTGCCTAAGGCATTAACTTAATTGTTACACGCACTGACACTTTATAACTGAACCAAATGTTAGCGTTGTCATAGTTTTCAAAGCTCCCCAAGTACGGAAATCATAGCTATTATAGTTTACTCAAAAAATAACTAGGCAAAGTAGGGCTTGTGGGCCAAGTTAGGGCAGTTTACGGTAATGTCATTTTGAGTTTCATCTAGTTGCATTGTTTTGTATGCTAACCGCGTCCAATGCGTTAGTCAGCGACTGATAGAGAATATTATTATAATATCGACCGACACAATCAGATGTCGAAGTTTCCTTGTCCACGGTGAACTTTGCTAGAGCTTTATATTTATTACAGTGGCTCATTAAGAATATCTGCATTCTAAGTCACAAGAATCACAATTTGTTCTGATACATTGAGACAAGATTGTTCGTTTATTAATGCAGTGCCCGAGATTCATTATCATTCAGCCCATTACTGCTCCATTGCTGACGGGCCTTTTCTCAGAAGGACCCACGTTAGCCAAGTACGGGTTGTTGGACTTCACACACCATCGAGAACCGTATGGAGCACTCTCAGGTGTGCAGGTTTTCTCACGATGTTTTCCTTCACCGTAAAAGCAAGTGATAAACAAATTCTGATCCGCACTGAAAATTCAGAGGAGGGGGCCGGTTTTGAACTCAGACCCTCCTGCATGGAAGGCAAGCGCCCAACCGCTAGGCCACAGTAAACATAACATACAGTACGGAAACTACGTCCTAACGGTTCGGATTGAATCACTCGCATAGAATCACGCCTCAACAATAACCAAAGCGGACGTCACAGTGCTATCAATACAAATACCCGCAGAGGAGCCTTGTTGACGTTTGCTTGTGTGAGTGCGTCGTTTCGACCGTTTGTACGTAGTTTTTAACCGACTTCAAAAAAAGGAGAAGGTTATGTATTCCGCGGGTAATTTTTTTTTTTTTTTTTCATGTATGTACACCGATTACTCCGAGATTTGTGGGCCGATTTACGTGGTTGTTTTTTTATTTGGAAGAGAAAGTCCGCGCGGTGGTCCCATATAAATTTTATTGACTTAGGTTAAGTAGTTTTTTAACCAGCTTCAATAAATCAGTTTATTTTAGCTTTACGTATCTAGATGATCTGCTCATTGGTTCCTCATTCTGAGAATTCTTGGCCGATATGCGTGTTTTTTTTTCACGATAGTGATTGGACGTTTGGAAGAACATGAGCGAGACCTTTGCCCAGCAGTGGGATAGCAAAGGTTAATAAAAATACATTCTCAAATTGGTTATATAAACATTTATGAATCAACCCTCAACTAAAAAGTATGAAATAAAAACTTTTTAACAAAAAATAAAACCGACTTCAAAAACCTTAACTAAAAAGTAAAAAATAATCATTGTATGAATTTTAAAATCTTAACTTAAACAACATTTTGAAGGCGGCGCGTGATTTTCATGTACGTTCACATAAACTGTTTTTACTATAGATATTGCGCTGGACTGTACATTACATGACGCAAAGGGTCAACCACGCGCCGCCTTAAAAATGTTGTTTATGTTAAGATTTTAAAATTCATACAATGATTATTTGTTACTTTTTAGTTAAGGTTTTTGAAGTCGGTTTTATTTTTTTCGTACTGTATGTTAGGTTTACTGCGGCTAGCACAGAAATAGATAGAATGGTTGAAATCACAATTTTACTTGCGATTCATGCGTGGCAACATTCGAACAAACTACGCCTCCCATATTGTCGTCATTAATTTTTTAAATATAACACGCGCCCTGCCCACTTTTCCAGTCTATTATATCTATTTCTGTGGTGGCTAGGCTATCACAGCTTGCAGATTGCTTATGATTGGTACACATGAGTGGTAAGTGTGCGTGTACCTGTCGGAGAGCTCGGTGCGCAGCGAGGGCGCGCCCCGCGGCGACGCGTCGCGCCGGCAGCAGTACCTGCGCACACGCAGCCACACTAGCAGCCAGCACACTCATCTCAACTCATTCTAACATAACGGCCTGCTCGCGAACATTTACCTATACACTGCAGGCCATAGACCAGTAAGCCTCTAGACGCCGGTAAGCTGGACACCCCCGGTCACAACGCATATGCTCTACCACTGCATATCATACGTCCCTCCGCCAATCGGAACGTCACTCAGTCAGCGAGCGGCACCAATCATAAGGAATCATACCACCGAACTTTTGAGCCGGCCAATCATAACGCGCCGTCCGCCCCCCTGACCCCACCAACGTTTTACGACTGCGTTCGAATACAAAACTTTGTTTATGCGGAGTCTTGTAGCTTACTGGTCTGTGCTGCAGGCACACGGCCGGGACGGAACCGAAGCGTATCGCCGGCGGGCCTCGTTGTGTTGTAATGTACTGAACTGTATTAGATAGTGCACACGTGACTGATTCGCCGCCGCTCCGCCGGGCGGTTCGCGACCAATACGCTGGCGTTGTATTATATGGGAATTCATAGAAGTAGTCACGCACGTCACACAGACAGCGGAAGGTTTTCTTCCGCCACCGTCCAGCATCGCACGCGATCCGCCCGCAGTGGGACATGCACGCCGTCTACGTTCGGTCGACGCTCCGCCTCCGTTCCGTCCCGCCCGCTGTCTGACGCTTTACTGAAGCTCCGCAACATTGGAGACGCTACTTTTGGGATATTTTACATTTGATGGTCACTTATATTGAGAAACCGAAAGAGTTTACTAGAAAATTCGAAATGAAGCTGTTTTTACAGCTCCATCAATTACTAATAAGCGACGTTAACGTGTCTATTACATACTAAAAATTAATCCCTACAAACGGCTCTGAAGAACGGTCGCAGGCGAAATAACTAATTTACTAAAAGCCGTGTGTGTTCACGGTAGCTTAGTGGCTAAAGCACTGGCGTACTGAGCCAGGAGTCGCAGGTTCGAATCCTGCTCGTGAGCGATTTTTTCTTCCCACAATTTAAATCGTTACTAAAAGCCATTGATTTACTTAAAAAAACCGAAGTCATGGCACGCAGGAGTGGACAGAACGTTTGAATCATTTTCTAATTAACCTAATTCACGGTCAAGCGAGTCCTGCAAGGACAGTTCGTAGAACCTACAAGTTAATTCACATTAATTCTTCGTTAACACAGACGGTCTTATCAGATTAGTTGAATCACTGATCGTAAACGCAATGTAGTAAGAATTAATTAAAATATGATACGTCCCGCGTACGTTACGCAACGTGTATAAAGTGTTCGCGTTAGTAATAATGAGTGAGAGATGTTGTTCAGGTGGCTTTCTTATTTTACACAGTGACAAGGAAAATGGAAGACATCAATAAATTATGCAAACAGATAATACTTTTGTCTTGCATTATCCTTCTCCTTCATTATCCATCAGCTATTTACACATCAATATTTCATTTCATCTAGTAAAAAAGACATATTTAGTTTGATGTACGGTCGACCGCATGTCAGTGGTAACAGTTTGACATTGACAGCGCCTTTATTTCGTAAGCAGTAAGGGCGGTTTTCTAATTGAAGTGTTACCACTGTCATGCAGTCGACTGTACTACTTAAAATCAAACTTGATGTACAAATTCTATAAAGCATGTTCAAAAACCTGGTTTATATTAATAATGTAATGGTATGTGTGTTAGCATTGATGGCATCCCCTCCGCAGATATTGAATGTATGGTGCAATCTCAGTAACAAGTCCCCGGTGTGTTTCTGAAGCTAGTGTCGACCCGTGCTATCGCGGCTCCATATTTACAGCGTAAGCAAAAATACTAATATCTTGTGTGATTTGTCATCGTTCGTGTCACCTATATTCTGTTTTTTCTATGTTGTCTTATTTAGTAAACAATCTTGGCACGTCTCTTTATTCAAATAACTACTGATAAAATATAATTACTAGTTCTGCACATTTAATTAGATTAAAAAATGTCATAGTGTGTGTAATTGTTATTCGGAGAATCTACACTCGAAGTTGTGGACGATTATGTATACCTAGGACAAACTGCCAAGCTAGGTAGGTCCAACTTCGAGAAAGAGGTCAATCGTCGAATCCGACTCGGTTGGGCAGCGTTCTGGGAGCTACGCAATATCTTCTCGTCCAAAATACCGCAGTGTCTTAAGACGGAAGTCTTTGACCAGTGTGTGTTGCCCGTAATTACTTACGGCACTGAAACGTGGTCGCTCACAATGGGCCTGATAAGAAGGCTCAAAGTCACTCAAAGAGCAATGGAGAGGGCTATGCTCGGAGTGTCCCTGCTTGATCGAATCAGAAATGAGGAGATTCGCAGGAAAACGAAAGTAACCGACATAGCCCGAAGAATTACGGGGGGGCGGGGACATTGCTCGCTGAAAGGTTGGCCAATGGGGCAGTACAGTTCTGGAGTGGCGACCATGTACTGGAAGGCGCAGCGTGGGTAGGCCCCCCACAAGGTGGACCGACGACCTGGTGAAGGTCGCGGGAATCCGCTAGATGCGGAAAGCCTATGTCCAGCAATGGACGTCTCTCGGCTGAAATGATGATGATGAATTGTTAACATAATGTGTTTCGATAATTATTATTGACGAATTGCATTAAAAAGACATGCCAAGATTGTTTACTAAATAAGACAAGTAAGCAAAAACAGAGATTATGTGTGAGCAGAGACTAGACTTCTATCAGCAGCCCATTGAGCTTATTATTATGAAATTATCCGAGGTCCGGTCTCGTCGCTGTGCAGGGGGGTGATTCTCGCGTCGTAGACATTATCTCTAACTCGACATAATGTCGAAACAAGATGGCGAATGTCTTTTGATAATAAATTTTCGTGTTCTCAGAATGTCACGTTAGAGATATGTCTACCCCTAGCGCTCTAAATACAAAGAGCGGTACGTAGCGGTTGACATTACCGGCGACATTTTTCGTAGAGATTTAATTAGAGATTATCTGGAATTAGACATTTATCTCTATAACGCGAGAATGAGGGCCTGTGTACGCACGTGTCGGTGGCCCGCAGGCCGGCACTGGAGCGCCCGGAGTGCACGCTGCCGCGGTCCTCGCGCCGCCCCTCGTACGGCAGGCTGCCGAAGTCTGCGAAAAATCACAATACTATTACACTTCTTTCTCGTAGCCTTTTTGTTGAGGAAGGCTCTAAGCTGCAAGTAAACCCACGCGAGACCCATGCCTAGTAATATATAAAAAATATATTATTAGGCAAATTTCAGTGACATTGACACTACAAAATATCTATAAATGTAAGTACTCCAAATTGTGCCTTAATTATTAATTTCCAATAAAGTTACTTTGTTGTTAAATTATTATAACTAATCAGTGTAATTCTAATAATTATATGGATCAGTAACTTGCTTTTTCCTTTTTAAAGCATTTAAGTACCCATTTCATTATTTGCTTCAATTCCAAGGAAACTTACATAAAATATTTTTCTCATTATTTGTGCAGTTCACAACACAATAATTATTGTGATCCATTTTCCTTCTTTAGCTCATAAACCTCGAAAAGACATTGAATTTGGCGTAGGAATACAAAACACAGCCCTGATATGTTTTACATTTCTGCGACAGCGTGCGCTGCGATCGATTTGACTGTCCGCACCGCCATCTTGCACACAGCCAATAGGCGGCGGGGTCGGTGCGGCGCAGGTGCTCGTAGTACTGGTGCTGTGTCACTGCGTCACTCACCGTCGTAGGCGGGGCCGGCGGCGGGCGCGCGGTAGTCGAGCGGCACGGGCGGCGCGTGGCCCGCCATGAGCTGCTGGTAGACGCGCAGGTAGGCGGCGGGGTCGGTGCGGCGCAGGTGCTCGTAGTACTGGTGCTGTGTCACTGCGTCACTCACCGTCGTAGGCGGGGCCGGCGGCGGGCGCGCGGTAGTCGAGCGGCACGGGCGGCGCGTGGCCCGCCATGAGCTGCTGGTAGACGCGCAGGTAGGCGGCGGGGTCGGTGCGGCGCAGGTGCTCGTAGTACTGGTGCTGTGTCACTGCGTCACTCACCGTCGTAGGCGGGGCCGGCGGCGGGCGCGCGGTAGTCGAGCGGCACGGGCGGCGCGTGGCCCGCCATGAGCTGCTGGTAGACGCGCAGGTAGGCGGCGGGGTCGGTGCGGCGCAGGTGCTCGTAGTACTGGTGCTGTGTCACTGCGTCACTCACCGTCGTAGGCGGGGCCGGCGGCGGGCGCGCGGTAGTCGAGCGGCACGGGCGGCGCGTGGCCCGCCATGAGCTGCTGGTAGACGCGCAGGTAGGCGGCGGGGTCGGTGCGGCGCAGGTGCTCGTAGTACTGGTGCTGTGTCACTGCGTCACTCACCGTCGTAGGCGGGCCCGGCGGCGGGCGCGCGGTAGTCGAGCGGCACGGGCGGCGCGTGGCCCGCCATGAGCTGCTGGTAGACGCGCAGGTAGGCGGCGGGGTCGGTGCGGCGCAGGTGCTCGTAGTACTGGTGCTGTGTCACTGCGTCACTCACCGTCGTAGGCGGGGCCGGCGGCGGGCGCGCGGTAGTCGAGCGGCACGGGCGGCGCGTGGCCCGCCATGAGCTGCTGGTAGACGCGCAGGTAGGCGGCGGGGTCGGTGCGGCGCAGGTGCTCGTAGTACTGGTGCTGTGTCACTGCGTCACTCACCGTCGTAGGCGGGGCCGGCGGCGGGCGCGCGGTAGTCGAGCGGCACGGGCGGCGCGTGGCCCGCCATGAGCTGCTGGTAGACGCGCAGGTAGGCGGCGGGGTCGGTGCGGCGCAGGTGCTCGTAGTACTGGTGCTGTGTCACTGCGTCACTCACCGTCGTAGGCGGGGCCGGCGGCGGGCGCGCGGTAGTCGAGCGGCACGGGCGGCGCGTGGCCCGCCATGAGCTGCTGGTAGACGCGCAGGTAGGCGGCGGGGTCGGTGCGGCGCAGGTGCTCGTAGTACTGGTGCTGTGTCACTGCGTCACTCACCGTCGTAGGCGGGGCCGGCGGCGGGCGCGCGGTAGTCGAGCGGCACGGGCGGCGCGTGGCCCGCCATGAGCTGCTGGTAGACGCGCAGGTAGGCGGCGGGGTCGGTGCGGCGCAGGTGCTCGTAGTACTGGTGCTGTGTCACTGCGTCACTCACCGTCGTAGGCGGGGCCGGCGGCGGGCGCGCGGTAGTCGAGCGGCACGGGCGGCGCGTGGCCCGCCATGAGCTGCTGGTAGACGCGCAGGTAGGCGGCGGGGTCGGTGCGGCGCAGGTGCTCGTAGTACTGGTGCTGTGTCACTGCGTCACTCACCGTCGTAGGCGGGGCCGGCGGCGGGCGCGCGGTAGTCGAGCGGCACGGGCGGCGCGTGGCCCGCCATGAGCTGCTGGTAGACGCGCAGGTAGGCGGCGGGGTCGGTGCGGCGCAGGTGCTCGTAGTACTGGTGCTGTGTCACTGCGTCACTCACCGTCGTAGGCGGGGCCGGCGGCGGGCGCGCGGTAGTCGAGCGGCACGGGCGGCGCGTGGCCCGCCATGAGCTGCTGGTAGACGCGCAGGTAGGCGGCGGGGTCGGTGCGGCGCAGGTGCTCGTAGTACTGGTGCTGTGTCACTGCGTCACTCACCGTCGTAGGCGGGGCCGGCGGCGGGCGCGCGGTAGTCGAGCGGCACGGGCGGCGCGTGGCCCGCCATGAGCTGCTGGTAGACGCGCAGGTAGGCGGCGGGGTCGGTGCGGCGCAGGTGCTCGTAGTACTGGTGCTGTGTCACTGCGTCACTCACCGTCGTAGGCGGGGCCGGCGGCGGGCGCGCGGTAGTCGAGCGGCACGGGCGGCGCGTGGCCCGCCATGAGCTGCTGGTAGACGCGCAGGTAGGCGGCGGGGTCGGTGCGGCGCAGGTGCTCGTAGTACTGGTGCTGTGTCACTGCGTCACTCACCGTCGTAGGCGGGGCCGGCGGCGGGCGCGCGGTAGTCGAGCGGCACGGGCGGCGCGTGGCCCGCCATGAGCTGCTGGTAGACGCGCAGGTAGGCGGCGGGGTCGGTGCGGCGCAGGTGCTCGTAGTACTGGTGCTGTGTCACTGCGTCACTCACCGTCGTAGGCGGGGCCGGCGGCGGGCGCGCGGTAGTCGAGCGGCACGGGCGGCGCGTGGCCCGCCATGAGCTGCTGGTAGACGCGCAGGTAGGCGGCGGGGTCGGTGCGGCGCAGGTGCTCGTAGTACTGGTGCTGTGTCACTGCGTCACTCACCGTCGTAGGCGGGGCCGGCGGCGGGCGCGCGGTAGTCGAGCGGCACGGGCGGCGCGTGGCCCGCCATGAGCTGCTGGTAGACGCGCAGGTAGGCGGCGGGGTCGGTGCGGCGCAGGTGCTCGTAGTACTGGTGCTGTGTCACTGCGTCACTCACCGTCGTAGGCGGGCCCGGCGGCGGGCGCGCGGTAGTCGAGCGGCACGGGCGGCGCGTGGCCCGCCATGAGCTGCTGGTAGACGCGCAGGTAGGCGGCGGGGTCGGTGCGGCGCAGGTGCTCGTAGTACTGGTGCTGTGTCACTGCGTCACTCACCGTCGTAGGCGGGGCCGGCGGCGGGCGCGCGGTAGTCGAGCGGCACGGGCGGCGCGTGGCCCGCCATGAGCTGCTGGTAGACGCGCAGGTAGGCGGCGGGGTCGGTGCGGCGCAGGTGCTCGTAGTACTGGTGCTGTGTCACTGCGTCACTCACCGTCGTAGGCGGGGCCGGCGGCGGGCGCGCGGTAGTCGAGCGGCACGGGCGGCGCGTGGCCCGCCATGAGCTGCTGGTAGACGCGCAGGTAGGCGGCGGGGTCGGTGCGGCGCAGGTGCTCGTAGTACTGGTGCTGTGTCACTGCGTCACTCACCGTCGTAGGCGGGGCCGGCGGCGGGCGCGCGGTAGTCGAGCGGCACGGGCGGCGCGTGGCCCGCCATGAGCTGCTGGTAGACGCGCAGGTAGGCGGCGGGGTCGGTGCGGCGCAGGTGCTCGTAGTACTGGTGCTGTGTCACTGCGTCACTCACCGTCGTAGGCGGGGCCGGCGGCGGGCGCGCGGTAGTCGAGCGGCACGGGCGGCGCGTGGCCCGCCATGAGCTGCTGGTAGACGCGCAGGTAGGCGGCGGGGTCGGTGCGGCGCAGGTGCTCGTAGTACTGGTGCTGTGTCACTGCGTCACTCACCGTCGTAGGCGGGGCCGGCGGCGGGCGCGCGGTAGTCGAGCGGCACGGGCGGCGCGTGGCCCGCCATGAGCTGCTGGTAGACGCGCAGGTAGGCGGCGGGGTCGGTGCGGCGCAGGTGCTCGTAGTACTGGTGCTGTGTCACTGCGTCACTCACCGTCGTAGGCGGGGCCGGCGGCGGGCGCGCGGTAGTCGAGCGGCACGGGCGGCGCGTGGCCCGCCATGAGCTGCTGGTAGACGCGCAGGTAGGCGGCGGGGTCGGTGCGGCGCAGGTGCTCGTAGTACTGGTGCTGTGTCACTGCGTCACTCACCGTCGTAGGCGGGGCCGGCGGCGGGCGCGCGGTAGTCGAGCGGCACGGGCGGCGCGTGGCCCGCCATGAGCTGCTGGTAGACGCGCAGGTAGGCGGCGGGGTCGGTGCGGCGCAGGTGCTCGTAGTACTGGTGCTGTGTCACTGCGTCACTCACCGTCGTAGGCGGGGCCGGCGGCGGGCGCGCGGTAGTCGAGCGGCACGGGCGGCGCGTGGCCCGCCATGAGCTGCTGGTAGACGCGCAGGTAGGCGGCGGGGTCGGTGCGGCGCAGGTGCTCGTAGTACTGGTGCTGTGTCACTGCGTCACTCACCGTCGTAGGCGGGGCCGGCGGCGGGCGCGCGGTAGTCGAGCGGCACGGGCGGCGCGTGGCCCGCCATGAGCTGCTGGTAGACGCGCAGGTAGGCGGCGGGGTCGGTGCGGCGCAGGTGCTCGTAGTACTGGTACTGCTGCCGCTGCGCCAGGTACGGGTCCGCGTAACCCCCGCCGCTGACGTAGTCTAGAACGTACAATACATTGTTTGGGTACGAAATTATAAAAGAGGCCGCGAGACCATGATAAAAAAAATACATCAAAGGATTCGAAAAAAAAAACTGTCAAACTAGAAATAATTAGCAAGAAAAATCTACAGCAGGGATCACCCCTAAAGCCAGGTCCGCTGAACCATACATACATACATACATATTATCACGCCTGTTTCCCATTGGGGTAGGCAGAGACTATGGATTTCCACCTGCTACGATCCTGACACACCTCTTTCGCTTCATCTACGTCCATTAACCTCGTCATGCATGCTCGTCGGTTTAGAGAACTCTTAACCTGGCATTTTTTGAGAACATCCGCGATTTGATCGCGATATGTTCGCCGAGGTCGTCCCCTTCCAACTCTTCCATCCACACTCGCTTCGTATACTTGTTTCGTCAATCTCCTCTCGTCCATCCTCTCTATATGTCCAAACCATCTTAACATACCTTTCTCAATCTTTGTCACTACATCTTCTTTCACTCCACAACGCTCCCTTATCATGTTATTCCTTACTTTATCTCTCAAAGTTACACCACACATACTGTTCGAGTTAAAATCGAACACTTCGCTAATTTGCATAAGTGCATCGCATGCAACTATGCACATTAGCGAGTTCACCTAATTTTAGGACAGTTCACGTTCGATTCTCGTTGAGACATCGCGTGCTCAAAACCAGTACCATTTCACCAATAACCATTTATAACCATTTTAACCAGTTTTATAGATTAGTTTAGTCATAATATAGTTTACCAGTTTCAAGTGTTAATTTGTGTATTATTGTGCCAAATATATAGTTATTTAATCGATATCCACGACTTTCACTTTAAACATAACATACCAAAAACAATAGTAAGAAAGAAGTGTCTTAGGTCACCATAGCGCCGACGGACACTTAACCATTACTTTCTTCATGGTCCTTCGAACACTCACGTACCAGTGCTAACCAAGTGAAACAGTGCCAACGATACCAGCAACTAGCAGAAGGGAGTAAGTCAGACTGCAGAGGCTGTCGTTTGGAGAAATAAGGTCAGATCAAACCATTTCCTTATTATAACCACACCAACTATTTACCATACCAAAACCAAATATGGATTCCGGAACTCTTTTTATAAACCAAACTGAGCTTTATGAGGCTTTAAAACAGCTTCTAGCCAACATTAAAAAGGATGGGTCCGAGAGAAAAACTGTCGTCAATTACAGGCGGAAGGCTGATACGCTGGAAGCTTATTGGCAGGATTACCAGGCCAACCATAGAAAAATGTGCGAGTTAGCAAATTTTGACCACGTATATTTTACTAAGAACTGTTTCGATACAGCTCAGGAAATTTATTTGAATATCAAAGAAATCATTGATCGAACCATAGATCAGTTGAGCAACAAACAGTTACTAGGCATAGGCCCCCGTAAACCAGAAGCGGAGGTATCACAACCATCACCAAGTATCCGCGCTAAGCAGCAGCTGAGCGCCGGCCAGGGCAGGCCGGAGGAAGAGGCTACGCAGCCACAACCAGGTATGTCATCTCGTTATGAAGATTCCTCTTGCCCATCGAGAGGGCTCAGCAAAATGAACGAGTTGATTAGGAAGCAGTATATCAACTTTAAGGCGTTTATGAGAACTGTAGGTAAAATACAAGTTGACAAGTTCGAAAATAAATGGCAATTTGAGAACGCGTTAAAATCATTAGACAGCCGCTGGAGTCAGATAGATAAGCTGCATTGGGAGATAGAAGGTGAGAGTGGAGCTGATGACATCGACTACCAAGAAGAGTTCAGCCAGCACGAGGAGATTTACAGTGAGTTGACGGAGAACATCAACACCAAGATGTGGGCAGTAAAACACCGAGAAAAGTCAACACCACAAATGAGTATTCCCGTGTTCCACGGAAACTACAACCAGTGGCTTCCGTTCAAGGATTTGTTCAGTGAAACGATCGACAAAAATCCGTCAATGTCCAACGCACAGAAAATGCAGTTTCTGAAGAGTAAGGTGTCTGGAGAGGCAGAGCGTCTGATTCACCATTTACAGATTAGCTCTGACAACTATCAGGCATGCTGGGAAATTCTTCACCATCGTTACGAAAACAAGAAACTGATTTTTACGTCTCATATCACTACACTGCTTAGCCTTCCCAACATACATCAGCAATCCTTGAACATTATTAAGAAGCTGCACGACGTGGCCAAGGAGACTTTGCATGCTATTCAGAACCTAGGAGTGGATATTTCTACATGGGATCCACTTTTAGTACACCTGCTAGCACAGAAGCTGGACAACGAGACCTTCACTGAGTACACAGAATCCATCAAAAAGCCCAGAGAGCTACCCTCTTTACAGGAGTTCCTGGAGTACCTTGAGATGAAATTCACAGCATTAGAAGCGTCTCGTCGCAAACAAGAACCACACAACCAGAAAACCACGTCAGCTCAACCAACAAAACCAAACCATTACTACCAAAACCAAAAGAAAAATTTCCATCGCAACAATAAACAATTGGGTGATGAAACTTGCAAATCAAACATGAGTTCATTTCACATCTCCCGGTCAGCTACCTGCGTATTATGCAATTCCGATCATGGGCTGTGGAAGTGCCCTGATTTTTTACAAATGACGCATGTGAAAAAATTGAGCAAAATTGAACAATTAAATTATTGTCAAAACTGTTTGTGCAGTCATTTTAATAAACCATGTCAATCAGCTAAGCGATGCCGTAAGTGCTTAGGTGCTCATAACACATTATTGCACGAGGCGATTATATACCAAAGTCCAACGACGTCAGCAAAACCGAATAACGAGCACAACAACGACATAGCAACCGAAGAAATCTCATCTAGGTCATCTCACGTATCTTTTGATGACTCAACAGAGGTACTTTTAGCCACCGCTGTTGTCAAAGTGCTGGGAGTAGATGGCACTCAGCACAAGATGAGAGCGTTAATAGATCAAGGATCTCAGCTATCGTTGATCAGTGAAAATGCAGCTCAGATTTTAGGGTTAAAGAGAGCATATTTCAAAGGACAAGTTTTCGGAGTTGGCGTAAAATCAAGCAATTCGAAAGGAATGATAGAAACAATCATAAAATCCAACCATAGCGATTTTTCCTTAAAAACGAATGTTGTTATTATGAGCAGTCTAATAAAAAACTTGCCGAATACCACGTTTACCAGACCATCGTCATGGAATCATATCAAGGGAATTAGTTTGGCTGATCCGGAATTCAACGTGAACCAAAAAGTCGACTTGCTGCTTGGTGCAGAGGTTTACAGCAAGATAATGTTGGGCGGCATATTAAGAGGCAAAGAATATGAACCTATCGCTCAACAGACTCAGTTAGGATGGTTGCTATGCGGATCGATGAAACCGCAGTACCATTGCAACGTTGTTATTAACAACACGGAAGACTTGACGAAGAACGACGATGACCACGAGTGTCTTCCATATGTTTTAGAAACCACTACTAAACTCGAAAACGGAAGATACGACGAGGTCCAACTACCATTTTTACCATTGCTCAAAGATAAATTGGGCGTCACCAAACCACTAGCCTTAGCTCAATTCAAAAACTTGGAGGAGTTTGAGAAAAACCAGGAGCCAAGGGAATATGAAAAAGGAGACAACCAGCAGTTCATGAACGAATATTTTGATTCAAACCATAAGAAACCATCAACCAATAACCAATTGCCCGAGTGCTACTTACCATACCAGGTAGTAACTCGAGCTGAAACAACCACTACTAAAGGGAAAGTGGTTTCCAACGCCTTAGCAGGGTCATCATCGCGGAACTGTCTGAATTATGTACTGTACAGAGGCCCAAATATTCTAAAGAATCTTCAAAAGCGAATGGGCGTCCAGCTTCAAGCACAGTTCGTGCGAAAAGATTTAGAATGTTTGTCAGATTATCCGAGAGAGGTGTACTGCTGGACTGATTCTACTGCAGTATTAGAATGGATAAAGGGGGGTCCAGCCCAGTGGCAACCATTCGTATCAAACCGAGTTACAACCACCATCAAAACCATACCATCAAAATACTGGCAATATATAAAAACCACAGATAATCCAGCAGATTGTGCCAATCGTGGTTTAACTGTCCAGCAACTCATTATTCACAACTTATGGTGGCGAGGGCCATCGTGGCTACCGTCATATTATGAAAAACCAGGAACCATTTATGAGTACTCCAGATTGTTGGCTAGACAGGTAGCGTGCTGCAACTCTCGACGTCTTTGCGCCCTAACAGAGGATTCCAACGATCTCGATTTCCTGACGCCAATCCATTTCCTAACAGAAAAACCAGGGGCAACCATGATAGAAACGGGGCAAGATGCTAGAACCAGATGGCATCTTACTTCAAAGTTATTTAAAGTCTTATGGAGTAGATGGAAAACTGAATACTTGATGCAACTTTCATCAAAAACCAGGTGGTTAAAACCAGAGAAAAATATTCTCGGACGTGTAATTGACACTCCCCCAAGAAATAATGGCCTAACCAAAGCGGGCTCATTAAAAACTAAAAATAGGCTCATGAAACGTCCTATTATGAAAATATCCGTGTCGCCAATTAACCAGGACAACAAACCAACGCCAAAACCAAAAATAAAACCTACCAGATTACCAGAGCAAAGAAGACGGCCTAGATCAAAAATCGCAACAGTAGCTTCCGTTTTGTTTACGTTCATGGCATTATTTACACTTTCTTACAGTCTGCATGATATAAAACCATTACCAAGCAACCAAACGCTGTATTTTGATCCTATATCAAAAATACAACTTATCAGAGACAAGTGGACTAGTTTGTAATTGTTTTTTAGTTATGTACTATGACATGGGGCCGTACTGGACAGGTATAGAAACCTATAAAAAGATATCAAACTATCTTGACAAACTTTGCTCAACCATTGAAAAACAAACTCACTGTAATACGATCACACAACAAGCCCGACATGACTACCAGGAACTAGAGTACTACAATGAACTTTTGTTAACGCAGCATTCTAACGCTTACGCTAGACGTCGTCGTACTGTGGCCCAGACGGCAAGGTACCGACGAGGCATTATAAATGGTATCGGATACCTGGCGAATGACCTGTTCGGAGTGTTGGACTCACGTTTCGCAGACCAATATGTCAAGGACATCGAAACCATACAGCGCAATGAAAAACATCTTTCTAATTTATGGAAAAACCAGACCTCCATAATCGAAGCGGAATTCAACCTTATGAAGAAAATGGAGACCACAGTAGATAAGCAACACAAGTTAATACATAAAAAATTAATTGACTTGCAAGAAAATACCAGCATAATCCAGCGGGAAGTTCAAAATATTTCTTACGTCCAAGACTTCACGTTGACAGCAATGTCTGGAAACAGCTTACTGCAGAGTTTAAGGCGACTTCAAGACACATTGCTCGATACCATAACAGATATTTACCATGGTCAGATAAGTACTCATTTGCTGACACCAAAACAACTTAAGCGTGAGCTTCAAACCATATATGGCCAAATGCCTAGTGAACTCACTTTACCAATAAATGACGTAGACAATGAGCTTCAGTATATTTACAAATTACTGAAGGTCAAGGCGAGAACAACGCAAAAATACGTCATTATTGAAGTAACTTTTCCACTTATAGCGAGAGAGAGCTACCAACTCTACCAGTTGATACCAGTCCCACACCAAATAAAAATAAAACCAATAGCTGATTACGTGGCGGTCAATCTTAGAAAAGATTCCTACTTCAGTATGACCATAAATGAGCTAACGTCATGTCTGCACCATGGACCAAGTTACATGTGTCAGCTGCTTAAACCAATTCTAGACCTGAAAAGCGATGAAGGTTTCTAGAAAATAGACTCGTCAACCAATAAATGTAGGTTTGAAAAATCCACCTGTACCAACAGCTGGATAGAATTACATTCGACATCACAGCACTTCTACTTTTGTTGTGACACCTATTCAATAAAAATCATATGTGGCGATCAAGTTACCGTACGTCAACTGAACCAAGCCGGGGTTATGGCCATGAGTCAAGAATGTGTCATCAAGGGCAAGGACTTTTCAATATATTCCATACGCCATAAGTCCAACCAGCTTGAAATTTTGCCAACCATCTACGTGCCTGAGTTCGATCAGATCAATCACATCGTAAACCTAAAGTTTCCAGACGAAGAACAAACGGGTGTAGAAATCCTGAATGCATCTATGACCAGTCTTGGGGAAGCCGTGGAAAAATTAAAAAAGAACGATGCGGAAGTTGATGACATGTCGCCTCATGACATTCACCATTACGTTGTCATCTATGTGTTGATAGCATGCGCAATATGCGCAATAGCAGCATATATCTGGAAGAGCGGACGATGTCGCCTGCGCCGGGAGCCTGCTGATGCGCATCGCGGCGAGGGTCGCCGCCGGCAGGGGTCTGCGCCGACCCCGCCGCCTCCGAGGAGTCAGCGTCGCAGCGATTGTAACCGCCGGCAAGTATTGGTGGTGCAAATGCCAAGGCTAACCAATAGACCAGTAAATAGTGAAGTGCTTAGTGCTAGTGGCTTAAATGAAAATATTTCTGACTTTCACTTACAAAGCTATGCGAAACGGTGGCCTAGCGCTAAGTATAGTTCGATAAAACGGGACAGAAATACGGACATGGGGATTCATAATGGAGGAATCTCGGTGGAGGATTCTATTGTTTAATTTAAGAAATATTATACAATTATACTTTTATTTTTACCAATGTTTTGTAGATCTTAACTTTACCATTTTATTATGCTTTTCTTGTAATTTTATGTGTTTTGATTTTGTATCGTTTTCATACATCTTCATCTCACGTCTCATCTCGCTCTCGGGAATATGTTCGAGTTAAAATCGAACACTTCGCTAATTTGCATAAGTGCATCGCATGCAACTATGCACATTAGCGAGTTCACCTAATTTTAGGACAGTTCGCGTTCGATTCTCGTTGAGACATCGCGTGCTCAAAACCAGTACCATTTCACCAATAACCATTTATAACCATTTTAACCAGTTTTATAGATTAGTTTAGTCATAATATAGTTTACCAGTTTCAAGTGTTAATTTGTGTATTATTGTGCCAAATATATAGTTATTTAATCGATATCCACGACTTTCACTTTAAACATAACATACCAAAAACAATAGTAAGAAAGAAGTGTCTTAGGTCACCATAGCGCCGACGGACACTTAACCATTACTTTCTTCACATACTTCTCAAAGCTCTCATTTCTACTGCATTTATTCTGCTTTCATGTTTCTTCTGCCATACCCAACTTTCACTACCATACATAAGTGTAGGCACTAACTCTCCCCCATGAACAGCCAGCCGTGCCTTTTCCGACACTTTGCGGCTGTTCATGAAGGTGTGTAGTGCCCCATTCACCTGATTACCAGCACTCACTCTCCTTTCAATGTCCTTCACATGCTTGCCATCTCTCGTAAACATGGAACCCAGGTATACAAAATCTTTCACTTGTTCCACCTTTTCGTCACCTATCATATCCGCTGAACCAGTTTCTATCAAAATATTGTTTTTCATACATGTTTGCAAAACAGACCGTCTACTGCGTCAAAAAGTGAATAATGTTGTTAGCTGTAATTAACATTAAAAAAATGGCCAAGTGCGTTTCTGACACGCACAGGATAGGGTATTCAGTACAGGCTGTACAGAATCCTTACAAGACATGAATAATACAGGATGTATAATAAGAAGATTTATAATACAGGTGACGAGGACAAGATTGTGGAATTCACTGCCGGCATCTGTATTTCGAGGCACTTACAACCCTAACTCCTTTAAAGCTGGAATGAATCGGCACCTTATAGGTTTGCTCGCTCCATCGTCGACCACATCTTGACAAAGCTATCTAGATTGCGGTCAAGAGCAGATCTATATCTGATTTTTTTTTTAAAGACGCAACGAGCTGAACATCACATGCTTCTTACTGACGAGCTTGTGATAACCGCTAATAAGCAGGGCAATATTGCTACTTGATCACCCAAATATTGAAGCAAGTGATAGGCAACGCGAGAGGTGGGCTTAATGGTCGGTATACAGCAACCAAATAGCGGGTGTTCTTAAAGAAAGGCCTAGTTGAGACCACCTAAACCCGACGAGCATGCATGACGAGGTTAACGAACGAAACAAGTATGTCAGGATGGTAGCAGGTGAAAAGTCATAGTCTCAACCTACCCCAATGTGAAACACGCGTGATAGAATGTATGCATAGACCAGTAAGCCTCAAGACTCCGCATAAACAAAGTTTTGCATGAGAACACAGTCGTAAAATGTTGGCGGGGAACAGGGGGCGGACGGCGCGTTATGATTGGTACAGAATAGAATCTTTATTGGTGTGATTTTGGTACAGATCTTAATTCTAATGTAGGTAGGTACACATACATATTTTATGATTCACAAAATCTGCCAGTTGGCTTACAATCATGCATTATTATTATTAATTTTTATTATTATTTGGTCGGCTCAAAAGTTCGCAGGTGCCGTTCGCTGACGGAGTGACGTCCCGATTGGCGGTGGGGCGTATGCTTTGTGACCAGGGGTTTCCGGCCAATTGGCGTCCAGAGGCGTACTATTCTGTGTATGTATGTAACCCGCTTTGGGAGCGTGGCTGCGGTAATCTGTACGACTCACCATCGTAGAGAGGTTCTGCGGTCCGTCGGGCGCGTCGGTGCGAGTCCCCGCGACGCCGCGACTCGCCCAGCTCGTCGTCCGTGACCGTCGCCTCGCGCGAGTCCGGCCGCGACGGGGACGAGAAGTCGCCTGCCAACACCACAGCTGTTACACATACTGCTGCCGACTATATCCCTAAGAGCGCGGTCCCATTGTGAGCTATTAACTATTAGATAGTCCGCTATTAACTATTATATTGCCATTTCTGTCTAACCTTTTAAATCACATTGCAGTTTGGCTCTTCTTCAACTACAAAATAGCTCGTAGCTACTAGTTAATGGCTCTCAATGGGACCGCGCCCTAACGCACTTCAAACAGCTTGGATAGGCAGTTAATGGATAAATGGCCCGGATAAAAAAAATATGCTACCTTATACAACGTGTTATTGAAATAACTCAAAACCTGAAACTAGTTTGATCTGCTGCGCGATTTAGAACCACACTATAACCAGTTGTCGACCGGTTCGGTTTGTTATCTCGGGCTCGTATTACAGAAGCTTCCTCAAGTACAGTTTAAACTCCAATCACCTGATCACTACTTAAGGATAGAATCGTTACTTGAGTATCGGTCTTATTCCAGAACGGTAATTATAAACTTTAATTCAACAACAAAACACACGAATTTGACCTGAAATATAATAGAAATCTCTACTCAAGCGTAGTCTGGACCACGCTTGAGTGATTACAGATCAAATATCTGCCCAAATACCGAAACAGGTGACAATATAAAACGAAACTAAACTCAGCTGAACTGTGATCAACAAATCTCTGCTTGAGGGACGTTCTAAAATCAAAGCTCAACTTGAAACTAGTTTTAAACAGAGATCAACGCTTGGGTATCCTTCTGGAATACGGGCCTCGGTTCGTCTTATGATTCATGCAACGAGAGAAAAAGAGATAAGAAACCGAATCGGTCGACATCTGGTTATCGTGTGGTTCTGAATCGGGGGGTAGAATCTAGAGTAGAATTGTTCACACTACTTTGTAAATAGGTATTTTTTTACCAAAAATATATTTATGTATCATGCCAAGTCTAAAAGTTTCATACAAGGCGACGCTAAGCGCGAGAACGATCCCTAACGCACGTAGGTAAACAGAACACGTCACATTATTCTCCTTTGGAAATAGCTACGGGGATGCACTGTAGGGCGAGCGGGGCGAATTTTTGAATAAGTATGACAACATAACATAACATAACATCACGCCTGTATTTCCCCGAAGGGGTAGGCAGAGGTGTATAGTACACCCACATTTCGCCAGTTATGTTGTAAGTCCCATGTAATAGGGGGCGAGCCTATTGCCATTAACCGGGCACAAATCCAGACTCCAGGCTGCTACTGAGAATTTCCTAATAATGAAATAATAATAGTATGACAATAATAATGAAATTCGAACACTTAGCTAATTTGCATAAGTGCATCGTATGCAACTATGCACATTAGCGAGTTCACCTAATTTTAGGACAGTTCACGTTCGATTCTCGTGGAGGCATCGCCTGCTCAAAACTAATACCATTTCACCATTAACCATTTATATCTTCATGGTCCTTCGAGCCGGATCTATCTTCGTATCTTATCGTATATTCTACAATAATTTATGAAAATTTATAATTGGCATATCAATTTATTACAATAAAAATTTGTTGGGGTGTCTGAGGTTTTGAGTTATTCAAATTCAAATAACACATATTAATTTATGTGATGGAATATTTACCATATAAAAATATTTCTACCTTGCCTATCATATTGGGACCTTCAATAGCGAGCTGTTGGATTATATATTAAAGTTCTGCACAATAGTTGTGGTCAGTGTTATTTTACAATACATACCATAATAAAATTATAGTTTATTTTGTGTCTTGCCAGAAGTCAGGTTTTGTTTTCCCAGGGTCTTAAGAAAATGCATCTTTATAGCAAGCAACCCATAACGATTATAAATCTACATAAAATAGGATCCATACCATCAGCATCTAGCACAACATCTAGCACAACATCTAGCACAACATCTAGCACAACATCTAGCACAACATCTAGCACAACATCTAGCACAACATCTAGCACAACATCTAGCACAACATCTAGCACAACATCTAGCACAACATCTAGCACAACATCTAGCACAACATCTAGCACAACATCTAGCACAACATCTAGCACAACATCTAGCACAACATCTAGCACAACATCTAGCACAACATCTAGCACAACATCTAGCACAACATCTAGCACAACAGGAAGAAGAGGAAGTTAAGTAATTGCGGTGCACGAAAATATTTAACATTTTATCTTGTTCGAAGATTAAATCTAAAAACGTTCGATACCGAATACACCTCATAACTTAGTGATTGACAAGAGATAAGTACAAGTATTGATGTACGCGCGCACAGATAAATATCTGTGTGTTACAGAGATAAACTAGTATGGAAAACCAACATCACACAATAATATTATATGGATAACAAAATTGTGAAATAATAATATCAAATGTACTCTCTTTTATGCATGTTAATAATGTTGTTTGTTACAAAAAGTTTCGCAAATTGCAAACCATCTGAATGCCAGAGCGCGGCAATAACGCAACGTTATTTCATATTCATGAGCAAACCACACCAATCATCGTTACATTGTGTTCGATAGTGAACAATACCCTAATATGTTTGCGTTAACGAGCTTCTATCACAAACTCATGTTGTTAACTAGCAACCGATCATTTTGATAGCATTTGATAGTGATAAGCCGATGGTCACATAGACTACTTTGCATTGAATCACCTTACTTATACTGATCAAGCATTAAAAAAATAAACAAATTATTATTTGGTTATCGAAAATAATAAGAAAAAGAAAGACATTCCAAATTATGTGTTTAAAGTCATTGTTTTCATCCTTAGCAAATGATGTTCATTATATGTAATATGTATGAAAGGCATCAAGTGTGTTAAAACAGTTCCAAACATGTGGCATGCATATTATACACGCGCGCCGATGTTAAAATAACTTGTATTTTTTGGCTTTGTAGTACTTCAGGTATATTGGTACTTGTGCAAGTCAGTTTAACATGTAAGGGCGCACGCGCTCTGGGCACGGCACAGGAGAGTAGCGTTGTTTGTACCTTGTTTCGTACAACTATCATTAGTTTTTGCATCGCTCGAGAATGTCACAACTGCAAAATAAATATAATATACTGTCAGTCAGTTAGTCGAACATAACATAAAAATGCGATAAACAAAGGTGATTAAGCTGTATAAATAAACAGTATGGGACATAATCGGGGCGCAAGCGTTGTTTTCACAACATTCAAGTTTACTTAGGTATTGATGAAAAATAATCAAAAATTTCGAAATCGAATGGAGAATCGGCTGATTAGTCACTCGAGAACATATTAATTATCCAATTAATTCTTACTTATCAATATAAACATCTAGCTCAATATTGGATGTAACAACAAGTAAACCTGTCTCCATTAACGGGATATGGGCAATAATGGGCATGAACATCAGAATTGCTGTGGGTCACTCAAGGAAAGTTTGTAATGACGACTCGTCATACTGTAATGTGTGCACTGACCCCTCCTCGGATCGTCCTTGTCGCGCTGCTGCCTCAGGTTGCCGTACTTCCTGGTGGGGTCTATGTCGCGGTAGGCGCGCTCGTAGCGGTCGCGGTACCGCTCACCGCGGCGCCGTTCACGCCTGTCGCGGTCGTCGTCGTATCGTCTGTCTCGCTCTGTCGTGTACCGCTTGCTGCGTTCTCGCTCCTCGCCGTGGCGCCGCTCCTTTTCATCAGGACGGGGCGGCTTCGACGATGTGTATGAGCCTTCACGGTGACGCCTAAAATCGCAAAATGGTAAAAGTTGTATTTTTGTGAATTTAGCATACATAATACAATCGACCGCACATTAAAAGATAATAACACTTCAATTACGCAAACCACCCTTATCGTTTACGAAATAAAGACTGTCAAGCGTAACAGGAGTCTTTGTTTCGTAAGCAGTAACGTTATCATGCTCATGCAGTTATTGATTTTGTCTAGGATTGTTTAGGTCCAAAGACGCACACGGTGGCGCTAGTAAAATTCCCATATAGTTGATAACTACACAATATAGCAAAAACTCATGCTAGGGCAGTCACTTTGTGTATAATACTGATGTTCAGCCACATCTCGTTAGACTGGAAGCTATAATTGGCAAAAGGCCCGGGGAATGACACATCTGTCGAATGCGCTACACGCGTGCGTTACTGCAACTGTTTGGTGGGCCTCTTCTCAACAACTCACGCAAGTCTCTATAATGCACGTTACGCGCATGCAGTTCAGTTCACTCCATTAACTGAACTCGCGCAGCGCGAAGCTTGCGAGCGTGCGGCGCAGAAGCGGCGCGCGAACATCGCACTACGTAACCTACACGAGCAGCTCGCGAGATTTTCGCAAACAGGCGCATTCGCCAGATGTGTACGCACCCTAACAAGTCTTTTGAAGACAGATATATTTTGAGAATTCCGTATGTTAGGCGAGAGCAAGTTCCATAATCTCACTGTATGAACAGAGAAGAACATGTGACGCTTAAGAATTTAGGGGTAAGTTTTAAAGGTGGTTCAACTGACCTTCGATCTTTCTCCCTGTCACTATAGTAGTCGGTGTCTTCTGTCTCGTACCGGTGGCTGCGGTTGCTGCGCCGGTGCCGCCGCGCGTCCGGGCTCTCGTCCCGTTCCCGGCGATCGCGAGTGTAGCCATCCCGCTCTCGTCGGTCTTTCTCTGCGTGTCTGTCTTCTCTTACAGATCTCCGGTCGGGATCATACTTCCGGTCTCCTCGAGAGTATCTGCCATCCTTATCACGCTCCCTATCTCTATCTCGCTCCCTGTCCCGCTTTTGGTCTCTGTCTCTCGTCGATTTGTGTTTGTCTCTATCCCTCCTTGGTGAGGACTTGAATGCTCTATCTCTTTCAGAATCCTCTCCTGAAGTATTTACTCTATTTAGAGACTGTCGTGTTGAACTTGTCATCGGATGGTCTATGGAATCTGACAAATCTGTCTTTCTGTCTGTTCCCATGTCTGTGAGAGTAACGTCGGCGCCATCCAACACCTGCTCTCGAGAATATGTCAGTTCCGTGGAGGATATGATGCTCAAGTCTTGGAGATTCTCGCCTTCCATGGTGACTTCTCTCTGCTGCTCGTCGGGCGGCGCGCTGTAGTCCGGCGACGCGTCTTTATTGGACTCCCTCGCGCCAACTATATTCCTCGATGGGTTTCTAGAACTTTGCTCTGTGTAGTCAGAACCATCTACATTCTGTTCTCTGATGTCAAGTGGTCCAGTGTCGCTCGGCATAGAAAATTCGTGGTCTAATCCTGTCACTACGCGTTGTTCGTTAGCACCAGCGTAGTTAGGACCCTGATACTGAGGGTACTCGTCGTTACTTGGTTCGCCTGGTACCATTCTATCAAACCCAATTGGTTGCCTCTCTGTGACCCTACTAGGTGGCGGCTGGGTGTAGTTGTCAGAGGTTTGTTGGCCGTCTGCCTGTCGGTACGGACGAGCGCCACCATCAGTTGGTTGTCCGTCAATGTGGCGATCCAGATAATTGTCTCCAGACTGATTGTAAGCATTCTCGGCTTCCGTCTGCTGTCCTGGTACCATTCTAGCCAAACCTGGAGGAGGTTCGTCACCAGAAATATTCAAGTTCTGATTATATTCAGACTCCTGTTGACCAACTACCATTCGCCGCCAGCCAGGAGGGGGTGCACTTCTACTGAAGTCTGTATTTTCACCATAGTCACCACTCGATAAATGCGCCGTTTGTAGATATTCATTTCTATCATTCCTCGGCGCTACTTCCATATTGTCAGGTACTTGTTGAGAGACAGGAAGCGGTCTGAATGCAGACACTTGGGGTTGATCTGGCCGCTCAGAATTGTCTGGAGTAGTTTCTAAGTTTGCCTCAAATCCTACTGGTGCTCTGCTGTGCTGAGACATCTTGCTGACAACTGTAGGTGCTGTTAGATTTGTAGTAGACATTTGAGGTGGAAATGCTTGTACAGTTGTAGCACTTGATGAAACCTTAGCTATAGTTTTGTGAGAGAATGGTCCCGCATTCATTTTGAATGGATTCTGGTTTGATGATGGTGGAGGGAAATTAGGGGGTGGTATAGCTGAGGAAGAGGGTGGAGCTGAAACTTCAGCAGATGAAGAAGAGGGGGGAGATATAGATGAAACTGGCGGAGGAGGTGGCATGGCCGAAGATACGGATGGAGCAGGAAGATTAGATGAAACAGGTGGAGGAAGATTTGCTGGTGACACAGCAAGTGGTGGTTGTATTGCTGAAGCAAGTTCTTGACAACTTCTGGACTCTGTGTCATGAGCTAGATGTAATGTTTCTGTTGAAGGGTTCTCATGATTGTTCAAATTCATCTCTCGCATAGAACCAGACAGCTCATCATGACTTTCACGCCTGCTGTTACTTTGAACACTATGTAAAGTTTGTTCATCTGAGGGCCTTGACCATTCACTATTTTGAGGGTAGCTCTCATCCAATCCAGCTTGAGAATAATTAAAGTTAGAATTATCTGTGTTTAAGCCTGGACTACTTTTACTAGAGTTCCTAGATTGGTTTTCACTTCTATAAGTTCCTTCAGATTGAGTGTGAGGTCCATCACTTGATTCCTGTGACATTTGTGACTCAATGGACCACTGAGGAGTTAAATTATCTAAATGGAAGCGTTTACCTAAAGCTAGATTGGGTAGCCGCTCTTTAACAACATCTTTATCATTTAAGGTGCGGATTTCGCCCGTGTGTTGAGCAGATATATTACTATTTATTGGAGTGCTATGCTCAGGGACAGTGTTATTTTCTGTTAAGGGATTTGATACAGGCAGTGTGGGTGGCTTATTTTCATTATTTTGAGGCACAGTGGCAGGCTCTTTAGATTCTTTCTTGTCATCCATGGACCAGTTCCAACTATCAGTTGAAGCAAAGCTCTCTTCTATAACATTTGCATTGTTGAACACCTGCTGCTGAGGTGGGGCAGGCTGCTGGGCAGCATTCTGAGAGGCCTTCTGAGCTTGTTTAGCTGACTCCTCCCATCCCCAGTCCCAGTTGTCCTCCCAGCTGTCAGCATTTGGCTTGTTCTGTGGAAAGTTCTGTTGCTGTGCTCCTTGGTTCTGGTAATAATTTTGTTGGTAACTCTGTTGTTGAGCATTATTGAAGCCTTGGCTTGTATAGTTCTGGTTGAACTGATTTGGGTTTGTTTGCTGATAGAACTGGTTAGCATTGGCAGGATAGTCCTGCTGTGGATACACCTGGCCATACTGCTGGTTGTACTGGGGCTGCTGCTGGGGTGGCATCTGCCAGAACTGCTGCGGTTGAACATTCCCTGTTGCAGCTGCTTGATAGTTTGGGTACACAGTCTGTTGGGTCCCAAATGGCTGCAATGAAATAATTTGATTAATCACTTCATCGATTTGATTTGATTAATCACTTCAAAAATAATTTTATTATTTAACTAGCATCATTAGTCACTTCTTATTACCCAACTGTGCTAGAAGGAGAGTTATGTTTTTCGAGTGTACATATGTATGTATATTTCTTTGGCATGCTCTGTAGCCTAAACGGCTTGACGGATTTTGAAGTGCTAAGTGTCATTGGATTCGCCAGAATGTCATAGGCTACAATTTTTGGTAATAATACAAGTTCATCAAAGTACAATAAATAGGCTAATAGGCAATAGGCTCGCCCCCTATTACATGGGACTATAACATAACTGGCGAAATGTGGGTGTACTATTACACCTCTGCCCACCCCTTCGGGGAAATACAGGCATGATGTGATGTTATGCTATGTTGATGTTAGGTTCTTGTTGTTCGTGTAATCAATGAGAAAATTGATTAAGTAATAAAATATAATGACATCTAATTCCTGTACCTTATGCATGTAATTTCGTTTTTTTAGTTAACTTGAAGATTCTATTGTATGCCTTATGAGGTAAAATGTGCTGACCAAAAATTATATTTGTAAGATTGATTGCAATTAATGCAATAAAGATCATTTCTATTTAAAAAAAAATTATGTTATGTTATCAAAGTACACAAATCTGGAAACAGGTCATAATCTTTGTCAGACGTGGTTTGAGTTAATAGCTTGGCTACCAAAAATGACTCGAACTTGAATGACTTGATTGAAGAGCTCGTCCGGGGAATTACTACCACCGTGCCTACTTCTCCGCCAAATAGTGATGCTTGCATTGCTGTGTTTCGGTCTGAAGGGTACGGGTGCCGGTGAAATTACAATCACATGAGACTTTCCATCTTCATGTCTCAGTTTGGCGAACCGACTTGCGGTACCATTTAGGCAACAGCCTAGGTGGTATTGAAGTTGTCATGGGCAAAGGTAACCGCTTAACATCAGGTGGGCCTTTAGCTCGGTTCGCCATCCTCCACCATAAAAAAAAATAAAAAAAAAAACTTATTTTAATACATGTCACCTACACAAATGTACTGCTATTGTAATTCCACAGCAACTTTTCAATACATTGTCATTTGGTAAAAGTAAATCTTGAAACCTATTATTAACTGTACTTTGACATGCTTATGCTATAGAGCTTGGCTGCCGTAGTGAATTTTGTGTATAGAGATTTCCTCTGCCAGAATATACTGCTATCATAAGTGAACAGTAACTTTTCAAAAATTGACAAAACTAAACAATTTTATTATTTTAACGCATTTTACGCAAGCGAAGCGAATTCTAAAGATTTAAATTGTGGAAAGAAAAAATCGATCACGAGCAGGATTCGAACCTGCTGACGCTGACGCTGACGTCACCCAAAAGACGTATAGTGGAAGGTAATTTCGATACCACGAGCAGTGTTCACGGTAGCTTAGTGGCTAAAGCACTGGCGTACTGAGCCAGGAGTCGCAGGTTCGAATCCTGCTCGTGATCGATTTTTTCTTTCCACAATTTAAATCTTTTCGTTTTTGTTCAGTTTGTAAATTATTTAAGCCATATGTTACAACATTGTACCTATAATGTTGAATGTTGACATCAACACAATTTAGCAATTACGCTAATTGTCTACTCATTAACAGATATTGATTATTATTGTACACAAATACATACTAAGCCAAATAAACCTAAACTAAATGTGATCCTAACTAATGTTGTTGCTATTTTCATGGTGTCTTTGTTTTAGTTTTCTGCATGTACAACAAAGAATATAATAAATAATAAATACACATAAAAGCATTTTCTATATAAATCTAATGTGCATTGATGTGCAAAGATCAAATTAATTAAAATGGATGGTACATAAAGTGAATTTTTAAGTATCAAACATATGACGAGTGGTGTAGGTCGGCGCATTTGGTCCACGTCATTGTTTAAGTCTGAGCAAAATAGCCTGCACGCTCACCTGTGCCTGGGGTGCAGCGTAGGGCTGCCGCTCGGGGCCCGGCGGCGGCGCGCCGCTCTGCGGCCGCTTCATCCAAGACATACCCCACAAGCACTAACACCGCTTACATAACATTCGCGAGGGCTCCGCTCACATATGCTACGGCTCCGATCGACAGCCCCGTCACTTATGTTGGAATGGAATGAAACGATACAAGAAACAAACACTTTCACTACCGCACCAGATGTTTTTACTCAACCAAACTTATAATACTATTGCGACTTGTACATGGACTAAGATTAGAATGATTCGTTGTGGAGTAACTGCGTCCAATAAAGAAATTATTTTATAAATATTTTATAAAGAATTTGTTGACAGCAGCCCATCGATCGAAGGTGCCCTGTTGGCAGCACAGATTAATAATATATGTACCACAGACTACATAGAGATACTACCAGTGTTGCCAGATCGATGAAACGAAAATACGGTGCATAGTGGGTCAAAATTACCAGAAATACGGTATTTCAGTTTAAAGAAATACGGCAGATTTACGGTGAAAAATTTTCATACTTTACTGACTTTATTTGAAGGCAATATTGGTGATTGCGACGCAGTAGCCCTCGGAAATGAAATTTTTTTGGGTTTTTTGCAAGTTGTAGCTCTATCTGGGCATTTTCATTTGGAGAGGACCCGGTTACAAAATGGATTCCATTAATTCGATGTCTTTAAATAAAAAAAAACTAGAAACAAACCTCACTTTCTTACTGAAAAATATTCGGCAAAAATTCAAAGATACTTATATAATTCAATAATTAGTAAATAATATTATTGGGACAGTTACAAAACTGAACGAGTAGTTACGCAAATGTAAATTACTAAGACTAGTTCACACAGCTCTAGAAAGTTGCATGTACCTACTTAATTAACTTTTAACACAATATCACATTTAAAGAGACTATAAATCAGGTAATAGTTTTATTTTTTCTGTCTTGTCTCCAAATTTGAAGTTTTTTGGCTTTTTGTTCCTCATCTATAACCGATATTTAACTTCGGTTTTCAGTTCAGTTTGATTGTTTTTTAATTTCTCCCTGAAACGCCGTTGTTTTTCGGCATTGATGAGCGCCATATCTGAGTCTAAAAGTAAATAAAGCATGAAAATAATATTTATTCACAGTATCTCATAATAAACTTAATTTATATGAATGCATAATATGCTCTCAGCCTAACATTTCCACATCGTAACCACGACGTTCCACATGTACGTAACTAAACAAAATGGTAGTAACATTAGCATGACATTCTAGATAAAATGTTTTCCAACTCTTTTATATTCTGCTTCGGCCGGAAAACAAAAACATTCAATAAATACGTTAAGGACTAGAGCACAAAATTAACAATAAATTAGATGAAATTTTTTGAAACTTACCGTAATTTCCACGATTACAAAATTGAGCTTTACAAGTGTTACCTCACTCGGCTGTACTTAAACACTATTCTGTCGGTTAAACAAATGTTAAATCCACTGTCATGACTACTGGAAATGGTCCAAACGTGGCCAGTAAACTAATAAAATGCTACATTGTTAGATTCTTTCTTTTTCCGAGCAGAAATCACGGTTACAAAATAGGAATTCCACATAAGGCCAGAATTGAGGGACAAGAAAAAAAGTGTATTTTAATTACTTTTTATTACTAAACTGTTATTAAATTGCTACTCGTTTTAAAAAGGGTTCTATAATAATTATTTTAGTGCTAAAACATAAACTAGGAAACTAATATGTATCCAAGAAAATCTTTGCTGAATGTTGCTGCGTTACCATGGGACAGGTCAAAATTGGGGTCTTTTGGAGTTATTTTGTTTATTATCATATATTTATAATAAACATTTTAAATAAATTAAACTGTCTTTTTACCATGAAATATGACGGGATTTTGAATGAACAGGTATATCTACTTAAAATTATTGTATCTCTCCAAAATTCATCTTTAAAATCATGGGACAGGTCAAATTAGCTTGGGACCTCTAAATGTGAAATTGCCCATCTCACTATTGATCTGAATATTTTTCGCGACAAAAATCACAATAATATATTCGGTAAGTAGTAGTATTTAGCAGTAGTAGTAGTAAAAACATGCTAGCTCTATAAGCTCTACAATATTAAGTTACTATCAAATTATCGAGCTTATGGAGCTAAGGCATTATTCAGTAGATCATCATCATCATCATTTCAGGCGAAAGACGTCCACTGCTGGACATAGGCCTCCCCAAGATTCAGTAGATGTATTGTTATTATTGCCACGAATCATATCCCGATCAATATACAACGTGAATTAGCTACAATTTGCAAAAAACGCAAGAAATTTTGAATTTCACATGCTACTAGGTGCCCATTGACTTGAGTAACACAGTAACAATGACACTACTTTTAAAATTATTTGGCTTACTACCAGTTCCAGCTTGGGTTTTCAAAATCACGGTAACTTTCATACACCGTAATTTACGACTACGGTAGGTGGCAGAAATAAAAACAAAAGCCAAAATTACGGCAGATCTGCCGTAATTACGGTGCATATGGCAACACTGGATACTACGTAAGCTGGTACGTTACGTCATATATCTAAGCTTCCTCAAGTACAGTTTAAACTCCAATCACCTGATCACTAGTTAAGGATAGAATCGTTACTTGAGTATGGGCCTTATTCCAGAACGGTAATTATAAACTTTAATTCAACAACATAACACACGAATTTGACCTGAAATTGAAAAGAAATCCTGAATAGAAATCTCTACTCAAGTGTAGTCAAAGAGAATATAACCACTACGTTTAAGTGTAGTCTGGACCCCACTAGAGTGATTACAGATCAAAACTCTGCTCAAATACCAAAACAGGTGAAAGTATAAAATACAGCTAAACTCAGCTGAACTGTGATCAACAAATCTCTGCTTGAGGAACTTTCTAAAATCAAAGCTCAACTTTAAACTAGTTTTAAACAGAGATCAACGAAAGTTTATAATTACCGTTCTGGAATAAGACCGATACTCAAGTAACGATTCTATCCTTAAGTAGTGATCACATGATTGGAGTTTAAGGTGAATGCTACAGGGTAGCCCGCGAAATTCAAAATTTCTGGCGTTTTATGCGAATTGTAGCTTTATTTCTTGTTGTATATCGGTCTAAATAAGATTGGCGGAAATAATAACAATATATCTACTGAATAATACTCATAAAAAATATTAACTAAGCTCTAAAAGCTGTACGAGCTCGATAATATTAATTTACGATCAAATTATCGATTTTCGAGCTTGTAGAGCTTATAGAGCTAGGTTTATATTTTTTATGAGTATCATTCAATAGATATATTGTTAATACTACCGCAAATCATATTTAGATTTATACATAACGCGAAATACAACTACAATTTGCAAAAAACACAAGAAATTTTGAATTTCGCGGGCTACCCTGTAGCATTCACCTTAAACTGTACTTGAGGAAGCTTCTGTAATACGGGCCTTAGGCCTTATTCCAGAACGGTAATTATAAACATTAATTCAACAACATAACACACGAATTTGACCTGAAATATAATAGAAATCTCTACTCAAGCGTAGTCTGGACCACATTTGAGTGATTACAGATCAAATCTCTGCCCAAATACCGAAACAGGTGACAATATAAAACGAAACTAAACTCAGCTGTGATCAACAAATATCTACTTGAGGGATGTTCTAAAATCAAAGCTCAACTCAAAACTAGTTTTCAACAGTGATCAACGCTTGAGTATCGTTCTGGAATACGGGCCTTAGGTTTCTTAATTCAATGCAGTGCTGCCAACCCGTACGATAATTATGGGGGCGTACGATAATTTAGTCATTGGTACGATGTACGTGCGATAGCGAAGCTCAAAATTACGTTAAACGTACGATAATTTTGAGCAATGCATAAATAAAACATGAATGCGCAAACTGAGCCTATTTGGTGCAGCCGCGGGGCACACAATTATACTTTTAGGAGTCTATGTTGTTTAAAATTGTATATTATTGTTATTGTGTGCCTCTGGCTGTAGTAAATAAACCATTTTTCTATCTATCTTTCTAAATTAAATCTGCCCAAACAAAATCCAGAATTCCAGCCATGCTGTAGTTAAATCCTAAAATTGCTTTAGAATACACATAAAATACATCGTATTGTAGGAATAAAGAAATATTTGCTCTCGCGCTGCTCTCTTGTAGCGCACGTGCGCTATAGGTACGTAGGTCCAGCCCAACCAGTTTCAAAACAATGTGCCTTAAACTCCTTTTGAAATGGTATGATGTTTTTGTAAACTCCAAAAGAAATCTACAGACGCTTCGCTCTCGCTACTGTGCTTTTGTCAATTTTACCTTAATGAAAAACGCAATTATTTTTAGGTGCAGTCCAAAGACCCTCAAATGGCAAGCATATGAAAAGACAAAGCCTAAAACGCCAATATAATACTAACATACAATACGTCGTGAATGTATACAAAAATACAGAAAAAAATAAAACATAACTAAATTCAACTTTTCAAAACATTGCTGTAATGTTTTGAAAAGTAGAAGTTAAATTTTTTTAGTCGTCGAAATCCCGCCAAAAAGTCTAACGACATTTCAAAAGTAGTCCAAATATATATTTTTTCCTGACAGTATCTAGGTATTACATGTAATATCAGTTATACAAAGTCTTTGTGTAATACATACATATATAATGTTCTTGGGTATTACAGATTGTACGATAATTTTGTCGAAAAACGATAATTTTGACGCGAAAATGCGATATTTTGAACTTTTGGAGTTGGCAACACTGATACGTTTACTTTGAACTGCTTTGAACCAGTGTTGCCATATGCACCGGAATTACGGCAGATCTGCCGTAATTTTAGCTTTTATTTTTATTTCTGCCACCTACCGTAGTCATAAATTACGGTGTTTGAAAGTTACCGTAATTTTTAGAATCCAACCTGGAACTGATAGTTTTCCAAAAAAATTATATCACTTTAGTGTGCTACTCAAGTCAGTGGGCTACTAGTAGCATGCGAAATTCAAAATTTCTTGTGTTTTTTGCAAATTGTAGCTCTAATTCACGTTGTAGGTGGTTGTAACAATATATCTACTCAATCTTGGGGGAGGTGCGGGAGGCCTATGTCCAGCAGTGGACGTCTTTTGGTTGAAATGATGATGATGATCTACTGAATAATGCTCATAATAACATTAACCTAGCTCTATAATATAATCGATTATTTGATAGTAACTTTATATTGTGGAGCTTATAAAGCTAGGATGTTATACTACTTAGTACTAAATACCTACTACTACTCACTATATTATTACGATATTGTGATTATTGTCGCGAAAAATATTCCGATCAATAGGTATATAACGTGATATATAGCTACAGCTGGCAAAAAACCAAAGAAATTTTGAGTTTCGAGGGTTACTACGTCGCAATCACCAGTATTGCCTTCAATTATAGGCAGAAAATTTATCACCGTAAATCTGCCGTATTTCTTTAAACTGATGTACCGTATTTCTGGTAATTTTTACCCACTGTGCACCGTATTTTCGTTTCATCAATCTGGCAACACTGCTTTGAACTCAAATCACAGGGTTGGCGGGAAAATTCGTAAAGATCATGTTGTGGATTTTTTATCATTTTCCAAAATTTGTGTTTCTTCGAGTGTTAATGTGTAATAATGGTGGATTATTAAATGTTAAGTGCTCGTTAACGTGTACAAGTGTGGATAAATGGTACAAAGTTGAAAAACATGACTTTCGTATTATCTCATCATCCCCTCAGAAACCTAGTAAAGTTTCCATCACTTTACTAGGATACAAGTATAATATGTTCAATGATTACGACTGAAGGACATGTATCCATGGTCATGAATAAACAAAAAAAAATAAAAAAATACTCAAATCACAGAGAAAATAATCACTACTCAAATTTGACTCAAATAAAAAGCAAAGGCAAATTGATCGTATCAATTAAACAAATTTTGTGTAATGTGAAATGGCAAAAAGAAAAAATCCATTCATCGAAGAGTTTGTCCCTCAAAGCAAAGTCCATATGAGCATGAAACAATTTAATAACAATGAGGTCCGGTTGAAAAAAGTTTACGGTGAGTAAAAAATGTAGGTATTTTGTGAATATCTTTCATTAAATTAAACCCTGATTCTATTTATTGAGGGATAAAATCCTAAGGCGATACTCTGACCAATCAGATGGGAGGGACCAGCTAAAAATCAGTGCTGTGCATACCTACATGCACAGCAAATAATGAGCTGGATCCCTTTTGCCACACATACGTGGGACACTCAGAAAGTTTTGCGAAACTAAAAAAAATTGTTCTATACGTACATATATATTTATCAAATCTTTTCAAAGTACTTTCCACCAGCCTCTATACAAAGATTCATGCGCCTAAACCAGTTTTCAAAACACTTTTTCCAGTCCGCCGCAGACACCTCGTTTACAGCCTGCTCGAACGCAGCCAGCGCATCTTCCGGCGACGAAAATTGTATCCCTTTGAGCTGATTTTTTATTTTTGGGAATAAAAAGAAGTCACACGGTGCTAGATCAGGGCTGTAAGGAGGGTGACCCAGGAGTTTGACTGGCGTGCTGTCCAGGAAGTCCCTCGTTTTGAGTGCGGTGTGCGCAGGTGCATTGTCGTGGTGGAGCAGTAGCCCGCGGAGCCCTGTGTTTGGTCGCTTGTTGCTTATAACAGAGAAAACTTCTGGCAAACATTTGGTAGTATACCATTCGGCATTAATGCTTCTTTGATCCCGTAAGGGAATTGATACCAAGTGGCCAGTCAAATTAAAAAAGCTAGCGATCAAAATCTTACCCCCGCTTCTAGATCGCTTCACTTTGGTAGGCGTTGGCTCATTTTGAAACACCCAAACAGTCGACTGGCGCTTGGTTTCTGGGTCGTATTGATAAATCCAGGACTCATCACCTGTAACGATGTCGTAAACACGCCGAGACGAGCCTGCTTCAAATTTGTTAAGCATATCACGGCACCATTCCACCCGGGCCTGCTTCTGAGCATCGGTGAGGTTGTGCGGCACCCAGCGTGATACTATCCTCCTCACGCGAAGATGGCTATGTAGAATCTCGTGAACGCTTCCCGATCCAATCTTCAATATGTGTTGAATCTCCTGATATGTAATTCGCCTATTGTCTTGGATTAAATTTTTCACTGCTAGCACGTTTTCTTCGGTAACAGCCGTCAAAGGGCGACCGCTTCTTTCGTCATCCCCCAAAGTTGGTCGACCGCGCTTGAATTCGTTATACCAACGATACACGGTTGCCTTGGAAGGGCCTTCATCCATGAATGCCATTTGAAGTCTATCGTACGATTCATCCGGTTTCAGGCGACACTTGAAATCGTATAAAATCATAGCTCTAAAATGTTCCCGGCGCAGATCCATATTTCAGTGAGACACAATACTTTGAATTAACTCGCAAAAAATGTGGAGGGAAATTTTGAAATTGGAACTTACTTATTTTTACTTATAAATAATCATATTTTCGAAAAACATTATAACTGGCCAGTCTCCCATATATAAAAACTTTTTTTCGCAATACTTTCTGAGGGGCCTGGTATTATGTTGTATGCATGTTGTTTTGTCCTGTTACCTTTGCATGTAATATGTATATTTTGTGTATGTGTGGCAAAATAAATGGTTTAATCATAGGCATAACATATCGTATAGAGTAGTATTATGTTTTTGATTATGGATAAGTACCTATATTCAAAGCATATAATATTAATAATACCTCTAATTATAATCTTATATACATAAAATAACCCACTATTTTATTTGCTTTGTTGTTTCTTTTTAGAGAAGACTTTGCTACTTTTATTCAAAGGTGCAAAAAAATGTCCTACGCACGAAGTTGTTAATCCTGCTGAAGATAATGTTTTGAGCGCCACTGATAAACGAGACAAAATGAAACAATTATTCATTGGCAAAGACGGAACACTCTTGCATTCTGGTAATATGGTAAATATTTAACATTTTCCATGTATTACCCTTTTGACCAATAAACAAATTGCCTCGCCATTTCCACACCAAGCCACATGGTATGATGGTGACATTTAAAAGGTTGTGGTGGACAGATGACATTCTATTTGAGTGCTGGAGAGCATCACATTTACATCACATTCATTTTGCACTGTATGTGATGCTTCATTTCTCCATAGATTAACAATACAAGTGTAAATCTAATCATTGAAAAATAATGTTGTCTGTTCATTGCTTCCCAAAATTTAAATTCGATGATGTTGTATGTAAGTAAACTAAATGTTAGCCTATATTTTTTGCAGGTAGATGATAAATATAGAAGTGAAGCTATGCTACTGTGGTAGTGAGGCAGAGTCCCAGTGTTGCTACTGCGAGGTGAGCCTCTGCTGTGGATGCCAGCACAGCTGTGTACGCTGC
Source organism: Asteroscopus sphinx (assembly GCA_949699075.1). Classification (NCBI taxonomy): domain Eukaryota; kingdom Metazoa; phylum Arthropoda; class Insecta; order Lepidoptera; family Noctuidae; genus Asteroscopus; species Asteroscopus sphinx. The sequence continues at coordinate 34,170,372 of OX453003.1, forward strand.
GACCAATCTCACTGTCTACATTGCACTATGATTAGGTAAGCTCTCTTCTCATAAATACAGGTTGATTTGTAATTCAACCTATTCCATGAAAAGGGTTATCCAAGAGCTCATTTGCAACAAAAATGATCCTGTGAATCAGGGGGTGCCAGTCATTTGTTTTGGAGTTATAGCAGTTCTAAGATTTTTTTGATATTTGCCATCTTCGGATGAAAAAAACGCTAATTGTGAAAAATCTATCCTACTCTAGGCACTTGATTGACACTTTCCTGAAAGCTGATGAATAAGCTATTATTATCATATAAAATTCATGGTCCTACCAAGGTGGCTATTAGCTAATCACTAACGCGGCTGTTTTGACGGCTCATGTAAGTGATTGAAACTGATTTTGAAGTTGTGAAGTGGCGAATAATGGCAACCTACATTAGTGAAACATAGATATGTTGCAGACATTGGTTGCCTGGACGAAACTAAATGGATTCCTTGTAAGAACTATACAAGGAACCCTTATAGTTTCGTCATGTCTGTCCGTCTGTCCTAATTCTTTACAGCTTAATAACTTCTATAGTTATAAACAAAAGTACATGTAATTTAGTTAAAAAATAGTCTAGGTATATGTATATTATAGATCTCAATTTTAAAAGAATAAAAAAATCGTGATTATGTATTTTAGGGGTGGCACCCATTGATGTGAAATGGGTATGAAAATATTGCACCCCCTCGTGTGCATTATCATTGAATAGGTCTACTGAAATGAAGGTAATGTTTCATACATCACTTTTTTTATCAGGAGTGGATAGATAGATAGATAGAATATTCTTTATTGTACACCAATAACATTATTAAACTTAGGACTAACATGTAAAATAAGGGTACATTGGCGGTCATATCGCTAATAGCGATATCTTCCAGACAACCTTAGTACCATCTGTATCTTATCTTTATCTGATCTTCTTTATTTTATTTTTTAGTACTATCTTGTCTCAACTTTTTTTCTCTGTTCTTCGAACTATAGGCACATTAGCTCTACCTATTCCGATCACTGTTTATGACTGTTATGAGTAAATAATAAAAATCAAGTTTAAATCCTTCAAAGTCAAATAAAAAGCTAAAAAAAAAACATGATTTTTATCAACCCTGAGTATAACCACAGAGCAACGTATAACCTCTTTCATGGAATAGGTCGAATTACAAATCAACCTGTATAAGGCAGTTTGCTGAGAACTGGCTGTCTGCCGCTTTGCCTGCTTACTGAAATAAAATATAGCCTATGTTACTTCTGGATAAAGTAGGGAGCTTTCTAATGATGAAAGAATGATTAAAATCAGTTCAGTAGTTTCAGAGTTTATCGATTACAAACAGAGGAAGAGTTTATCGATTACACACAAATAAACAAATCTTTCCTCTTTATTAGTATAAGAGTGTTTATTAACTACTGGGCAACTTCTTTAGCCTATAACCGCCCACTGCCAGATTCGTGACCGTCAGGATCGCTGGACCAAACGTGATACACGATTTAAATTATGCTCATTATTTACTACCCCAAGTATTAACGATTAACTTGAAAAATCAAGTGGTCAGCCATTCTGACGTCAGGTTGGCTGACCAATTTCTATTTCTCATAGTTAGTTCACTTCACTTTCCTAAACCCACTATAATTTCGACAGCATTTTAACACACCAGATATATATTGTTATTTTATTTGTGACACTACAATATTATATATAGACAATACGACAATATTATTTATTATATTATATATTATTTCTCATAGTTCTAGCAAAATATCGGATATTTCTTTAGTATGAGTACTTACTTCCTATTAACTACCTAAACATATATTATTCTCATAGTTGTTGATAGCTTCGCTTCTATAAAAAGTTATTAAGAACTAGCTGTGCCCGCGACTCCGTCCGCGTGGATGTCGGAAAATAACATCGTGTCATAATTATGAACACAATATCTTCAAATATATACATATAAGCGCCTACACAGACGATTACACTATTTACCGACCATACTATATTTTGTTTTTACAACCAACCGGCTAAGGTGATAGAGTTTCATGGAATTAGCCCTAAACTCCCTCATTCTGAGAAGACGCTCGTGCCCAGCAGTGGGAAGTAATTGGGCTGATTATGTTATTCTATAACACTAACCACATCTCTTCTTATGCTGAGAAGAGGCCCGTGTCCAGCAGTGGGACTGTAATGGGCTGGTAATGTTATGTTATTCTAGAATACTAATAATATCCAGTTCATTAACTCTTCTCATTTTGAGAAGAGGGCCATACCCAGTAGTGGGACAGTAATGGGTTGACTATGTTATGTTATTCTATATTTTCTAGTTTCTTAACTCTTCTCGTTCCGAGAAGAGGTCCGTGCCCAGCAGTGGGGCAGTAGGTAATGAGCTGATTATGTTATGATAATCTATTACACTAACAATATCCAGTTCCTTAACTCTTCTCATTCCAAGAAGAGGGCCATGCCCAGCAGCGGGACAGTGATGGGCCATGTTATGTTATTCTATATTTTCTATAATACTAATAGAATCCAGTTTTATTTTTAGGAACCTGCTACCAACCAACAATCATGACCTCTACTTTGTATGCAACTTAATACAATAGAGGGGTCAAGCTGTATCGCTGGATCTACTCAACCGATTCAGATAAAACATACCCTATATTTTAAGTTAGACTAATACAAATGCTAAGTTTCATTACGATCCGTTCAGCCGTTTTCACGTGATGAGGTAACAAACAGACAGACAGACAGTCATAAATTTTTTAAACGATTGATTCGTGTTCTATAGCTTATTTCTAGTCGCCCTAGCCGGTTTTCACAAAAAAAAACTCAATGTACAGACTTTTCGACCTTTACAGTTTTATTATAGTATAGATTTTGTGTTTGACACAAAATAATTAATAGCACAAGTACAGAAGGCGCACTCTTTTACAAAATTTTATGCAAGCCAAATTGAATCCTACGCGCATGGAAGATGGTCAATATTACGCTTAAACGTCAGCGGGGGCACGGGATGGCACGGTGCGGGACTCTATTCGGTGACACAGCGCGAGTCCGGGATCGTAGGTTTTAGTCTAGGAGTTGATAATCAAATTCATTATAAGTTAATTGGCCAACTGACAAAGTTGCTTAATATGATTCCACCGTGGTTGCTGATGACTTAAAGCACGAGTATGGTAAAACAGACAAAAAATAAGTACCAACCCAAATATACAAGAATATGTGTTCGTGAATACCAAATAATGTTATTTTCCAACTTTCGAAGTCGCAGGCACAGCTATACTCGAAATTTTCAGACAATTAAATTAAAGATGAATGATCTTGGTCTCTTTTTGGCTAAATATGCTTTGAAAATCTGCAAACTTACAAATTAATTACACGTTAAAGATTTTTGAATTCTAAGTAATGTTTAGGTACATTTTATTATAAAAAAATATTATTTATGATTTTTGAACATATCGAGATAAAAAGACATGTCAAAATTGCTTACCTTTAGTGAATTAAATTATCTAAGCATTTTGAGTATAGTCGGCAATATAAACAAAGGATGTACGTTACGAGAACGAAGAATAGTGTAGTTAATTGTGGCGTGGGCCGTGGCCGCGTGGGTACCCAAAGCTGTCGATAGCTTCAACACAGTGAAGTGATACCGAAGTGGAGCAACACAGTGAGTAGGTACCTAAGCATAAGTACGTATGACAATATTATATTATATTTTTATGTACTTTCACAACTTTCCATGACGTAAGAGCCAACATATAATCGAAATTCAATGTATGAATTTTGTAAAAGAGTCGATCAATAAATCAATCAAAATGTTTATTTGTGTACACAGGTAATTTTGGTGTTAGGTACATTATAGGTAGTCTCTCTGTGTGCTGCCACAGGTGACATACAAATATTAGTACTTAATTAATTAAACATATTATACAACATTATTATTAGAATGAATAACATTAGTTTAATAACTTCTTAGGTTTTCGCGATCACTACACATTATAATAAAACAAAGTTTAACCGGAAAAAACTGCAAAGCTTTCGAAACGTCAGGGAAACCAATTTAAATAATATACGCGATTTAATCCGGTTAAACTTTGTTTTATTATAACATTAGTTTACTTTATTTACAAATATCGTTTTATTTTATTATTAAATTAAATACAGTTATTATAATTTAGTTAAGTAATAGAAAATATTTACAAAGTACAAAATAAAATAACCCTCCTTCTGGCACAGTCGGGTAACGATACAATATTTACAAAGTACAAAATAAAATTATACAAAAAGGCGCGCCTAGGCGTCAAAATATTCCTCCACACCGCTGTCATCTGGCATCGTGCCCAGAAGACTGGCAGCGTTGCCACGTTGAATGGCAACGCTTATTCTTTGACCAAAGAACAAGCCAGCCCTCTGGTCACGCGAAGTGTCGACCAGCCTCTTAGAGATTTCCTTAAAAAGGGATCGCGCACTCTGACCCCATGACCCGAGAGTTTCGACCCCAAACGGCAGTCATAGTTACCTGATAGGTTACTATATTTGCGCCGCTTGAGGGCCTCCGCAGATGCAGCGGCAGCGCCAGCACAACCAGCCGAGCTAGAAAGATGTGAACCACCACACACACACACACACCAGAGGCCTACCCATTTTCCATGGCAATAACGACATGCCATCCTGGTCTCTTCCCATCGTCTCGCACCAAGCCGTTGGGTTCTAAAACAGCTGGTACGCCAGCGGTGGCAAGAGCACGACGAATAATGTCATTAATGCTAGCGTGTCGTGCTAAGCGCCCCGCACTCCTGCAACAGGACAGGCCATGGTGTCCTAGGCTGTCGACAAGTTCACCGCAATGGCACCGGTGTGGAGCAACACAAGTTGTTTACATAATTATTATTTAAGATTTAAATTTACACATGATTTTTTTAATAACAAATTTACAGGAATTAGCTGCATTCAAAATATTCAAATCATTATTGATTTATTATTAATTAGGTATCGGTAGTGAATATAAATGCAAATCTCTCATCATCATCATCATCATTCATCATTTCAGCCGAAAGACGTCCACTGCTGGACATAGGCCTCCCCCAAACATCGCCACAACGACCGGTCCTGTGCCTTCCGCATCCAGCGGATTCCCGCGACCTTCACCAGGTCGTCGGACCACCTTGTGGGGGGCCTACCCACGCTGCGCCAAATCTCTCATATTGAAATATTATAATCAGATTGGAATTCATTGATTGAATAATAAGTTTTACTGATTAAAAACAATTTTAACTCCTTTTTAAATAGTCTTAGGTCACGAATATTCCTTATGGGTTTTGGAATCTACTATATAAAATAAGTCGGGTTTTCCTTCCTGACGCTATAACTCCAGAACGCACGAACCGATTTCCACGGTTTTGCATTCGTTGGAAAGGTCTCGGGCTCCGTGAGGTTCATATCAAAGAAAGTTTTGAGAAAGAGAAAAAGAAAAAAAGAAAAAAAATCATTCGTGGGTTGCGTACTCACCCGACAGATCGAAGCTTCTATGCATTTGCACGAGCGGATAGTAATGTACGATGGAGTGGAGTGGAGTGGGCAGAGGATGGGACTGGGGACGGGACAGGGGACGGGACTGGGGACGGGACAGGGGACGGGACATGAGACGGCACATGGGACAGGACAGTGGTACGGCACATGGGACGAGACATAGGACTGGACATAGGATGGGATATGGGACAGGACATGGGACATGGGACGGGACGATAGTGATATAGTGAGATAGAGAGACAGTGGGACAGTGGGACAGTTGGGAAGGAGGGACGGTGGGACAGTGGGACAGAGGGGCAGTGGAGCAGTGGGGCAGTGGGACGGTGGCACAGTGGGGAAGTGGGACAGTGGTACGGTGGGGCAGTGGGACAGTGGGGCAATGGGTCAGTGGGCCGTGGGGCAGTGGTACAGTGGGGAAGTGGGACGGTGGGGCTGTGGGGCAGTGCGACAGTGGGACAGTTGGGCAGTTGGGGCAATGGGACAGGCGGGGCAGTGGGGCCGTGAGGCAGTGGGGCAGTAGGGCAGCGGTGCAGTGGGACAGTGGGGCACAGGGACAGTGGGGCAGTGGACTGGACTGGACTGACGTGGGTTAGCAGAATTTAACGCGAGCGGAGCCGCGGGTAAAAGCTAGTTTTATTATAAAGTTTAAGAGCCATGCCTTGTATATTAGTGTCAAATAATGCTGTGACGTGGGAAATTGCTTGTATTTTATCACGGTGTCGCCTAATGTTTAATGTTGGAAATAGTTCAGAGTGCGCCTTCTGTACTTGTACTATTAATTATTCTGTGTCAAACACAAAATTATTAATAACTTTTTATAAAAGCTATCAACAACTATGAAAATAATATGTGCCGGTAGCAAATAGGTAGTAAAAACTCGTACTAAAGAAATATCCGATATCTTGCTAGAACTATAAGAAATATAAATTGGTCACCCAACCTGACATCAGAATGGCTGACCACTTAATTTTTCAAATTATTGTTTAATACTTGAGGTAGTAAATCTTTCGTTATCGGTAACAAATAGGTAGTAAATAATGAGCATAATTTAAGTCGTGTATCTCGTTTGGTCCAACGATCCTGACGGTCACCTAGATTCTGGCCTCGTGATCATGCCACTGTCTGATCTCTCAGCTGGGCAGAGTTGCACTGACTAGAACGAAATATCACGCCACCTGCTTCAGTTTTAGCTATGGCATTCAGCACAGGACTTGTGCCTCTTTTAATAGATTACCTGCTTGTATCAGGATTTACCTTTTTCTCAGTCCATGTCCTAATAACCATTTCTACACATTAAGAGATGTTTTATTGTTTGTTTCGTTATTCCTTGCTATACATGACAGTGTCTATGCTATGAAATGCAGATGAATGGATGCAGTTCTCACTATGAACATTAATGCACTTGCATTCGCGCCGCTTGTTTGGACACATCCGTATGATCTATACTATAATAAAACTGTAAAGGTCGAAAAGTCTGTACATTTTTTTTTTCGCGAAAACCGGCTAGGGTGACTAGAAATAAGCTATAGAACACGAATCAATCGTTTAAAAATTTATGTCTGTCTGTCTGTTTGTTACCTCATCACGTGAAAACGGCTGAACGGATCGTAATGAAACTTTGCATTTGTATTGGTATTAGTCTAACTTAAAATATAGGGTATGTTTTATCTGAATCGGTTGAGTAGATCCATTGATACAGCTTGACCCCCTCTATTGTATTAAGTTGCATACAAAGTAGAGGTCATGATTGTTGGTTGTTTGCAGGTTCCTAAAAATACAACTAGATAGTGTTAGTATTATAGAAAATATAGAATAACATAACATAGGTAGCCCATCACTGTCCCGCTGCTGGCCATGGGCCTCTTCTTGGAATGAGAAGAGTTAAGGAACTGGATATTTAACAATATTGATTCTCATGAATAGATTATCATAACATAATCAGCCAATTACCTACTGCCCCACTGCTGGGCACGGACCTCTTCTCGGAATAAGAAGATATGTGGTTAGTGGTTCTCGGAACGAAAAGAGTGAAGAAACTAGAAAATATAGAATAACATAACGTAGTCAATCCATTAATGTCCCACTGCTGGGAATGGCCCTCTTCTCAAAATGAGAAGAGTTTATAACTGGATATTGTTGGTATTATAGAATAACTTAACATAATCAGCCCGATTACTTCCCACTGCTGGGCACGAGAGTCTTCTCAGAATGAGAAGAGTTTAGGGCTAATTCCATGAAATTCCATCACCTTAGCCGGTTGGTTGTAAAAACAAAATATAGTATGGTAAGTAAATAGTGTAATCGTCTGTGTAGGCGCTCATGTAGGTATATTAATTAGAAGACATAGTGTTCATAAATATGACACGATTTTATTTTACGACATCCACGCGTACGGAGTCGCGGGCACAGCTAGTTTAGTTAGATAAATGTTGAAACTGCCTCCCTTGTTTCCACCCATTTGATGTTGTCCAATCACTTCTTGGAAGTTCTATGAAAGACTAAGTGCGCCGGCGCTGGTGTTCCATTAATTGATCTTGCAAGTAGGTGCTAACAGCTGACTCGCATTTTAATATGAAGCCATTGCAAAATTTACAGTTATTCACACCACCACTCCAACTTTAATGTTCTAGGTCAGTCTAGGTTATCTACAATCTGTAATACTGAATACTCTCAATGAAGATTGCCATACCAATACTATAACTGTATACCTACTTAATATGTTCTTTTCAGGTTGGAGGGCTCAGAAGTATGTGTGTCTTGTTATTGTTAAATAGTACATTACATAGGTAAGTGTAAAACACCATGAAATGTATAAATTAGTAAATCGTATTAGGTTATAAGTATTTAATCAAATTTTAATGTATCAGTAAGCAAGTATTGGATATCTTAATTTAATAGGTTTCAAATAAATAAAACACACAATACTATCATGTTGTTTATATAAAAGACATAACAAAGTTTATGTTTCAACTTAGAAATTTAATTTCATCATTGCTCTGAATAAATGAAACGCAAGACCTTTGAGGACAATCATTTATGATCACATGTGTGTAATGATTACAACTAGAAAAATCACAAAGTAACGCCATCAAAATGAAAACAATACACACACAGCATGTCACATGCGACACGGACCATCAAAAAGTTTTACTATTTTTATTGTCTTGACGTGTACATAATAGTTCATAAGCAGAGGACATCAAAATTCACATATTTTGTGCATAGATCATGGAATAACCACTGTGGGACAACTACATGTAAATGGACACAATATACAATATTTAATTAATTGACGTCATAAACACACATTTTTTTATTAATTAGAAAAATCAGCACCTAAATATACCCTCATCCATTCATTCATAATATACATAAATATTTATTAATTCTTATATTATAAACCTCTGCACTAAAAAACAGGCTGCTTTTATTTCGGCATACTCTGTACTTATGTTAAAATGTTATACATTTAAATGCAACAGTACTTGCCTAATAAAAATCAGTATTATTTTGCATCCCTCATTTAGCTAGTTACTTAATTTGATAAAGTATCGTTTATACCTGTTATTTTAATAAAATTGAACCAAGTTCCGAACAGAGGGTCACAAAGTTATATCTTTGGATGTACGTAATAAAAAGCAAAAAAAAACCTTTAAAAAAAATCATCTTATTCAACTAATATTATAGTCTATTATCCTAATTAAAAAGTAGTAACTGCATTCTGGCATCGTAGAGTTGAAACAAAGGGTTACCATGATGACGTTAGTGCAGTGCACAGGGGGGGGGAGGCACGCCTCGGCCGCGTGACGAACTCGACTACTGGACAGCTGCTACAAAAGCTTCAGTAAACAGCAAGTACTTATTAAATAACTGCAGCTGCTCCAAGCAGCGCGAGCTAGCACACTATGAAGCATCCTGATAGTAAACTATTACTATCAGTAAGTCAAATAGCGTTCTAAGTTACTGTTATCCATGTAATATATTGGCATCCCATAGCATAGCCCCTCTATTATAACTATACATACATACATAACATCACGCCTGTATTCCCCGAAGGGGTAGGCAGTGGTGTATAGTACACTCACATTTCACCAGTTATGTTATAACTTATAAGTCCCATGTAATAGGGGGCGAGCCTATTATTATAACTTTAATTATTATGATTTATTAATAAATCAATGTCTCTCATTATTTTGTACTAAAATTGTAAATTTACACAACATTGCACATTGCATGCAGTTAAAACCTAATTTTCGTTCAAATAAATATTGTTACTATTGTTTTAATAATGTATTCGTAAGATTTATACTATAGCACAGACAATAGTCTACAAGCTTGTTAAAGTTTTTTTTTAAACTTTGCAGGTTTGTGAAGCCATATAAAATGCATCTTGTTTCACAAGCAGTTGTTGTTAAGTAAACAACCGAATTCTCAAACACGCTTTATAAATAGAATAATTTATAGCTACTGGCACCCTTTAGTAAAGTAATTTATATATAACCTACAGCAGTGGAGTAGTCGGTTTGCACGCATAAATGCCAGTCTTGCACAGTTACATTATTCCAAGGATGTATATTTTGCATTATATTTCATAGCCAGGCGTAGTTCTAGACATAACTACACAAGACAACTGACTGCGCCACATAAAGCTGCTAGAAGGCCACACACTCAGTTATTGCTCTATTCAGTCAGCAGTGCATTAATGCCACCCAACGTACTTGACTGTTCTTCAGGAACGCTTCACGAACAACACACTGGTGACTTGTATAACTAAAGCTGGGTCTCCTGCGACCATATTCTTTCTTGTTAGAATTTGGCCCTACCATGTTTTCTAACAAAATAGGGGCGTGGTCCAGCTGTTGGCGAGATTAAATTGGCATAAACAAAATATCAACATGTTTTGTTAGATTTTAGTCGCAGGAAAACCGGATTAACTACTGCATTATGCGCACCGGACACGAAGCCAGTGCGCGAGTCAGTTATGTCACTGGCCTCTTGTAATACATTTGATGAGTTACTGAACTGATCGTGAACTGGCTTTGTGTCCGGCGCGCATTACCTATAGTAAGTCGTATATTATACATATAAGTACAACTAATAAATACGTAATATACGGCAGGTATATGACATAGTTATTAATTATACTGCTAATAAATAATATGCGCATACTGAAAAATCGTTGTGTTGACAATATTGGTCAGTTTATGAGCTTAGATGTACGTTAGGGTGATGTCGGCGCGTGCGGCGCACTACGCGAACAGGTACCGGTACAGCAGCGTGGCCGCCACGCCCAGCAGCAGCGGCGTCAGCCACGACGTCCACGCGCTGCAGACCAACACATCATGCTCATACACACATTATACACAACACACAACTATATCAATCTCTTAGGTATATCATTACTAGAGACCGGATTGGAAGAACCACGATGTTGATTTTAGAGATATGAAAAACTGCATTCTAGGATTTGCAAAACAAGCCTAAAGACGCCGCATAAACAATGTTTGCGGGGGTAAAATGTCGGCGGGGGACAGGTGGCGGACGGTGCGTTGATTGGTCGGCTCAAACATTCGGTTATGATTGGTGCCGTTCCCTGACGGAGTCACGTCCCGATTGGCGGCGGGGCAAATGTTATGCAGTGCTACTTCATATGCGTGGTGACCGGTACAGCGAGGGTATCCGGCTAAGTGGCGTCTTGAGGCTTATTGGTCTGTGCAAAAACCTAATACACAGCCTGAGAAACCAACCCAGTAATTTTCCTTGTAAAAATCTCAAGTCGTTTTATCGTTACTGCGGACTTGTATCCGAAATCCCGACCCGGCTCGGTAGGTGCTAGTACATTTTGTATGGGTTTCTAGACGTTCCGGGTAGAATCTACCCGGCCCGCCCCGGGCCGGCCCGGAGTTTGTGCCCGCGCTAAATGTTATCCGATTTCGAAGACTGTAAACCGTGAAAAAATATGCTTGTATGAAAAACAAAACATATCAGCGTAGATAAAATCTAGCACAGCGATTGATACCAAAAATAAAAGATTTTGTTAAGATTTAGGGGGGTGAAAACAGATTTCCCCCGAACCGCTAATTTCATCAAATATTTAGGTAAAAAAAGTCAATGTATGGAAGAATGTAGGTAAATCTAAAACCTCGCGGCAGGACGTTCTTCTTGGAAAATTACTAGGTTCAATTCCCGCGCTGTGTATCAGTTTTTTTTTTTTAAACCTTGAATGCAGCTTCTCATTACTCTAATCAACATCGTGGTTCCTTAGAACAAAATTCTCTAGCTCTCAAAGTTAAATTTCTCCCTACTGACAGTACTGGTTAATCACATGTATAAAGTGAGAAAGCCACTTAATGTATTAGAAGAAGAACTAGATCAGCGGTTCTCAAACTTTTTTGGTCACGGAACCCTTTTGACAAGCAAAATACTTGACGGAACCCTACAATAAAACAATAGTTTTTAAAAGTGTATTCTTTATTATATAAGCATAATAAAAGTACAATGTAACAGTTACTAATTATTATTTACTTTAACCACATGCCAAGTACAATAATAGAAGATATTAAAAATGAAAAAATCTTAACTAATGGGAGGTATGAAACTGTTTTTTATTTTTCATCAATTGGTTGATATCAGGTTTGATAGAAGACATTTGAAGTCTCATATCAGGTTCGGCGTCCAGTCTATTGCGATATTTTGTTTTCGTGGCTGCATAGGTTGAGAATCCTGTTTCGCACAAATATGTTGTTGGGAACGGGAGAAGAATATTCAGAGCCATTCTGCCAAGCATTGGATATTCATCACGGATTCTGCACCAAAAATCGTTGAGAGGCGTCGTTTTGAACAGTGACTCCATACTTGTGTCTGATGACATTTCTAAAAGAGATTCATATATCTCGTTTGACATACTTTCGGGCTTTTGCAAGTTGGGTAAAAAAGGATTATGAATCCATGAATTCAGCTTCATTTTTGTATTATGTTCTTCGGGAAAATACTTTACAAAAGATGCGCGCATCGAAGTGAGATATTGGACCAATTCTTCAAACACATCATCTTGAAACATTTCCGAGTCGTTATCGCTAACAAACTCACTGAGTGACGTAAAGCTTTCTATTTCTCTCTTACCAACGCAAATAATCCAAAAATCTAATTTTCTTTTGAAGGCAGTTATTTTGTTATAGGCCTGGAACACTGTTGTCTGTTTACCTTGCAATGATAAATTCAATTCGTTCAGTTTTTGAAAGATATCCGCCATAAAAGACAATCGGAACAACCAAGTTTTATCATACAAACGGTCTTTCAAATTAAAAGAAACTGTATCTGCTGAAAGAAACATTTGTAACTCGGCTCTAAGTTCAAATAGCCTTGTTAAAGTTTTACCCCGAGACAGCCATCGCACTTCTGTATGGAGCAGCAGTGTTTTATGTTTGCTGCCATAATCTTCACACAATAATGAGAACAATCGGGATTGTAGTGGTCGTGATTTGATAAAATTAATTATTTTTACCGCTTCATCCATAACTAATTTTAGATTTGACGGCATTTGCTTCATCGCAAGTGCTTGTCTATGCAGAATACAATGGCTGGAACTACAATTAGGCGCTTTACTTTTTATTCGTGATACTGCTCCTGCTGTTTTACCTGTCATCGCCTTGGCCCCATCTGTACAAATGTCAATGCAATCGTTCCAACTAAGATTATTTTCTTTAAAAAATATGTTTATTTTATTAAAAATTTCTTCCCCGGTAGTGTTTGTGGGCAGCGGTGAACACATAAGCATGTCTTCTTCAAAAGAACGTTCATATGGATATCTCACGATAACCAGCAAGATAGCCAGACCAGTGACATCAGTTGACTCATCCATTTGCAAGGCGAATCGTGTTTTTTGTAGACGTGCAACTAGTTCTTGTTTGACGTAGCTTGCCAGATCATGGATTCGCCGTGAAACAGTATCGTTTGATAGCGGTACAGTAGAAAGATGCTTTGCAGATTTTTCATCGAGCATACATTTTGTTATGTCTAACACACATGGCTTTATTAAATTCTCAGCGATAGTGTGCGCTTCACCTGCTTGTGCAATGCGATAGCTAACTAAATATGATGCCTCCGTGGCCTTTTCATTGATAGTTTGTGTTACATGCATCATATTTTTTTGACTTTCCAATAACTGTTCTTTTTTACGAACAAAAAATTCTTTATTCTTGTCTTTAGACTCGGGGTGTACAGTTTCTAAATGTCTGCGTAATTTGGCAGGTGCCATGGAACTATTAGGAAGCAGTTTACTACATAACATGCAGAGAGGTGAGCCGTTGGAATCAACAAATCCGAAACTGATATATGATTCATCATACTTCCTTTTTTTCGTCTTTGAAACCGTGGAGCTTGACGTCGTGGCATCATCGTCTGGATCGGTAATTGCTGTATTCTCCGCGCGTACTGCTTTTGAACATTCAGCGTCATTAGAAGATGTCGTTGCAACACGTTTAACACCTTTAAGCCAACGTTCCATTCTTCTTTATTAATAATGTTACACGTCAGGATGGTAGGGTCAAAATAATGCACAATCGTTTCTGCGTTTATGAGACAAAGTTTAGTCCAAAGAAGAAATGTACAAAACTGATACAATCAGAATACAGCGGGCAGTAGAACTTACAAGAAGGCAGCAGGCTAGCCAGCTTGTAAGTAGGTAGGTACGAACTTATCGCTCCGAACGCTAATCGTCAACTGACTGACGAGGCGCGACTTTTTTTATATAATAGCGCTTTTATACTTAGTCCTAGACTCGAACTCGAACATTCTCAAAAATACTCGAGTCGGCGCCTTTGATAAACAAAAAGCGGAAATAAAAATATAAATACAAAAAAATGCGTTGTAAACAATCTCGACTTTATGCTTTTGAAGATAGAGCCGAAAGTCGCTTGTTCACAACTATAGCGTCTAATTCAGAGGCGGCTTTTATCAAAGGGACTGCGCGCTCACAAGTATACGCGCGGCGGGCGGATTCAAAACGTTCGACCAGTGACCAGAGAGAGGTGTTTTGTTTTTTTTTTCTAAATTCTTGCGGAACCCCTACAGGGGTATCGCGGAACCCAAGGGTTCCGCGGAACACACTTAGAGTACCGCTGAACTAGATGAATGATCGGTCCCTCTGACCTCCACTTACTATGAAATTGTGGCGTGTTACCGCGTGTTCAGTGTACCCGGAATAATGACTTGACAGATGATGGCGGTGTAATAACAGGTGTAGTTGATGAAAAACTACATCACTTATCTTACCTTGCACAAATTATACGTACCTACACTCTGTTTTTTCTTACTTATGTTATTTAGCAAACAATCTAGGCATGTATTTTTGATGCAATTCGTCAATAATACCTCATTATTAAGACATTATGGTAACAATTTCAGACACAATTTTTTTTTAACCTAATTACATGTACAAAACGAGTATAATTATATTTTATCAGTAGTTATTTGAATAAAGAGACATGCCAAGATTGTTTACTAAATAAGACATGAGTAAAAATTGACTTTAAGGGGGCCTTTTACGTTTTACAGCCGTCTCGCTCTAATATAGCACTTTTTTATAGATTTCAAGTGTTTTAGGCGAAATTGAATAGTGAATTCCTTAAACATCCTTCAGAGTAACATTAAGAATATTTGAAATATTTTTTCATCTTGATGTGTTGCTTAGAAGGAGGAGGAGAGAGAAAAATATATATTTCTTTGTTTTAAATAAATATCTTTCTATAAATAAAACCATTGTTCAAATATTTGTGATGGCACTCACATGGTGTATGGAATGTTTATAGAATACATTATTCAATTTCGCCAAAAGTCTTTTTGACCTTTAAAAAAAGGGCTTAAAATTAGACCGAGACGGCTGTGAAACGTGAATGGCAGTAGTTATAAGTGTTAACTTATAACAAACAAAACGCTACCTGCGAGCCGATATATTCCCACCCAAAATATTTATGAATGCAAATTGTGTTAGTAATGAGCAGGTTTTTTACGTAATAATAAAGGATAAAAATTAAATAAGCACATGGGTCTGTGTAACAAAAAAAAGTGGATGTTAAAAGGGATATCTCGAAATAATGAGGCGGTGTAATATTATGCACTTTATTGGTCATTAATCACAATACAGGATAATTAGCATTACCTACTATGATAATAAGTTTATGAGCACCAAGTGACAAGGCCAACTGCCCTCATATATATAATTATATTATATATATCTTACACAACTAAAATAAAACAATTTTGTGCAATAACTATCACAAGCAGTTGTCTAAAACTAGTGGAAATCGTAAAGATATCTCTACTATGAGCAAAATAATTCTAATGTCATACATAATTATAATGTCTAGCTGATACTTTAGATACATTTTATACATAAGCTAAAAGCGTTTACAGATCTTTATAATCACAATCGTTTATTTGTGGCATGTTTAAGTACTAAGTTAGGATGAGCTATGTAGTCATTACACAGAGCCGTGCGCTTATACCCGAATCAAATAGGGAATGATACTAAGCGTTGTGCTTAGGTCACGTGACGCGCGATAGGCGATATCTTGTGCTAATAGTGGTTGATACACGTGCCCTACGAATGATATTCGTCCGATAAGGTATTATAGTCTTTTAGTAAATTACCAACAAAAAATATAATCACGTATTAGAATATTTGTGTAATATACTTGACGTGATATTGAGTAAGTATAATAGACATAAATATATCACTAAAATTTTAATGTTGTTCATACTTCCACTGGGGATTAACTAAATCACTGAACAAAATATTACTTATTAGGTGTAGAACGAATAGCAAAACTCAACGTTTTACAGAATTTAGTGTACCTATCAGATTTTATCTGATATTCAGTCCATGTATATTTCAAATATAACAGTAAAAGATTTATAACAAACTGACCAAAATTCTAATTATTGTTATTGCCGATTATATTGGTCAAAATGGGATATCAACACTATTATCATCGTATTAGGCCCCATGGCAACGCAACCGTGCCCAAAGCCCGGTCGACAGTTATGAATGGAGGTGTATGTATATGTATGGTTCACTACTGTGCAAAGCGCACGCGTCGTGCTGCGCCGGCTTCTCGAAATGACACTTCTAGCTACCGGGAATAAAACTTGTCGTGTTCAAGCTTGGCCGATTTACACCCGGAGCGGTTGCGCCAGCGCTAAACCGTGCCGCGTAGAAACCTTTTCGTTTATAAAAGACCATAGGGCTTCGATTCCGATGAAGAATAGTACTAGATTCCCGATAAGCGCTTCAAAAACGGCCCGAAAAATAAGAACACAAGTAATTTTGTGGTCTTATTTCTTTTATTTTAAGTTCAGTTCGCGGTCAAAAATAGTGTAAATAAACATGAAAAGTAAATGAATTAACAATTAATAGGTTTGTTTGACCAAAATCAACACGCCATTGTGGGTGGCAGTTGGGAAAAAAATATAGATTTCGCAACGACCACCAGTGGTGGCGGATTTGGGGGTGGCCGTTGGGAATAATCCGATTATTGCACAGTTTTGCTGAGGCCTTTCTTCGAGCGGCGATCGTGCATCTATGATATATTTGATAGTTGATTCATCATCGGAGCCATAGGGTGCAAAATTTTGTGGTCGATTCCGAAGGTAGTACCGAAAATTAATAGGCTATTATAACGGCACTACACGACAATGGCAATGTATTTATAACCTCTTCATTGTGCTCCAATGAAATATTATGTAAATACACTAATTAACTATCGGCAGAAGCAACACATAACATCGTACAATATAGGCCTGTGTCATATTTGTGTAAACTCTACGACTGATAATATATTGTATTGAAAAGGATGTAAACAAGATAACTATATTTAGTTTCTTGAGATCGTTAAATACGTTATTGTCTTAAATGTTGTACTTTAACAGGAAATTCTTACAACAAAACAGCGCTACAAAATATTAGGTTCTTTATCGTCAATTTGTTTACATTCTTGTCAAGACATTGGTTGCGTTGCGTGTGCATGTGTTAGGTTGGGGTCGGTGTGTGGTACGCGGTACTAGGCGACTACGCACTTGCCCTGCTCCTGCGCCTGGTCGTTGCTCCACTGCGGCGCGAACGCGTTCTTGCTCTGCACGCGGTCAGCCTCCACCAGCTCGCCGATCTTGTACTTCTTCATCAGGGATCTGTGACAAAAAAATAAAAACTCTGTAAAATACTGATTTTCTCATATTTACTAATTATTGCAGGCTACCCCGATAGCCAGGTAATGCACCACATGCTATGCATCATCATCAGCCATTAGTCCACTGCTGGACATAGGAATCTCCAATGGCACGCCACTGACATCGATCCTCGGCTACTTGCATCCATTTGCTACTAATCACCTTGCCAATATCATCGCTCCACCGAGCCTGAGAGCGTCCTACTCTACGTTTCCTGATTCGCGGTCTCCGCTCAAGAACACGTCTACCTTCTACCCCAACGGCCATCGGTTCTTGGGCTGATGTGGCCGGCCTACTACCACTTCAACTTGCTAATCTTGTATGCTATGATGATTTGACGAAGTTTCCCGAATGCGGCCCAGCCCAGTTGTATTCTTCTGCTAGTTTCCCTTTCGAATGCTATGCATACAGTAATTAGTATTAAACGGAATGTGATTAACTGATTCAATATTTTTTTTAAAGGGTAAGGCTACTACATAAAGCTCTTCATATTATATTAAACAGGCTGATTCATTGGAATGGGTCATTGGGGAGAAATCTTAAGCGCGTGCCACCGGCGCGTGCTCGCGATCTTTCGGTGTGAAAGGGTCAACGAGATTTCAATTCACGCCCATACCATCCAATCCTCACCGGTTTGAAACCACTTAGAGGCTATCTCAAATGGTGACGGGGCGACCAGAAATTGCTATTGGCGACTGGTCGCCATTTAGGCTACTTCAGGAAAACGATTGGGCGACCTTTTCTTCTACGTTTTCAGCCTGACATATACGGCTATAAACGGAACAAATTTTTCATCTTTGTCAGTATTGTGTCTGTCCGTGTTTTATCGTGCAAAACATATTCCAGTAAATACTTTAATTGAATTAAAATGAATAAGACTACCAAAGTTCTGCCAGTAAAGAGATTTTTAAAGTTTCTATTTTGTAATGCATGACCAGTAGCGCCCTCATTGTGTATAGGTTAGGGTACTCTTATGCCAAACCGTATAAGAAACTTTGTTTTCGATTTTATCCTGCTAAACTTTAAAAAAAAATGTTAACAAATAGCGTTATAAAGGCTATCCGACTTTCAATTAGGCGATTTTAAGATACACTACAGAAAAAAAAATTGGCGAATTTAGGCTATAAACTTAGTGCCAAATTTTTGGCGACTAGGACCGGGCTTGACTTGGCAACACTGCGGCCGAGGCGTACACAGAGTCCGGCCACCCTAGGAGACTAGGAGTGGACCTGCGGGCGGCGAACTCGGGGCAGTTTGCTACCTGACCAGTCAAGGCCCGTGACATTAGGCGCATTGTATTCCGCGCACTCCATCAGTGAGGAGGGTGCGGCTGATGTTGAGCGCACACGAGAAGGGGCTCGCCCACTAGTGAGCCGGGACTTGTCTGGGGTGGTTGGAGAATAAAGAGCTTTTCCCACGCCCCCGGCCAAATGTAGTTAGAGGAATACCGTGGTGGTTTTAGTCATCGTGTAGGTGGTAAGAGTTCGACAGGCTCCGGCTTCCGCGGTTGCATCCATGATGTTTTCCACACGTAAAAAAGCCACGTGAAACGTAATAAAATATTAAACTAAAAATATATTGTTTTACGAACATTGTCGCCTAAAACTGGTTTACCCAGATCGTAGGAGTTGTTAGCCTTCATTTTTTAAAGCTTTTTTTGTGTTCATAAAATGAATTTTAGATTTAAAAAAAAGCCTACCAAACATGAAACGTGAGAATATTTACATGGAGGCCTTGTTACCAAAGTTGTTTCAATTTTTAGGCGTAGCTAGGTATATCTGAATTACAAAAAACATAGTATAAGATATTTGTGGTGGTGTTGGCAGTAAATATTCGTCGTGAGTCGTGACATTGCGTTAATAATAATTTATCTATACTAATATTAAAAAAATTATGTGAACGTACATGAAAATCACGCGCCGCCTTCAAAATGTTGGTTTATGTTAAGATTTAAAATACATACTATTAGCAACAAGCACGTTTATAGGATAAAACCGGCCCAGAGCATGTCGGGTCATGCTCAGTATTATAGGGTTCCTTAAGTAGGTCTAATTACAAACGAATCAAATCGAATATTAATCATTGCTATATTAGTTTTTGCAAACAGCGCCAACCTAGCGCTAAAGGACATACATACATACATAATTTTTGAATAACATCTAGTTTTGACATGGTGCCAAAAATGGGCCCATCGGTGGGCATTGTCCTTTATGAAGCTAAATTTAAGAAGTGTTTCTTTTTGTGATTTTTTTAAATAGAAAGTAACTAAAGGAGTATTATTTGCTACGATCATTTTTCTCTAAAGTCAATGACCTATGAACTAGGACGTCTTAAGTATTTTTCAGTTTTCTCACTATAACTCAAAAATTTATAATCACATTATACTCGAAATAATTTTAAAAGAGAGTTTTTATAAAGGTCTATCAATGTTGAAGACTATAAGTTTCTGCATAGTTTAGAAATGGCAGGGGGGGGACACATTGCAAGCCACTTTGGCGAACTGTGTTTCGCAGATGGTATACCTGATAAAAAAGTTGTGTATGAAACATTACCTTCATTTTAGTAGACCTATTCAACGATACCCCACACGAGGGGGTGCAGCGAAAAAAATATTTTCATCCCCATTTCACATGTATGGGCGCCACCCCTAAAATACGTAATCAAGATTTTTTTATACTTTTAAAATTGAGATCTATATCTATTCCATTTTTTGTCAAAATTTCTTTTACTTATGTTTATAACTGTAGAAGCTATTAAGCGGTAAAGGATTAGGACAGACGGACGGACATTACGAAACTATAAGGGATCCTTGTAGGACAAAAACCTCAAGTTGGCAACACTAGCCGGCACACGACAATATCGGTCCGCGAGTTTAATATTATAAAAAAATAGTTTTTACGAATCTTTAAGTGAATAAACACTAACCAAAACCCTCAAAATTCTTCGATAAATCAGAAACAGTGATAACTCAGTGAAAAAATATGTGATTTTGTGAACAAAACATTATCAGTGCAACTGTAACTATCTGTAAAATAAAGACGATAAACAACAAAAATAAGAGTGCAAAATGTCTTCTACAGTGCTAATGTCTATATTATACCGTGGTATCAATAACTAAGTTACAAATTCAGTGAAATTATTATAAAAATACATCTATGACTACAGTTGTGTATTTAAATTGCCCATTTTTTATGTAAACAAACAACAGCTGATTCTATTTGACTAACATTGACCAATCAAACGCAACAATCTCAAATGTGACAGTTCTTTGTTTGTTTTTAAACTTTATTACTGAGCGGCTGCGAGATTTGGATACCAGTATTTTGAGACTGCGTTTCGTTATACGCAACCAAAGCATAATCGACTAAATTAATAATCGATAAAAATTTATGTAACTATTATCGAACAACAATGGATAACGTTACATTGCGTAAGCATCAAAGAAGGCATTCGGACTGCGACATCTTAAATAATACTTTGTTTAACTCAACGCTTTTGGAAATATCAACGCAGAGCGAAAGTATGACACCAACAGTCGATAACTCAATTATCATGGAACTCGAAAAGCAGTTAACAGATACGAAGTCGGAACTTGCTGCTGCACACATTGAGATTGGGGATTTGAACACAGAAATACAAACATTAAAAAGAAAGTTAGAAGATAAAGAGAAAACTATAAGTCTTCTAAAAAAGATTAGTACCCCTGGCACACTATGTAACACGCCCACGCGTAAACAAATATGCACACCACTGAGGCGAAAACTCATTACAAGTCAAATAAAAACACCAAGAGTATCTCCTTTACATTCAGCCAGTGCAACTTGCAGAGGGATATACGAACAGTTAAAATTGAACAATCAACCAGTCAAGAATGACAATCCTGGAGACCATGCACTGATGTCTAATGAAGGCTATCCTGCTCATCGCAATGTCGACTTAGCCGAAATAACAACTGCAACAAAAAACATTGCTTTGTTGCCCAATGAAGCCAACGTCATCAAGAGCAACATAATCTTATTGACAGACCAGCAAGGACGAAACATGCGTAGCACACTTCAAGAATTAGTTGGAACCAATTACAAAGTGACATGCTACTCAAAACCAGGTGCAATGCTGGTGGACGTTTTAAATGGTCATGACACGATAACGAAGGATTTAAATAAAAATGATTATATTGTAGTGTTAGCGGGAATTAATGATAATGCCTATAGCCTCGCGTACAATTTGAACAACTGGCTAAAAAAAGTTAGTAATACAAATGTGATTGTTTCAGAAGTACCTCGCAATATGTATCTGAATGTACGCAAACTAAATAATAATTTAAAGTTCATATGTAGTAAATTTACCAATTCGATGTACTTAGACATGGATTATGGTAGAGTAATAAGTTTTAATAAAAAGAATTACTGTGTTAAACTGTGTCGTTGTCTTTTAAAAGAGATATGTCACATTGAATATAAACAAAAAATTTACGAATATACACGTAAACTTAAAAGCAAAAATAATAATAAGGACCAATGTACTCAAACTGATTTAAAATTCCCCAATAAAAGCATAGTCGAAAACATAGATGTTAACAATCAGTCCAAAAATATGAACAGAAATACCCCAAGTTTTAACGATAATGATTTATTTCGTGTATAATAAACTGTTTGTAATGCATCAAAATATAGATGGGTTACTTAACAAATTGAATTTACTCAGTGTACATTTAGATGAACTTAAGAAAATGAATAAAATTGTGGATATTGTCTGCATCACGGAGCATAACATGAACAAAGAAGATTGCGCGTTACTTACTATACCAAATTACTCTCTTGCGGCTTGTTTTACGCGAAATAACAGAAATGGTGGATCATGTATTATTGTCAAGAATAACCATAAATTCCAAAGAATACAATATATTGAAGAGATTAGTGTCCCTAATTTGATAGAATGCTGTGCTATAAGGTTACTAGAACACCCTATTGTTATAGTTTGCATATATCGTCTGCCAAAATACCAGAAAAGCAAAATAACTATGTTTTTTGAAACTTTGAGCAACATTCTTAGTAAAGAATTAAATCGAAAAGATATCAAAATAATAATATGTGGTGATTTCAACATAGATCTTAAGAAAAAAAACTTTAACTCTTCTGAATTTGAAAATACTATCTTAAGTTTTAATTTAAAATTTGGGACAAGAGAATCAACTCGTTTAAGTAGCGGCACGTGTATTGACAATATCATTAACAATATTAGAGGTAGCAGGTGTGACGTCATAGATTTTGCTCTTTCAGACCATACCGCTCAAATATTGTCATGTCCAGTGAAAAAAACCTGTCTTATTAAGCACTGGTACACCAATAGGAGAGATTTCAATAATGAAAACAAAACAAAATTTAAAGAGTGTATCAATAGTCTTACATTCGAAGAAGTATTTAGCGAATCGGACCCCGAGAGGGCATTTAATAAATTTTTCGAGTCTTTTCATCTATTTTATAACCTTTGCTTTCCAGTGATTAGAGTAAGAAACACTCCAATCAAAAGACCTAGATGGATTTCGAAGGGCATAGCCAAATGTTGCCGACGGAAGAGAGAACTGTTATGGACGTATCGCAAAACAGCTAACAATGCGGATAGAAATACATTTAAAAGTTATTCGTCAAGACTCAAACGGATAATTAATTTAACTCAAAAGTCACAAAACGACTACTATATAAAACAGTCAAATAATAAATCTAAGGCAACTTGGAAGATCATCAACTCCACAAAATGTAATATTCCAAAAGAAAACATAGCCCGAATCAATCTAAATGGAGAATCGTTAACCAACCCGCAACAAATTGCTGAAGCTTTTAATAATTACTTTGTCGACCTAGTTAAACCTATAAATGTTGACTCCTCTAATGTTACAATAAATTCATTGACATCTAACGATAATAAAATGACATCTGATGATATGCTTACATTAATTGATAATAATTTTGATTCCTTGTTTATAAACCCAACCATTCCAAATCAAATTTATAAAATAATACATTCTTTAAAAAATACACTTAGCACAGGTTATGATAGTATCTCCACTTCCATAATAAAATATGTTGCTCTGTCGATCAGCCCGGTTCTGAGCTACTTAATTAACTTATGCATCGAACACGGAAATTTTCCTAGTAAGCTAAAAATTTCAGTAATCAAGCCTTTGTTCAAAAAAGGTGTAAAAGAAGACATTGCTTGCTACAGACCAATAGCGCTAATTCCAATTTTTTCCAAAATAATTGAAAAGGTTATGTATAATAGCATTTATAACTATTTTGAGAATCGTAACCTTTTTGTCTGCGAACAAAATGGGTTTCGTAAAAGTAAGACCATCAATATGGCCATCTATAATCTCCTTATAAAGATATACAATAATATGAATAATAGAACACCAGTAACTGCTATGTATATGGACATGACCAAAGCTTTTGACCATGTAGAGCACAAAATTATGATCAAAAAGCTGTATAGATATGGTATACGAGGTAATGTCTTAGATTTAATAAAATCATATTTGAGTCAAAGAACTCAAATAACTGAAATAAATAAGCTTTGTTCTTCAACAAAAACAGAAGTAAAGTATTTGTCCAGTCCCAGAACTGTCACATATGGTGTACCACAGGGAAGTGTTTTAGGTCCTTTGCTTTTCCTCATCTATATAAATGATTTACCGAGAGCGGTTAAGTTTCCAATAGTACTTTTTGCTGACGACAGCACTGCTGTTTTTAATCCAACTGACATTAATACCTTAGAAAATGATATGAATGATACTTTAAATGACATTATAAATTGGTTGACATGTAATAATCTCTTAATTAATTTAGATAAAACTAAAATAGTCAGCTATTCTCAAAGAAAAACCCCATTGACATTAAACGTTAATTATAAAATGAAAAAAATTGAGGTAACAGATACAATAAAATTTCTTGGTTTATGGATTGACCAAAATATGTCATGGAAAACGCAAATTAGTACTGTTTGTAAAAAAATAAATCAATTTTCTTACGCTCTATACAGAATATCAAAAATTGTTAATCAAACAGCTGTACTTACTGCTTACCATGCTTATGTGACATCTACACTCAGATACGGATTGATTTTTTGGGGAAACGCTACTGATAGAGAACTTGCTTTTAGAGCACAAAAAAAATGTATTAGAGCGATTTGTGGCATACACGTGCCAGATAGCTGTATGCCCCATTTTAAAAAACTAAAAATTTTAACATTCCCTGCCCTGTATATTTATGAAGTCGCAACATTTGTTAAAATGAATAAATCTAAGTTCGGTAGCCTACGTTCCTGTCGACATGCTGACAAAATTGTAAATAATATGCCCTCGAAAACAGCCTTATATTCCAAAAGCTTCTTTGGCATGTCCTCGAGAATATATAATAATCTACCAAAGCAAATAAGAGAGGTCGAAAGTGCTCAAATTTTCAAGAAAAGGTTGAATGATTTTTTGGTAACTAGGCCGTATTATACAGTTAATGAGTTTTTATCCGAAAGATTCACCATTTAAAAGATTGGTACGATTAATCATTTTAGTTTTTTGATGCAGGTAATATGACACAATATTAATAAGTTATGTAACATTTTTAATTTTTATCATTTTTGTTTTTTTCAGTTGTTGTAATTTTATATGAATAATTAATTGTAAATTTTAATCTTATTTATTGCAATTTTAGATCGTATATTTTATCTGTCTGTTAAATTATTATTATTTAGTTAATTGAATGGTTTTATAAATTTTATTATAAATTATTGTACGCCTAACATGGTCGAGCAGTGAGATCGCACACCATGCTCTTTAGTAATAACACCTTTTAACCACTGTCTCACAATAAAATACTTTGACTTTGACTTTGACTTTGACTTTGACTACGGAACCCTAAAAATGTATAGGTGTGACCATACTTTTACAGTTAAAAAGTAATGTCTGCTTATCAGGGGCTAGGCGGGTATGTTCAATAATAGTCACATTAAGACTCAAAACCAACCATGAGAGCACTGTATTTTTAGGTTAGGTATTAGTAAGTAATTACATCAATATTCAATATTACGAAATAAAAGGACAAGTCGTGTCTGGCTATAGAATGTCGGTCTTGTTCAACGACTCGTAGCGAAGTGCGCGCCCCGCTCCAATCGCCGACAATCAATATGGCCGACTTTGGTGGGGTGTCAATCTGTCATAGCGCAGTGTTGCCATTTTATTCCGCCGATTCCTAATACGGCCTCTCCTGACACTGCGTCGTCCTCGACCGCACTTGCTCTGCCGACTCCAGGAATTGGCAACACAGCGCGACCTCTAAATTTTCATTGTTCAGATCATCATCAGACTCATCTGTAAAACAAATAAAACTTTGAGGCAGACATACTGCATCAGACATCTCTCTACTCGCTCATTATTTTACTCGTATACTGTCGATATGTACATGAATAATACAACACGTTGACAACGTGTCTGCAGTACTAATATCCGATACACATTACTATATGCCTGCAAACAAACTACTGTGTGTCTGCTGGACTACTGGACTAATATCCGATACACATTACTATGTGTCTGCATATGCATTACTATGCGTCTGCAGGACTAATATCCGACACACATACCATGTACCTGCATACACACTACCATGTGTCTGCAGAACTAATATCCGATACAAATTATGACGAGTCTGCATACACGCTACCACGTGTCTGCAAGACCAATGTGCAACACGTTAACCACGTGTCTTCAGGACGAATGTCAAATAACCAATACACGTAAATAACGTGTCTGCAGGACGAATGTCCAAAACCCAATACACGTAAACAACGTGTCTGCAGGACGAATGTCCAATACCCCGTACACGTAAACAACGTGTCTGCAGGACGTATGTCCAATACCCAATACACGTAAACAACGCGTCTTCAGGATGAATATCCAATACACATTACTATGTGTCTGCAAGACCAAAGTCCAACAACCGATATACGTAAACAACGTATCTGCAGGACGAATGTCCAATACACAATACATGTAAACAACGTGTCTGCAGGATGAATATCCAATACACATTACTATGTGTCTGCAGGACTAATGTCCAATACACGTTAACAACGCGTCTGCAGGACCCGTGTCCAATATACGTCAAAGTCAGATATAAAGGTCAGACGTCAAGGTTAGACGTCAAGCTTATACGTCACCACAACCATCAGCGCAGGCAAAGGAGTCCAACCATCAGCGCAGGCATCGGAGTCCAACCATCAGCGCAGGCATCGGTTTCCAGCCATCAGCACAGGCACCAGTGCAGATCAGCGCAGCCATCAGGTCTAGCATCAAAGCCGCACCACAGCCCTCTATCAGGTCCAACCAAGACACCGAGATGCTTCAAGCTCCTTGACCTGAACAAAAAAATAAACAGCACAATACCACTCGGCCACACCTGACTACACATCATCAATCATTTCGTCGCTCGTCTCTATAGACTTACCCCGTAGTGTAATATAGCCTCAAAAACACAATAAAAAACAAAGCCTGTAGTGCTGGTATCACCATCATTATCATCAACATCACCATCATCAACATCATCATCATCACCACCATCATCATCACCTCGGCCGAAAGACGTCCACTGCTGGACATTGGTATAAAAGATTCTAATAATTTACGTGAGTACGTGCCGGCATGAAAGAGTCTACAGAATGAAGTATCCAAAGGACGCCACTAGTCATTGAAATATTCAAACTTTCATTAATATTAATATCGAATATGTGTTTTGTGGTCGAATGTCGTATGTATAGTTTTTGGCTAAAATAAGCCGAACTCTCATCCTGCGGGTGCCTGCTCAGAGGTGAGGATAGACAGTTCCACACTGCGAACTCTCATCGGTTTGCTAAGGATATATTCTGACAAGCCACGCCACTGCGGTAAAAGAAAAACGCCAGGCATTAATCTAAGCACCAGGTAGTGGTCGTTAAGGAATGGTCTCGCTGCAGCCGCTCAAGTTGCACTGTCACACACAGCTACAAACAGCCACAAATTGCGAATGGTTGCGTTGTGGCTGCAATGTCGCCGTAACTACTGGAAATTGTCGTTCGTGCGAATGGAACTAGGTACGCGTTTTCATAAAATTTTGTGGCGGAATATTTTTTACCCACTGTAGCGGGGTGTTCGTCTGAATTGACCAAAGTCAAGTAAAAAATCTTTTATCGAAAGTGAATTAAATTCAATTAGTTCTTTTCGAACGTCAGACATTAAGACAGTCCCCAAAAAATGTCCGCCCTTCACTGACCCAAAAGCAAGGCCTTTCACATTTAATAGCCGTGTCTGTGGCCGTGTCGCTTAAATTTGAGCACTTTTTTTAAAGATTTCAAGAGAATCTAGGCGAAATTGTAAAGCGGTGCATTCTATAAACATCCTTCAGGGAAGAAAGAGGTTCTCAAACTTATTTCATCTTGCCGACCACATCTTAAAAATCACAATCGCAGTCATTACTTATTTTAAATGAGACTGTTCTAATGAGAGCAATGAAACGCAACTTTATAAATGATGAAATTAATATTAAAACAAACAAATATTGCAATTTAAATTTTAAAACCTTTATCTAGTGTGAAGGATGAATAGAATCTGATTTTTTTGAACAAGTTTGTTAATTAATAGCAGGCTCGGTTTTTTTTTTATGAGATATAATGCTGCTCTTGACCACAATCTAGACAGCTTTGTCAAGATGTGGTCGACGATGGAGCGAGCAAACCTATTAGGTGCCGATTCACTCAAGCTTTAAGGCGTTAGGGTTGTAAGTGCAGTGAATTCCACAACTTGGCTGTGCGCAGTATGAAAGAGTTGTCAAAGCGCTTGGTCCTGCGGGAACGGGACAATATTACTCTCGCTACGCTGTCCATCCGTCCATCTGTCTGTCACAGGGCTGTATCTTTTGAACAGTAATAGGTAACCGGTAAAAATTTTCAGAATATGTGTTGCTATGAGGTGTATCACGACAAATACTAAAAACTAAAAAAAGTCTAAAATCAAAGGGGGTCCCCATACAAGAAACCTCAAAATACATGCATTTTTTTCAACGTTTTGTTCCTGCTCTATCTTCAAATCGGTAATATATAACAGCGTCAAACTTGGTCAGACTCGGATTATAGTGCATATTATGTAGTTTAGCAACAAATAGTCAATAGTAGTCAATAGTCATTTATTGGTAATTTGAGTTACACGTCATTTTTGTATTATAACTGAATGTTATAAGTACCTACAGTATAAAAATAAAATGGTAATTTAATATCTCTAAAGTAAAAATTTAAAAATAAATGTCAATTTAAAATTACATAACAATCTGATGTCAATATCTTAAAAAAGGAGATGATACTTTAAACATTAACAATACAAAATAAAAAAAATGTCAAAGGAAACATACAAATGTCAATCTACAAACTAAGTACAAGGTAATAAAATGTCAAAGCCAAGTATAACCAATAAAATGTCAATTTAAAATTAAATTAAATAATAATAAAAAAGATAAAATAAATAAATACTCTACGAGTGTAGAACAGTATCTATAGGTATTTTGAAATCGATAAATTCTGCATAAGTGTAGAACGCTCGCTCGACCAACCAGCGCCTCAGACGAGACTTAAAACTCGTAAACGTTGGGGCGCTAACTACCAGGCCCCTCAGAAAGTATTGCGAAAAAAAGTTTTTATATATGGGAGACTGGCCAGTTATAATGTTTTTCGAAAATATGATTATTTATAAGTAAAAATAAGTAAGTTCCAATTTCAAAATTTCCCTCCACATTTTTTGCGAGTTAATTCAAAGTATTGTGTCTCACTGAAATATGGATCTGCGCCGGGAACATTTTAGAGCTATGATTTTATACGATTTCAAGTGTCGCCTGAAACCGGATGAATCGTACGATAGACTTCAAATGGCATTCATGGATGAAGGCCCTTCCAAGGCAACCGTGTATCGTTGGTATAACGAATTCAAGCGCGGTCGACCAACTTTGGGGGATGACGAAAGAAGCGGTCGCCCTTTGACGGCTGTTACCGAAGAAAACGTGCTAGCAGTGAAAAATTTTATCCAAGACAATAGGCGAATTACATATCAGGAGATTCAACACATATTGAAGATTGGATCGGGAAGCGTTCACGAGATTCTACACAGCCATCTTCGCGTGAGGAGGATAGTATCACACTGGGTGCCGCACAACCTCACCGATGCTCAGAAGCAGGCCCGGGTGGAATGGTGCCGTGATATGCTTAACAAATTTGAAGCAGGCTCGTCTCGGCGTGTTTACGACATCGTTACAGGTGATGAGTCCTGGATTTATCAATACGACCCAGAAACCAAGCGCCAGTCGACTGTTTGGGTGTTTCAAAATGAGCCAACGCCTACCAAAGTGAAGCGATCTAGAAGCGGGGGTAAGATTTTGATCGCTAGCTTTTTTAATTTGACTGGCCACTTGGTATCAATTCCCTTACGGGATCAAAGAAGCATTAATGCCGAATGGTATACTACCAAATGTTTGCCAGAAGTTTTCTCTGTTATAAGCAACAAGCGACCAAACACAGGGCTCCGCGGGCTACTGCTCCACCACGACAATGCACCTACGCACACCGCACTCAAAACAAGGGACTTCCTGGACAGCACGCCAGTCAAACTCCTGGGTCACCCTCCTTACAGCCCTGATCTAGCACCGTGTGACTTCTTTTTATTCCCAAAAATAAAAAATCAGCTCAAAGGGATACAATTTTCGTCGCCGGAAGATGCGCTGGCTGCGTTCGAGCAGGCTGTAAACGAGGTGTCTGCGGCGGACTGGAAAAAGTGTTTTGAAAACTGGTTTAGGCGCATGAATCTTTGTATAGAGGCTGGTGGAAAGTACTTTGAAAAGATTTGATAAAAATATATGTACGTATAGAACAATTTTTTTTAGTTTCGCAAAACTTTCTGAGTGTCCCACGTATATTATCAGGCAGCTTGTTGTAAACTTCCGGGCCCATAACATGTGAAGATTTTGAGGATTTTGTGAGAGTCCTCGCTACCA
The DNA here is from genome assembly GCA_949699075.1 of Asteroscopus sphinx. Lineage (NCBI taxonomy): Eukaryota > Metazoa > Arthropoda > Insecta > Lepidoptera > Noctuidae > Asteroscopus > Asteroscopus sphinx. The sequence continues at coordinate 34,201,201 of OX453003.1, forward strand.
CTGTTAACTTATTTTTGTTCCGGGTATTGTACGAGTGAATGTCACTATTCTTCGTGTACAGCCCTAGGTTCATCCTTACATACAACGCGACCTGGTATATTACTAAAGCAGGTAGTGTAAAGATGCCCAATTTCGAGAAATGTGGCCTTGCAGAAACGTCCTGTGGTATTTGGACGATGGCCCGCACGGCGTGCCGTGCGGGCCATCGGCCGCTTGATCGGGCGCTTTCCGGATGCAGAAGCGTGCTTCTGCATCCGGAAAGCGCGCTCCCAGTCGGCAGCGCGTCCCCAAATCTCTGCGCCATATTGGAGCTGAGAATGCACTGTCGCAAAATAGCATGCTCGCACCTCACTCACCTTTACTACTCGAGCGATTCGGCGGAGAGCGAAACACGCACTACCCAGCTTGCCGCAAATTTTATTTGTATGACTTTACCACTTTAAGGTCCTGTCGATTTCGAAGCCGAGGAAGGTTGTCGATTCAACCTGGGCAATACTCACTCCATTCGCCGACACTGCCAATTGTCTTTGTGACCGGCCTGACAATGCAAAGTGAATGAAGTGTGTCTTCCCCAGGTTCAGCGCAAGTCCGTTTGCCTGAAACCACTCTGCCAGCTGGTTCGCAGCTTTATTCAGTTGCTGCTCCGGGGTATCAGGTCAATGGGTGGTACAGAACCCTTACTGCGCGAGTCCAACTCGCACTTGACCTGTTTTTATTTCCTCATTCGTTGTCAGTTCACTTCTATAGGTAAGTTCTTCTTCCAACTGGGATGATGACATTAAAGGACATTGCTAAAGATCCTTAGTGACTCCGCCTTAAGACGTTACAAATTAAAGCTGCTTTTATTATTATAATAATATAATATTATTATAATATTAAAATAATATAATTAAATTAAAATGCTCACAATATACAACTCAATGAAGCCAACGTATTGCAATACATTCATAAACAAGGAAAGTAAAAGATTTTTAAATTATTTATGGATGTGTTACTAATTCCATTTAGTGAGTGATTGTGTGATAATTTTACAGAAATTGAGTTTGTAAACCTTTTTATTTAATTGGATTGACATAGACTATACCTACATACCAAAGGGTTATTAATGAATTAAAAATAACCCTATACTTGCTTACTTTTGAAGTCAAGCTGTACTTGCGATCGCACGTTTTGTAAACAACAGTTGACTGAGTCTAGTTTACCTGGCATCGGAGCTGTGGCTGACGTCTTCGAAGGGCTCCGTGGCGTCCTGGCCGCCCTTCTCCAGCAGCACCTCCTCACCGCCGGGGTGCTGCGGGCAACAAGCAAGGAGTCATTAAACAATCAATCCAATCCTGGCCGTGGCGTGGGGAGAAGCGGTCAAAATTAATAACCTGTCTAGCCACGATTTGCCCTAGCCCTACTACTAGAGATAGAAATTTGACATAAGCTCCATACATTTTATGTCAATTATCTACTTAAATCTAGTTGGGCAAATCGTGGAAAGGCAGGTTATTAACTTCGTTTAGTCGCAGAATGCGTAATTCGCGACTGCCTACCGAGTCTCGAATGGTCTTATTCGCTAAACGACTAATTCTCAAAAGCACCAATTAGTAAAATGCCTAATTCGATAAAGGCATCGTCGTCATTACTTCGTGCATAATTGCACACACAAAACCTTCAGTTTTCCCCGAAATGGTCACCGAAATGTAACCAGTGGCCTGATTCACAAACGTTAGAAAAGTTTCCGTTTCCGAAGTGAAATTTGACCGGCAAACGAAACAAAACGACCACTTCCTGCGACCACGAATGATGCAAAGCATTCGAAACATCAGGAAAAGCAATGTTAACCTCTCTGCTCGACAAGATTCTGACATTTGTCATATCAGCTGACTCGGCGACTTGTCGCTAATTACGTCATGAAATCTCATGAAATCGGGAATTTGCATACAACTTTCATTCTATGAATTTAATGTGAAACTTAGGTTTTTTCTACAATTTAATACCCAGTATCTATTGAGTATTTATTAAATTACGTGTTATGTCTATAAAACTGGATGCATCTTACAATTTAATGAATATAAAACATAAATTTCTATACCTATGCAATTGTAAGAGGGCTTAGATAAGCTCAAAAAATGCACATTAGTAACCTAACCACTTGTTAAAACGCTGGCAAAAGGGAAACTTAAAGATATTTCATTTTTATTGGCATATTACTTTTTATCATTAATGATACATAATATAATAAATAGCACGATGAAATTTACGTAAAATTCTACGTCGATATAAATGTTAATTTTAAAAAGTTGAGAATCACTAGTGCTGACCATTTATCCAAAATTGTTATCACAATACAAATGTTTCATTCGGCCATATCGATACTCATTCGGCCTAATCGAAAAATTATCATAAAAAAATAAAACAAAGTTCGTATACGTTTTTAGTCCCGCAAAATTTAATGATATGAATTATTTATTTATCGTTAATATTCATCATTAATTATTGAATACGACTAAATTATTTTTAGTTTATAAATAAATAATTTGAAATAATAAGTTTAAAAAAGTTCCATAACGCGGCTTGCGGTAGGTGTGATTCGGGAGAAAATGTTACGTCACGTAAGAGTTTTGCGTTATGAGCAGGCATATATGCACACCGCGCGCTCTCTCTCTTTTTCTCTTTCTAGTGTGCCTGTGTGTGTGTGCGTGAGGAACTTCGTTCCTGACGGGGGTCCCCTGACCGCACAGGTTTTTTGTTTCAAACTTAATGTATTAACGACATAATTTTGTATGATAAAAAATGTGCTGAACTTAACTTTAGCTATGTGTGAGCAGAATTATAACCGATTCAGTCACACTGCTGGGCAAGCTTCTCTTCTCGGAATCAATGGGCAACATAGCGCGCAATCCACCGCGGACTATGGCCTAAGCACTAGTCCTTGTAAGCTAAACTACAGTGTGGCCAGTATATTGACCAAAATCGAAATGTACTGAATTTGTCTTTTGCCATGTGTGAGCAAAATTATTAACATGTTACAGTCTCTTCTAAGAATGAATGGCCAGCATGGTGGACTATGGCCTAAGCCTTTGTTAATATTGATCTAAACAAGTGCTCACAAATAGTATATTAGCGAAAATCCAATAGGTGTACAAAATTTGATTTTAGCTATGACATAATCATCCCTTTATTCTCCCCATAGAGGAAAAGAATATATTCTTTGGATCCGTGTTTCTCCCACTGCTGGGCACGGACCTCTTCTCACAATGAGAAGGATTTTCGCTATGCGTGAGCATAATTAGCCCAATTACTATCCCACTGTTGGACACGTGCTTCTCTTGTTTAGACCTGAGTCCACCACGCTGGCCTGAATGTCGGTTGGTAGACCACACGCATAATTTCTTAGAGCACTCTCAGGATGTATAGCTTTCTTCAAGACATATCCACAGAAATTTTGATTCACTTACCTATTAATTCGACAATTCAGTGTGTGCCGGGTTCGAAGAGTTGATAATAGGTAGCTAAACCATTATTGTAGGTAATAGGCGAGGTACTTATCCCGGTTTTGCAAGAGATGTCTCTCCGTTGCTTTTATAAAATGTAATGTAGCTATTTTGTCAACTAATTTTTAACGTCATTGCGAGATTTGTTTTATAGATAAAATTTATTTTTCCGTATTGATTAAATAATTTTGGAGTGAGTAACTAATAGGCCTAAGAAACGAAATAGTCACATGTGGAGTGAAGTAATTTCAAGTTTGCCTGAAAAGGCTACGTTCGTATATTTATAGCACGCCTGTGTGTGTGGCGGCGAAATTTTAAGTGGCCCATTGCGGGCGCACATAGATTGTTTTTGTCCTTCAACTTTGAGTGGAACTTTGAATGAAATTATCACTCAGTGTTTTATTACCTAGTCTAAGGACAGAACGCTCATTTTTTAAATTTTGAATTACGAATGCAAACTTATTCCAATCGATAGTGGATAAATTCGGCGCCAAACGACATACTTTATTTTCAACTAGCTGTGCCCGTGACTCCGTCCGCGTGGATGTCGGAAAATAACATCATGTCATGTTTATTAACACAATGTCTTCTAATATACTTAAGCGCACATACGATTACACTATTCACCTACCATTATATATTTTGTTTTTACAACCAACCGGCTAAGGTAATGGAATTAGCCCTAAACTCTTCTCATTCTGAGAAGACGCTCGTGCCCAGCAGTGGGACAGTAATTGGGCTGATAATGTTATGTTATTCGATAACACTAACAATATCCTGTTCATTAACTCTTCTCATTTTGAGAAGAGGCCCATATCCAGCAGTGGGACAGCTGTAATGAGCTGTCTGTTTTGTTATTCTATATTTTCTAGTTTCTTAACTCTTCTTGTTCTAAGAAGAGGTCCGTCCCCAGCAGTGGGACAGTAATGGGCTGATTATGTTGAGATAATCTATTACACTAACAATATCCAGTTCCTTAACTCTTCTCATTCCGAGATGAGGCCCATACCCACCAGCAGTGGGACAGTAATGGGCTGACTATGTTATGGTATTCAATATTTTCTATAATACTAACGACATCTAGTTGTATTTTTAGGAACCTGCAACTAACCATTAACCAACAATCATGACCTCTACTTTGTATGCAACTTAATACAATAGAGGGGTCAAGCTGTATCGCTGAATCTACTCGACCAATTAAGATGAAACATACTCTTTCTTTTAAGTTAGACTAATACCTATACAAATGCAATGTTTCATTACGATCCGTTCAGCTGTTGAGGTGATGAGGTAACAGACAGACAGACATAAATTCTAAAAACGAATGATTCGTGTTCTTTTGCTTAGACCCCCTGGTCGATTTTCGCGAAAAAAAACTCAATGTACAGACATTTCGACCTTTACAATTTTATTATAGTAAGTATAGCTAGATGTGGTGAAATACTTCGAATAATAATTTTTATGATTAAAAAATAAATTTAATTTTCACGTAGGTAAATACATGTAATATTTGATATCATAAATATGAAAAATATAATATATATATACTTATTTTATTAATCGGTTCGAAAAAAAAACAATAAATAATCGATTCACATAATCGCATTGACACATCATTGTCCAAAAAAAAAAGTAATAACTTATGTCATCTAATCTATGGTATGGCGGCTAATTCTGAATCGCAAATTGGGGAGTGATAACAAAGATTTTGTTATATTTTATTTTATTAAATCATGGCTATTTTCTTGTAGTTTATTGTATTTTTCAATAGATTCTGGCATTTTTTTACCACGCGTACTAGATACAATGTGTGATAATAGTGATAATATACAACGAAAAACGCGCAATCGGCGGGAAACTTCTACTTTAGATATGAAAAACTTTGTTATCACTACTAGTTTTACCAATATGAAGGATTATTCCCACGAATTATTATATGATGAGTGATTTATTACTTGATTCTGTAAAGTTTGGATGTACAGAATCGACAAATTTTATGTTTTTTAGCCTCGATCATCACTGTCAAAAATGGCGGTTATCGCAGTATTCACTTGGAATTTTCAAAGGTATATATTATAACGCGCACGCGCTAAATATTAAAGATATAATGGCACTGACACACGTGCTTTTTATTTAAATATCCTAATTAGCGTACTCATACATGATTCGATAGATAGTACATTAAATATTCATATATTTAATTAGGGTGACGTTTGACATATTATTCCGTCCCATAAATGGGACCAAACTGAGCTTACGGTGGTTCTCATGTCGGGGGCATTTTAGGGACCGCTACGAACTATACGGTTAATAATAATACGCGATGTAATCCGGTCAAACTTGTTTTATTACTAAAAAAACTATTTGAGAATCGAACGCATTCGGAAACGCTATTCATAGTTCTTTAATTTTACATCGAGTGCTTTCCGAAAACAAATGGCTCACGGGAGTTTCCATGAATTTCGCGTTGCGTTTCCGAATCCGTTCGGTTCTCAAATCGTTTTGTTTCTTAATAAAACAAGTTTAAACGAATTACCATAACATAGATAATAATACTAGTATAGAAACGAAACTCCGGCCCCAGACGCGTTCAAATCCACGATAATAGCCTACCGTCTAGCGTACCTTTAAAGGGAATGCACAGTCGGGGTCACAGAGTACTTTTATATATATGAAATAGAGACCTAACTCTGCCCTCAATAGAGGCACACACCAAGTGGCGCCTCTATATTTTTGTTTTGGAACTACAACTTCATTTCATATATCTATAGATATATGTCACTCTTGAATCAGTTTTGATAACTATGTACCGAGATCACTAGGTGGCTCTGTATTCATCCTTATTAGAAATCGAAAAAATAAAGACAAAAAGTTCGAATGTTAGCGGGATTTGAACCTGTATCTCCAACTTCATAAGTCAACTACAGTATTAAATAAGCTACCGTGATTCTTATGACAAGCATTGAATTTAACTTTCAATTACGTATTTCGTTAACGTCATAACTTTTATTTTACAATTTATATATTTAGATATCACTTCAATTGCGTAAATGCGTAAAAAATATTAGTATAATTAAAAAAAGCAATTGATAAGTTTAAATGTTGGTGTTATATGCCAAATTACGTTTTCCCAACATAATTATACTTTAAGAATCTTGTGGAGTGATTTGTTTAATTTGCCTATTAAATTAAACATATTAGAAACGAAAGTGAATAAACCGGAAAACATTGGTAAATAATTGTATACAACTTTGAATTTTAAATTCACGCCATCTATACATCTTTTTGAATCTTGGATCTTGCTAGTCAAATCTTAGCCTCGATAGCATAACACGTAGATACTAGCGACATCTGTGTTTTTGTTTTGTATATAGTCAAATATAATACTGGTCAATTCAAAAGTGTAGTGGTCAAACGACGCTTGAGTATTATCAGTACTCGTCAATTTGGTCGGATAAGAATTGATGGTATCCCAAGAATTTTGTTCTAAGATTGACGATTGTACCCCCTGGTCGGGGTTTGCTTCGCCTCACGCTTGCACGCGCGTGCCGTCAGTTGCGGACATGGCGCCAAAATATTGCGATGTATTTGGGTGTAAAATTAACTCAAAAACCACGCCAGACCTTAATTCAATTCAATTAAAAATCAATTCAATTCATTTCAATTTAACCTTAGTTTCTTTAGTTTGCCCAAAAATGAGGAAAAGTAAGTGATATTTTCAATTGTGAATTATTTTTTACATTCTCAAACATAAGTACTAAGTACCTATATATTATTTTCTAGATTCTCATGTTCATTTAAATCATTTGTCTTGTTCGTAAGTTGTTGTTCGTATAAATGATAACTAAGTTATACCTATAATAATAAATAAATAAATAAATTATTTTTATTGGCACTAAAAATGGTTTGACAAAATGAGTTTATTTAGGTAGGTTTATAATCTAGTTGAAATGATTTGTGCTGTTTAGATATGTGGGTATATGTCGCGGTAAGAAAAGTAAAGCCGTTTGTTTATATCCCTAGTAATATAAGTACCTACCTACTTACGGCCGAAATTAATATCCAATCTATCTACGATTTACCCTACTAGAGATGGAAATTTGACAGATTTTGTATGGAGCTTATGTCAAATTCCTATCTCTGCTAGGGCAAATCGTGGATAGATTGGATATTAATTTTGTCCGTTAGTTTATTTACCGTAAGATACGAAAGCGCATCATAACTATCTCACTAGAGATATAGCTATAACACGGTCCCAATCTAGTGTATTTATGACAAACCCAAGCCCATTAAATAAACTTTAACCTGAATTTAACGTGGCTGGGGGGGACTGGATGCGGAAGGCAGAGGACCGAGCGTTGTGGCGCAACTTGGGAGAGGCCTATGTCCAGCAGTGGACTGCGATAGGCTGAGTTGATTGAACCTGAATTAACCACCACACCAAGATTGGCATTAGTAACTGCTGGCCAATGATACTCTTACAAGGTACCTATAAACGTTTTCCTTATTTGATTAAATATTAATGATGTGATACTTTACTATTAAAGTAACGTAGGTACCTACCATTGCAGTGTAAAATATCACTAACAATACACGGGTAAACGGACATAACGCATTATGTAGTGTCACTCACTTGCCACCATAAAAGATTAGTGTAGTAGTGTAATCGAAAACAGAAATTACCTAGCTCTCGGACTATACAGACATTCGATAAACATGAATGAGTATTATGAACGACGTCTATTGATTTCTCTCTGTCATTGTCGGTCAATTATAGGTACTTAACTTGTTTCATTGAGTGCCCGTCATCTTATGTAAACTAGGTACCTACCTAACTATATATAAAAAATAATGTAAGTATTTAGTAAGTAAAACTGGGTAAAATAATGATTTCATGGTAAAGAAAAGTCTAAAATATTGTTTCTAACTAAACCGACAGATAACGCTTTAAATATTTAGCAGCTAGCAGCCCTGGCAGCAGGCGCGGACGACAGAGGGACGTTAGAAGCTGAAGGGGGAAGTAGGTATTTATAAGGCGGCATTTGGGGTCGGTATAAAAGAGATTCTCTTCTATACTAGTATTATTGTCTATTTTTATGGAATTACATCGTGTATTATTATTAAAATTGGTTTTCCTGACGTTTCGAATGCTTTGCAGCGTTCATGGTCGCAGGAAGTGGTCGTTTTGTTAGGGTTCCGTAGTCCTACAAGGAACCCTTATAGTTTCGTCATGTCCGTCCGTCTGTCCGTCTATCCGTCTGTCCTAATCCTTTACAGCTTAATAACTTCTACAGTTATAAACATAAGTATATGAAATTTTGTTAAAAAATGGTTTAGATATAGATCTCAATTTTAAAAGAATAAAAAAATCTTGGTAACGTTTTTAAGGGGTGGCGCCCATACATGTGAAATAGGGAAGAAAAAATTTTTTTCGCTGCACCCCCTCATGTGGGATATCATTCAATAGGTCTACTAAAATGAAGGTAATGTTTCATACATCACTTTTTCATCAGGTGTACCATCTGCGAAATATAGCCCACCAAAGTGGCTTACAATGTGTCCCCCCCTGCCATTTCCAAACTATGCAACGTAGACACTTGTAATCTTCCACGTTGATAGACTTTTATAAAAACTCTCTTTTAAAATTATTTCGAGTATAATATGATTATAATTTTTTGAGTTATAGTGAGAAAACTGAAAAATACTTGAGACGTCCTAGTTCATAGGTCATTGACCTTAGATAAAAATGATCTTAGCAAATAATGCTCCTTTAGTTACTTTCTATTTAAAAAAATCACAAAAAGAAACTTTGTGTTATATTGATAACACAAAGTAACAGCGCCACCTAGCGCTAAATTTACGAAGTGTGTCATATGAATATATGACACACTTCTTAAATTCAGCGCTAGGTGGCGCTGTTTGCAAAAACTAAAATAGCAATGATTAATATTCGATTTGATTCGTTTGTAATTAGACCTACTTAAGGAACCCTATAATACTGAGCATGGCCCGACATGCTCTTGGGCGGTTTTTTATTTGCCGGTCAAATTTCACTTCGGAAACGGAAACTTTTCGAATGTTTGTGAATCAGGCCACAGGATTCGGATGCTAAAAGGTCAACATCAGGCCCATTTTATTTATCATTATTTATTTATTTCATTAGGTCAGTGTTCATCATTCATCATCATTTCAGCCGAAAGATATCCACTGCTGGACATAGGCCTCCCCCAAGCATATGTATGTATGTGTTACGTTACGTTTAAATGATTATCAACGCAGTAAAGTATTCATTTTCGGTTTGGTTAAGCCATCGACCATACATCCCAGTAGACGCCTAATGTAGAATATAATCATCATCATCCACTGCTGGCCTTGAATATAAAGCGTACAATAAATTCCGTCAACTAGCCGAGCTACGAGGAAGCGGGGTATTGCAATTCGATTGGCCTCACAAAGGCAGCTATTGGCTAATCACTAACGCGGAAGTTTTGCTCAAATAAGTGGTCGAAACTGATTTGAAGTTTTCCAGTGGCAACTGGCGACCTACATCAGTGAAATTTCACTGATGTGTTGACAGACATCGGTCGCCTGTTATGAGGCGTCTATGGGGTGGATGGTCGATGGGTTAAGCCATTTCATGAGTTAATCCTTTAGCGAATTAGTCCTTTAACAAATTAGTCATTTGAAGAATTAGGCCTATATCGAATTAGACATTTTACTAATTGGTCATTTTGAGAATTAGTCTTTTCGCGAATTAGGCCATTCGATACTCGGTAGGCATTCTACGAGTAATCGATTAGTTTTGGCCGTAAAGAGGCCGAATCTGTGGCTTTACAATCGATCCAAACATACATATCAACTTACCGCCAAAATTAATATCCAATCTATCCACGATTTACCCTACTGGAGATGGAAATTTGACATATTTTTTGTTTTTGTATTTGTATGGAGCTTATGTCAAATTCCTATCTCTAGTAGGGCAAATCGTGGAAAGATTTAATATTAATTTTGGCCGTTAGATTTACATAAACAAACGAATAATAGTACTAGACTAGTAATGACACAACTATTTTTAATATGATGAAATAATAATTTTACTAGAAATCGAAAGGACACTTAGGACAAAATACAAGTAGGACCACACAGCTGTAAATCTAGTTTTTCTAGAACGAGTTCATTGTATCCGTAGTAGTATCACCATTCAACATCAATAACATGTGCCCATTTAAATAGCCGATTAACATTTGTTTTGGTAATGAATTTTTTAAATTAAAGTAACGAGGTAGTGACCGCGATTTCTTAATCTTATTACCTTAAGAACTGACTAACACAAATACATACATGCAGTTTTAGCAATAGGTACCTATTGTGAAGTATCAGTACTATACAACGTGCACGGTGTAACAAAATAAATGCAAGACCAATAAATTCCATACAAGTTTTGGTAATTCACAAAGTTTCGTTTTTGCTGAGTGGATAGATAGTGCATTGTGAGCTATTTTCAAAAAGTATAGAAGTTTTACGGCGTTGTTGCTTAGGGTATTTATTTATTATTTATTTATATATGCTTTATTGTACACCATAAAAAACATTACATTGAATATGCATTTAAACTATTGTACAAATGGCGGCCTTATCGCGATCAGCGATTTCTTCCAGGCAACCTTAGGATGGACAAGAATGAACTGGACAGAAAATGGGGTTGTCAGATGTGCAATTTCGATACATAATTTAATAATAAAATAAAATACTATACTACTACTATAAAATAACAACAAAAATATATTCTATAAATCCTAATACATAAATACTATATGCATATATACATATAAATAATAAGCAACGGTAAAGTAATTAAAAACGACCACATACAGGAGAAGAAACATGTTCATAGCGACAAATAGGTAATGCTCCTTCACAAGCCTCTTAAACACTGGCAGCGATTGCGCTCTTCTAATAGGCACTGGCAATGCATTCCACAAACGAGCAGCCTGAACCGTAAAGGATTTGTCAAAAAATGTTGTGGAATGCATTGGCATTTTCAGTCTTAAATTATTTGATGACCTAAGAAATAGCGTGTGAGTGTTGCAGAGGAATTCCAAACGTTTCTTCAGGTAAAGGGGAGTAGAAGGAGAGAAAAGCACGTTATAAAGAAGATAAAGAATATGAGCATTCCGGCAAAGGCGAATAGGTAACCACTTGAGCTTAACGCGGAAATCAGAAACATGGTCATATTTGCGCAAACCAAATATGAACCTAATGCAGAAATTTTGAAGCCGCTCAAGTTTATTAAGTTGGTCTTCTGTAAGATCGAGATAGCTGACATCAGCATAATCAAGGATGGGAAGAAGGAGAGATTGTGCAAGCGCAGTCTTGGTGGTAGTCGGTAAGAAATTGCGGAGTCTTTTTAAAGACCCAGCAGATGCAAAGACCTTGCGACTAACTTCCTGTAGTTGGGCAGTCCAGGAAAAGTTCCGGTCGACGAAAATCCCCAAGTTTTTGACTTTTTCGCTGTATGGGAGCAAAATATTGTCAAAGGAAACTTGAGGAAGAGTCGTCCAATCAATTCGAGAAATCATCCTGGAGCTGCCAACCACAATAGCCTGCGTCTTCGTAGGATTGACTGTGAGTCCGTACCGCTTGCTCCAGTCACATATAACGGCTGGGTCTTTATTAACAGTGTGAACAGCTTCAGACAGATTACCAAGAGGTGCTCGTGAGTAAATTTGTAAGTCATCTGCATAAAGATGGTAGGAAGAAAGTAGTTCATTGGAGATAGAATTTATAAAAACTGCGAAAAGTAAAGGGGATAAAACGCCACCCTGTGGAACACCGGCAAAGGTATTGCTCCAAGAAGACGAAGTCTTGCACACACACGTTGCCGACGACCGAACAGGTAACTATGAAACCAGTCTAACGCCGATGGACATATGTTAAGAGAACATAGTATGCCAAGCAAAACATCGAAATCAACGGTATTAAAAGCATTGCTAACAACAACAGCAACAGCATTGTTAATAACACTAGAACCGTTAGATTTCCGATTTCCATGTTTGACCTGATATCATCCGTAATATTGACAAGGGCTGTGGTAGTACTGTGACCGGAACGAAAACCAGATTGGAAGGGATTAAGGAGATTATGTTTGGAAAGGAAAGTGCTCAGTTGATTATAGATCAGCCGTTCGAGGACTTTGGATAAGAATGGCAAAATGGATATAGGACTATATTCAGAAAAGGAACTAGGATTGGGTTTTTTTGGTAATGGGATTATTTGGGCATCCTTCCACGCAGAAGGAAATATACCATTTTTAATGGAAAAGTTAAGGAGGTGACAGATAGCGGGAAGGATTGTGTCAAGTACTGGGAGAATCATATTACGGCTGACACAGTCACTTCCAACAGCGTTGGAAGTAATTGATAAAATGCTCTTTCTAACATCACATGCGGAGAAAAGACTAAAAGTAAATGGAGAATAACTGGGAGCGGGTAGAGATGAAAAATAACTCAGTGTATTATTTTTTGTTGTCCTATCAAAATTAGACGAAGCAGTGAAATGATTATTAAGTGAATTAATGTCTAAATCTTTTGGAATTGTATCCTTTAGGTAGGGTATAGTTTAGATATTTCTTAATATTTCGTGTAACGTAATGTATATGTAGAATTAAAGTTAAAAATTTTAATTGTTTCATAACAAAAACTACATAACCTTACGCTGTAAATTTTTTAGAATGTTTACTTTAGTGGATCAATTTTCAATTTTTCTTTAATTTTTTTTTTAAATTTCTGAAATAATAATAAAAGACTTTTTACTGGTTAGTTTAAACCTGTTGGGTAAAGTTTAGAAAGTTAAAGTTGTGTGCTTCTACGATAATTTCTATGATCAGTTTTTTTTTTCAAAGTCACAAAATTACGTGGTTTTTAGGCATCAGTAAATTCGTTGTTGTATAGCTGCAGGATGCCGTTTAAGGGTTTCCTGACGCAAGATAACCTATTTCGCTGGTCTTGCTGGACCTTAAGGAGCTACTCGGGATCCTCAGAATACTTAGTATATCGAAAATGAACGTTGAAAATAAAATAAAAAAACCAAAAACCACATCAATCGATTCTCTTAGCGATTCTGAACATACTTCTTTCAGGACTTGCGTTTATTATGTTACAAGTTTGAATATAATATAACATTAAATAAGAACTTTGTTTTAAGTGTCTTGCGACGCGACATAATTAAACACATCGGCGCTAAATATTGCGTAACAATCAGGAATGCGGCGCTAGTCAGTCCGGTTTGGTTTAGCCAAATCTTTAAAGGCCTTGCCCTGAGAACATGTAGGAAACATGTAGGCACTCTAGGCACTGAGGAATTATAACTGGAGCGGCAGTCGTCTACAATATACAGTGCGCCCGGCTCAGAGCGCGGGGAGTGTGCGGGGTGCGCGGCGGGTGGCTAGCGAGTCATAGATGCGACGTAATCTGCACAGATGCGACACTCGTGTTTATTCTGCCTATTCGATATATTGAGATTTTTCAAAGGAACGAATAAAATAAAAATAAAAATAAATATCTTTGGGACATTTTTACACAGCACCATCTAGTCCCAAACTAAGCAGAGCTTGTGCTATGGGTACTAGACAATGGATATAATACATAAATACTTTTTTTTTTTTTTAAATACATACTTATAATACATAAGAATTAAAATAAAAGTTCATTCATATAATTTGAATAACAAAATTTTATTTTCCATTAAACAATATAAGTTTGTTTAGTTTCTGGCGCTCAGATAAATAATCATTGTTTACTTTTGCTTCGTAGTTTAAACGAATTTTTGCATATTTATGAAAACTATATATTATTATTATTTTATTTATGTTTGGCTCGAATCAGATGAATCCTATGATTTAATGTGGGGGGTTGATTGAAAGCATGCAAAATTAAATTAGTATCAAGCATATTATTTAGGCAAAATTTATTAGCTAGCTCCACCTAGTTTTACTCGTGGTAAATACCTATCACCCCTCTTACTGCTGGCGGGAATCGAACCTGCCCCTCGAGAACCGAAGAGCTGATATCTCGGGAACGGGCAGAGATAACCGAATTCTGACTACATTTTTGCCCCCCACTACCACCCCCAAAGCCTGCTCCCTCTAGGTCACCCATACATAAAACAATCCCCCACTCCGTTCCTCCCCCCCAAACCCAAAGCACATTCTAGCTACACCCGCGGGAAACACGTTCCCCCCCCTTCCACCGGAATTCGTCCAACCCGCAACCCCTCCCAAACCCACCCGAACTGCAACCCTTGTCGCTCCCTATCACTCGTCTTACTGCTGGTAGGAATTGAACCTGCCACCGGAAAACCTTAAAGAGCTGATATCTCGGGAACGGGCAGAGATAACCTAATTCTGACCACATTTTTGCCCCCCTCTGCCATCCACTAAGCCCACTCCCTCTAGGTCACCCAGACTTAATAAAAACCCCCCACTCGTTTCTCTCCCACAAACCCAAAGCACTATCTAGTTACACCCGCGGGAAACACGTTCCCCCCCCCTTCCACCGCGAATTCGTCATCCCTTAACCCCTCCCAAATCCACCTGAACTGCAACGCTTGTCGCTCCCTATCACCCGTCTTACTGCTGGCGGGAATAGAACCTGCCACTCGAGAACCTTAAAGAGCTGATATCTCGGGAACGGGCAGAGATTACCGAATTCTGACTACGTTTTTGCCCCCCCCTGCCACGCCCTAAGCTTTCTCCCTCTAGGCCACCATACATAAAAAAATCCCCCACTCCGTTCCTCCCCTCCCCAAACCCACGTCCCCCTCCCTTCCCCCTCGAATTCGTACACCCCTCAAAATTTGCTTTGGTGGCCGCACACCCGTGTTCCGTGCGCTATATCTGCCTTATTCAGTAATCGGAGTACCAGACGTCGTGTCCGTTCTGTAACTATTTTTTTTCTTAGTCTATGATATGCTCTATGCATATCATAGACTAAGAAAAAAAATAGTTAGTAAACAGAAATGGCGGCACAAATGGCAGCGTGTACAAGTAAACTAGAAAATGACAAAATGTATTGCATTTTGTTTACTTACCGGTGAAACGTTACGCCGTTATTATTGTTTCGATCTTGAATGGTTTTTACATGTTTTTAGAACACAAGACGGCATTTTTTTAATGTTTTGTCGTCATTAAGCACGGAGTAATATACGTTTGCATCGCACTGAGCGTAAAGACCGACTGGGATCACTGTGGCCCATGGACCTCAGAGCGTGCGTGATAAGATTTCTTTTAGAGGGCCGCTCTAGTTATAATTCCTCAGTGCATGTAGGTACAATTCGCCCCCCGCAGGAATCAGTTCCGAAGTAGAACGAATCAGGTATTATTGATATTATTACAGGGTTAAGAGCCCTCTTATATTTTTCTGGCGAAAACAGTTTTCGTCAAATTGTGGAAAGTAAAATTTTTTCACGACCGATTCTAACCTCACTACCATCCGCATGCGTAAATACATTAAAAATTAAAAAAAAAATATTAATGATTTAACGTAATAACTTGATAATTTTGCTTTTACACGCTAGATGTCGTTAATGAATAGTTGAATCGCAAAAATAATAATATAATAAAGCTAGAAAGGAGAAGTCCAGGGCGGCAATTCTCGTTTCCTTCGAGATAATCTCGAAATCGAGATTGCGATTTGAACTATATCTACTATAAAATTTCGAAACTTGAAGTCATTTAATCGGATATTGTGTTCTCGGCACTTTTAAACTATTTTAAATTATTAATATTATAAATAAAAATATATCTATTAAATATATGTTTAATTTAATTTTTAAATAATGTATTTAAATAATATTATAATATTAATATTATTTATACTTAATAGCTTTTCTCGAGTGTAACTCAAGATGAGCTATTCTGGAAATGTCGTACCCGAGATATCTCGAAGGCTGCCGCTCGAGTTGCTTCGACTGGTCGTGACCGTTCGAGATGTACATCTCGAATTCGAACTACATCAAAACTTATATTTGTTGTCGTCTCGTGAGATTATATTAGTATTAATAAATATATATATATTAAATATATAAATATAAATAAATATAATTAATATATATATTTTTTTTTTTATCTAGGTAATTAATATTGATTGCAATTTATTTAATATTGATCGGGATTTTAATTTAATTTATTTCGTTTGTATTTTTAATTTATTAGATTCCAATTATAATTTCATTTATTAGATTGCAATTATAATTTTATTTATTTTGTTAGTATTTTTTATTTAATTTATTTTGAAGGCCATTTTAATTTAATTTATTTTAACTTAAATTTAATTTATTTTAACAGAAATTTTATATATTATAACTTAAATTTAATTAATTAAATAAAAATCGCACTATCTAAGTGGATTGAATTGCATCGCGCAACATAAATCTGTTTAAATAGAAACATTTATTCATTTATAGTAGAGAGCGTTCGAAACGCAATCTCTATTTCGAGATTATCTCGAAGGAAACGAGAATTGCCGCCCACGGCGAAACTGTTTTTTAATCATCAAAAATTCGAACCCGGAGAAGTAAAAAAAAAAAAAAAAATTGTTTATCCATCAAAAAATAAACTATTTTTAATTTTTTTAAGTTAAATTACTAATTACTAATTTTTGAGTTAAGATCGCCAATTTAAATAAATAAAAGCTCATCACATTGTCTCAACACTCTGTGTACGATAATTCAATAATTTTCAAGTAATTCGATACTTTAGAATTTCAGTAGGTACGATATAACATTGGCAAGTTGTTTCTGGGTTTATACGACAGCACTTTTTTTATCACGCACGGCTCGACCATTCCTCTTTTAGGGTTCTTGTGTTTAAGGCCTTACACATTTTTGGCGGTGGACCGTGGAACTACGAAAATAGACCATCACTTTATAAGGTATATCTGTTACTTTTATTTTGGTCAAATAAACTTAAACTTACTCCAACTGCAGCCCGTCACTACTTTTTTGTTCATCATTCCGTTCAAAGGTCTCTTATCGTATCTATCTTAACATGTACCTATGAGCAAAAAAAAACATGAGCATGATTGTTATACCCAAAGACATTTCTATACTATACAACGTGTATCAGAAATGCGTGGTCATATTTAAGGAGCTCATTCAGGGCATAGCATAGAACAACTTTTACTATGGGACCAACCCTGAAATCGCGAAAAAAATATCTGCTGTTCCCTACTAAATCATCGATGTCGCTCGACAAAATATTAGGATCAGCTGATTTTTTTTTCGCGATTTGAGGGTTGGTCCCATAGTAAAATTTGTTCGATAGCATCCCCTGAATAAGCTCTTCAAATATGACCAAGCATTTCTGATACACGTTGTATAATACCTTTATGGTTATACCTATATTAAACTTTATATTTAAATACCTACAAAATAAGATTGAAATAAGTGTTATGTTGACGTCGAGGGAGGGCACAAGTTAACGAGCTGCCGATCATTCCACAGATAACTGCACAACTCAGCACAACACAAGGTCATTTACATTTGTTCACGCATTTCGAGATGCTACGAATCCTACAAAGAGAGTTCAAAGTTCTACCACGTGTATATTATATTTAAATTATTTAATAGCTTTTTCGTCATCGGCATCGCTTGCTGTCACCTGATTTTAGTCCTTACACGTGGATTTGATAGATTTTTTGGCAGAACATAATAATATTTTGATTGTTTTGGTTTTTATTATACAATCAGAACATTCTCATGACGCCTACAAAGTTATGAAAAAAAAAAATGCGATAAATATTTTTTTCTTGAAGGGTAGCTCTCCTACATGTTAAGTGGGTGGGTGGGGGTGATTCCTCTTCTTCCGCATATCTCATTACTCGTATGGGGTATCGTTGAATAAAGAATTGGACTGAAAAGTCACTGATATAAGTTTGGAAGAACATGGAGGAGTTTGCCCAGCAGTGAGACAGTATAGGTCGAATAAAAATTAAATAAAAAGTATCGTCGCTGGCTTTTTTCTGCTAAGAGTTTATTTATTACAGATGCCAAAAAAAGCCAGCCAAAAATAGCGGCAGAAACATATTGAAATAAAAAAATATAGATAATTAATGTTTCGACGATTCCTCAGGTCCCTCATTTTTCCATCAGGTAAGTAATTATCAGTCTCATCGACGATAAAATACTACTAGTAATATATAAGTCTATGACTCTGCCATTTTCCTATTATAGGTATAATTATTACATAACAAATTAATTATTATTCGTCCCGGTTCCGCGATATATGTTCATCAGTGATAAGCAGATAATATAACGATAGCGTGTAATTATGGCAACGATATACAACTTTTAATTATTAATACAATTGTTGAATTTCTTATCTTTTTAACGGACATTAAATAAATAAATAAATACATATGATAATCTATCAGGGCTTCCAAACAAATATACAAGTTTTTACAGGCATAGTATGTTTGTATGTGTGTATGTCTGTCCACGCATTTCTCCGCAACTATTAATCGGATTGTGGCCATTTTTTTAATTGGCTTACATTTACTTCAACTTAGGGACCATGGCAAGTTTCATTAAAATCGGTTCAGTAGTTTTCAAGATATGGACTAATACGTGTAAGTGTGACGGCCTGACTCATTGATACGAGCTACGGGTGTGGTTTCAAAGGACAAACTATCAAAACCTTGGTCAAATTCTAGCGCATGCAAGAAAAATCTATAAATATTTACAACAAAACTATTAACTACTTATTACCAATAAATATTCCTAAATATGTCACGGATACAGATCAACATCTTGAATAAATCATGTATGGAAATGAAACCACTATTTAAATATTCGTAATTTTACCCTGAAGGATAATAATGTACACATACATTACATGTAATACATTTTTCAATAAAGCCTAAAATCTCTTGACCTCTTTAAAATGTGCTATGTTAGAGCGAGACGGCTGTGAAACGAAAAACATAGACGTAAAGGCCTTTTAGGCAGGTTACTTAGCGGATAGC
This sequence comes from Asteroscopus sphinx, assembly GCA_949699075.1. Classification (NCBI taxonomy): domain Eukaryota; kingdom Metazoa; phylum Arthropoda; class Insecta; order Lepidoptera; family Noctuidae; genus Asteroscopus; species Asteroscopus sphinx. The sequence goes on from OX453003.1 coordinate 34,220,702, forward strand.
ACCGATTATGGCTACCTAGCTGCGGCCCGTTGCGTGGAGATAACGAAACTGACCGTGAACATGACCGCATATACTGTCAGAGCCAAGCTCTATTACATACAGTGTTAGGCTATGTACATCAGACATTTAATCCAGCATAAAAAAAAAAAAAAACGCGACCAGTTCAATGAAAAGCGAAGTAGACGGAACGGACCCACATCGTAAGTGTTTCAGCCTGCAAGTGAGCGTTGCAGAAGAATACAGAGAAGTTAAAAATTCTGGTTTAAGTTATAATTTTAAGGTATTACATCATTTGGGTACTGTCGAAGTGTAGATAGGTCATGGTCAAAAGCTAGTTGCAGGAACTGTCTCACAAATTCTTTCCACCACAGCGTGGAAGCATGTTGTCCAAGCTTTCGGCTGAGACTCTCGATCTGATGAGGAAGAGACGGGAGTTGTCATCCGCACATCAGATAGTAGGTCCTTAAACCTACAGATTAGGAAGCTGACGCGACGTGACCTCCACCGCTCCAACACTCGCGCCATTGAGGCTGCGATTGAGCAAAATAGAGGGTCGAAAGCTTTCGCTCAGCAGCTAGGGAGACCCATCTGACGATGAAAGCTGCGGATGGAAAAATTATCACCTCTAAGATCGAGATGCTTGATGAGGCCGAAAACTTCTATGGGTATTGCGCGAAAACGGCGAGACCAGCGGTTCCTAGCAATGACGATAAATCAGCCCAGCTCACGCGCCATTACATCGAGGATCTTCCGTACGTTGACCAGGGCAAAATTAGGGCGGCCTTCGACCAGCTTAAGATCAACAAAGCTCCGGTCCTGAAGGAGCTACAGAGTCTGTTTAATTCCGTCATCTAACAAGGCTCTACACCGGAGGGACGGAGCGGGAGTGCGGTGGTACTGTTCTACAAAAAAGGTGATAAAACCCTATTGAAGAACTACAGACCCATCTCACTCCCAAGTTATGTGTACAAGCTGTTCTCGAGGGTCATCACGAATCATCTCGCCGGAAGACTCGACGAATTCCAGCCACCAGAGCAAGCTGGGTTTTGAAAAGGCTACAGCACCGTAGACCATACCCATACTGTTTGGCAGATCGTACAGAAGACTGAAGAGTACCACCAGCCGCTGTGTATGGCATTTGTGGACTACGAGAAGGCCTTCGACTCCATCGAAACTTGGGCAGTTCTGGATGCTCTTCAGCGATGTGATGTTGATGTACGGTATATGTATAGAGATGCTGAGATGCCTGTACAACGTTGCTACTATGACTGTTCAGCTCCAGGACCAAAATACGAAGCCAATCCAACTGTGCAGAGGGGTAAGACAAGGGGATGTAATATTCCTGAAATTGTTCACCAACGCGTTGAAGGACGTCTTCAAGACGCTGGACTGGACTGGACGGGGTATCAACGTTAACGGCGAGAACATCTCACACCTCCACTTTCCCGATGACATCGTTGTAATGGTTGAGTCGCTGGAACAACTGGGCGAAATGTTGCACAACTTAAACGGAGCCTCTCGGCGTTTCGGTCTCAGCATGAATCTGGACAAGACTAAAGTCACGTTCAATATGAATGTCATGCCGAGGTCAATATTCGTCGAAGGGTCGTCACTCGAAGTTATAACGGAATACGTCTACCTAGGGCAGGTTCAGCTTAGTAGACAAAACTTCAAGAAAGAAGGCGATAGAAGGATCCAGTTGAGCTGGGCAGCATTTGGCAAACTTCGCCGAGTTTTCTAGTCGCCTATACCGCAAAGTTTGAAGACGAAGGTCTTCAACCAGTGCGTCCTGCCTGTCATGACTTACGGTGCCGAGACGTGGACACTGACAGTTGGGCTAGTCCACAAATTCAAAGTCGCTCAGCGAGCTTTGGAGCGAGCTGTGCTTGGAGTTTCTTTGAAGGAACAAGGAAGGAAGGAAGGGTTTGGAGGTTTTTTTGGAAGGAATATTACCTTCACTGGATAAAATCCGTAACAAGATTATCCGGAGAAGGACCGGAGTGAGTGACATAGGTTGTAGGATTAGTGAGCTGAAGTGGCAATGGGCTGGCCATGTCTGACTCTGACATTGTAATTTTCATTCAAGACAGCCCCTGAACCCAAAGGGATCTTTTGTTTGTGCAATTAATGTGCATGTAGGTAGCTATTGTTTCACGCTGCGCTGTTTTGATTAATGTCTGGTTGTGACAGATGTTATTCTACCAAATAAAATATAAACCCAGATCCTATTGCGAACGTATCTGTTTTCATTCATTCCATTCGATTAACAAAAAAAAAATTTACACTGAAGTAGCGTGGTGAAATGGAATCGGAGTTATGCAGGGGTAAAATAAATGGGTAAAATTACCACTGTTATAGTTACCCTACTTTTAATGAAATCGGCCCTTAATGTAGCAGAAGACCAATCTGTAGGCGACAAAAGCAGATAGTCTACATTATTAAATATAATAGATAGGTCACTCCAAGAGGGCGTACCTACGACCCTCGCCTGCATTCCATCTGTGTTACTACACCGCGAAATGAGAAATTCCATCGCATCTTGCCGACAGGACAAATTATGAACATTCCAGATAACGACGGCATGGCGTCGGAACTCGGAAGGAATATAAAACGAGGAATATTGAAGTGTGGCGCCCCATCAGTAAAAAAAGAATTATTCGCTGAATACACCATTTATCGAAACTTCAGTTTTACTATATGTAGAGAAAAGGAATAGGATTTACGAATTGAAATAAAGGTATACGGTCGTATAATCAGAAACTATTAACTCTGTAAAATATAGTTGGTTGTAGTTATATATTCTATAGAAAACGTTTTTTTTTTCATCTACAACTACACTGAACTATAATTTACAAATGTAATAGTTTCTAATTAAACTACCAGGACCTTTATTTCAATTGGTAAAACCATGGTAAACTGAATTATCGATAAATTATGTATTCAGCTAGTATTTTTTTTTGTGTCCATGGTAGGTTGTCACGTCGTGGCCTCGGTGAGGGTAGCTCAGGCAGGAGTAGGAGATGTAGTAGCCGGAGTCAGCGGAGGCACACAGACAGGAGGCTCGGAGGGTCGAAGGTTCGGAGGCTTGACACGGTGACACACGGGAACTTGGAGAACAGGAACTAGTGGTACAGATGATTTATATATATATTATATATATTTATGATACCTATATGTGTAATATGTTTTGTGCTATTTATTTATTTTTTAGTTTAGTAGTACGCCACGGACTGCCCCCATTATCTAGATCTTACGTCTTCTTTGTCCATCTAAAGGTTGACTGGAAGATATCGCTTTTAGCGATAAGACCGCATGTACCCATAATTTATACGTTGTTCCTGTTTACTACTATTTTCATGGTGTACAATAAAGTATATTCTATCTATCTATCTATCTACAGGAACTGGTAGTCAGGAACTGCAGGAACGGAACTCTGAGGTACGGAGGGTACAGAGGGTCGGTAGTACGGAGGGTCGGAGGAGTGGTAGGTAAACTCCAACGGTGAGCTGCTGCTATGATAGTGCAGCGAACTCTGGCAGGAAGCAGATAGGTAGGTAGGCACAAACAAAATAAAACAAACAGGAACAATTTGAATTCTCTATCTTGCAGATGAGTCTGCGATATAAGTCTATTGTTTTTGATGTAAAATAGAAAATTATGGAAGAATTTAAAATTTTGAATTTGGATAGATGTATTTATAATAAGGTGGCCAGGAAATCCAAATACGGTGGTGAGCAGCGTAACGAGTTGAACCTCATTACAAGGTTTGTGGCTAAAGCACTGGCGTAATGAGCCAGGAGTCGCAGGTTTGAATCCTGCTCGTGAGCAATTTTTCCATTCCACAATTTATATCTTTAGATTACGCTTCGCATGCGTAAATGCGTTAAAATCGATCGATCTGAGCTGGTGTGTGGTGTGCCCCCTGTGCCCGATTCTCGCACACAGACGATCTCTACGCTGCCACATTTCACGCCATAGCCACTTATTAATCAAATTAAATTTTAAGTTAATTGAATCATTGACAAGATAAGAATAAAATAATCATAATACTGCCTTGACTACATAATTATTATGAATACACACATAGATAGTTAATACGTACAATAGTTGACAAACCTACATAACCCAACCCCTGCCCAAATAAATGAACACCGAAAAAAGTTCAATTAGTTAATTGAATTAACCACACTGTATTCATTAAACATTAATTATGTCTAGATGTCTGTGGGCCAGTAAACAGTAGTCACTGTTAATTTTAGTTAGCTTCCAACATCCCACTGCTGGGCAAAGCCTCCCCCTTGATTACCATATGTCACGGTTTTGCGCTATTGTTGGCCAGTTGTTTCAGTATTTGTCCAGCGTGTCCCACCAAAATTTAGGCACATAATTCTTCAGCTGAGTATGGAAGGCAGGCTGGGTCAAATACTGGCAGGCAATTCCGGGGGGGGGGGGGAGCTGCTTTCCCCTGCCCCCCCATTCCTGGGTACGCCCATGGCTAGGTCATATAAGTAGCCTTTCTAAGAATAAAGTATAGCCGCTATAGCCAGAGATGAATTTAGGCCATGAGGGCCAAAGTGGCTTATCTATTATTTATTCCATATTAAGTTTATTATATTCAAGTGTTGTGAATGTTGAAAGGAATAGAGTCACAACATTATTATTTTGGAAAAAGAGGTAAGGTCTTTCCAAGTCCCTTATGTCACCGCAACCTAAAAGATCTATTGCAATGTTTTTTGTGGTGATGTCACCCAAAGACGTGCCAAGTGGATGAGAATTTTACCACAAGCAGTGTTCACGGTAGCTTAGTGGCTAAAGCACTGGCGTACTGAGTCAGGAGTCGCAGGTTCGAATCCTGCTCGTGAGTGATTTTTTCTTTCCACAATTTAAAATCGTAATATTTCGCTTCGCATGCGTAAATGCGTTAACATAGTAAAATAATTCGTTATCATTTGTTAATGGTTTTCATAAATGTTAATCTACTGACATAAAATCTTCCATATTTATGACAAAAATTACTAAGTCAAGATAAAAAAATAAACTCGAAGAAGACCTACCTACTACTCCTTATTTACTTAAATCTTTTACTTATTCACTTATTATGAATATTTTTACGAAAAGTTTTACTAGTATGCAACTTTGTAAGAATTAAAAAAAAACATAAGTAAATCTTAGTATGACAGTATTAATTAAGTACAGAAATGTAGGAAACAGTTAAATAAATAAATAAATTTTTATTCACAAAAAGTTTTACATCAAATATCTGTAAAGTCCCTGACTTCTGAGCTAGGTACAAACCTGTGTTACAGAAGTCAGTGTCTTCTCCCATTAGTTTAACACAAATAGTGAGTAATACTTAGGTACAGTTTACATAATTTATTTGTGATGTGGACTATGTGTTGTGTTTGTGTGAGTGTGTGAGCGGTGTTCGTGTAGGTGTGGTGTGGGTGAGTGTGAGTATGAATGTGGAGTCAATATACATGGGCGCGGAAAGCAATAACATTTCTGTTTGTTCATAATCTAGTTCCAATAGCCAATTCTTAATCATAGTTTTGGTTTCACGACCTAAGAGAGGATGTATGTTTGTTATTTTATTTATTTTGTCAAATAAGTAGGGAGACCTAAAACTCTGTTGCCGCCTAGCAGCAGCTGTGCAGAAATTGGGAGGTAAGCAGACGTCTGGTATAATATGCTTTTTATTATACTCAACCTCATTATACGGAGTGATTCTATGCTGTTTAATCACTATTTGAAATAAATACAATCGCCTCACTGATAGCAATTGGCAATTTTCGTACAATAGTAATAATAATAGTTCATTCAAACTTCTAAGACTTTTAGTGGTCTATAATCAGTTCCAAAAAGTAAATTCAACATCAAATTGAAGTATCTCCTAACTCGATTTTCTTGACTATTTAAATAAAATAAAATATATCTTTGGGACATTTTTACGCAGCACCATCTAGTCCCAAACTAAGCAGAGCTTGTGCTATGGGTATAATAGTTATAAACTTTTTTTTTTTGTAAATACATACTTATAATACATAAGCAACACCCGGACCAACACAAATACTTATTTATGTTCATCACAGAAATATTTGAGTCCTGTGGGAATCGAACCCACAACCTCGTTATCAGCAGTCCGACACTCGAACCACTAGACCACAGAGGTTGTCGTATTTGTAGTTTGCTATTGCCATTTTATTCCATATTCAGTAAAAAATATAAACGGTATAATTATTAATATGAATTTTTCTTTTCTAGTCCCTTATCAAAATCAAAAAATCAAAATCAAAATAATTTATTTGTAAAACATAGGTAAAACTTAAAAACTTGGTGGAAAATTAGAATATTAAGTCACACTATGTTTAACCTTGAAATGCATACAAATTACATAGTACCTATAGAACACAGCATATCATAGCATTTTTATTATTAATAAGCATGAGATAAAATTAAATTATTTATATTTTTAGGTTATCTAAATCATATCATAATTATTTCAAAAACTTGCGTTTAGTATGCAATACTTAACAACACAGATAAAACATAACAAATAAGTCGGAAATCAAAATAAAATTACAATATTAAAACATTTTAAATTAGAAACCATTCACATTTTATCATCAAGTATTCTTTGATAGAGTAGTATGCTTACCATTATGATTATGATTTATATAAATCAATGAATTTTAATGGAAAAATATCAAGTTTGATTTAAATTATTGTTTTTTTTTTTTAAATCACTTGATTTAAATCAATCAACCCTGCCCTATAGCATCGTCTTCTATGAATAATTTTGGGAAAACAAAAGATAATTGTTTAATTATTTACTTTCAATAATTTTTTTCCCAAGTTTTGAGTGAATCGATCCAGGAGAAAATATTTTGCATACAAACTCTAACACCCTATTTCACTCCCTTAGGGCTATCATATCCAAAACTCCTTTCTTAGTGGGCGCTTACGTTACAAAAGGAACCTACTGTTCAGGACTTGTCTTTATAAGTATCGATAATAGACCTTTTGTTTTTTAAAACTAATTAGCTTTATTATATATTTATGTATAGGTACTTTATAATCGTGTATTGTAAAAGGAACTGACCTCTGCGAGGAAGCTGGTGACGTCGTACACTTCATTGTGAATTATAAGTACAGCGTCGTTGCGCGAGCTGCGCGACTTCAGCTCCTCACGCGTGAACAATTTCGGCTGCTCCTCCATCGTATGTTCGTCACCACTTTTCTCCTTGATGAGGACCGCGAGAGCCTGTCCTAGCCGCCGCACAGCACACTAACCAATCAAGCACTGGATTAGCACAAAGCCGCGCTAACACCGTGGCGACGTGTGGACGCAGACACTACAGTCAAGAAACAACGACTCTAAATGTAATATTTATGAATTTATAAGAACATCCTCATCACTCACCGTCACGAAAAACTTTTTTGACAGCCACAGATTAATGATATTTGACAGCTGTCAGCAAAGAAAATATAACCCATTGGCTACGTTCACTTATTACCATTGAATTAAGAAACCTATGGAAGTGGCGCATTCTTCTATATCCACCTAGTTTATACAAATATCTATTAAATCGTTATTGAATTATGAAACTATACTTTGTCCAAGGGCGGATCCAGCCTTTGTGTCAGGGGGGGGTCGCGTACTTATATCCAGCCCCGGAGCTACATTTTTAAAAGGAGGGTTCAGAGTCCAATTTGCCGCCCTGTAGAAAAAAACTTTCAACCAATAAAATTCTAGGACTTTCGTAATTTTTGCCAAAACATGAATTTTAGAACTTTAGATTTCCTCTTTGTAGAATATTAATGTTACGGAATAGTTACTTGCAATACCTAATTATCTATACCAAGGGCAAAATAGAATAAATATTAATTTAACAGGCGCGAGCGAAGCGAGCGCGAAATTTTTCTTAGTTTTGGCTTTGTTTCTATTAAATTAACGTACTTAACAGAATAGTTGTTTACAACATACGTACGCAGAAGAAAGAAAGACAGAAAGAAAAGCGCGAGCGAAGCCAGTGCGAAAATTTTTGGACTGCGAGCGCGAAATTTTTCTTAGTTTTGGCTTTGTTTTTATTAACGTACTTAACAGAATAGTTGTTAACAACAAACATACGCAGAAGAAAGAAAGACAGAAAGAAAAGCGCGAGCGAAGCGAGCGCGAAATTTTTAGGACTGTTTATCAACAAACTGTTTAGCTCTTCACCAAAGCATAGATATTCTATGACAAAAGAGTACGCATTTATTTGAGCGCAACCCGATCTTGCGGCGCCTATAGCGGCTAATAGTAGACGCTATAGCGTAAATATCTAAACATAAATTTACATTATGGCTGTACTACACTTGTATAGGCAGATAAATTGAGCATGAGCGCGAGCGTATCGAGCGGGATTTTTTTTTGGTATTTTTTGCAAACCCAGATTATATTTATGTACTTGCTTTATTTTTTTTCCATTCCGATTTTCAAAAAAACTAATTACTTATCATCTAATATCGACGTTTAATTCGGTTCTTTAATAATTTTTACTTGGCCTAGGTTTCATAAGGCTAACATGGTAGTTAAGTAGTTAGTTCTGTTGTTGATGATTAGCTAAGTATTCAATCGACGGTGTCGCAACGGGGAGATTGGAGAAGAACCTCGCGGCGGCGTAGGTGGTGCTGCAAAATCAAACTTTAAATTGCGCGAATATTATTTACAATGAACGAACGGGTTAGGGTGCGAGTTCAATTTAGTAATTTCACGTGTGTATCTTGTTTCATTAGTATGTAACACGTACATAAATTCATTTATTCATTGTATATACATTTGGTAAATTATGTAAACAGGAAAAAAACTATGGTTGACCTAGGCCCAGGGGGGGTCATGACCCCCCCCCCCCTGGATCCGCCCTTGTCTTTGTCTCTTGTTAACCAACGTGTTATGTCGTCTGGTGAAAGAGATCGCATGCTATTTGTATATTCTCTGTTTGGCAACATCTTTACGGGATGTCAAAATATCTACACCGCGTGGCAACCCCGCTTACCCCGCAATGTGGCCCATAGTACATGAGCTGTCAAGTAAACAAACTAGGGCTGTTGATATTTTTTAAATATCAGATTTTCGATCTATCGATATTTTTAAATATACAATCGGAGCAGTAAAGTTCTGGAGTGGCGACCGCGTACTGGAAGGCGCAGCGTGGGTAGGCCCCCCACAAGGTGGACCGACGACCTGGTGAAGGTGGCGGGAATCCGCTGGATGCGGAAGGCACAGGACCGGTCGTTGTGGCGATGCTTGGGGGAGGCCTACGTCCAGCAGTGGACGTCTTTTGGCTGAAATGATGATGATGTTGATGAATCGGAGTTCGATATAATGAAAAAAAAAAGATATTTCGATATATTGGCCAAATTTCATGATTCTAGGTCAATGCGAAGTACCCTATAGGTTTTTTATGTGAGTTTGCGAGTATCAAAATGTGACATAGCCGTATGATTGCCTTGACCTAGAAGCTTGATTTTTTATGTCCTAGGGACAGCCGAACTTAGTATTTGATATAATTGCATTACTTATTACTATTTGAAAATGATTTTAATCAGCACACATCTCTGGTACTAAACACGAGCATCGATATCGATACTTTTTAGTTTTGATTAGTTACTTCCCTAGCTATGGCCACCATAACGGTGGCCCGGATATTGTAGGTATACCACGCTTATTTCGTAGGTATTACTGGTCCATAGGTACAAGTCAATGCTTATTACGCACTCAGTGTGAAAGTCACCCGGTGCGAATATCGCTCGATCATTGACGATTTTCTCAGAGATACTGAACGACTTCGGGCGACCCATTGACCTGTATCTATGGACCAGTACTACCTACGAAATAGTCTCACAGTACACACGGCTACACATCAAGCTGTACAAAACCAGTAAAGGCTGACCTCGCGTTGCAAGGAAAACCTATACAATGTGAGGTCAGCTTATACTGGAAATGTACAGCTTGATGTGTAGCCGTGTGTACAAGTAAAGGAAAATATCCCCAAATCATTAATTTGTGGTTATATCACAGGAAAGGAATTATTTTTGCGATTACAAACTTACTTTTATTTGCCTTTGGAGAATCGACCGTGATGTTGACCAATTGTATCAGTTTTGTTGATAGAAAGAAGTAAGAGAAATATTTATTTTGGCTTACATAGAGTGTATGCAGTACAGCATAAACATGTTAATACAAAAAGATCCTATTTTTTTCCACTGCAAATGTCTTTCAATCCGACTTACGTTTTCGTTAGAGCAATGTATATATGGGCGCGCTAGTGTTGCCATCAATTTGTTTACACTTTTTTGACAGAACTTGTCTGATTTAAGCCTCAAAATGACATGTTTATACGTAGCGTAACTGAGCATTGAGCATACACTACTCTCATCAGAGTCATCAGTATTTCAATGAGCACCCGTGGAATGGCGCATGGCGTGGCGTTTCACAAGTATATCGGTTAATTTTGCCATTTCACACTGATATTATTGGTCACTAATACCTGTTATTGATCTGTTGCATGACCTAGAGCTGAAGGTCTAGTAAAGCAGAGTATGCTTTTATTATTATTACTTCTTGTTTATTTTTGTTAATCTGTTCTGTAAAATATGGCAAGGAAGAATTGGATGGTCGAGCGGTATTTTCAAGAAAATGTTTTAAAAAAAAAACCACCTTATGGGCGAGTGTATACGCTCATAAAGTTTTGATGATTCAGCTTTTTTACCACCGAATTTTATGCTACTGTTTATGCCCTGGTATTAAAGATTATCTGAGTAACTGTTTCGCTATATGAAAGAAAAATGTTGAAGTTGTTGTCGTTGTTGTTGTGTTTACTTAAAGACCTATCCAAACATCCCTTCTCTAACGCTGGTTGGCCACCATGCGTATCCTGGTTTATTCCCGGTCTTGGCTAGATCCCAGGGTGGGTGATGCCTATGGGGCTAGACGCCGGAATGGATGATGCCCACGGTTTGGTAGCTTGATCCCGATGTGGGTGATGGCTAGAGATGGTTACTGAGCTCAGGTTATGGTTATATATTTATATATTTCTAATATATTAATACATATTTGGTTTTATATTTTAAAATTTTTGGTAATGTGTAGATAATTGAATAATAATTTTTATTATGCTGTGTGACATTGTTTGCCTGTGATAAATAATTAATTTATTAATAATTTTATAATAAACGTTGAAGATGATAATTAATTACTAATGTTATGATAAATAAATGGATAATTATATGATTACTCATAAAATTGCTTTTGTGAGACTTAAATTGAGAGAACTGAGATTTTCCGATTTATCTATACTTCTATACTATAATAATAATAATAATAAATAATAAGTCATGCATGTAAAGCGGGGGGGGATTATGGAATCTATTGGAACCCAACTTTCAGATTCCATAAACCTCAGATCCCTCTCTTCAACCGAAACCTACAAATATTTGGGTATGGCGGAGGCGTTAGGCATCAATGAGACTGACATGAAGCAATCGCTGGGGGAGCGCTTCTACAGCCGCCTGACAAAAGTACTGAAAAGTCTTTTGTCGGGTGGAAATAAGGTGCGCGCCTTCAACGGTTGGGTCATGCCGGTCTTGATGTACTCTTTCGGCATACTCAAATGGACTCAGACCGAACTTGACGCCCTGGATAGGAGGGTTCGTACACTGTTGACTGCTTATCGAATGCATCACCCACGTTCATCGGTGATGAGGCTGTACATCCCGCGGAAGTGTGGGGGCCGAGGCTTTCTTAATGCCAAGACCCTTCACAACCGTGAGGTGTGCAATCTCAGGGAGTATTTTACCCAAGCCGACGTGGGGATGCATCGAGATGTAGTTGCAGTGGACAAAGGACTGACCCCGCTCTCCTTGGCTAAAGAGAACTGGCGCAAACCGGTAGTACTTGATACCACTGACCGCAAGGAGGTATGGCAGAGCAAGGAGCTTCATGGACGCTTTTTCCGGGCCCTTCATGGGCCCGATGTAGACTTTTTAGCGTCCGTATCCTGGCTGCGCTTCGGCGATCTCTTCGGAGAGACCGAAGGTTTTGTCTGTGCAATTATGGACGAAGTTATCATGACGAACAACTATCGGAAATATATTGTAAAGGACGGCACAGTTGACATATGTCGGGCATGCCACTGTACCGGGGAATCCATCCGTCATATTATTTCTGGTTGTTCTCGTCTTGCTAACGGCGAGTATTTGCATAGGCACAACCTAGTAGCCAGGATTATTCACCAGCAACTTGCCCTGAGATACAGTCTTGTGGGCGCGGAAGTACCATACTACAAGTATGTGCCCGACCCAGTTCTTGAGAATGACCATGTCACGTTGTACTGGGACCGATCTATCATCACCGACAGGACTATCGCTCACAACAAGCCTGATATAGTGGTGATAGATCGTTCAGAGCGCCGCACAATGATTGTTGATGTTATTGTCCCGCATGACGAGAATCTCGTGAAGGCCGAGAAGGATAAAGAAATCAGATACCTTGACTTGGCACACGAGGTTGTCGACATGTGGGATGTTGACTCAGCAGTCATTGTGCCGATTGTTGTTACGGCCAATGGCTTAATAGCCAAGAGCCTCGATCTACATCTTAGGAGGCTCGCGTTGGGCAGCTGGGTCAAGGGCTTGATACAGAGAGCGGTACTCCTGGATACGGCGCGTATCGTCAGGAAGTTCCTCTCTCTGAGGCCCTGACCACCGGTAGTTTGGACCCTGTTCCCGATGCCGGTGGGCTACTATTTTTTATATTTTTAAATGTTTTTTTATATTTTTTATAGAAATATTTAAAAATGTAAATAATATGTAAATAAATGAATAAAGGAATAATAATAATAAGGTCTGGCAACACTGATAAGTCAACTAGATATCTGGAGAAAATATTTGAATTAATTATATATATTTAAATTAAACCTTAATCATCTTAAGGGAAAAAAGTTTGAATGGACTTCTGCATCCGAAGGTAATAAACAATAAAAAATATGAACAATAAAAAGAAATATATCATAAGAAAACGCAAATGACATCTGTCATAACATGATAGAAACACAGAATATGGAAAACGACGAAAAAACTAAATTTGAATGTTGACCCGAGCCAAAACCAGACAACATACGACACGCCCAAGATCCCCGAGCTCGTCGCTCAGCTCCGCCTCGCAGCCGCCGGAACCCGCCTCACCAGTGAGTGCAGTGACACCGGCCGCTGCAGCCGCGTCGAGCTCGAGTGACGAGTATTACTCCCCGCCGTCGTCGCCGTCACCTGTACGTCGTCGGGGAGGAGTTCGGCCGCCAGCCAGCTTGGGACCTCGAGGCCATCCGGCCCCGAACAGGGTCCTCGCTGCCGGCGGTAATGTGTCGCGCATGAGATGGACTCAGTCCATTAATGAAAATGTCATGCGCGCATATTATAGGGCTACAGAGGGGGGAACTAACCTCACTGCGTATCGTGGCAGGATGCTGACTCTGTTTCAGGAACTTGAACCAGTCATCAACGTCTCGGTGCAACGACTATCGGACCAGGTGCGGGTTATCCAACGCAACCATAGATTGGATGACGCCGCACTTGATAGGCTACGCTTGGAAGTTCAGAACAGCCGTGTGACCTCCGTCCCATCACAGACCGCGGTACAGTCGCAAAACTCACGAGTTAATAATTTAGTTCCACCGCGGTCCGATTGTGTTGATGGGCAAGAGGATGATGGGGCTGTTACTGTTACTAGCCAGTACAATGACCAACTGAGGAGTGCTTTGGAGCTTGCGATTCAGGAGTTTAGAACATCTGGACCCGAATTAAGGCCACGACTGCCACGTTTGCCCATGCATAAGAAAAATAGGGCACTGATGTGTGCCCTGGATTCGCTGCTTGATAGTTATTTGGAGAGCAGTGAAGATCTCGCCGATACGCACTCAATCCTGTACTGTGCAGCTGTTGCGGCCTGTCGTGTAGCAAATATTAAACTTATCAATAGCGAACAAACTACACGACAAAAACCAGCCGTACCAGCCTGGCAGCGCAGGATTGAGCAGCGTATTGGGGGGACCAGGGCACTCATTGGTAAACTAATCTGCTTCAGGGAGGGCAATACTCGGCCAAGGGTGATGCGTTTTGTGAGGCGGGCATTTTCGGGGACTGATATCAGTCCTCCAGAATATATGTCCCGCGCCACAGAACGCATCGACTTCCTGAAGCAGAAAGTTTATGCATGGGCGAATCGTATTCGACGTTATAAATTACGCACAGAACGGTATACCCTGAATCGCAAATTCCAAAGCGATGAAAGGTGGGTGTATAGAGCTTGGGAGCGTCCTAACCAGTGTGTGAGTGATGGGCGCCTGCCCGATGATGAGGCTATGAATTCATTCTGGCGCAGCATCTGGTCGGTGCCTGTCACTCACGCTGAAGGTGATTGGATGCGGGATATCGAGCAAGCGTGTGAACAAATATCAGAAATGGGGACAATTACCATCAGTCCTCAAGATGTAACCAGCGCAGCCCATCCATTACCTAACTGGAAATCCCCAGGGCCGGATGGGTTGCACAACTTCTGGATAAAATGGTTGCGCAGTTCACATGCTCGCTTGGCGTCCCAGTTCCAGTCTTCTTTAGAGTCTGGATCGCTCCCACAGTTCCTTACGACAGGAGTTACCCACCTGCTCCATAAATCAGGTAGTACCACGGAACCCAAGAATTATAGGCCGATCACATGTTTGCCGACGGTCTATAAACTTCTTACGTCCATTTTGAGAGCCAAAATTACTGTTCATATTGAAAGTAATTCGATAATGTCTGCCTCTCAAAATGGATGTAGGAGAGGGTCCCGCGGTACTAAGGAGCTACTCCTTATTGATATGGCCGTCAGCCAACAGGTACGTCGCTCGCGAAAGAGTCTGTCGACATGCTGGATAGACTACAAGAAGGCCTTTGACTCTGTGCCACATACATGGCTCATGAGGGTGCTGGAACTGTACAAAATAAATACAGTGCTACGCACCTTCTTGTTGTCATGTATGGGGCAATGGAGAACGATCCTTCGATATCCAGGGTGCCGACAGATTCAGGGGAGCAGTGAACCGGTTAGGATCGAGCGGGGAATATTTCAGGGCGATAGTTTGAGCCCACTTTGGTTTTGTTTAGCCCTGAACCCTCTAAGCACATTGCTAGAGGGATCGAGACTGGGCTATCTGTTGCGGAGAGGAGGTCAGGTAGTATCCCACCTCCTCTACATGGATGACCTGAAACTCTTTGCCCCCAACAAGTTACGACTGATGGATTTGCTGAAGGTAACAGAAACTTTCAGTAATTCCATCAGGATGGAATTTGGTGTGGATAAATGTGCGGTCATGCATGTGAGGAGAGGGGGGATTATGGAATCCGAGGGACTACAACTTTCGGATTCCATACACCTAAGGTCACTCTCCGCAAACGATACTTACAAATACCTGGGTATGTCGGAGGGGTTAGGCATCAGCCAGGCTGACATGAAACAATTGCTGCGGGAGCGCTTCTTCGGCCGCCTGAAGAAAGTACTGAAAAGTCTTCTGTCGGGCGGAAACAAGGTGCGCGCCTTCAACAGTTGGGTCATGCCGGTCTTGATGTACTCCTTCGGCATACTTAAGTGGACGCAAACAGAACTGGATGCCCTGGACAGGAGAGTTCGGACTCTGCTTACCGCAAATCGTATGCATCACCCACGATCATCAGTGATGAGATTGTACATCCCGCGGAAGTGTGGCGGTCGAGGCTTTTTAAATGCTAAGACCCTCCACAACCGTGAGGTGTGCAGTCTGAGGGAGTATTTTCTCCACGCTGACGTGGGTATGCATCGAGATGTGGTTGCAGTGGACAACGGCTTCACCCCGCTCTCCTTGGCTAAAGAGAACTGGCGTAAACCTGCAGTACTGAGTACTAAAGACCGCGAAGAAGTATGGCAAAGCAAGGAGTTACACGGGCGCTTCTACCGGGCCCTCCATGGGTCTGACGTAGATTGTCTAGCGTCCGTGTCTTGGCTACGGTTCGGTGATCTATTTGGAGAAACCGAGGGTTTTGTTTGTGCAATTATGGATGAAGTCATCATGACGAATAACTACCGGAAGTACATTGTAAGGGATGGGACGGTTGACATATGTCGGGCGTGTCACTCTCCTGGAGAGTCTCTTAGGCACATTATTTCCGGTTGTCCACGTCTCGCCAACGGTGACTACTTGCACAGACATAACCAAGTAGCCAAGATTATCCATCAGCAAATTGCTTTGCAATATAACCTTGTTGAGTCTGAGGTACCATACTACAAGTATGCGCCCGACCCAGTTCTTGAAAACGGTCATTTCACGTTGTACTGGGATCGATCTATCATCACTGATAGGACTATTATGCACAATAAGCCTGATATAGTGGTGATAGATCGATTAGAGCGCCGCACAATGATTATTGATATCGCCGTTCCGCATGACGGGAATCTCGTGAAAGCTGAGACAGATAAGCAAATGAGATATCTGGACTTGGCGCACGAGGTTGTCGACATGTGGGACGTGGATTCAGCAATCATTGTGCCGATAGTCGTCTCAGCCAATGGCTTAATAGCCAAAAGCCTCGACCAACACCTTCAGAGGCTTTCGTTAGGTGGCTGGGTCAAGGGCCAGATTCAGAAGGCGGTTCTCCTCGACACGGCACGTATTGTGAGGAGGTTCCTTTCTCTGGGGCCCTGACCGCCGGTAGCTTGGACCTTGTTCCCGATGCCGGTGGCTTACTATTTTTTTATATTTTTTAATGTTTTTCCTTTTTATACAAAAATATTTAAAAATGTAAATTTATATGGTTTATTTGTGAATAAAGGAAATAATAATAAAAAAAAACACTGACATTGAAAAAATGTTTCATTGAAAAAATATTTAAGAATAATTGAAAATTTACTGGAAAATAGTTACTTTTTAATATACAATAACAAATTTGATCCGCAATAAACATGATAAACAAGAAAAAAAAGACGTATACAGCAACCAGAAACCTACAAAAAATGTAAAAAAACCAAAACAGAAATTTATCAATGTTGACGAGAAGTCGGGCAAGAGCACGAAGCGCACGCCAACCACCTTCGGCTTCGTCGCTCAGCTCCGCCGCGCAGCCGCTGGAACCCGCCTCACCCGTGAGTGACGACACACCGGCCGCTGCAGTTGCGTCGAGCTCGAGCGACGAATATTTTTCACCGCCGACGTCATCACCATCTACACGTCGGCGAGGAAGAGGCCGACCGCCGGCCAGCATAGGACCTCGAGGCCCACCGGCCTCTGACGGGGTCCCCGCTCCCGGTGGAAGTGTGCAGCGCATGAGATGGACGAATTCTATGAACGAAAACGTCATGCGCGCATACTTTGGGGCTACAGAGGGGGGAACTAACCTGACCGCGTACCGTGGCCGGATGCTCTCCCTGTTTCAGGCCCTTGAACCTGCTGTCAACGTATCGGCGCAACGATTGTCGGATCAGGTGCGCGTCATTCAACGAAACCATCGGCTAAGTGACGACGCACTTGATAGGCTACGCTCTGAAGTGCAGAGTAACCGTGTCATCTTTCCACCACCGCAGGCGGTGGTACAACCGCAAGCATTACCTGTAATCCCGCTGCGGTCAAATCATGTTGATGAAGAGAATGATGACAGGGCTACAAACGTAAGTACCCAGTGCAATGAGCACTTGAGGAGCGCATTGGAGGATGCGATTCAGGAATACCGGTCCACACCGCCAGAACTTAGACCACCATTACCTCGTTTGCCCATGTGTAGAAAGAACAAGGCGTTGGTATGTGCTCTGGATTCGCTGTTGTCAGCTTATTTTGATGACAGCGAAGACCTCGTCGATACTCACTCCATCCTGTACTGTGCGGCGGTTGCGGCATGTCGTCTAGCTCACGTCAAGTTTTATAATAATGACAGAGCTAGACAACCGAAACCAGCCATACCGCCGTGGCAGTGCAGGATTGAACGTCGTATTGGCGGGGCCAGAGTACTTATCGGTAAGCTTATCTGCTTCAGGGAGGGAAATACTCGTCCAAGAGTGATGCGCTTTGTGAAGCGGGCATTTGCGGGAACTGATATCAGCCCTTGCGATTATATGTCCCGCGTCACAGAGCGCATCGACTTCCTGAAGCAGAAGGTTCACGCATGGGCAAGCCGTATCCGGAGGTATAAGCGGCGAGTGGAGCGGTACACCCAGAATCGCATGTTTCAAAGCGATCAAAGGTGGGTGTATAGAGCTTGGGAGCGGCCAGACCAAGGTGTGGGTGACGTGCATCTGCCGGATGAAAGCGCCATGAATTCATTTTGGCGCGGCATCTGGTCGGTGCCCGTCAGTCACACCGAGGGTGACTGGATTCGGGATATCGAGCGAGCATGTGAACTCATACCAGACATGGGGGATATAAGCATTACCCCCCAGGACGTGGCCAGTGCAGTCCGTCCGATGCCCAACTGGAAGTCTCCAGGGCCGGATGGGCTGCACAATTTTTGGTTAAAATGGCTGCACAGTTCGCATGCTCGCTTGGCGGCTCAGTTCCAGTCATCTTTGGAAACTGGTACGCTTCCACAGTTCCTAACGACAGGAATCACCCACCTGCTCCATAAATCAGGAAGTACTGTGGAACCAAAGAATTATAGGCCGATCACCTGCTTACCGACGGTCTATAAAGTTCTTACATCCATTCTGAGAGCAAAAATTAACCATCACATAGACAGTAATTCAATCATGTCTGCCTCTCAGAATGGATGTAGGAATGGGTCCCGCGGTACTAAGGAGCTGCTCCTCATAGACATGGCCATTAGCCAACAGGTTCGCCGTTCCCGAAAGGATCTGTCGACATGTTGGATCGACTATAAGAAGGCGTACGACTCTGTGCCACATACATGGCTCATGAGGGTGCTAGAATTGTATAAAATTAATGCAACTCTGCGCACCTTCCTGATGTCGTGTATGAGGCAATGGAGGACGGCACTTAACTATCCAGGGTGTCGACAGATTCGTGGGAGTGGAGAACCGATCAGGATTGAGCGAGGTATATTCCAGGGCGATAGTCTGAGCCCACTGTGGTTTTGCTTAGCCTTGAACCCTCTGAGCACATTGTTAGAGGGCTCAGGACTAGGCTATAGGTTGAGAAGAGGTGGTCAGGTGATATCCCACCTTCTTTACATGGATGATTTGAAACTGTTTGCCCCCAGCAATTTGCATCTGATGGAGTTACTGAAAGTAACTGAAAATTTCAGTAATTCCATTAGGATGGAATTTGGTGTGGACAAATGTGCAGTCATGCATGTGAAGCGGGGAGGGATTATGGAATCTGCTGAAACCCAAATTTCAGATTCCATAAATCTCAGACCCCTCTCTTCAACCGAAAATTACAAATATTTGGGTATGGCGGAGGCGTTAGGCATCAATGAGGCTGACATGAAGCAATCGTTGAGGGAGCGTTTCTATGGCCGCCTAACAAAGGTACTGAAAAGTCTTTTGTCGGGCGGAAATAAGGTGCGTGCCTTCAACGGTTGGGTCATGCCGGTCTTGATGTACTCCTTCGGCGTACTCAAATGGACCCAGACTGAACTTGACGCCCTGGATAGGAGGGTTCGTACTCTGCTGACTGCTCATCGAATGCATCACCCACGCTCATCGGTGATGAGGCTGTACATCCCACGGAAGTGTGGGGGTCGAGGATTTCTTAATGCCAAGACCCTTCACAACCGTGAGGTGTGCAATCTCAGGGAGTATTTTTCCCAATCCGACGTGGGGATGCATCGAGATGTAGTTGCAGTGGACAAAGGGCTGACCCCGCTCTCCTTGGCTAAAGAGAACTGGCGCAAACCAGTAGTACTTGATACTAATGACCGCAGGGAGGTATGGCAGAGCAAGGAGCTTCATGGACGCTTTTTCCGGGCCCTTCATGGGCCCGATGTAGACTTTTTAGCGTCCGTATCCTGGCTGCGCTTCGGTGATCTCTTTGGAGAGACCGAAGGTTTTGTCTGTGCAATTATGGATGAGGTTATCATGACGAACAACTACCGGAAATATATTGTAAAGGACGGCACAGTTGACATATGTCGGGCATGCCACTGTACCGGGGAATCCATCCGTCATATTATTTCTGGTTGTTCTCGTCTTGCTAACGGCGAGTATTTGCATAGGCACAACCTAGTAGCCAGGATTATTCACCAGCAACTTGCCCTGAGATACAGCCTTGTGGGTGCGGAAGTACCATACTACAAGTATGTGCCCGACCCAGTTCTTGAGAATGACCATGTCACGTTGTACTGGGACCGATCTATCATCACCGACAGGACTATCGCTCACAACAAGCCTGATATAGTGGTGATAGATCGTTCAGAGCGCCGCACAATGATTGTTGATGTTATTGTCCCGCATGACGAGAATCTCGTGAAGGCCGAGAAGGATAAAGAAATCAGATACCTTGACTTGGCACACGAGGTTGTCGACATGTGGGATGTTGACTCAGCAGTCATTGTGCCGATTGTTGTTACGGCCAATGGCTTAATGGCCAAGAGCCTCGATTTACATCTTAGGAGGCTCGCGTTGGGCAGCTGGGTCAAGGGCTTGATACAGAAAGCGGTACTCCTGGATACGGCGCGTATCGTCAGGAAGTTCCTCTCTCTGAGGCCCTGACCACCGGTAGTTTGGACCCTGTTCCCGATGCCGGTGGGCTACTATTTTTTATATTTTTAAATGTTTTTTTATATTTTTTTATAGAAATATTTAAAAATGTAAATAATGTGTGTATAAATGAATAAAGGATAATAATAATATAATAATAATAATATTATAAAGAGGAAAGATTTGATTGTTTGTTTGTTTGTTTGCATTGAATAGGCTCCGAAACTAATAGACCGATTTGAAAAATTCTTTCACCGTTGGAAAGCTACACTATCTCCGAGTGACATAGGCTATATTATATTTTCAAAAAAATTAGGGATCCTTACTAAAACTCCAATAATGTAACCCAAGGTGTAAAAAAAATACCTATAAAATTCCTTTCATCGCGTGCGCTGCTAAAACTATTGATGATAGAATAAGATAATGTACTAAAACTTTGCAAAACCCGTCATTATCTACAAAAAATGTCGCGACAGCATATGTCTAACTGTTATAGTTATGTCACAATAAGTGTTCTTTTATTTTAAAAAAAACAATTGAAATGCCGCCGCTAGAAAAGGCTCTTTATTTGTACCTTGGTATTAATCCTTATCAAAATAAATTACTTTATACTGAAGACTGCTTCAATACCTTTATATAACTTTTTGAATTATTCAATTCGGACATTCCATTCGAAAGATATCACGAGTTCAAAAATGTAAGTATTAGAAAAAAGTCGCGTGGTGGCTGCTCACTCCGCTCGGCTAACTATTGCAGGTCGGGCAGCAGACTACCCTGAGTCTACTGCTCGCAGGCCCCATCCTCCCGTAATTTTTATAGAATTAGTTTTCTTCCTCACGGTCCGGGTGGTGAAGCCAAGACCTTCGGTCCCAAGAGGCGCGGGAACACTTCTCAGCGGGCACTCCTGGGGTTACGAGATCGACGGGGGCAGGGAAGGACAGTCCCCCCACTGCCTGCCCAGTGGCAGGGTGAGTGCATACTGGGCCCACCCCTGCTCCTCCACTGTGCCCTCTGCTGGCATCAGAGGGACATGTGGAGCAACTCCCCATTGGCCCCCATGAGGCCCCTCCCGTACCAGAACATTCGCAGGCAATAAGATCCCCCGAAAGTTAATCCTTCGAAAGGATTCCATTGCCAGTACCGAGGATGCACTGGCCTAACAACTGCCGTTCCCTCCAGACGTGTCCAGAGGGCCAAGGAGTTGTCAGACACACGTGGAGGTTTTCTGGCCAGCCCCTACAGGGAAGCTCTGCCTTAATTTTAATGGCTTTTGTTTGTAGTTATGATCTTTTTACAAACAGTAGAAATAAAAATGAAATAATCGAATATTAAAAAATAATGACAAAAAAAAATTAAAATCTAAACTTTCTATATAATGTACTCTTTCTTATTAACCCGACGCAAAAAGAAGGGTGTCTGTGTGTGAGTGTATATTATATGTGTTAAAATTTATAATTTTTGAATTTTTTCTTAAATACCCGTGCGAAGCCGGAACGGGCTGCTAGTACCTATATATTTATGTTACTAGTAGGTAATAATTATAGAAGATGTTGTGATTTATTTTGCAACTAGCTGTACCCGTGGCTTTGCTCACGTTATCATGAGGTAAACTTTCAAATAAGTCAAATAATCTATATTCGAGGTTTTACCTTTAGCAACCAAAATGTACAGAGTGTCAGGGCTGCTGACGCGATAGCAAGTGACGTACAGTTGTCTATGTGATCTTGAGGTGACACCCGCAGCCTTCAGTGTCTGCCCCTGCGACTTATTGATGGTCATCGCGAAGCACAGACTCACAGGAAACTGTATGCGCTTGGAAAGGGTAATTGTGGGGAATCAGTGGTATACGTGGAATAAACACCGTCTCGCCAGCAGCACACCCAGTGAGAATCTCTTCCTCTATAATGTGCCTCTGCAAGGATATGACTTTGAGTCGGGTCCCGTTACACAGCTTAGGCGGTATTAAGTTCCGCAAAAGCATAATCGGGACACCGAATTTAAGTTTGATGCCCATCTTGGGCAGGAAGTCCACTTGCAGAGAGAGAGTTAAGGAATTCTACTGAGTAGTGAGTAGCGTCATCTAGATCTATAACGGTGTTTATAGTATGTGAATTCCCGCCAAGCCATGCTCTCACGTTGACAGTCAAGCACAATCTGTGAACTTGCGTCCAGAGAGTATAGCGTTTTAACGAAGCCTTCACCTCATCAGCCCTAGTACCTCGCGTCACTACAGGCAGCGTCTGGCGGAAATCGCCGCTAAAGAGAACTGTTACCCCACCCATGATGTTGTGGTTCCTGCGGATGTCTTGCAGGGTTAACCCTTCGGTCAACAGCCTCCACTGCCTTTCTGTTCGCCATCGTGCATTCATCCCATACAATTAGAGAGCAGTCTCGTAGAACAGCGGGCTTGTCACTGTTTCGTGAAACTGCTCTCTAACAACCAAAATTAATATCCAATCTATCCACGATTTACACTACTAGAGATAGAAATTTGACATATTTTGTATGGAGCTTATGTCAAATTCCTATCTCTAGTAGGGCAAATCGTGGATAGATTGGATATTAATTTTGGCCGTTAGTCTATGGGAATCTTAAACATTGTGTGCGCAGTTTTGCCACCAGGGAGCA
This sequence comes from Asteroscopus sphinx, assembly GCA_949699075.1. Lineage (NCBI taxonomy): Eukaryota > Metazoa > Arthropoda > Insecta > Lepidoptera > Noctuidae > Asteroscopus > Asteroscopus sphinx. The sequence goes on from OX453003.1 coordinate 34,244,022, forward strand.
GTGTTGCGACGATTCCGGAAGACGCTACTGCGAGGGCTATTTTTCCTCGCCATCTGACCTCCGCAAGGATGCCTGAAGTAAGAAAGGTTTTGCCTGTTCCTCCAGGAGCATCCAAAAAGAACATTTTCCCTTGGCGGAGTTCAACGCTCTGCAGGATAATTTCGAATAGCTGTCTTTGCTCTGAGATGAAGTTTCCGACGTGGTCGTTAACAATGACAGACATTGCGCCCGGATTGTAGTCAGTTTCGGTCTTGAATTAAACCTATGGAAGTGGCCCAATTTTCAATTTCAATTTATTTATTATCACCATAGGAACATACAAGAACACTTGGATAAGTCATTTACATTTTTTTAAATTCTGAATTAATAAATTTAAAAAGCAATATTATACAAGATAATTTTATACATTATTTCGTTTTTTGTTTTTTTTTTATACTGGAATCTATAGCAGCTGTTTCTTTCCCATTCTTCTATATCCACCTAGTTTATACAAATATCTATTAAATCGTTATTGAATTATGAAACTATTCTTTGTCTCTTGTTAACCAACGTGTTATGTCGTCTGGTGAAAGAGATCGCATGCTATTTGTATATTCTCTGTTTGGCAACATCTTTACGGGATGTCAAAATACCTACGCCGCGTGGCAACCCCGCTTACCCCGCAATGTGGCCCATAGTACATGAGCTGTCAAGTAAACAAACTAGGGCTGTTGATATTTTTTAAATATCAGATTTTCGATCTATCGATATTTTTAAATATACAATCGGTGTTCGATATATTGAAAAAAAAAAGATATTTCGATATATTGGCCAAATTTCATGATTCTAGGTCAATGCGAAGTACCCTATAGGTTTTTGTTGAGTTGCCAATGGTTATAGAGTTTCTTATTAGTAGGTATGGTAACACTGATTGTCTACTACCGTCTGTCAATGATTGTCTGTTAGAGTTAAAGCGTTATTTTAAATATCTATCTTTTGCAATAAATACTATAACCGGACATCACATCTTTTACTGCAGACTCTGCCATTCCCCTGATCACAGGTTATGGGCCCAGAGCATATTTTTGTGATGTCAGGCTTGCAATAGAAGATTGAAAGATTTGTCGTGCGAGGTCTCTTTTGTTTTTTGAGGTTGTGAAATTTTTTTTATTGTGCTTGTTGAGCCTCGTAGTAGTGAAGAAAGATAACGCAGACAGTCATCATGGAGAAAACAAGCATTTTTGGGTTGAAGCTGACAGGAAAAAACTGGACGGTTTGGAGGTTCCAGACGGAGGTCATACTTAGAGGAAAAGGTTTACTCGATATTGTCAATGGAGTAAAATTAGAGCCGGAGAAGGCAGATGCCAGGGAAGAATGGCAAAAAGGTGATGCTAAAGCACAAGAGATTATGGTTACGAGAATGGAGGAAGGGCCAATGACCTACATATTATCGTGTACATCTTCAAAAGAAATGTGGAGCAAACTTAAGTCAGTTTATGAAAGAGAGTCACAGGTCAGCATACATTTATTGCAGCAGCGATTTTTTTGTGCCAGTTTTGAAGATAATTCAGTGTCAAAGTTCTTAGCCAGTCTTGAGGATATTAAAAACAAACTAAGACAAGCTAAAGAACCAATATCTGATAAGATGTTTATGACAAAGGTACTCATGGCACTACCGGAGCGTTTTAAACATTTTCGCTCGGCTTGGGAGTCGGTACCAATGGAGAAGCAAAGTATAGAGGAGATGACAGCACGGCTATTGATTGAAGAGGAAAGATTAAACTCGAATGAATTTGAAGTAGCATTGACAAGTAAAAGCACGGTAGTCTGTGGTATGAAAGGTAACAATAATGATCAAAAAGAGGATAGAAAATGCTATATTTGTGGCAAAGGAGGTCACTTCGCAAAGTTTTGTTATAAAAATAAAGGAAGAGAAACAAGGAGTTGTTACTATTGTAAAAAGAGGGGCCATATAACGCAGAACTGTGTGATTTTGAAGAAAAAGGAAAATAACCGAGAAGGTAAAAACCCAGAAGATAAAAATGAGATAAATGCATTTGTGGGGTTAAGTGTTACAGGGCGTGAAGACTGTTGGTATATGGACACGGGGGCTTCTGAACACATGTGTGGAAAGAAGGATTTATTTGAAGAGTTAAAAGAGACTGAAACCTGTGGAAAAGTGAAAGTAGGAAATGGAAATGCTCTGGACATAAAAGGCAAAGGAACAGTAATTGTTTATGCATGGAACGGCCAGCGAAGCATAAAAACAGTACTATCAAATGTGCTATATGTACCAGAACTTAAATATAATTTGTTCTCTGCGGGTTGTGTGCTCGACAAAGGTTTACGCCTAGTTTCTGACAATGAGCAATGTTTTTTTGTAAAGAATAGAGAAGTACGAGCTATAGCTGAGCGTGAAAATAAACTTTATAAAATGTGCTTGCGAAACGAACCTTCGAGGTTGATTGTCAATGTCATGAAAACTCAAATGTGTTCATCCGGACAGAAGTTTTCAAATTTCGTAAATTGTAATTTGAGTTCGAAAATTAGAAAATTGAGTGAATGGCATAACAAAATGGCACATCTAAATTTTACGAGCGTAAAAAAGTTTTTAGTACGTAACAACGTTGAATTTGAGGATGAATTAAAAAAATGAAATGATGAACTATGAATGCGAGAACTGTTTGTCTGGAAAACAGCATCGAATGCGGTATCCATTGAGTAATTCGCGGGCTTCAGGGATTCTTGAGTTAGTGCATGCAGATATTTGTGGTCCCATGGAGCAATTGTCTATTGGAAAGTCCAGGTATTTTCTTTTATTAAAAGATGATTACTCAGGATTCAGATTTGTCTATTTTTTGAAAAATAAATCGGAGGTGAAGCAGTGTATTGAGAGATTTATTGCAAAAACTGAAAGGGAAACTGGTTGTAGACTAAAAACATTAAGGTCAGATAATGGATTAGAATTTGTTAATTCAGAGCTGAAGGCTATTTTGGAGCGTCATGGAGTGTCACATCAAAGAAGTGTAGTTTATACGCCGCAACAGAACGGACGCGCAGAACGCGAAATGCGTACGTTGGTCGAAGCTGCCCGATCAATGATCAAAAATATACCTAAAGAATTTTGGGCAGAGGCAATAAATACCGCTTCTTTTACGCTGAATCGAACAGGTCCTAGTCCAATAAAGGGCATGACGCCTTATGAGGAACGCTTATGAGGACGCCTATGGAAAGAAAATTGATCCGATTATGTTTAAAATTTTTGGAAAACGAGTATCGGTTTACGTACCCAAAGAAATACGTTTAAAATGGGATGACAAAAATGTTATTGGTGTATTCGTCGGTTATGGAGAAGAAGTTAAAGGGTTCCGAGTTTACTTTGACCATAAAAGAAAAGTAGAAGTTCATCGTCGCGGCTACGGCGTGCAATTGGCCGGTTGTCTTGAGAACTAACGAAGATATTTTATTTTTATTATGCAATTTTAGGTGCGGTCGACCGTACGTCAGTGGTAACAGTTTGGCTCTGACGGCGCCTTTATTTCGTAAGCAGTAAGGGCGGTTTTCAGACTTGGGTGTTGCCACTGTCATGCGGTCAACTATACTTTTCTTATATTTTGTATCGACTGTCCCTTCTTAATTTTTTACCTATGTGTCTTTTGTTTTTACTTTCTATGTAACCCCACCTACAAGTTGCCTGCTTGTGTTTATCACTGTGTTTTAAATGTTGCGCGTCGTTAACTTTGACAATAAACTATTTTTCTCTCTTTCTTTCTTTCTTTCATCGTGACATAATATTTCTTTCAGGACAAATACAGGAAAAAGTTGATCAAATTAAGACTCTGGAAGAATCTGAGGAAAAAGAACCAGAACCAGAGTTTGTTTTAGAGGATACCCAGAGTGCAAATGAACCGGAGGAGGATGCTATCAGCATGCACTCGGCTGAGTCGATTGAGTACGATGGTGATATAGTACAATTATATGATTTAAGACCTAGAAGGGAGCTGAGAGCTCCGAGTAGATTTCAAGATTATGATCTGACTCTGATTGCTATGGAAGAGGAAGATCCAAAAACATATTGTGAGGCAATATCAAGCAAAGACAGTGAAAAATGGAAAGAAGCCATGCAAACTGAAATTAATGCTCTAATAGAAAATGATACATGGACATGCGTAAGTAAGCCAGAAGATTGTAAAGTAATAGACTGTAAATGGGTATTTAGATGCAAGAAAAATGAAAAAGGAGATATTGTTTCTTATAAAGCTAGACTTGTAGCAAGGGGTTTCCAACAAACAGATGTTTCATTATCTGAATTATATAGCCCAGTAGCTAGATTAACATCTGTAAGGATATTCCTAGCTTTTTGTAATAAAAGAGGTTTAAAACTTCACCAGCTAGACATTTGTAGTGCTTTTCTATACGGGGAAGTAGAGGGCGATGTATTTATTACCTTGCCTAAGGGATGTGAAAGTGTAACCAATGATAAAAATACAGTGTTAAAGTTGAACAAGTCATTGTATGGTCTAAAAAGTTCTCCTAAATGTTGGAATAAAAAGTTTGATAGTGTAATTTCAAAGTTAGGCTTTCAAAGATGTGTTTTCGAATACTGTTTGTATGTCAGGAATCTAAACGGTTGCAAAACTTACCTTATGCTGTATATCGATGATATTCTTTTAGCTAGTACTGTAGAGAATGAACCCGTAAATGTAATAGCAATGCTAAGCAAACATTTCAAAATTAAAGATTTGGGTGCTGTCAGATATTATTTGGGCATGTCAATAGTACAAAATGTATCTGAAAGAAAGATTGTAATAAGCCAGAGAAAATACCTTGAAAATATATTAACAAAATGCAACATGCAAGAGTGCAAAGCAGCTACACCTATAGATGAAAAGTTTGATCATAGTGTACTAAAAAGGGATTGTTCGGAAAGTAAAGAAGTAGAGAGTAGATGTAGAACGGTAATAGGATCACTTATGTATGCAATGTTATGCTCAAGGCCTGATTTGTGCTTAAGTATAAGCTTACTAAGTAGATATCAGGCATGTGCAAGTGAGGAATTATGGTGTGCCCTAAGGCGAGTTCTTAGGTACATCAAAGGTACTCTTAATCTTTGTTTAGTTTTTACCATAAGTGATAACTTAGAAAATAAAATAATTGGTTATGTTGACTCGGATTGGGCTGGTGACAAGGGTGATCGCAAGTCAACTAGTGGTTTTCTTTTTAAGATTTTTGGGTGCACGGTTACTTGGAATACACGAAAACAAGCAACTGTCGCTTTGTCATCAACCGAATCAGAGTATGTAGCATTGAGTATGGCAACTGCAGAAGCATGTTGGATAATAAATATGTATAAGTATGTTGAACTTGAGGATGTTTCTGTTCTTATGTATGAAGACAATCAGTCTGTCATTAAAGTTTGTAATAACCCAAGTTTTCATCATAAGCTGAAACACTTAGATATTAAGGTTCATTTTGTTCGTGACAATGTTTTCAAGAATATTGTACAAGTTAAATATTTGTGTACAAATGAGCAAATAAGCGATATTTTAACCAAGCCTTTAGGTAAAATAAAATTTGAAAAGTTTCGATTAGGTCTTGGTTTATGTTATATATGAGGTAGGCAATTTTTTATTTTTCTGTGTGGATATACATTTTTTTTTGTGTTCTGTTTTAATTATGAGTGAAACGGTTAAGGGGGTGTACTATTTTTATTTTTGTTTCAAATTGTATCAAGTTACTGAGTTAACCATTGAGGGGGTGTGTTGAGTTGCCAATGGTTATAGAGTTTCTTATTAGTAGGTATGGTAACACTGATTGTCTACTACCGTCTGTCAATGATTGTCTGTTAGAGTTAAAGCGTTATTTTAAATATCTATCTTTTGCAATAAATACTATAACCGGACATCACATCTTTTACTGCAGACTCTGCCATTCCCCTGATCACAGTTTTTTATGTGAGTTTGCGAGTATCAAAATGTGACATAGCCGTATGATTGCCTTGACCTAGAAGCTTGATTTTTTATGTCCTAGGGACAGCCGAACTTAGAATTTGATATAATTGCATTATTTATTACTACTTGAAAATGATTTTAATCAGCACACATCTCTGGTACGAAACACGAGCATCGATATCGATACTTTTTAGTTTTGATTACTTATTTCGTAGGTAGTACTGGTCCATAGGTATAAATCAATGGTTTCGGTGGCGTATTCACGATTAACGCCGGGATGATGTGCCACAGATTGGGGAGTCGGTAAACCGTACTCACCCAATGAATTGCAGCCGATCGAAACGACCATTTTTTGAAGTGAACAAAGACAGCGTCACCGAATATGTAAATGACAAATTATGATATGAAATTCAGACATTGTATAATTGACATTTTTTGGTACTGAACTTGGACATAGTAATGTGATATTGTATAATTGACATTTTTTTCTTCTAATTTTGACTTTTATAATGTATGTGTAAATTTGCATGCCGTAAGGTTGAATATGGTGATACTAAATGTAATTTTTATTTTTAACATCAAATGTAATTTTACCCATATTTCGCAAATAAATTGATTTGATTTGATTTGACAGCTTTTCAAAACCCGTTTATCATATCAACTAGAGGTTTGCACCGGAGCGGAATCTTGAGAACCGGTGATATTCACCGGTGATTGGGCGATCTCCGGTAATTCACCGGTGATCTCCGGAGAATTACGAAAAACAAATCTTCATTAATTGGTACTACAATTTAATCCATAGGATGTACATTGTAGGCAGGTTCTTAATATGTATACTAAATTTATACTTTTTTATGGAAATGAAAAACATGATTGTAAAATGAAATATAGGTATTTTTTATTTAAAAATGATTTTCAAACAACTTATGTTAATTAATCAGTCACTACATCAAATGAATGATTTTTAGCATTTGACCAATATCGGATTTTTATAAAAAAATATAATAAATAAATTCAAATATATTTTTATATAAATTCATAAGGATCAGTACACATTTCCAATTCGAAAAAATCAGCATCAGCATCAGCAACCGCTGATGTCAATGTCAAAAATCAGCATCAGCATCCGCTGATGTGATAAAATTCTGAATCAGCAACAACCCTGATCGTGAAAAAAAGGCGGGAAACCTTCGAATTAGGCGGGAGCGTTTTTCATATAACTTTTTGATAAAATTCATATTTTATTAGTAAAACGAGGCCAGTTGAGTAGATTTGTGTAAATATCATATATTTAGTTTATATTTCATTTAGTTTGTAGTGTATTGTGAATATTTAGGTAAGTTTTAACAATTTTTTCGTTTCTGACCCATGGATAAGGAGCCGCCTGACCGGGGGGACCCAGTCCCCTCGGTAGGCGAAAATATCACCATTGTTTCCTCCGTATCCTTGGAAAATGAATCCAGCATGGATACGGATGGGTCCGTTACTCGAGAGAGGAAAAGGACGAGGGCTTCACGTAAAATGTGTAAACACTGTAACAAAAGACGGCGGCATGGTCAGGAAGGTAATAGTACAGCGAAAAGTAGTAAAGGGAGTCACTGTCATTGCGACAGTGATTCTCAAATAATTACAGAATCAATTGCCACCACCTCAAAAGAAATATGCCAGGAGGGTCCTTCACCTTTACAATCTGTAAATGGTTTACGGCCTGAACAAAACATTGATGATAATAGTTCAAATAATCCGCAAAAGGCGCCTCAGGTAACCAGGACATCGTACGAGCCCACAGATCTGGCACCTTATGTTGTGCATATCCAAAAAGAGGGGAATCCAGCTACCACACTTCACCCAGTTACGTTAGGACATTTTCTCAAGAAACGTTCATTCCAAAATATTATAAATGGGAGTTTAAAGCGTATAGGTAGGAACCGAGTTTCAATTTCTTTTTCCAAGTATGAGGATGCAAATTCTTTTGTGAATGATATTTGTCTTACTAAGGAGAACTTAAGGGCCTTCATTCCTTCTTTTAATGTTTGTAGGATGGGTATAGTTAAGGGTGTACCTACTGAATGGTCTCCTGAGGAGATCATTGAAAACATTTCTGTGCCCGTAGGGTGTGGTAAAATTTTAAAAGCGCGACGGTTGAACTATAAAGTTCAGGGGCCAACCCCTGTTTGGAAGCCTTCTCAGACAGTAGTAATAACTTTTGATGGGCAGGTGCTACCGAAGAGAATTTTTGTATGTTACAATTCTTTACCAGTAACTTTGTACACTTTTCCAACGATTCAATGTTTTTCATGTTGTCACTTTGGACACACAAAAGTGCAATGTAGGTCAACCCCTCGGTGTTACAAGTGCGGACAGGGTCATTCTGCCGACACTTGTGGTATAGAGGATGAGGTTGATGCTGCATGCTGCCTTTGCGGTGGCCTACATTATGCAATTGATAAAAAATGTCCCGAGTTTGAAAGACAGAAATCAATTAAACTTTATATGGCTCAAAATTGTGTCTCATATGCTGAGGCATCAAAGTTACACCCCCCAGTGTCGAAATCATATGCAGATATTTTATTGTCTGCCCCATCAGCTCATAATAAACCTTCTTCTTCTGTAGTTTCCCCTTTATCCTCATCTAGATCATATAAAAAAACAGTATTCATGAAACCTCGAACTCCTCCAAAAACATCAAAGGGTTATGATAAGGCAGCTCATCAAGCTCTGATTAAAAATGACGCTCCATCTCTTTCTAATGGGTGTGCATTACAAAATATAACAAACAATGAAAATCAAATTTTAGCTTTAATCATTACTTTAATTAATACACTTACACAAAATAATAATATTTCACCGTCCAACGTTGCCCCTTTGATTGAAAATTTATCTAACTTGTTCACCTATAATGGACCTACACCTGTCCAAGATTATACAGTGGAACAGTCGTAGCATTATTAATAAAAAAACGGAATTGTCACATATTTTAAATAAATTCGAACCATGTGCGGTTGCTATTTGTGAGACATGGCTTAAGCCACTGTTCACATTTAGAATTCCTGGATATGTTTGTCTGAGAACAGACAGAAGTGATGGGTTTGGCGGAGTTGCCTTACTCATAAAGAATTCTTTTCCTGTAAATAATTTTCCTCTTCCCCCTCTTAGCGACGATATATCGGCTGTCGCTGCTATTGTAAATAACATTTGTTTAGTCTGTATATATTTTTCTCGTCCTACTGTAAATATTTTATCGGAAGTTAGTAATTTGTTATCGGTTTTACCTAAGCCATTCCTAATTATGGGAGACTTTAACTCCCATCATCAGTCTTGGGGTAGCTCTATTTCTAACTTTTATGGAGAGAAACTTTTGGACATCCTGGATTCTCATAATCTGTGTATCTTAAACACCGGCCTTCCAACTCGCCTCACAAGTCCAGATGAGGGGTTGAGTGCTCCTGATCTTTCAATTTGCACACCTGATATAGCATCTATTTTATCTTGGTCTCGTTTGTCTTCTGTCCATAGTAGTGATCATTATCCGCTAGTTATTTCATTTCCATATAAGAAATCTGTAACTAATATTCCAAAACCACGTATAAAGTATAGATTAGATAATGCAGACTGGGATTCATATAGAAGTTCTGTAGAGCAAAAAATTCTTGAACTTGCTGATTCTTTTCCAGTACAGGATCCCCAATTATTATCTGAAAAATTTACAAGCATTTTAATAGAGGTCGCAGAGGTTACTTTCCCTATTAAAAATGGAGCATTGGGCAAGATTCCTTCCCCTCCCTGGTGGGATGCTGAATGTACTCAGGCTGTTAAAAACAGAAAAGCAGCAGAGGAAAATTATTCTTGTGGTATGACTACAGAAAATTTCGAGGTATATCTAGAAGTAGCTCGTGCTTCTCGTAAACTGCTTAGACGAAAGAAATTCGAAGGCTGGCAGAAATTTTGTGCCTCTATCTGTCCAGATGTTAACTGTTCTATTGTGTGGCGTAATATTAGGCGCTTCAGGTCTGCATTTAGTGAATCTTCAACTTCGAAATTGCCACCAGTCTTGGCTAATCAATTTATGGATAACTTAGCCCCTCCTTCAGCTCCAGAACAGAGTTCTTTTCTTCATGCTCCTCCTTTACCTATGTGTGACTCTGAGCTTAACTCCCTGTTTTCACTAGGCGAGTTGAAGGGTGTTCTTTCACATGTCAAAGATTCAGCTCCTGGTGAAGATGGTATACCCTATTCTTTTATAGCTAATCTTTCAGACTCTGCCTTATCTGTTTATTTAAATCTTATTAATACTGTGATGATATCTGGCAATATTCCTCCAAGCTGGAAATCTCAAACCATTATCCCCATATTGAAACCAAACAAGCCTTCTTGTAATGCCACCTCTTATCGTCCTATTGCACTTTCATCAGTTCTTGCCAAAATTACTGAGCATCTTGTTAAGATTCGTTTGGAGTGGTTCGTAGAAAGCAGAAACTTACTAGCTTCATCTCAGTTTGGGTTTAGGAAGGGTAAGAGCACACTAGATAGCCTTAGTGTATTCACTTCAAATATTCGTTTAGCTTTCTCTTGTAATAAATCTGTAATCGCAGCATTCCTTGATATTAGCTCAGCTTATGATAATGTTTTAGTATCAGTTCTGAAACAAAAACTTCAATCATTGAAAGTTCCATCAATGATGACAAATTTTATTATTAATATGCTCTCTGAAAGGTCTATTAATCTGTACCTTGATGATGAGTCCAAGTTAACTCGATTAGTATGGAAAGGCCTTCCTCAAGGTTCTGTACTTAGTCCACTTCTTTATAATATTTACACCTATGATTTAGAATCTTCCCTTAATGAATCAGTACAAATTCTTCAATATGCAGATGATTTACTTTTTTATATTTCTGGAAATTCTGTTCAGGAAATGTGCACTTCTTTAACCTCCTCTTTGTGTTTGTTAAAATCTTGGCTAGGAAATAATGGTCTAGAACTTTCAGTTGATAAGAGCAGCATTGTATTGTTTACTAGAATGCGTAAACCTCCTTCAGTCAATGTCCAGTTTAACAACATCTCCATGCCTATTAAAAATCAAGTAAAATTTTTAGGTGTTATTTTGGATTCACATCTTACAGGGCTTCCACACTGTGAGTACATAGCAGCTAAATGTGAGCGCAATATAAACATCATCAGATGTCTATCTGGTGTTTGGTGGGGTGCTCATCCTTTTTCATTAAAATTAATGTACAATACTCTAATTCGAAGTGTATTAGATTATGGGACCTTTTTGCTGGAGCCTGGCAGTGCTGCTGGGTTGAAAAAATTGGATGGTGTACAGTCTAAGGCATTGAGAGTAATTTCAGGTGCAATGAGATCTAGCCCTATCAACTGTCTACAAGTGGAATGCGGAGACCCTCCCCTACATTTGCGAAGACAGTTTCTAGCAGACCGATTCTTATTCAGATGCTTACAATTAGCTAACCACCCTTTAAAATCTATAGTTTCCCGGCTGTCCTATGAAGTTGTTTCTTCAGTTTATTGGAGAAATAAAGCTACCCCTTGCTTGGTAAAAAGTTTAACAAAATTTAATTCAGTTGAAGCTCCCTGTCATAATTCTCAACTTCTTCCAATATTTCACTGTAAATACAATGCTTTAATTTTATCCCCAAACATTCACTTTAACCTAAATATCTACAAAAATGACACATGTCAAAATCAAAACCATGGTGGTATAACTTAGAAGAAAAGGGGTGAATTATAAACCAACAAATTTACATACGTCAGTAGATTAGTGTCTTTACTTCTATCTGTCAAAATATTTCATTTAGTCGGATTATAATCCTAGAGTTGCATGTTCCGACCGCTAGTTGGTGCTTTGTTCAATTTTAAATATTTCACAAAATGTATAAACTATGTATTTTAAATATTTAATGATATTTAACAATGTTATTTTTTTTATTTAAGGGCATTTTTAACTTTTCTAATATAATTTAACTCTTGACAAAAAAATTACTTGAACACTAAAATAATATTTTCTTCGTAAAACGGAATAGATAGATGCACATTTTTTTTATTTTAATTATTATGGCCTGGTTGCTAAGACCTTTAAGCCAAGTCATTTATTTGTTATATTATATGTGAGTAGTTTTATGGCCTGGTTGCTTAGACCCTCCAGCCAAGTCTTTAGTTTACTCACCCTAGTAAAGTGATGGAAACTTTACCAGGTTTTTGAGCGGATGATGAGAAAATACGAGTCACGTTTTTCAACTTTGTACCATTTACCCACACTTGTACACGTTAACGAGCACTTAACATTTAATAATCCACCATTATTACACATTAACACTCGAAGAAACACAAATTTAGATAATACAAAATCCACAACACGATCTTTCCGAATTTTCCCGCCAACCCATAGATGCACATCAGTAAAGTACAGTGTTGCCAATGCTACGGAAATTATCGTGTTCTACGGTTTTCAGGCCAAAAAAATACAAAATCCACGGCCTATGGCTATAACCCCATGGCCGTAGCAAAATCTACGGCTTTCAGCAAGTTTGACGGTAATCATGTTTTTGATCAATATATCATTGCATGTATCCAACCAAATACATTTTGTGTGTGTTCATCTTTCTTTGTGAATTCTAATTCTAACCTTGCAAAGTTATCTGTTATATGGACGGGGATTTCCCGATTAGAATTCCCGTTGAAAATTAAATGTTGTCATACCTACTGTTTTTCAAACCAAAAAAGAGTAATTGATGATCAATTAATTTTGCATAAAAAACATAAAAACAGCACCATTTGGCTGATTTTGAAATGTACTTCATTTTTGCCATAGAAATCAAAATAATATAAGGTAATAGAAATGGTAAAAGTGCGTGAACTTGTCGCCGCGTACAGGTGTCTCATAAGAGCCCAGTGCGTGAATCGTTTGCTTGATCACCAGTGCTGTTTTGAAAGAAAAGAAAGAAAGAAAGAAAAATATTTATTTGACACAACTGAGACACATACAAAAGAAATATACATGAACAAGAAATAGATATAGTGAAGAAGTAACAAAGCGAGGAAAAAAGTCATTGACAGTCATGCGCCATGTGTGTCTCAAAATTGTGACAAATGGGTGTCCAGCTCAGCATATTGCCAGGTTATTAAACCTGACGCTGGTATTCTGCTGGATCCCTGTTTTGGACGCAGAGTCACTAAAGTTATATTTTGTCGCATATCTAAGGGACTTTACTCATGGCGCGACTAGACGCAGAATTGCATCGATTACCGATATCGGTCAGATATCGCAACAACATGTGTTCGAAGAAAATGTATTGAAAATCGCAAATGTCTTCAGACAAGATCGCATGGATTGACGATATCGCTTACAGATCTGCTCGATATCGAATTGCATGAACGTTCTAATGATCTGCGATCCTATTTCAAATAAATGTACGTGGGCGTGCGAGCGATGGCACTTGTTTCGACTTGCATGCGATTCTCTGTACGGGATATCGATGAGCGACTTCTGTTTCGCAACAAGTAATCTGTTGGAAATATTTTTGGTATCAATTAGAACGTACGTACAACTCGAGTCGACAATCGATGCGATATCGCTCGCATCGCATTGCGTCATGAGTAAAGTCCCTAACAGTGAAATTGTTTTAGGCTTAATTTACTTTGTATATTGAATGCTGGAAATATGGTGGGCGTAATTGCGTATCTATGTGTTGGTGGCGGAAAACCGGCGACATGCGTTCCGGAAGAAAAAGACATTAGATATCATTTCTATTACCTTATGATTTAAATTTCTATGATTACGGCCAACCGTTAATTCTTTTTCCATACAAATACGGCTTTTCTACTGAACGTGCACGGCCGCCTAAAGACTTGCATTGGCAACACCGGTAAAGTATAACCTAGTGATGCGACTCGAGTCCGATTTTGCCAGTCGAGTCATTCGAGTCATATTACAGTTTTACTCGAGTACCACTCGAGTGGTCGAGTCACTCAAGTAGTTCACGAGTCACTCGGTCACTCACCTCACTCGATTCACTTGTCACAATCTTTGAATTTATTAAGTTTCTTTGTATTTAAGTGGATGTTTTCCTCGTATATGTGTAATCAGCTTTGTTGTATTACCAATTGTTTTTACACATTTTACAAATCACTTTTTTTTCTTTCGAAATAATTCCACACTAGTGACTTTGTTGGAGCTGCTGTATTATCGTCACTCATTTTGAAACAAAACAATCACTTTTATAAACAATTTCTATCTTATTTACGTTTATGAACGTCGATAATTCATTCAACACAACAGTTCACTTGAGTTCACTACACGCAAAAAGTGCAAACAAGTGTGACAACAACGGGTCTTCTTCTCAGCGCCCCGCAAGGGACGCGAGGAATCGGGCTCGGAGGTTGGGGGCCCCCTTTCCCGAACACGACAACAACGCACTTTAACGTATCTCTTTTAAAGAGCAGGTTTAAACCTGTTTGTCTCGGCGAATGGTGGGCGAGTGACTCGAGTCTACAGATGCAAAGCCGGTTAATAACGATTTTAACCTAACGGTAGCTTACGGTTCCTTTTGTTATTAACGGTTATTAACCACTTTTTCGGGTTACTACGGTTAGTAACATGTTTTCTTTTATCGAACCGAAATTTCACCTCGTGCAATTATTAGATAATGGATATACCTACTTTGTTTTATTGAAAATATTTTTAAAGGACAATACCCTCTAATGTATGGCACTTAGTCTACCCATCAACGACGACGTCTGTGGTCTGGTGGTTCGAGTGTCAGACTGCTGATCACGAGGTCGTGGGTTCGATTCCCACAGGACACAAATATTCATGTGATGATCATAAGTATTTGTGTTGGTCTGGGTGTTTCTTATGTATTATAAGTATGTATTTACAAAAAAAAAGTATATAAGTATTATATCCATTGTCTAGTACCCATAGCACAAGCTCTGCTTAGTTTGGGACTAGATGGTGCCGTGTAAAAATGTCCCAAAAATATTTATTTATTATATTTATATTTTATCAAAAGTTGATGTCGCACAACCAAACCCAGGGTATTTGAAGGACAATAAAATACTCTTTCCGTATAACTAATTGTTTAAAATAGGTACCAGTAATTCGCACTTTTTGGTACTTATTTAATATTTTGTAGTTAAGTTCGAAAAAAATTACTGATTCGAAGTGTGACAATAATAGGATATTCGCTATAAGTGCTTTATAGTGCTTGTCATTTATATAACATGTTGATAATTACATAATTGTATACGTGTTAGTTTTTACACAAAAATTGTAAAGCTGCTAGTGGTAGTAAAGTTCCTATTGGTTCGAGGAGCGGCCGTTCTGGTATGGAGTATAGAATATGGAGTATTCAATATTCACGCAAATAAAGAATTGAATTGGAGCATTGAAAGTAGCTGCTTTCATCATCATCATCATCGTCATCATCACCATCGTCATCATCGTTGTCATCTTCATCGTCACCATCATCATTGTCATCACCATCGTCATCATCGTCGTCATCTTCATTGTCATCATCATCATCATCGTCATCGTCATCGTCGTCATCATCATCACACATGACAACACTTCACACTTCCACTGCTCGCTACCAAACATACACAATCTACTTATATCTCTTATCTATTTATCAAATCAAATAAAATCAACCAAATTAAAAATAAAACAAAAATTAAATAAATTAAATATTAATTATTTAATAATAATAAATATTTTTTCTACATACTCTCTTTCTAGTTTAGTTTTTCGTATGATCAACTGTTTTCGATTATAATTTCTATAAATTAAAAAAAAAAAACAATAATATTTTTTATTAATTATTAATTTATTAGGTTTTCGCGATCACTGCACATTATTAATTAATTAATTAATTAAATCAAATCTTATCTATTTATTTGAGATATTTATTAATTTATTTATTGAATAAGTATTAATAATTAAAATAATAATAAAAATAGTAAAATTTACATTTGATTAACATTTATATTTGAGTAGCTACAATATTCGTAAACGAACGCATTAAAAATAAGTTAGAGGTGAAGCGTATTTACTGGAACAGGTTTTAAGACTAGGTTTCACTCAAGACGTCTCAAGACTAGGTATGTTATCGGCGTCCAAACGCGTATCGAGTATTTAGAAGTATTGACGACTATGGCGAGTCGTATACTCCAAAACGCACACAAACTTACTAATCCAACGGACTCGCTTGACTCGGACGTGCTGAGAGACGCGAACGGAGACGCGTTCGTTGGATGCATGTGTGAGTGAGGTGGAATCCGACCGATAATCAACCCTGCTACTCAATGATAAAGACTGTTTTTGATTACGTTATTTTTGATTGTTTATGTACCTATTTGTAAACCTAGTGTTTTTATGAATTAAAATAAATTGAATTAAATATTAGCTTTAAAAAGCTAACAATCATAAGCCTTATCATATTATGTACCTATTATGTAGGAAAAAAGTGTACAATTTCGAAATTATTTAATTTATTATGTCTTGTTTTTTACATTTCAATAAAATAAATAAATTCAATGGGTTATGTTATTATTGCCAGAACATTGTCTAGATACTAGAATGAAAGCCTAGACTATGAAAACTTCTTCACGGGAAGAAGTATGCGTCTAGTGGTATAGACGCATACTTCTAAATACTCGTGGAACTAGTTTTTGGAACACGTATTTCCACGTACTCGTACTCGTAAGACTCAGTACGTATTTTGCCTAGTACGACTCACCTCTAAAATAAGTCATGCTTGAAAAACTGTTCAACATAACCACCCTTTTCACGTCGCAGTCGGATAAATAACCGTAGCTAACCGGCTGTTTATTGGTAGCTAACGGAAATTTTTGTTTAATAACGGTAGTCTACCGTTATTTTACAACTATACTCGAGTCCGAGTGAAATCGAGTCGATATTTTTTTCACTCGAGTACGGTTTTTTACGATGTGACTCGAGTAAAATTGGACTCGAGTCCCATCACTAAGTATAACCTGTCTGTGTTAGTGTTAATTTTACAAAGTATTTTCAAATATGTACAATTTTCGACTATCCGGCTACTGTTAATGACTTCGACGATACCGCTTTTCGTAACTGCACTGGGAAACTATTGGATTTTGGCGGAATTGCTACCACAGAGTACTTTTGTATATTATGAAAAAAGCTACTCCTGAACGACTGTTTGGATCATTGCAGTGCTGCAGTGTTTTGATTCTGATATTTCTTAATATGTCGACCAGAAAGTGGTGCGTTCGAAGCTGCATAACTCGTAAGTCAAGCTATGTTTTCATTATTGCACTAGGTACATAAATATTTCCCTCAGCAATTTCCTACTTGTATATCAGATTCCTGAATTGCGTTCCACTAGTCTGTGACCAATCTTTTAAAAGGCAATAAAAATAAATAAGATTGCCTGTAATTTTTTTGTCTGTTTGTTATACCATCACTCTGTAATGTTTTGCTTAAGTGCGGAATAGGAACCAACCTTCGCAAAAATATATTTTAATGATTATAATAGTGATGCAATACAGAAACTAAAATGTGAGTCATTCATCACTGGGGCTACATGAATTATGGCCCACTCCCCCTTTCAGCAGTGATTTTATAAAAATATTACTTAAGTATTTATATTTTTATACTTGTTTCAGGTTATCAGTCATTAAGAAGGAAACCTTTACAAGAGTTAACAAACTGTACTGGCCCACATGGCTCTCACACCCAAGGACCTATAATTGATTCACTCTCAACATCGGTTAAAGAAATAAATAATTGTTTTTTAACGGTTTGTTTTATTTTCTACATACCTATAAAGGAAAATAATATAGTACATAGTTGGCAATCAAGGGTAACATGTTTATCCTTTATTTCCGATTATGTACTATAAAATTAAAACATAATAAGTACAGTAGACTGCAGAGACTATATATGCATGTATAGCTATATATAATAGCAAAAGTTGCCTGTTCCGACCACCAGGCGGTGCCACTGTGCTACATCTTTAGAGTGATCACTCTATCTCATATATACAAATGTACTCTGTGATCAAAACTTCAATTACATTATGGATAGGGACTGGGGGGGATACCATCATATTTTTTCGGATTCATCCAAGCATGGGCACAATAGTTGTGTGGGGGTTGGTGTATACCACCCACGTTACAATGTGGTACAGAAGATTAAACTTCCTCCTGAAACATCAGTATTTACGGGGGAATGCTTTGGTTTATTTAAAGCAGTTGAATATATTTTAGTCATGGGGTTACAAAACGCAATTATTTTTACTGATGCAATGAGTGCCTTGCAAGCCTTAGCTAGATTTCCTTTTTATTCACAAAATCCATATATAGTTTTTGAAACTCGGTGTCTACTTTTACAGTGTTCTTTGAAGGGGTTTTCTGTGTATTTTGCTTGGATACCTTCTCATTGTGGTATTTTGGGTAATGTAAGAGCAGATCAATTGGCTAACGAGGCTGTGAGTTGTGGAGATGTATTCCCTTATAAAAACAGTTTTCAAGACCTGTCTGCGCTGCCCAGAATTCATTTACAGGAATCCTGGGGTGAGCTCTGGACAAAGCACTCAGAAAAGGGCCGATTTTACCGTTCAATTCAGCCTGATATCCCTACAAAACCATTGTTTTCTAAATTTAAATTCAGCAAAAAAATTACTTCTATCATTATACGTATGCGCTTGGGCCATGTGTGCACTCCGGCTCATCTGGCTAGACTTGGCATCGTGCAGAGTCCTGTGTGTGCCTGTGGCGCTGATGTGGGTGATTTGAATCACCTAATTTTTGCTTGCTCCCTGTATGACCACACCTCTCTTATCCAAAGTCTTGTGTCCCTCCAAGTTCCTTTTCCTACCTCTATTTCTTGTATCTTAGGTAATTGTAATATAGATATATACAAATCCATTGCCCATTTTATTGTAGATAACGATATTAAAATATAATTCTTGTGTAGATAATAATACATTAATTCACCATTATTTAGTTTTATTCAGTATAAAATGATATTTTTTTTATTTATATATTTTCATGTATTTTTTTGTGTTTCCTATAATAACTGATCTCCTTTTCCTTTTCCAAATTCCGATCCAATTTGTTTTTTCGCGTTTCGTTTCCTGTTTTTTATAATTTGTCGGTGGCTAAAAGCACGAAAAGTGCAAAGCCAGAAGAAAAAAAAAAAAAAAAAAAAAACCCTGATCGTAAGTATATCCTCCATTCAAACCGAACGAAAATGTTGCCAGATATCAGACTATTTCAATAAATAATCGGAATCGATTCTAAAGGTGGGTTCACAACGAGTCACACCAAATCGAGTAACAGTGTGACTCGATGGGAATTTTTTTCCCAACGTGTCACACTGTGACTCGTTGCAACCTTTTTTCCGGGACGATTCCCGACGAGTCCCACCTAGTGTAACAGTGTGACACGTTGGGAAAAAATATCCCAACGAGTCACACTGTTGCATACTATTATTACGATTCAGTCACCCACAATAATAATCATACGAAGCTTAGCTAGTTAAATCTATCCATCGTTATAAAAAAAGGGTTTTTCCATGCATTTCATTTTTTATATCGACCATATGAAAAACTTATACCGAAATTTTATAAATTGAAGATATTTGTTTAAAAAGAATTCAAATTAACTTTGTTTGCTTTTTTATATACCTAATTATCGGATGATATTTTCGCGGCGATGTCAACATTGTTGGATGATGTTTTCTCGGCGCTGGCAATACACTGCTGTGTACTAGTGATGCGACTCGAGTCCGATTTTGCCACTCGAGTCATTTTACAAGTTTACTCGAGTGGTTACGAATCACTCAATCACTCGAGTGGTCGAGTCACTCGAGTGGTTCTCGAGTCACTCGGTCACTCACCTCACTCACTCATAAACGTCGATAACTCATTCAACACAAAAGTTCACTTGAGTTCACTACACGCAACAAGTGCAAACAAGTGTGACAACAACGCACTTTAACTTATCTCTTTTAAAAAGCAGGTACAAACCTGTTTGTCTCAGGGAATGGTGGGCGAGTGACTCGAGTCCGAGTGAACTCGAGTCGATATTTTTTTCACTCGAGTGCGTTTTTTTACGATGTCACTCGAGTAAAATTGGACTCGAGTCGCATCACTACTGTGTACCTACAGTCAGTTAGTGTGCGTCAGCCTCAGTGCATGGATTGGTCCGCTAGCCAAAATGGCGGACGCCGAGCCAAGCGGCAGTTCAGTACAAAAGAATACATTTGTTTATATACAAAGAAACAGTGGGACTGTCCTTCTTCGTGGAGGACACCAATATTACGTCCGAAGAAGACACGAGAGTGGATTGGTAGTGTGGACGAACACAAAACGAAAGTTTTGTAAGGGGCTTCTGAGAATAAAAGTAAGTAATCTACCATTTTACTTTATCAAACCGCGGTTATTATATTATACTTATCGAATATTATTTAAACTGAAAATTTTATATAAAATATATACAATTTTAATACCTACAACCTGATCACAATATCTCTGTACCTCGATGCCTCACTCCTCTTTTACTCCTTCACCTCCCCGCGTTCGCCGGTCGCGTCAGAATCAGGCTTATATTCAGAGACGAATCTAAGGTTTATATTCAGAGACATGAACGTAAGACAGTAAAATACTACTCTTAGACGAGTGTAGCCTAAGCAGATCAGCATATTTCGTATTCAGAAACAAAGTTTGTGTAAAACTTACGTCGGTCTCACCTAAGAGTAGACTCTGTTGTCTATGGCAGATTTTAATTGGTCTATTATTGCCGTTTGCTAATCGTTAATAAATGTAACTGTTTGATTATTGCAAAATCTTTTATTTTCTAACCCTTATAATCTATTTATTGAGCACCTAGTCTTTAACGTTTCAAAAGTGGCTTTATTATTTGGTTTATTCGATAAAAACTTTTTTAATCTATTTAACTCAAGTATTTATAAAATACCCAGTACTATTTTTCATTTTACAGATAAGTATGACGCGATGGGATTTTTATTCCCATCGCGTCACACTGACTCGTTGCAACCTTTTTATCCAGAAGGGTTCCCAACGAGTCACACCCAGTGTATCAGTGTGACACGTTGGGAAAAAAAATCCCATCGAGTCACACTGTTACTCGATTTGGTGTGACTCGTTGGGAACCCACCATTCTAAATAGCGATACTTCTATGAATTCACTTTTACTGTGTTTCAGATACTATTATACTAGACTTATCTTGATTTCTTATTTTTTCTTTCCACAATTTGTATCTTTATATTTCAGTTCGCATGCGCTAAACCGTTAAAAATTAAAAAAAAAACACTCATATGACGTCAAATCAAAAGAAATTGCAAAACATATTTTTGAAATATTTTTGTACAGAAAAATAAGATGATTCTTTGCTTTAAAATACCTATGCATTTATTGTAAATATTGTTATCATCATCATCATTTCAGCCGTAAGACGTCCACTGCTGGACACAAGCCTCCCCCAAGCATATATTGGGGGGATATGCCATAATCGCCACGCTTGGCAGGCGGGTTGGCGATCGCAGTTGGTTGGTTAAATACTCAGAGAACGCTGCTGCCCATCCTCTGGTGAATCCCTTAGTCGCCTTTTACTACACCCATGAGAAGATATAGGGTGGTGCAATTCTTAATGTCCGGCAACACACGGAACAAAAAAAAAAAAAAAATTACGGATATATTGTTATAATCATTTTAAATTAACTGAAATATTACTTATGAAATCGATATTAATTAATACACCCAAAAACTTCAAAGCTTGCAATGTTATTATTTAAAAAATAAATTCGATTTCAAAAATCGAACAATATAATTATATCTTGCAACACCATACATGGTGTCTTGGATGTCCTTATGAGTGCGTTCAGTTATATCGCCCAACGATGCACGGAGCGTACTTATAAATCAGTTAAGGAGTTGGAAATAAAAAACTAATTAACAAAAACAAAAAACCCGACTGTGTGTAAAAATAACAGAAAAGATATAAACAAGACTTATCAACACGCAGTCGGAGGCTACGTATGTTTTTGGTCATGATTTACATAATAGTTCATAGGTAGCCTCCGCCTGCGTGTTGATAAGTCTTGTTTATATCTTTTCTGTTATTTTTACACGCAGTCGGGTTTTTTGTTTTTGTTAATTAATTTTTTTATTTGAATTTTTTTAGTTTTGTCATGTTTTATTTATCATACTATTAATGTTTTTTTTGAAAAGTCAAATTCATTTTTAACGTTGAATATTTTGTTGTTTTTTAGCATTTTTCATTCCAAATTACATTTAAACATATAAGTTGTATATATTTTTGTAAAGCATTTATAAAACCCTTTATTTTGATACCCCACTCGATAGTTTTTGACGGAAAAACATTTTTTTTGAAGAGGTAATATGGCGCCAAAAAGCGGCCATTTTAATTTTTAAAATTTTGATGTACCCAGTGTCACTCTCAGAATTAAGACGAATCTAACGACACCTCTCAATCTCAAATATATCAAGCCGTTTAGGCCACAGAGCGTGCCAAAGAAATATACATACATACACTCGAAAAACATAACCCTCCTTCTGGCGCAGTCGGGTAAAAATTAGATTTCTCTTAAAAAAGATTGAAAAAATTAAAATCGTTTGCAGAATAATAAAAGATAATTCTTGGTCTACAAAATAAGACTAAAACCGCCGTGACATAGCATTTTTTTTTTGAGGGGCCTTAGCTCCTAGGAGAATGGGCAATGTCCTTTCAGTAAGTTAATCTTAACTATTATAAAATTGTAAACGTCTGTTTGTTTGTTTGTTTGTTCCAGCATCACGCTAAAACGACTGGACCGATTTTGATGATTTTTTTTTTGTTTGAAAGCTGATGATCTGACTTAAAAACTAGTATGGGTTTTGAGAAAGAAAGAAAGAAAGAAAAAAAGAAAAAAATTAATTCGTGGGTTGCGTACTCACCCGACAGATCGAAGCTTCTATGCATTTGCACGAGCGGATAGTAATGTACGATGGAGTGGAGTGGAGTGGACAGGGGATGGGACTGGGGATGGGACTGGGGACGGGACAGGGGACGGGACAGTGGACGGGACAGGGGACGGAACATGGGACGGGAAATGGGACGGGACATGAGACGGGACATAGGACAGGACAGTGGGACGGCACATGGGACTGGACATAGGATGGGACATGGGACAGGACATGGGACATGGGACGGGACGATAGTGATATAGTGGGACAGTGGACAGTGGGATAGTAGGACAGTGGGACGGTGGGACGGTGGGACAGTGGGGCAGCGGGGCAGTGGGGCAGTGGACCAGTGGGGCAGTGGGGTAGCAGGGTAGCGGGGCAGTGGGGTTGTGGGGCAGCGGGGCAGCGAGGCAGTGGGGCAGCGCGGCAGCGGGGCAGCGAGGCAGTGGGGCAGCGCGGCAGCGTGCCAACGGGGCAGCGGGGCTTTGGGGTACCGGGGCAGCGGGGCAGTGGGGTAGTGGGGCAGCGGGGCAGCGGGGCAGTGGGGCAGCGCAGCGGGGCATCGGGGTAGCGGGGCAGTAGGGGAGTGGGGCAGCAGGGCAGGCAGTGGGGCAGTGGGATATCGGTGCAGTGGGGCAGTGGGGTAGCTGGGCAGTGGGTTACCGGGGCAGCGGAGCAGTGGGATAGTGGGGCAGCGGGGCAGTAGGGCAGCGGGACAGAGGGCAGCGGGCCAGTGGGGCAGCGAGGCAGGCTATGGGGCAGTGGGATAGTTGTGCAGCGGGGCCACTGCCCCACTGGGCAGTGGGATAGTGGGGCAGCGGGGCAGCGTGGCAGCGGAGTAGCGGGGCAGTGGAGCGGGGCTGTGGGGCAGCGGGACAGAGGGGCAGTGGGGAAGCGGGGCAGTGGGGCTGCGGGGCAGTCTGTGGGGCAATGGTATAGAGGTGCAGTGGGGCAGTGTGTCAGTGAGGTAGTGGGGCAGCGGGTCAGTGGGGCAGCGGGGCAGCGGGGCAACGGGGCAGTGTGGTAGTTGGGCAGTGGGGTAGCGGGCAGTGGGATAGTGGGGCAGCGGGGCAGTGGGGCATCGGGACAGAGGGGCAGCGGGGAAGTGGGGCAGCGGGGCTGGCTGTGGGGCAGTGGTATAGTGGTGCAACGGGGCAGTGGGGCAGCGGGGTTGTGGGGTAGCGGGGCAGTGGTGTAGTGGGGCAGCGGGGCAGTGGGGCAGCGGGGCAGTGGGGTAGCGGGGCAGCGGGGCAGTGGGTGGCAGCGGGGCAGGCAGTGGGGCAGTGGGATAGTAGGGCAGCGGGGCAGAGGGGCAGCTGGGCAGCGGGGCAGTGGGGCAGTGGGGCAGCGGGGCAGTGGGGCAGTGGGGAAGCGGGGCAGTGGGATAGTGGGGCTGCGGGGCAGTGGGTTAGCGGGGCAGTGGGGCAGCGGGGCAGTGGGGCAGCGGGGCAGCAGGGCAGTGGGGCAGCTGTGCAGCGGGACAGTGGGACAGTGGAATGGACTGGACTGGACTGACGTGGGTTAGCAGAATTTAACGCGAGCGGAGCCGCGGGTAAAAGCTAGTTATTAATAAAAACAATGCAAACAGACGTGTGGTTGGTGGTACCCGCGTAAGAAAGAGATGCAAATATGAAAGACATCAACGCGAAGTGTTGCACATTTGGTGAACTCTCATAAATTAAATCAGTTTCTTTGGGGTATCAGGTTGATGGATGGTACCACAGATAATGTAATGGTGGTACCGGAACCCTTAGTGCGCGAGTCTAACTCGCACTTGGCCGGTTTTTTTACTCCAGGGGACCATCGACCTTAGTATTTGATATTAATTTCAGCTTCATACCTCTAGCCCTCTACCAGTTGCTGATAAAAAAAGATCTTGACTGACGGACAGATAGGCAGAAGGACAACTAAGTGATCCTCTAAGGCAGCGGTTCTCAAACTTTTTTGGTCACGGAACCCTTTTGACAAGCAAAATACTTGACGGAACCCTACAATAAAACAATAGTTTTTAAAAGTGTATTCTTTATTATATAAGCATAATAAAAGTACAATGTAACAGTTACTAATTATTACTTACTTTAACCACATGCCAAGTACAATAATAGAAGATATTAAAAATGAAAAAATCTTAACTAATGGGAGGTATGAAACTGTTTTTTATTTTTCATCAATTGGTTGATATCAGGTTTGATAGAAGACATTTGAAGTCTCATATCAGGTTCGGCGTCCAGTCTATTGCGATATTTTGTTTTCGTGGCTGCATAGGTTGAGAATCCTGTTTCGCACAAATATGTTGTTGGGAACGGGAGAAGAATATTCAGAGCCATTCTGCCAAGCATTGGATATTCATCACGGATTCTGAACCAAAAATCGTTGAGAGGCGTCGTTTTGAACAGTGACTCCATACTTGTGTCTGATGACATTTCTAAAAGAGATTCATATATCTCGTTTGACATACTTTCGGGCTTTTGCAAGTTGGGTAAAAAAGGATTACGAATCCATGAATTCAGCTTCATTTTTGTATTATGTTCTTCGGGAAAATACTTTACAAAAGATGCGCGCATCGAAGTGAGATATTGGACCAATTCTTCAAACACATCATCTTGAAACATTTCAGAGTCGTTATCGCTAACAAACTCACTGAGTGACGTAAAGCTTTCTATTTCTCTCTTACCAACGCAAATAATCCAAAAATCTAATTTTCTTTTGAAGGCAGTTATTTTGTTATAGGCCTGGAACACTGTTGTCTGTTTACCATGCAATGATAAATTCAATTCGTTCAGTTTTTGAAAGATATCCGCCATAAAAGACAATCGGAACAACCAAGTTTTATCATACAAACGGTCTTTCAAATTAAAAGAAACTGTATCTGCTGAAAGAAACATTTGTAACTCGGCTCTAAGTTCAAATAGCCTTGTTAAAGTTTTACCCCGAGACAGCCATCGCACTTCTGTATGGAGCAGCAGTGTTTTATGTTTGCTGCCATAATCTTCACACAATAATGAGAACAATCGGGATTGTAGTGGTCGTGATTTGATAAAATTAATTATTTTTACCGCTTCATCCATAACTAATTTTAGATTTGACGGCATTTGCTTCATCGCAAGTGCTTGTCTATGCAGAATACAATGGCTGGAACTACAATTAGGCGCTTTACTTTTTATTCGTGATACTGCTCCTGCTGTTTTACCTGTCATCGCCTTGGCCCCATCTGTACAAATGTCAATGCAATCGTTCCAACTAAGATTATTTTCTTTAAAAAATATGTTTATTTTATTAAAAATTTCTTCCCCGGTAGTGTTTGTGGGCAGCGGTGAACACATAAGCATGTCTTCTTCAAAAGAACGTTCATATGGATATCTCACGATAACCAGCAAGATAGCCAGACCAGTGACATCAGTTGACTCATCCATTTGCAAGGCGAATCGTGTTTTTTGTAGACGTGCAACTAGTTCTTGTTTGACGTAGCTTGCCAGATCATGGATTCGCCGTGAAACAGTATCGTTTGATAGCGGTACAGTAGAAAGATGCTTTGCAGATTTTTCATCGAGCATACATTTTGTTATGTCTAACACACATGGCTTTATTAAATTCTCAGCGATAGTGTGCGCTTCACCTGCTTGTGCAATGCGATAGCTAACTAAATATGATGCCTCCGTGGCCTTTTCATTGATAGTTTGTGTTACATGCATCATATTTTTTTGACTTTCCAATAACTGTTCTTTTTTACGAACAAAAAATTCTTTATTCTTGTCTTTAGACTCGGGGTGTACAGTTTCTAAATGTCTGCGTAATTTGGCAGGTGCCATGGAACTATTAGGAAGCAGTTTACTACATAACATGCAGAGAGGTGAGCCGTTGGAATCAACAAATCCGAAACTGATATATGATTCATCATACTTCCTTTTTTTCGTCTTTGAAACCGTGGAGCTTGACGTCGTGGCATCATCGTCTGGATCGGTAATTGCTGTATTCTCCGCGCGTACTGCTTTTGAACATTCAGCGTCATTAGAAGATGTCGTTGCAACACGTTTAACACCTTTAAGCCAACGTTCCATTCTTCTTTATTAATAATGTTACACGTCAGGATGGTAGGGTCAAAATAATGCACAATCGTTACTGCGTTTATGAGACAAAGTTTAGTCCAAAGAAGAAATGTACAAAACTGATACAATCAGAATACAGCGGGCAGTAGAACTTACAAGAAGGCAGCAGGCTAGCCAGCTTGTAAGTAGGTAGGTACGAACTTATCGCTCCGAACGCTAATCGTCAACTGACTGACGAGGCGCGACTTTTTTTATATAATAGCGCTTTTATACTTAGTCCTAGACTCGAACTCGAACATTCTCAAAAATACTCGAGTCGGCGCCTTTGATAAACAAAAAGCGGAAATAAAAATATAAATACAAAAAAATGCGTTGTAAACAATCTCGACTTTATGCTTTTGAAGATAGAGCCGAAAGTCGCTTGTTCACAACTATAGCGTCTAATTCAGAGGCGGCTTTTATCAAAGGGACTGCGCGCTCACAAGTATACGCGCGGCGGGCGGATTCAAAACGTTCGACCAGTGACCAGAGAGAGGTGTTTTGTTTTTTTTTTCTAAATTCTTGCGGAACCCCTACAGGGGTATCGCGGAACCCTAGGGTTCCGCGGAACACACTTAGAGTACCGCTGCTCTAAGGTCTAATAACACCCGTATTCAAGAACAACCCTTATGTAAGTGTATTCGTTCTCACTGCAAAGTATCTGATTTCTCACAGTGTCTGAGATGTCCATAGACTCGTTTCATAGACAACACTTAAGTATTTCATCACTCAATGATCGCATAGGGACGAATTCAGCATTTTGATTGGTCGGTTCCGGGACTAGCTTCAGGTAGTCATTTAAACATGTGTAGATTTTTGAAACTTTGGTTTTGTTGCGTGCGCTCCTTGCAGTAAAATTTTTGTAGGTACCTGCTACAGTTTTTGAATATGAGAATATAATATATGAATAAAAGAAGAATATGTAAATAATATATTTGAATAAAATGGATTTAAAATAAAATAAATAAAATAAAATGGAAATAACATCTCCGGATAAAATGGAAATAAAATAAATAAAAATACCATGTAATGGAAATTACATCTCCATATAAAATAAAATAAAATAACTGAATGAAATGAAAAATTCCATCTCCGGAAAAAATGGGTAAAATATAAAATAATAAAAATAAATGAAACAGGAAATGACATCCCCGGATGTAACTGAAATAAAATAAAATGGCAATTAAGTACATCATTCTTCCTGTTTCGGAAAACTTCTGCAAAATAAAAATAAAGTTATAGGTATATATTTTTAATCTATACTATAATAAAACTGTAAAGGTCGAAAAGTATGTACATTGAGTTTTTTTTCGCGAAAACCGGCTAGGGGGACTAGAAATAAGCTATAGAACACGAATCAATCGTTTAAAAATTTATGTCTGTCTGTTTGTTACCTCATCACGTGAAAACGGCTGAACGGATCGTAATGAAACTTAGCATTTGTATTTGTATTAGTCTAACTTAAAATATAGGGTATGTTTTATCTGAATCGGTTGAGTAGATCCAGCGATACAGCTTGACCCCTCTATTGTATTAAGTTGCATACAAAGTAGAGGTCATGATTGTTGGTTGGATGCAGGTTACAGGTTCCTAAAAATACAACTGGATTCTATTAGTATTATAGAAAAT
The DNA here is from genome assembly GCA_949699075.1 of Asteroscopus sphinx. NCBI lineage: Eukaryota > Metazoa > Arthropoda > Insecta > Lepidoptera > Noctuidae > Asteroscopus > Asteroscopus sphinx. The sequence continues at coordinate 34,272,652 of OX453003.1, forward strand.
ATAGAATAACATAACATAGCCCATCACTGTCCCGCTGCTGGGCATGGCCCTCTTCTTGGAATGAGAAGAGTTAAGGAACTGGATATTGTTAGTGTAATAGATTATCATAACATAATCAGCTCATTACCTACTGCCCCACTGCTGGGCACGGACCTCTTCTCGCAACGAGAAGAGTTAAGAAAATATAGAATAACATAACGTAGTCAACCCATTACTGTCCCACTACTGGGTATGGCCCTCTTCTCAAAATGAGAAGAGTTAATGAACTGGATATTATTAGTATTCTAGAATAACATAACATTACCAGCCCATTACAGTCCCACTGCTAGACACGGGCCTCTTCTCAGCATAAGAAGAGATGTGGTTAGTGTTATAGAATAACATAATCAGCCCAATTACTTCCCACTGCTGGGCATGAGCGTCTTCTCAGAATGAGGGAGTTTAGGGCTAATTCCATGAAATTCCATCACCTTAGCCGGTTGGTTGTAAAAACAAAATATAGTATGGTCGGTAAATAGTGTAATCGGCTGTGTAGGCGCTTATATGTATACATTTGAAGATATTGTGTTCATAATTATGACACGATGTTATTTTCCGACATCCACGCGGACGGAGTCGCGGGCACAGCTAGTTCTAAATAAATATCAATTCATCTAAATAATTATTAAATTCCTCGTCACCATAATACTATTTTTTATTAAACTAACAGAAATACGCAACAGGAAACAACAACAATGTTATATTATTTCGAGATTATGAATTCGCCTACACTATGCGTTCCGTAAAGTAGCTAGCGGGTAACCTTAGCTAAGGGTGCACTTTACTAGTTGCATAGTGTCGCTCAACACTCAAGTAAGGTTTATGAAACGAAATTTCGTCCACTGTGGGTTGTGTAGGTTAGAGCCTACTGTGCGTTCTCATAGTATCGTTCTTGAATACGGGTGTCAGGGTTCCGTTTTTTTTCCTTTTGAGGTACGGAACACTTAAAAGGATCTGATGACCATTCATCACAACAGCTATTATATTGATAACTCTAATAGATTTTAAAGTAATAAAAGAAGCTGTAATTATTACACAATATATATCAATGATTTATTTTGTGCACTTACAACAGTAGGCTGAGGCTGAGTTGATGATGATGACTTACAACAGTACGTGTACATACCTATAACTAAAATAACAATGAATATTCAACATAAACTACTTAACAATAATGCTAAAGGTCTGTGAAACAAGTTGTCTACAGTCTGACTGAACCCGCCTCCTGGATATCCTTCTGTTTATGAGTGCCATCACAGAATGGCCTATTTTTTGTTTGTTTACAGTTACACAGCCAATAATCTTTTGTCTTCTCCACAGTAAATCTTACAGGCCTGAAAAGAAGAAATCAAGGGATTAGTTACTTGAATGTTAGTGTTTAAGTACTATGATGTTACTAGCTCCGAATACAACATGTTATTAATACCAGGCCCCTCAGAAAGTATTGCGAAAAAAAGTTTTTATATATGGGAGACTGGCCAGTTATAATGTTTTTCGAAAATATGATTATTTATAAGTAAAAATAAGTAAGTTCCAATTTCAAAATTTCCCTCCACATTTTTTGCGAGTTAATTCAAAGTATTGTGTCTCACTGAAATATGGATCTGCGCCGGGAACATTTTAGAGCTATGATTTTATACGATTTCAAGTGTCGCCTGAAACCGGATGAATCGTACGATAGACTTCAAATGGCATTCATGGATGAAGGCCCTTCCAAGGCAACCGTGTATCGTTGGTATAACGAATTCAAGCGCGGTCGACCAACTTTGGGGGATGACGAAAGAAGCGGTCGCCCTTTGACGGCTGTTACCGAAGAAAACGTGCTAGCAGTGAAAAATTTAATCCAAGACAATAGGCGAATTACATATCAGGAGATTCAACACATATTGAAGATTGGATCGGGAAGCGTTCACGAGATTCTACACAGCCATCTTCGCGTGAGGACGATAGTATCACGCTGGGTGCCGCACAACCTCACCGATGCTCAGAAGCAGGCCCGGGTGGAATGGTGCCGTGATATGCTTAACAAATTTGAAGCAGGCTCGTCTCGGCGTGTTTACGACATCGTTACAGGTGATGAGTCCTGGATTTATCAATACGACCCAGAAACCAAGCGCCAGTCGACTGTTTGGGTGTTTCAAAATGAGCCAACGCCTACCAAAGTGAAGCGATCTAGAAGCGGGGGTAAGATTTTGATCGCTAGCTTTTTTAATTTGACTGGCCACTTGGTATCAATTCCCTTACGGGATCAAAGAAGCATTAATGCCGAATGGTATACTACCAAATGTTTGCCAGAAGTTTTCTCTGTTATAAGCAACAAGCGACCAAACACAGGGCTCCGCGGGCTACTGCTCCACCACGACGATGCACCTGCGCACACCGCACTCAAAACGAGGGACTTCCTGGACAGCACGCCAGTCAAACTCCTGGGTCACCCTCCTTACAGCCCTGATCTAGCACCGTGTGACTTCTTTTTATTCCCAAAAATAAAAAATCAGCTCAAAGGGATACAATTTTCGTCGCCGGAAGATGCGCTGGCTGCGTCCGAGCAGGCTGTAAACGAGGTGTCTGCGGCGGACTGGAAAAAGTGTTTTGAAAACTGGTTTAGGCGCATGAATCTTTGTATAGAGGCTGGTGGAAAGTACTTTGAAAAGATTTGATAAAAATATATGTACGTATAGAACAATTTTTTTTAGTTTCGCAAAACTTTCTGAGTGTCCCACGTATATGTACTACCTACCTAAATAAACTTTAATAGAAAAAAAACCTATATTTTCTCGATCACTTCACATTATAATAAAACAAGTTGAACCGGATTACATAGCGTATATTATTTAAATTGAATTTCCTGACGTTTAGAAAGCTTTTCAGCAAATTGCAGGGTTCGTGGTCGCAGGAAGACCAAGATGACAAGCGTCTTTAGTATAGACGCTCTATCTTCAAAACGGTAATACATGCTAGCGTCAAACTTGGTCTGCATACTATCACAGAATATCTAATAGTACTAACGTACAGAACGGCCACTCACTGCCCCCCGCCAATTTGAGTTCCTCACCCGCGCCCCGCACGTGCTCGCAGTTTGGCGGCAAGTTGGACTGCAATATTCAATGGATGTCAATCGCCTGTCGAGTATGTCACGCAATATATTTTTTGGTGTTTATAGTTGTATTTTAACTGAAAATGGTAGTGTATTGTGCTTTACGCGGATGTGTGTCTACATCTAGACAAGGAAACAGAAGATTTTTTCGATTTCCGAAGGATGAAATAAGGTAAGCCACAAAAAAAACCTTTATAGGTAGAACTACAGAACAGCGAGCATTTCATTTTACAATTAAACGATTTTTTTGTACTTTGCCAGTTATGACAAATAGAAAAAAAAAATTTGCTTGTAATGCTTGAAAGCAGATTCCTTTGAGTACCTATTTATTGTATTTTATTAAAGTTAGGTATCTACTTACCGCGAGAGTTTAATTTTACAACTATAGTGAGAGATTGTTTACTGTAAAATTACGTACTTATGATAAGAGAGGAATGAATAATTACAAATTGTAATGCTTGCAAAACAAAACTTTTTTTGAGATTCCGTATTTTCAATGGCATACGGTTCAATAACCGCCAATTTAAATCGTATAGGCGTAAATTTTTCAGAGTGTGTAATATATAATTTATTTAATAATTTATTAGTTTTTCGCGATCACTACACATTAAAATAAAATAAATTTTACTGGATTACATCGTCAGATACAACCGATGCAATTTACGCGATGTAATCCGGTTAAACTTGTTTTATTATAATGTATAATTTCTATGGCAATAATATTACACCGTGGCCCAAAATAACGTTGACAAAATTAAAATACTAATATTTCAGAAATGGAATACTTTGCCTCCTCTTTTGTTTTTCTTAATTGTTAACTCATTCTTTGGCGTCATTTTAACATTATTTGTTAGCTAAAAATAAATAAATAAAAAACATATTTCACTGTGTCAGTGCAACATGAAGCCATAATTTCATTGCATGAGCGTCGAAAAAGGCAGTGCGAAATCGCAAAAATCTTAGTGTTAGTTGTCAGTTACTTTCTTCGGCAATTAAACGCTATAATGAGCTCGGTAACATCGGAGACCATCCTAGGAGAGGACGCAAGACAACTGTAGAACTTCTAGGAACCGACACATTATCAAACAAAGATTAGTTCGTAATCCACAGACCAAGGTGAGGAAAATGTCGCGAGACTTGGGGATTAGTCGCTCCACCATACAGCGTATAGTAAAACGTGATCTACAATTGATACCATATAAACTCAGAAAATCACAATTGCTTACGGACAAAGACAAAAAAGTTTGTCTTGAGAGATGTCGTTTGCTTAAACAACGATCCGCAGCGTCAAATTGAAAAAATATCGTCATTTCAAACGAAAATTTATTTATGATAGAACAAACCCATAACCACCGAAATGTCAGGATCTGGTCTTCCACTCGTCCTGGAGCTGCTGTAATTGTACCACATCACCAAAACGCAGAAACTGTTATGGTTTGAGGTGCGATTTGCGTCACTGCCAAAACTCCCCTAGTTTTTGTAGAAAAGGGGATCAAAATCAACCAAGAAAACGACCGACGAGTCATTCTTGAAAATGTGCTTCTTCCTTGGAGTCAACAGCACTTTGATGACCGTCCATGGATATTTCATCAAAACTCTGCTCCAGCTCACAGGGCCTTAAGTGTTCAACAGTGGTGCAAAGACAATTTCCCTGAATTTATCAGCTCGAAAGAATGACTGCCATACTCACCTGATCTAAATCCGATGGATTACAGTTTATGATCTATCTTAGAAGCAAGATTCTGTGCTACGCGTCATAGAAGTGTTGATGAGCTAAAGGCTACTATTACACGAGAGTGGGACAAAATATCTGTAGAGGAAGTGCGGAAAATTGATAATTTTTTTACCAAGCGTTTGTATCTGTATATTCGCGCTAAAGGAGGTTATTTTGAAGATAAATAGAGATTCTTGTGTAAAATTAGGTGTATTTTTATAATTAATAACCTTATTTAATTTACGCAAAAAACTTTATAAGATATTTGAAAAATCTCTTGTCAACGTTATTTTGGGCCAGCCTGTATAATACATTTTTTTGATTAATTAACTGTTTATATTATTTTCCAATATACATATATAATGATTGATATTATTTTAATAAGCTTCAGTAATGTGATTCAGTAGTACGAGATCTTTATGTAACAATTTACAAAACTATCAATTTACTGCTGCTAATTAAAAATACTAAATTATTTTCTTCACTGCACCGCCCGTACAAACTCACTGCGTTCGTGCGCAAGAATAACTTTCGCTACACAAGCTAACGCCATCTCTGAGAACTACTGCGAAGCGTTTGGAACGCAGTCGGCATTTCGAGCGGCAAGCAACCCTATTCATTCAAGTGTGTGCGTGTTTGTATAAGACGTAACTTGCGAATGTTGGCGGTGCTAGCATTCATATATTTAGTTGGCAACATAAATCTTTGAATCTTTGAAAAAAAAAAAATTGTATTGAGTGGCCGGGGTGTGATACTATGTAGTTTAGCAACAAATACTAAAAATAAACATAGACATATGTGGTGGTGTACAGTCGAGTTCGTTAATACCTGGACCATTCCAGATTTCATAAATATCTAAGCATATAAAAATTCATAAAATTGTAACAACATGCTTCCAAGTCAAAGACAAAAGTTTTTATTTTGAATACGCATTTACACATGCTCTTTCAAAACGTTAATTATGAATCTAGTTCCACGGTTCCAAAAAGTTGGTCCTATGGAGAACAGCCGGCAAGAAACTCCATGGATATACTCTTTTTAAATAATAATAGTACCTACAATGATTAGTTACATGGTTAATTGGAAATAACTGTGTGAGAATAATGTAGGTTAATTAATGACTGAGACAAATTCACTGAAGTAAACTAATTAAAGATTAATAATGATTTTTAAGTTTAGGCTCAACCATAATAAGAGGGAGGAACCCAACGTTTCAATAACTTGTGGTCACGCCTCTAGTTCATTAGTATACTGACAGCTCATACTCAATAATATGCAGAGACATGACATTTACCATCGCAGGTAGATGTCATATCTGTGATAATATGTGTACTGCCCACAGACTAACAGCCAAAATTAATATCCAATCTATCCACGATTTGCCCTACTAGAGATAGAAATTTGACGTATTTTGTATGGAGCTTATGTCAAATTCCTATCTCTAGTAGGGCAAATCGTGGATAGATTGGATATTAATTTTGGCCGTAAGAAGTGTACTACGCTACGGTACAGCCATAGGCACCTATTTATATGAAGACCATTATGACCATAATCATTTATTATAAATATATTTATGTTATGTAGTACCTATATGTATTCTATTATGTTGTTACACTGCCAGTGGCGTGCATTGCATATAGGCAAATAAGCAATGCCTACCTCGTTACAATTCAGTATTAACTACTCTTATAACTACTACTAAATAAATTAATCAGAGTATTAAATAAAAACAATTAACATAGGTATTCAATAATAATGTATGAATACAATGCGAAACTTCATACTAGGTGCAGGCATTAGGCAGGTCAGCCGCACGAATGCCTGTAACTTCACACACAATCAAACCATTTGGCGTAACTATATACACACGCACACTACTTTAGCGACATAATACGACAAAAACATAAATCACGATACGGCCATGCGTAACACACTAACATTTGACAATTCGCAATTTATCCGCAATATCAGCTCTACAGGTGTAGCCTTGTCGACTCGTCGCGTCATGGGTCGTTCGTAACGTTTTTCACACGTAACCGTTTTGTGTGTAACTAGTTATTTCCATACAAATTACAAAGTGATCGTTATAATAAAACTATACTCAACATTAGAAAAATAATGGCGAAGTAAAGATAGTAATTGTTTTATATTATTTACATTTAAGTGTAAATGGTAAATATATTACAATATTTTTTTTGTACAGTCGATTGCATGACAGTGGTAACACTTACAAAACCATCCTTACTGCTTACGAAATAAAGACGCTGTCAATGTCGAAACTGTTACCACTGACATGCGGTCGACCGTACATTGCTACACATTTATCGTAAAATAACGAAACTTAGTATACGCTTATATCGAATTATCGATGGCGTTATAACGTTATTTTATAATGTTATAATGAATTGAATATAATAATTGTGTAAAATCTGTTGTTTTCGTGCTCCGTAAATCTATTTTGTAACTTTGTTCGTAAATTAATCGTTACATTACTACATCAACAAAACTACTATTTACACAAAACGATTATCATCACCCTCGTAAGCATTTTCTTTAACCGAAGTTAAATAACGCCCAACTCTAATTTATTGGCAGTTGACATTGACACATGACAGTATTTGACATTCTTGTTTCTATTTGCGCGGGTGAATTGCAAAAATCGTGTATTAATTACGTAGACAGAGAAAAAGTAATTAGGTAATTCGTTTTGTTGTGATTTGCGAAGGTTTTTGTAAAGAAACTTATGTAAACATGGATGAATTACAGTGCTCGGTATATGTGTTTAGAGAAATTACGAGAAACCCTTTCAGTCAGTTTTCGTTTGTTTACAAAACAAAAAAAGTGTATATTAGTAGACAAATACAAAATCAAATCTGTCTTTGACTCAAGAAAAGGTAAAATGTTATGACTATTACACGTTAATACATTTGTAACTGGACTAACTGGGTGCCGTCATTCAAATGTAATGGTCTTTTAACAGTGTCTCACTTTAAAACATATGTGTACGAGATTTTTTAATTTTATACTAGTACCTTGCTCTGTCTGTTTAGTACCTGCCTACCTAGGCCGAAAACCAATGCACGCCACTGTACACTGCGTACTACCCCTCTCTTCTTGCCCATATTGTCCATCCTAAGGTTGTCTGGAAGAAATCGCCTTGAGCGATAAGACCGCCCATGCCCATTATTTTTTTTGTGTACAATAAAGAGTATTTGTATTGTATTGTATTATTTAAGTAGTATTGGATTCATAAATATATAATGATTTTGGGAATAGAGTCACCCACGTCCGTAGGAGAGTACCCCTTTTCCGAATCCCTACACATGATCTCTGGGTGGTGCAAATCAGGTGACATACTGGTGATAGGCTACGGTCGACGGCTTGCGACCACCCACCGGGTAAAGTGCCGCCAAGCGACCTAGTCGTGTTCCGGTACGATGCCCGGTGTACCGCTTGAGAGGTTGGGTCGAAATAGGTATTTCACTGCCATCCTCACACCTTTGCTACCATCGCCGACCGCATCATCGCTTAACATCAGGTGAGGTGGCGGTCAAAGCAGCCTGCTATAGTGTCCGTTACTCCAGCACGAAAATCTCTTCTAGAAAGAATAAATACAAAAAAAGTGCCTAAGAGCTATCTGCGGCATAAGTCCAATAACATCCTGTAGGCCAATATTTAAGAAAAAAAAACTTTTAACATTAACAGGACTATACATCATGCAGGCTGGAGTTTTTGTAAAAGAGCATCCTAATTTTTTCGAGTCTTGTGACATTGATGCCAAATACACGCGTAGAGACCCAACACGATTAAGAATGCCTAGTCATAAAAGTGCACTACGTCATAAAAATTGCCATATATCAACAATTAAAATTTTCAACAAGATCCCGAAAGAGATTCGAGAGCTTCCTGTGAGGCGCTTCAAATCCAAATTATTTATATGGCTGATAGAAAATTGTTTTTATAATTTAAAGGAGTTTTTTGATAAATAATGTAGAAATGTAGGTAACTAATAAATAAATTATAATTTAACATTTATGAAATAAAATTGTAATTGATAAATAAATTAAAATTGTAATATATAAACTAAAATCGAAATTCATAAATAAATTATAATTGATATATGTTATGAATGTAATTAGTGTAATAAATAATAATTGTAAAGGTTTTATTATAATGGGATAAATTTTGATTTAATAATGTTGTAGAATGTTAATTAGTTTTTTTTTAAAGTTTGTAATTTAAAAGAAAAAAAAAATAATGAACTCCATTGTAATTTAAAAGTATTGTTAAATATTTATTTATTTATTTAACATGCATTATGAAAAAATTTGTATGCCAGTACCTGGTGGAACATGTATTAGTTCAAAATAATGTTTTCTAACACCTTATTGTACCATGTTTGATGCAAATAAATACTATTCTATTCTATTCTAATAAATAAATATATAAATCTTTTATTTCTATACAAAAATTGTTACATGTCGCATACTACATTTATTACTGTTTGCGCACTACGCAAGCAAGCTTAAGTAGATACGTCTAATCGCAGCGGGTGTTCAAAAAGACTACCCACTCCCATGCTAGGAGTCAACCTGTGTTACGAGTATGAGGCTGCCTGTCCACCCACTGACAACTAGCGATTATACCTATCATAACAGTTATACTATGTAGAATTACTTGATTAACTTGAAACCCAAACTAGGCATGCCTGTTCATTTGGGAATCAGTACAAAAGAATTTCAAATACAACTGAAATTTTCAACAATAAACAATAACTTTCCAAAAATGCCTTCTCCGCTCGACCACTTGCAACTTGCACGCAATTTGCTTGTTTGTTTGGCGCCGACTCAAAATTAGTTATTCACGTTAGTTTAGTTAGGAAAATAGTAATTAAGACTAAAAGCTTCATTTTATTTTTCGCTTTTCAGTTTCTGTTTTTGTCGGTTCAATTTTTTGTTAAAAACTTTTTTTTTTTTTTTTGTGGCTAAAATCCAACTCCAGGTTTCCATTATGTTGCAGTGTCTAGAACTACATTTATGTGTGCCAAGTTTTAACAGAATCGGTTAACAGGTAAGAATTCAGTGGGTGAACAAGCATCTCATCCCCTGTATTCCTACTCTAAGGGGTGGATTTTGATTTTCTAATTTAAATGAGACCAACTTCGAGATATACCCTACCCAATAAAAAAAGAATCATCAAAATCGGACCACTCTGTAAAAAGTTATGCATGGTCATACATAAAAAAAAAAAAAAAAAGATATGCGTTGAATTTAGCAATGGGTCAACCCGTGATTTTTCTTAACCGGGTAAACCGTATCAAAATTTTACGTAAACCGAATGGTTAACCGGTTAAACCAAACCGAATCGACAGTCTACTAAGATTGAGACGGTAGGTAACTCGTAGTAGATTGCGAGTTGCTAAGTTCCCCATTCGGTTTGGAAATTGAATGTGTGAATTGTGGGATTTTATCGGTTTGAAAGTTTAGTGTTTTTAGTTATTAAAGTATTTTAATATTTATACAGGACAACGAAACTTTTTATTGGGTTATCAAAGATTCAATAAAAATATGTTTACGTAAAATATAACCTTTTTGTTATTTAAATCGCTTTTTTATACATACGTGTTATTGAAATAACTGAAAACCTCTTAAGGGGTCATTGTACTCATCAGCATGTACATCTTTTACTATAGGACCAAAACTGAAATCGCGAAAAAAAAAACAGCTGATCCCTACATTTTGTCGATTGATGTGAACACAAATGTAGGGTTCAGCTGATTTTGTTATCGCGATTTCAGGGTTGGTCCCATAGTACAAAATGTTCATAATGATGAGTACAATGACCCGTTAAGAGGTTTTCAGTTATTTCAATAACACGTTGTATACATGCTGAAATTTTAATCGCTTCTTTCCCGAAAAGAGTTCATTGTATATATCATCATCATTTCAGCCGAAAGACGTCCACTGCTGGACATAGGCCTCCCCCAAGCATCGCCACGACCGGTCCTGTGCCTTCCGTATCCAGCGGATTCCCGCGACCTTCACCAGGTCGTCGGTCCACCTTGTGGGGGGCCTACCCACGCTGCGCCTTCCAGTACGCGGTCGCCACTCCAGAACTTTACTGCCCCATCGGCAATCCGTTCTGCGAGCAATGTGCCCCGCCCACTGCCACTTAAGTTTGGCGATTCTTCGGGCTATGTCGGTTACTTTCGTTCTCCTGCGAATCTCCTCATTTCTGATTCAATCACGCAGGGACACTCCGAGCATAGCAATATATCATTATGAACAACTTTTACTATGGGACTAATAGCCGCGTTGGTAGGGCCAATCGGATTGCAGTACCCCGCCTCAGCAAGTGACCGAATTCATTGTACACATTATATTCAACATTAGGCGTCTATTGGGCTGTATGGTCGTGGGTATTTACAAAAAAAAGTACATAAATATTAGATCCAAAGTCTAGTACCCATAATCAAGCTATGCTTACTTTTGGACAAGATGATGCTGTGTAAAATGTCCAAAATATTATTAATATTATAATTACACAAGACATAATTTCAAGAACAACAACAATCACAAAATTTACAACACCTTATGCGCGAGTTTTTTTGGCTGTATGTGTGCACAATTATGTAGGTACAATTGTACACTGTGCACGAACCGCAATGACTTTGGAACGTTTCGTTCATCATTCGGGTAAAGTCGCGACGCGCGCGAACCGTTCGGGTGAACTCGACTCTCGACTTACGGCGTCGGGTAGATAAGTTCGCGGTTAAAAAGCCAATCCGAGTTGACAGATCGTAGCCCGGTTTGATACGAGTTAGACTTGACCCGGGTTGAACCGGTTAGCCAAACCGAGTTGACACATCGCTAGTTGAATTGAGAACCTCCTCCTTTTTTTCGTTGGTTAAAAAGTAAAATTTGCATGCTGTTGATGATGGCTAAATGGGTGTGAACAACATTGTTTTATCAAGTAAAAACATTTGATGAACCCTATTTATTGGAAAAAATAATTTAAATTTGAACAAAATTTGATGGGTGGAGACCTGGTATCCTGAAATATAGGCCTCAAACCTTATTTAGGCACTACCTAGTTTAGGCAATAGTCTCCCACAATATGTATGTATAATACAAATTATATAAGAAATGTTACATTTTAGATGAAATGTTGTGGCGAGAAAATAAACATTTATCTCTACTTCCAATCCTTACAACCAAGCCAACAGATACAACAAAATATGTAGTTTGTATGGAAAATTGATTTCCTATTTTTCCTTATAAACTATAAGTTTCCTTGCCCCCATTCACAAGGGGGTCACCTAACTCAAACCCCCACACCACAATTTGATTAATTTGTTCAGTATTAACTTACTTCTGGGTCATTTTAAGGTAGATATCTTTATGTGTACCATCACATAATGGCTGAGATTTGGAACGGCCACAAAGGCACCAGTGGTAAGTCTTTCCAGCCTCCAATGTTAGCTTGAAGGGTTTCTTGTCATACACAACACCATTGTCCTTCTGGTTTGACGCAGAGTATACTGAAGCTAAAGGATTTTTTGGGATCTCTGGCTTTGAGCTTTTGGTTGCGTAGTTTGTCTGAAAATATGAGATTCTCTTTAATTATAGGTAATTTATATTATATAAATTACCATAAATGGTGGTATCGCATATAATCTAAGTGAGTTTATAGATATCTTCATAATTATGATAATGACCTTACCGATCTAAGCGAATACGTAATTAAGCTTTGTAATGGTTTTTTAGCAAACATGGTTAATTTCAACAGCACTATCTTCCTTGCTCATTAATTTATTATTCAAATAACAATAAGTAATTGTTTATTACTGATTGATTAAACTTAATAATCTCAATAAACAATACAAGTGGTTTTATTCAAAGATGAATATCACAGACTACTTAGAATATAATATAACCCAAACCCATGCGTAGCATCTCTACTTGGAGTACTTGGTCTGTGTCTGTGATAGTGATATAACGATGCGTAGCATCTCTACTTGGTCTGTGGGATTTAATTACCGTACCGACCACAGGCGGTCGTTGAATTAAGAAACCTAATAAACCTATGGAAGTGGCACATTCTTCTATATCCACCAAGTTTATACAAATATCTATTAAATCGTTATTGAATTATGAAACTATTCTTTGCCTCTTGTTAACCAACGTGTTATGTCGTCTGGTGAAAGAGATCGCATGCTATTTGTATATTCTCTGTTTGGCAACATCTTTACGGGATGTCAAAATACCTACGCCGCGTGGCAACCCCGCTTACCCCGCAATGTGGCCCATAGTACATGAGCTGTCAAGTAAACAAACTAGGGCTGTTGATATTTTTTAAATATCAGATTTTCGATCTATCGATATTTTTAAATATACAATCGGTGTTCGATATATTGAAAAAAAAAAGATATTTCGATATATTGGCCAAATTTCATGATTCTAGGTCAATGCGAAGTACCCTATAGGTTTTTTATGTGAGTTTGCGAGTATCAAAATGTGACATAGCCGTATGATTGCCTTGACCTAGAAGCTTGATTTTTTATGTTCTAGGGACAGCCGAACTTAGTATTTGATATAATTGCATTATTTATTACTACTTGAAAATGATTTAGCACACATCTCTGGTACGAAACACGAGCATCGATATCGATACTTTTTAGTTTTGATTACTTACTTCCCTAGCTATGGCCACCATAACGGTGGCCCGGATATTGTAGGTATATGTCCGCGCGTAGCTCAAGGTTTCATCAGGATTCATCACGAAATAAATTTCTCTTTACTACAAATTATGTATTTTCCGATTATTACATGAACTGACCAGAAGTAGAAGTTTTACAACAAGAATGACAGCCCGCGCAAAGCACAGTGTCTCCATCTTTATATTACTACAGTCAAATGGACCCAACGGAGTCACTAAAAACATTTTAATTTATAAATGAACACTAAAATAATTAACCAGTCGTTGTGATAAAACTAATATTAATTTAGATAATCTCTAAACATTATATAAACCAACAAATCATGCCAGATATTAAAATATGAAACAATATAAAGCGAAATTATCAGAACCACAAAATTAAATAAATACAATACAATACAATATAAATTAACAACATTTAAATTAATCATTTCATTAATCTAATTAGAATATTCGAATTATAATTATCATAATATTAACATTATTCACAACATTAATTTAATTAATACGGATCATCAAATATTAAACTTTGCTAAACAAAAAGGTATCTTCTTTGATCTTTGATGATCTTTGCAAAGTACAACAAATACAACAGCAAACTACATAGCAAATTCTAGAAATAAAGGATATTTCTTTCAAAATACTTCATAATTGTATAAACTAGTTACCTCAAAATGGCAATAGATAGCGTTGTAAGCATCGATATTCGATATAGCATAGACATTAATTGGTCTGAGTCCGAGTATAAATTAATATTTTAATGTTATAAGCTATGGAAAGCTATATTACTCTCAAATTACACTAGAGGGCGCAATTTTCAACCAACGCCAGGAAGAAACATTCAATACTGACCAGTAATAAAGATTAATATATTAAGTTCTGTCAAAAAAGTGTAAACAAAATTTATGGCAACACTAGCGCGCCCATACGGCCAGACTGACTCAAGCGCGCTCTCGGCGCTTCTAAATTACCTAAAGACATTGAGTTACAGCTTGGCATAAAAGAGTACACAAAATGGGGCAGCGCCACCAGTCGTACATTGAAAATGTAAAATATTCATATAAATTCTATTTGTGTTTCCAGGCACATTTTTTGCATGATCAAATACACAAATTGACACAATTGACCTACAAAGATAGAAAATTTGTTCGGTTTTTAGACTTTTTTGACAGACCGTATGTTCATTGCAAAATAAATCACAACATCTTCTTTAATTATCACTTACTTACTGTAACATAAATATATTTAAATCGGAAAATCTCAGTTCTCTCAATTTAAGTCTCACAAAAGCAATTTTATGGGTAATCATATTTATCATAACATTAGTAATTAACTATCATCTTCAACGTTTATTATAAAATTATTAATTAATTGATTATTTATCACAGGCAAACGAATGTCACACAGCATAATAAAAATTATTATTCAATTATCTACACATTACCAAAAATGTAAAAATATAAACCCAAATATGTAATAATATATTAGAAATATATAAATATATAACCATAACCTGAGCTCAGTAACCATCTCTAGCCATCACCCACATATCGGGATCAAGCTACCAAACCGTGGGCATCATCCATTCCGGCGTCTAGCCCCATAGGCATCCCATCCTGGGATCTAGCCAAGACCGGGAATAAACCAGGATACGCTTGGTGGCCAACCAGCGTTTGAGAAGGGATGTTTGGATAGGTCTTTAAGTAAACACAACAACAACGACAACAACTTCAACATTTTTCTTTCTTATAGCAAAACAGTCACTCAGATAATCTTTAATACCAGGGCATAAACAGTAGCATAAAATTCGGTGGTAAAAAAGCTGAATCATCAAAACTGTATGAGCGTATACACTAGCCCATACGGACGATATTTTTTTTTATTTTTTTTTCATATTTTCTTTGAAAATACCGCTCGACCATCCAATTCTTCCTTGCCATATTTTACAGAATAGAAACAAAAATAAACAAGCAGTAATAATAATAAAAGCATACTCTGCTTTACTAGGCCTTCAGCTCTAGGTCATGCAACAGATCAATAATAGGTATTAGTGACCAATAATATCAGTGTGAAATGGCAAAATTAACCGATATACTTGTGAAACGCCACGCCATGCGCCATTCCACGGGCGCTCATTGAAATACTGATGAGAGTGTAGTGTATGCTCAATGCTCAGTTACGCTGCGTATAAACATGTCATTTTGAGGCTCAAATCAGACATATCAAAGTATTATTATTACATAAAGAATTTTCAAGATTTAACGAGAATGAATCTCAAGCTCGACTTTGCTTGGAGTTACTCAAAATCAGTAAACAAAATTGATGGCAACACTAGCGCGCCCATCAATTTGTTTACACTTTTTTGACAGAACTTAATATATTAATCTTTATTACTGGTCAGTATTGAATGTTTCTTCCTGGCGTTGGTTGAACATTGCGCCCTCTAGTGTAATTTGAGAGTAATATAGCTTTCCATAGCTTATAACATTAAAATATTAATTTATACTCGGACTCAGGCCAATTAATGTCTATGCTATATCGAATATCGATGCTTACAACGCAATCTATTGCCATTTTGAGGTAACTAGTTTATACAATGAATTACTTTTAATTAGATTATGAAGTATTTTGAAATAAATATCCATTATTTCTAGAATTTGCTATGTAGTTTGCTGTTGTATTTGTTGTACTTTGCAAAGATCATCAAAGATCAAAGAAGATACCTTTTTGTTTAGCAAAGTTTAATATTTCATGATCCGTATTGAGAAGTTTTCACTATTGTAAATGAAACACGGGAGTCGGTAGCAAGCGTATAATGCGAACTGGCTGTTACAATTCGTGTGTCACCTTATATGCTACTTGATATTAACATCTATTAAATGTGGGTAAACCTAAATACATTACAACTCTCCACCTTAAATAATACATCTCCTTTATTCAATACACTACTACACAATACACTACAATTCAATAGAATACAAAACAATTAAATTAAGACAATAGCTGCTGATGACACCTTAAACCTTTTCGCTACAAAACAAAGATACTCAACCTTAATTACTTAACTTAAACATTAATTTAGACTGCTTAACTATGACCATAATATTTTGGAGGCCTTCTTAATCGACACTCCCGTATAGGACGTGTTCGGGCCACTTCTGGAACAGGATCCTCAGAATTTGGGACAACTATATTACATGGATCAGGGCTGGGAACATTAGCGACAGTCAGAGGGACTGAACAAGAAGCGGGTGTGGACGGCAACACATCGACCGTCGCGGCACGATCCGGACTTAATTGTCCTACGCTCCGAGGGCCCGGCGTCTCAACCATCGGTACCTCTACGGTGACTGGGACGGGCGTCACCTCCACTGCCTTGGGACGGTCCGCCTCGAGAGAACTCCGTTCTGACGTACTAGTTGGACAAATCAAAGAACTACGTGATCGCTGTCTTAACTGATCAATATGCCTATGCGTTTCCTTCCCCGACTCATCCACAACCCCATAATCAGTAGTACCCATTCTTTTAACTATTTGTCCCGGACACCACTTTTCATTTCCCCTATATTGTCTCATCCATATTTCCTCCCCCAACTGTAAAGAACGCTTGACCTCCGTTCCTGCCTTCAGTTGTCGCTCCTGAGCCTTCCTTACTTTGTCTTCCCTATTAGGCCTTAAAGCATCTAATTTTGTTCGTAAATTCCTACCTAACATTAGAGTCGCCGGACTTTCTCCGGTAGAACAATGTTCCGTATTACGATAATGTAAGAGGAAGGTACTCAAAAATACATTAATATTCTCTTTTTGTTTAACCGCTTTTTTAATAATTCTTTTAACAGTACGTACCGCATTTTCCGCCGCCCCATTTGACGCTGGGTGGTATGGGGCAGAAAAAATATGTTCTACGCCGTTAATAGTCAAAAAGTCTGACAATTCTTTACTTGTAAACGGGGGCCCATTGTCAGAAACTATTTGTCTAGGTAACCCCCACCTAGAAAAAACTTCTGTGAGTTTTTCAATAGTAAAACTAGCCGCAGTACTAGGTACAGGAAATACCTCTAGCCATTTAGTCCTTGCGTCTACCATAACCAAATATATTTTACCAAAGATAGGACCCAGAAAATCGAGATGCACCCGAGCCCATGGTCTAGACGGCCAGGGCCACGGCGTGACAGCGTGCCGCTGCGGTGCGTCCGCCTCCCCCGCGCACACCGCGCACCCCCGACACGTCGCCTCCACCGCCTCGTCGATGCCCGGCCACCAAACATAACTCCTAGCTGACGCCTTCGTCTTGACCATGCCCATATGAGGTTCATGTAATTCGCTTAATACCCTAGCTCGGCAATTTTCCGGAATAACTACCCTGTGTCCCCACATGACGCAGCCTAACTCTTCATACAGTTCCCTACGACGGTTAAAATACGGCTGTAATTCTCGAATGTCATTATCCGCAGGCCACATATCCCGAATATAACTTAAAACCCTACTTAACATTGGATCTCTCATAGTCTGTTGTTTTATTATATTATAATCAAGCAACAACGCATTCTGTGCAAAATGTAAATAAGTTTGCTCGGGAACGTGCAATGACTCATCGCTACTGTAAGGAACCGGTAATCTTGATAGTCCGTCCGCACCATTTTCTTTAGTGTTTACGTATTCTATATCATACGTATATGCCGATAAAATTATCGCCCAACGCTGTAGTCTACTTGCCGCCATCGCCGGAACACCGTGCTTCGGTCCAAATATGCTAACTAATGGCTTATGATCGGTTCGCAGAGTAAAGCGTCGGCCGTAAACAAACTGATGCAACCTTTGTAAACAAAATACAATAGCTAACGCTTCCCGATCTATCTGAGAATAATGTTTCTCGGCGCTGTTCAACGCACGTGACACATACACCACCGGCCGGTCGCGGCCATCGGCGCTTGTCTGTGTGAGTACGCCACCTATACCCCGCGCACTCGCGTCGCACGTCAACACTAATGGCTTATCTGGGTCATAATGAGCCAATACTTCCGCACCTGTCAATATTTTTTTAATCTTTGCAAACGATTCCTCGCACTGAAAACTCCATTTCCAACTTGCATTTTTCTTTAAAAGTTCATAAAGAGGTGATAATATACTACTTATATTCTTAACAAATTTTGCATAAAAATTTACTAAACCTAAGAAAGAACGCAACTCAGTAACATCTTTTGGCCTGGGAATTTTTGTTATAGCCTTTACTTTATCCGTATCTACTTTTATACCATCTGCAGCTATCACATATCCTAAGTATTTGACCTCATCAACCATGAATTGACATTTACTGCCTTTAAGCTTCATTCCGTGCTTTTCTAACCTATGAAAAACCTTTTCTAAAGTTTCTAAATGCTTATTTTGCCCCCCTGACGTACCTATGATTACATCGTCGAGAAATACCTCTACCCCTGGAATGTCACTAAGAAGATTCGACATAATCCTCTGAAAGATGCCCGGGCTCGAAGACAAACCAAACACGAGTCTATTATATTTAAACAAACCTCTATGTGTGTTTATTACAGTCAAATCTCTAGAATCATCAAGTACAATCTGATTATATGCTTGGGATAAGTCAATTTTAGAGAAGAACGTAGCCCCATTCAAGCTCACTAACAGATCATCGATCTTCGGTAGCGGATACCTATCGACCAGTAAGACAGGATTTAAAGTGACTTTATAATCAGCACAGATACGGAGTCCACCGTCAGCTTTACGTACCGGTACCAAAGGTGTCGCCCAGTCCGAGCACTCAACGGGCTCGATGATGCCTGCGCGCAGCATAGCATCAAGTTCCGCATCGACCTGACCCTTCAGAGCGTAAGGCAATGGCCGTGCCCGGCAAAACACCGGGGTCGCCCCCTCCCGCAATCGGAGTGTTGCCTTGCCGCCTGTGTACCGTCCCAATCCACTGCCGAATAATTCTTTATACCTATTTAACAAAAAAGTAACATTATCAGTTTTTCCTTTGACAATATGGTTATAATTAAGTGTTCGTTGAAATGGAGGTATTTTAATTTCCAATTCTGATAACCATTGCCGGCCTACTAAAGAAGTTGTACCTCCGTCGATCACAAATAGCTCTAAATCCTTAATTTTGCCCATGTACTGATCTTTCGGTCTTATCACACCTAGTGGCTTAACATAGCTACCATCATAAAATTTTAAAACTAAGTTAAATGGTTCAATTAACCTTTTACAAAAATACCTATCATAAGTCTTTTTACTGATACATGAAATCGCCGAACCTGTGTCTATTTCCATCTTGATATTGTTTTTATCAATAAGCAATGATAAGCTTACCGGAGTATAGCCGTTCAAACACAGTTGGTGTAATTCTTCCTCTAGTTAAGACGAACTTGAGTCCTCACCTCCTTCCCCCGACTGCTCGCTCCTGGTAGCTTTAACGTGGTTCATCCCGCGCCTCATTCCTCTTCCAATGTTCGACCCAGACCGGGGACACACACGTCTCAAATGTCCAATTTGCTTGCATTTACTGCAAACAAAATGCTTATAGCGGCATTCGTCACAGGTATGGCCACGCCAGCCGCACGCCGTGCAGCTCCCGGCGCCTTCGCCCGTACCCCGAGCCGCGTGCCCGTGGCCTCCGCGCTGATCACGCCCACGTTTCGCCCTCAACGCGTGTACGGTCGCTGGAACCTCCACGTTCGCTTTTTGTTCCACCACCGCCGCATCTCGCTCCGCCGCTTCCAACCCACAAGCCAATTTAACCGCCCCAGAGTACGTCAGATTTTCCTCTGCGAATAATCTTTGTCTGATGACGTCACTCTTTACTCCGCATACAAACTGGTCCCGCAGATTCTCTTTTAAATTCCCGCCAAACTCACAAGTTTTCGATAGTTTTTTTATCTCGGTTAAGTATTGTGTTATGCTTTCGTCGTCCTTCTGTCTTCTTTGACGAAAACGGTAACGTTCTGCCATGACAGCTGGTTTTGGTTGAAGGTGATTTTTCAAAATTGTAACGGCTTTTTCGTACGTTATCTCCGCCGGTTTGCTCGGGCTGCACAAAGTGCTTAGTAACTCGTACGTTTCATCGCCCACGCCGGTGATCAAAATCGCCAACCACATGTCCTTATCCACCTTGTTAACCTTGAAGTACATCTCCAACCGCTCCACGTACAACGTCCAATTGCCAGATTTCATGTCAAAGTCCCTTATTTTGCCAACTTTTCCAACCGACATTTTTATTTATTTTTATTTTTACACAACACACCGAAAACGTTAATATTATCCGATCCTCGTCGCCACTGAGAAGTTTTCACTATTGTAAATGAAACACGGGAGTCGGTAGCAAGCGTATAATGCGAACTGGCTGTTACAATTCGTGTGTCACCTTATATGCTACTTGATATTAACATCTATTAAATGTGGGTAAACCTAAATACATTACACGTATTAATTAAATTAATGTTTTAAATAATGTTAATATTATGATAATTATAATTCGAATATTCTAATTAGATTAATGAAATGATTAATTTAAATGTTGTTAATTTAATTTTGTGGTTCTGATAATTCCGCTTTATATTGTTTCATATTTTAATATCTGGCATGATTTGTTGGTTTATATAATGTTTAGAGATTATCTAAATTAATATTAGTTTTATAACGACTGGATAATTATTTTAGTGTTCATTTATAAATTAAAATGTATTTAGTGACTCCGTTGGGTCTATTTGATTGTAGTAATATCAAGATGGAGACACTGTGCTTTGCGCGGGCTGTCATTCTTGTTGTAAAACTTCTTCTTCTGGTCAGTTCATGTAATAATGGGAAAATACATAATTTGTAGTAAAGAGAAATTTATTTCGTGATGAATCCTGATGAAACCTTGAGCTACGCGCGGACATATACCACGCTTATTTCGTAGGTATAACTGGTCCATAGGTACAAGTCAATGCCGGCGGTACATTACATGTTATTTCTCACGTAGTATCCCCTAGTAGTCTGTGCATTTCTCTGAGGAGCACAGATTACTACACAGACTAAATATAATTACAGTAATCTGTGCGTAAGATTAAAATGAAAATAACATTGTTATTAGAGGTGTGTAACTCAGCTCAGAACCGGTTCAAATATGCAGATCACTAAGCTTGAGCTGTTGAGCTGCAGCTCAATGACAAAATACGCAGCTCACGGCTCAAAGAATAGTATCTATCTGTGCGACAACATTCGTTGCACGAAAGATAAAAGATGTACATATCAATAAAAACCTGTTTGAACCGGTGAGCGGGAGCGGCGACAGATCGGCGGTGAGTCGCAGAGTGAGTCTCAATTAACTTATTTTACTCTTTGAGAGTGAGCGAGCGAGCGCAGCTCAAACAGATCGAACGATCTGTAAGCTCAGCGACTCGCATCACAGATCATAACTCGAAGTAGATCTCGAGGCAGATACACAAATTGAGCTGATCTGTGAGCCGGTTCAAAACTCCGGCTCACTGACGTGAACCGTGAGCTGAGCTGCAGCTCACGCATTTTTGTTGAGTTACCCATGTCTAATTGTTATTGATAAATTATGTCTAGAATTAGAGGAATAGAAGTTAAAGTTCAAAAGGATGTATTACAAACACGCAAATATGGACTCAACGAAATACTCATTAAGAAAAAAGAGGATCAGTCTACAAATTCGAAAGATGCTATGGAAAGTGAGTAATTGTGTACGCATTACACATGGTATATTATTATACTATGGCATTACATAAAGTATCAATATTAATCATACATATCGTAGTATTATATTCTCTTTGCATACATATTATAAGATACGACAATTACACAACATTTTGAGTTTAGGTTTACATTTTGTTATTTATTGATGTTAGAATGAATAATGCCAATTTATTTGATCATTGATGGATGTATGTACTGTAATGTAAGGGTGGTATGCCACTGGTCAAATTTCTTTGTCCAATCCAATTTATTTGATGATCAGGTGTTATTTTACATACAACATTTCTTTGATCAAAGTCACATTGGACAAAGAAATTTGACCAGTAGCATACCACCCTGATAGCTTATTTAGTAAAATGTTTTTTCAAAAAATTAACAAAAAAAAACATCGGTTACCTAAAATGTAGTGATTACTTTGCGACTACCTATTATATGCTACTAGCTGACCCGGCAAACATTGTTCTGTCATATAAATTATTTCTGGATAGGGACACCCTAATCACCTAGCGGTATGAAATATACTTTACAACCTATTCTCATGGACACCCGATGATATAACGTGAGTGAAACCGTTTATATTAATCATTATTCTCATACCTACCAAATATACATCAATTTCATAAAAATTTGGTTAAGCCATTTCGGAGGAGTGCGATCACAAACACCGTGACACGAGATTTTTATATATTTTTTTTTTTTTTTTTTTTTTTTTTTTGCCTCTTCTTTTCTTACAATCTGTCTCAATCAAGGACATTCAGTAATTGTTGGGACACTTAGTTAATGTCTTGGATGGTATGTGTCCTATGACACATCCAAAGATTAAGGTAGCATCTTGCTAATTTTGTAGTAGATCCTGTGGTATTTTGTGTTTAAGTCTTCGGAGACCTTTCGAGTCATTCATGAGATGGTTTGCCAGGATATTCGGATGGCGACTGATTCTTTCCTTATAGGATTTGGCATAACTTTTTATTTCTTCTTTTATGGACGGGATTTCTAGGTCATGGTGTAGTGCTTCGTTTGGTACGAACCATGGTGAATTGGTTATGATACGCAACAGCTTGTTCTGAAATCTCTGAATGATCTCTATATTAGAGTGTGATGCTGTGCCCCATAGCTGAATGCCATATGTCCATATAGGTTTTATAATGGCTTTATAGAGAAGGATTTTATTTTCCAAGTGGAGTTGTGATTTCCTCCCAATAATCCAGTAAAATTTTCTAAGCTCCAGTCCAAGTTGTTTACGTTTTGTAAAGATGTGCTTTCTCCATGTTAGTTGTCTGTCAAGGTGTAGCCCAAGGTATTTGACATGTTCAGCCTGGGGGACGTCAATGTTGTTTAATTTAACTGGGGGGCAGGTGTCTTTCCTCTTAGTGAATGTAACATTTACAGACTTTGTTTCATTTGCTTTAATTCTCCACATCTTTAGCCAGAGGGATATATCGTCTAAGCAGTTCTGGAGCATAGCTGAAGCTATTCTATGGTTACTGTGGGATACTAACACAACTGTGTCGTCCGCGAAGGTGCCGGTGGTGGCAAAATACGATATTGGGAGGTCAGCCGTGTGAAGCAAATATAAAATAGGTCCAAGCACACTGCCCTGCGGGACCCCAGCAGTAATGGGATAAAGTTTAGTAATAGCTTCGCCACATTTCACAAAGAAGCATCTATGGCTTAGGTATGACTTCAAGATTGAGTATAGGCCACTTGGCAGGTTGGTTTTAATTTTATAAAGAAGGCCTTCATGCCAAACTCTATCAAATGCTTGTGAAATGTCGAGAAAAGCAGCAGCACAATATTCCTTCTCTTCAAATGTTTTGTGAATTTTATTAACGAGTCTGTGTACCTGGTCTATAGTGCCGTGCCTTTGTCGAAAGCCAAATTGATGGTCGGGTATAAGATTTTTTTCTTTGATTATTGGCAAGAGACGCAATAGAAGAAGCGATTCATAAATCTTCGAGGCTATTGGGAGTAAACTTATAGGCCTGTATGATTTTGGATCTTCAGACTGTTTTCCTGGTTTAGGGACCATCAAGATTTGAGCTGTTTTCCACTGAGGAGGAAAGAAGTGGAGTCTTGTCATGGCATTGTAAATTGATAACATGAAGGTCAGACCTGAATTTGGTAGTTGTCGCAAGATCATGCACGTTATCAAATCATAGCCGGGAGCTTTTTTGAGTTTCATGGCAGTAATAGCTCTTATTAAATCTTGTTGAGTGAACTTTTCGATGGGATTGTCAGGGGAGTCATTGTTCTCTAGCAGACTGTGGACTTTTGCTTTGTGTTCTGGAGTCCCCTCGTAAGCATGAGGCTGGAAAACGTCTTTTAGATGCTCAGCGAATGTTGTACATTTTTCTAGGTCACTTCGGGCCCAGCAGCCATTAGATTGCCGAAGTGGAGGAGATATCGTTTTAGGCTGCTTTAGTTTTTTTGGTAGCTTTCCACAATGAGTAGTCGGTGGCAGCTGTCGCGTTTAGATTACTCAGATCAGCCTGAACACTGTCGTTTCTGTCTTTATCCAATCGTTTCTTAAGTTCCCGAATGGCATGATTAAGTTTACTTTTATCTTGGGGATACCTAAATTGTTGCCATTGTTTTCTCAGCCTCCTTTTTTCAGAGATTTCATCTATAATATGACGAGCTATATGGATCTTACTGCAGTTATCTCTTTTGGCGGGAGTAGATATATAAGAAGATTAACATAACATAACATCTCGCCTGTATTTTGTAGGCAGAGGTGTAATAGTACACCCACATTTCGCCAGTTATATTATAATTATTTTATTATTTTAACGCATTTTACGCATGCGAAGCGAATTCTAAAGATTAAAATTGTGGAAAGAAAAGTATGTAGTTATGTTATAGTCCCATGTAATAGGGGCCTATTGCCATCGACCGGGCACAAATCCAGACTCCGAGCTGCTACTGAGAATTTCCTAATGAAAAAACCCAATAACACTTTGCCCGGCCCGGGATTCGAACCCAGAACCCACGCTCAGCAGTCGCGCTAAGAAGATTGTACAGGGTATTTGAAAAAATACCCAAAACCTCCAAGTACAAAACTGCATATACTGTAGCATATTATGCCCCAAGAGCGAGCATGTTTGTACTAGCCCCATAGCGACTGACACAACATGTCTGGAATATGCAAACCGTATTGACGAAAGTGGTTGGTTTACAGTAGCCACATTTTCCTCAGTGATCTCAGTTGAGGGCCGACCTTCACAAACATCATGAAGAGAAACATGGCCATGTTCAAATTCTATGTACCATCGCCTTACGGTGCTCAAATGAGTTGTTGTTTGGAAAGGCCAAAAGCATTTTTTTTTTTTTTTTTTTTTTTTATTCTTAACGGGCTTGCGTTTGACCGCCACCTCACCTGATGTTAAGCGATGGTGCGGTCGACGATGGTACACGCTTGCCCAGCAAAAACCTATTCACTCGAGTCTTGAAGACCACCAGATTATATTTCTCGGGAAACACTGACGCCGGCAAGGAATTCCACTCTTTGGCGGTACGCATGATAAAGCTATTAGCAAACCGGTTCGTGCGTAAGGGTGGAATATCTACCATATAACGGTGGCGCATCGCCGTGCGTCTGGTCGTCCGATAATGGAAAGGGCTTGGGGGAATTAAATTGTGCAATTCCAACGCACACTCGCCGAAATGCATTCGATAAAAAACCGATAGGCTAGCAACTCTGCGCCGATGCTCGAGACTTTGTAGTTTGGCGTCGACCAGCGCATCGTTGCCAACGAGCCTCTTGGCGCGCCTCTCAATCGACTCAAGAGCCGCCAGTTGATATTTAGCCGAGCCATCACAGAGATGAGAGCAGTACTCCATACAGGACCGAACTTGTGCTTGGTACAAATTGAGCAGCTGTTCAGGTGTGAAGTACCGCCTCACCTTAGAGAGGATGCCCAGCTTTTTGGCAGCAAGTTGAGCCTTGGACTCTATGTATGAGCCGAAGTTTAGGGTGGATGTTAGTGACACGCCAAGAAGCTCAAGGTGGTCAGTTATCGGCACGGATGCATCACAGAAAGTTGGAGTAAGTTCAAATTGACTCCGTTTAGCAGAAAACAGGCACGCCTGGGTCTTAGCAGCATTGAACTTGACCAAGTTAGCATCACCCCATTCGGAGACAGCTTTCAGGGTCAAGTTCAAGCGTTCAACCATGGCCTCTCTAAGAGACTGGATTTGCGTCCGACTCGCTCGTGCATTGGATGTGTAACTCTCAACAACGGTGCTGTCGTCTGCGTACCCAAAGGTGCCGGGTCTTAGCAGATCATTTATGTGGAGCAAAAACAAGGTTGCGGAGAGTACTGAGCCCTGAGGGACCCCGGCATTTATAGCCAATTGGTCGGACGTGCAGCCGTCAATGACAACTCGGATCGACCGATCCCTCAGGAAGTCTGAGATCCAATTACACAGATCAGTAGGCAGGCCGAATGAAGGAAGCTTGTTTATAAGGCTAAGCATTTTTAAGACAAGCAGTACATCTTGCAGAGAGAGGGAAAAATGCTGGCGTCTATTACAAAAAAAGAAAAACTAATATAACCATGATTTATATTCTATTTAGTTAAGTTTGTTTGTTGTTTTTACACCTACCTACCCTATACTAACATGGCCCGACTTGCTCTTGGCTGGTTTTTAATGTCAACGAATATTACAATTTCTACAGTTTGGCATATCTACATATAGCAGACTTCCCAATGTCTTTAAAACTCTTAATATTAGAACTTTCAAGTGTAAACTATTTAACAAATGAAGAATTTTATGATGAAAAAATTTACTCAGATTTTAACTTAAACTTCTCACATTGTTATCTGTTTCGTTGTACTATTTAATAATTCTATGTAATCTAAATATTTGGCATTTCTTGAATGATCAAATTTATTATTTTATGTTGTATGTCTGCAATTGAAGTAAAATGTTTGTACACCGGAAACGGCAGAATATTATGTACATGTTATGTTTATTAAAAAAGTGAATTATCTTGCCAAACTTAAGTGGCAGTGGGCGGAGCACATTGCTCGCAGAACAGATAGCCGATGGGGCAGTAAAGTTCTGGAGTGGCGACCGCGTACTGGAAGGCGCAGCGTGCTGGGTAGGCTTCCCACAAGGTGGACCGACGACCTGGTGAAGGTCGCGGGAATCCGCTGGATGCGGAAGGCGCAGGAACGGTCGTTGTGGCGATGCTTGGGGGAGGCCTATGTCCAGCAGTGGAAGTCTTTCGGCTGAAATGATGATGATGATGAAATGAATTATTTTATCTCTCTTGTGGCGAGAAAATAAACATTTATCATATGTTATCTTGAAAAAATCGCGTTTTTCGCAGGAATTTGGATTGTCTTACTAGTATAAATTCAATATTGTTTGCATGATAAAAATATATATATACCAGGGTTGATGAAAATTATGATTTTATTGTTTATGACAGATTTTTAAAATTTTTTCAAAGATTTTCAATTAATAAATTTATTTATTTGTTTTTTTAAGTTTTTTTTAAACTTTTTATTTGACTTTGAAGGATTTTAATTAGATTTTTATCATAAACATACTCATAACTGATAATGGTGTCGATTCTCTTGTTCACGAACTAAACCTATTTTAAACTATCGCTCTCTTTTACTAATAGTAGATACAAGAAAGGGATAGCAACCATTTTAGAACTGTCAAATTAGACGGAATTAAAATTTCCATACAAGTTTAGTCGTGATCTCGGAACATGCCCACTAAAATACAAAGAAATGTAACACGTAAACTAATTTGACAGTTCTAAAATGGTTGCCATCCCTTTCTTGTATCTACTTTTAGTACAAGAGAGCGATAGTTTAAAATAAGTTTAGTTCGTGCACAAGAGAATCGACACCATTATTCCAAATACCTATTGTCTGAAAAACTCCAAAGGCTCGAAACTATCAGTTTATTATTATTATTATTATACTTTATTGTACACACATATACACATTTTTATTACAGTAGGAAAGCTTGTGTACATCGGCGAGCTTAACTCAAAGAAAGTTCAGTTCTCTCAGTTTCTGTTTTCGTCGGTTCAATTTTTTGTTAAAAAGTTTTATTTTCAATTTTTTTCTAGCTTATATCTAACTCCAGGTCTCCATTATGTTGTAGTGTCTAGAACTAGAGATGCGCCGAATATTGATTTGGTATTCGGTATTAGGCGTATTCGGCATCTTTTCCACTATTTGTATTCGGCCGAATTATTCGGTTTTGTTGCCGAATATATTCGGTTCCAGCATTTCTATTTTCTTGGCTACATGACTCTCTCATAAATTGTCGGAATCACCACTTCACTCATATACTTTCTTCCAGACAACTTATATTTAGGCTATTTATTTATTTATTTCAGCGATGGCATTATGAATTTCCTTTTCTCAAGAATCTGTTATGTCCCAATTTGTAATAAAAGCCTCCTCTAGAGTTCGTTGTGGTACTTGCGAGTGTGTGAATGAGACCGGTTTATATTGGATCTTATACTTGTCGTAAGTAAAGTGTCTGAGCTATGTTCAGAAGCACTTACAGAAGTAGACATGATTTCTGGCAGTTGTTCTTTATGCTTCAGCTTCAAATGATTTGTCATACCACTCGTCGAAGCACTGCGCCCTGTTCCACCTTGAGAAATAACACAACTACACAAAGTGCACTTAACTTTTGTTTTGTCATCTCCCATTTGGTCAAAAAATTCCCAAGCACGTGATCTTTTACGCCCAATCATATTGCAAACATGAATGAAGTTAATATTATCAATATTTTTATAATGAAAAGCACCTTTTTTTTTGTTTTTTGTAACTTAATCGTGCGATGTTTTGAAGTAAAGTGACAGCGCGGTGTGTGAGCAGTTAGCGGGCGATGAGGTACGGCTCGCTCGTCATCTAGTAAGCAGCGACACGTAGCGTACATGTTAGAACTTGTTTGCGCGGCAAAACAATGTAATGGTAAACCGAATAATTCGGCCGAATATCCGGTTCGGTAAAGGTTAAACCGAATAATATTCGGTATTCGGTTATTCGGTGAGACCACTATTCGGCGCATCTCTATCTAGAACTACATGTATGTGTGCCAAGTTACAACAGAATCGGTTAACAGGTAAGAATTCAGTGGGTGAACAAGCATTTATCCCCTGTTTTCCTAACCTTAAGGGTGGATTTTGATTTTCAAATTTAAATGGGACCAACTTCAAGATATACCCTATTAATAAAAAAAAGAAACAACAAAATCGGACTACTCTGTAAAAAGATAAGCGTGGTCATACATGAAAAAATACGCGTTGAATTGAGAACCTCCTCCTTTTTTTCGTCGGTTAAAAATTAATGTCTCTATTAAAAAATAGTATTCACTATAATTTATACGACTTGTGTATTATTTTAGAACATCAGATAAAGGAATTGTTGCACAAATTGCCGAGGCTGGATAAAATATTTGAAGTTCACCGCAAGATTGGGGAAGGCACATTTAGCTCAGTGTACTTGGGGTCACTGAGGCAGCATGCTAGCCTGTCGGACGCCGAGAAGAGATGGTTTGCCATCAAACACCTGGTGCCGACCGCACACCCAGCTAGGATAGAACATGAACTTCGCTGCTTGCAAGATATGGGGTTTGTATTGAATATTAAAATATAGTTTAACATATTTTTCAACACACTTGCTCGTAAAGTGGCTCTTATTGCACCGCTTTTAGGTTCATAATGTGGCTTATAACGCACTAGTGCTTTTTACTTTACAATTTATTTTTAAACGTAGCAAAGAGTTTTTATGCCTTAACTAAATAAAACAATTTTTGGGAATAAATTAACTGTATTAATTATAAGACTTTTTAACAAAAAATTGGACCGACGAAAACAGAAACTGAAAAGCGAAAAGTAACTAATTATGAATCGGCGCCAAACAAACTTTTAACAATCTATAATTTCTCTAAAAAAAGCTGTGATGGACATTCAGTGATAAATTAATTATTCATACATATTCAATGATTTTACATTACTTATGTAATATCATTGTACATATTTAAATTCACTTAATTTAAGTGTCAAGTCATTTGTTTTGATTTCATACAGACCATAAATGGTCCACTTTATTTGAATCTCTGTAAGTTTGTTGTTTTATGTAACTAATTTTTGTATTCATATTGATTGCGCTTAATTTATGGCATGCGGTGCTCTTCTGTAAGTAATGGGGCACTTAGATTAAGTTTGAAATGTGATTTTTTTTTAATCGACTTCAAAAAAAGGAGGAGGTTATGTATTCCGCGGGTCTTTTTTTTTTTTTTTTTCTTGTATGTACGCCGATTACTCCGAGATTTATGAGCCGATTTACGTGGTTGTTTTTTTATTTGGTAGAGAAAGTCCGCGCGGTGGTCCCATATAAATTTTATTGACTTAGGTTGAGTAGTTTTTTAACTAGCTTCAATAAATCAGTTTATTGACTACGTCTGTGGTCTAGTGGTTCGAGTGTCGGACTGCTGATCACGGGGTCGTGGGTTCGATTCCCACAGGACACAAATATTTGTGTGATGAACAATAAGTGTTTGTGTTGGTCTGGGTGTTGCTTATGTACTATAAGTATGTATTTACAAAAAAAAAAGTATATAAGTATTTTATCCATTGTCTAGTACCCATAGCACAAGCTCTGCTTAGTTTGGGACTAGATGGTGCTGTGTAAAAATGTCCTAAAGATATTTATTTATTTATTTTAGCTTCGCCTATCTAGATGATCTGCTCATTGGTTCGTTTTTCTGAGAATTCTTGGCCCGATATGCGTGTTTTTTTTACGATAGTGACTGGACGTTTGGAAGAACATGAGCGAGACCTTTGCCCAGCAGTGGGATAGCAAAGGTTAATAAAAAAAAATATTCTCAAATTGGTTACATAAACATTTATGAATCAACCCTCAACTAAAAAGTATGAAATAAAAACTTTTTAACAAAAAATAAAACCGACTTCAAAAACCTTAACTAAAAAGTAAAAAATAATCGTTATATGTATTTTAAAATCTTAACATAAACAACATTTTGAAGGCGGCGCGTGATTTTCATGTACGTTCACATAAACTGTTTTTACTATAGATATTGGGCTCGACTGTACATTACATGACGCAAAGGGTAAGGTTAAGGGTAAGGTTTATGTATGAAACTGACATAATTAGGTATTAAAACACTCGTGTGATACTATTAAAAACCTCGCCTACGGCTCGGTTTTTAAACTCACACTCGTGTTTTAATAACCCCTATTATGCAACAGTTTCATAAACTACTATAATCGAATATGCAAATCAATAACTGCAATGTATATAAAATATTGCCAGCATTATACGTGGTGCGTATAAAATTTAAAAATTTGCGGCAGAACGACGTGCACTCGCTCCCAGCAAGGATTCTGGACTCTTGGCCGGTGGCATCGGAACTCAAATCGCAACTCTCAAGCAGCGCCGGCGCAGGAACCGGTTTCCCTGTCACCGAGTTGGTAAAACTAATAATTATGAACCAACCGCGCATACAATCGAAATATGAACCATAAGAAATATTTAAAATAATCTAATTAATAGTAATAACGTGTAGTAAAGCATATGTACAGTCAACAAATCGGAATCATGACCCACGATAAGCTTAATATCCTACATACATTTAATACAATTAGGTTGAATTTAGCTTAAACAGATATTTCCCTGGCAACAGACTTGTTATAAATTTTATTAGCAAGTGACAGTGACAGTTTACTAATAAAATATTCAAAATGTCCTAAGTGCAGAATAGAAGAAAACCTTACTGTTTTGACGATTTCAAACGAATTATCAGCTGAGTGGGTCATGATTCCGATTTGTTGACTGTACGTTGTATACAACGTTACAAGATACAGATCTCAATTTTAAAAAAATAAAAAAATCGTGATTACGTTTTTTAGGGGTGGCGCCCATATATATTTATTTATTTATTGTATTCTTTATTGTACATTACACCAAAAGAAAACAAACACAATAGTTTACAGAAAGATTAAAATAAGTACAATGGGCGGTCTTATCGCACAAGGCAATCTCTTCCAGACAACCTTTGGATGGACTAGAAGAATGGGAACCGATCGTGGGTAGGTACGGTGTAAAAGTACGATTCGTACATAATATACCTACTTAAATATAATAATATAAAGTACATGGAATTTACTTAAATAAGTATGAGAAATATATATCATATAATATATATGTAGGGTATTGTAGGTACCGAACAACTTTATTGATATGCTGATATGATAATTATTAATGATACGAGTCCTTTGATGACCAATAGTTTATTGCACTAAATTAACACCAAAGTTCAGACAGAAATACTAAAGAATAAATGATATTGATATGATATTGATAGGTACATGAGAACACACGGCGCGTTCGATGATCGGTAGTGAACTAACTTAAAAGTAAATGAAAATGAATTATGAATGTTGGCGGATAATGCTGACGCGGGTTGTACATTAATTTCGCAATGTTCGGTAGCACCGTACAATATATATATATTGTACTGTGTATTTTGTCTTGCATTATAACATGTATCAGTTGGAAAGCATACTTGCTCAGTTTTTACCATCGATCATACACTCCATAGACCCATCGTAACAGGCGATCGATGTCTGTCAAACTGTTAAATCATCTATGCAATTTTACTATTGTAGGTCGCCACTTACGTAGCCTAGGTCCAGGGGGTCTACTCCCGTTCGACGATATTCGATAAATCGTACGATTCATCGTACAATTTGCTACTCCGGTCAACCATCGTTCCCTTATCGCATGCAATGATCGTGTTTTGACGTTTGTTTTTCTCATCTACGGTAAATTGTATACGACTATGAACCGTAGTCTATCTTAGTTGTGCCTTTTTTATGTGCCTATCTTTATTATGTAAGTATCAGTCGGAAAGAAAGTTCGTACTTCGTTTGTCGTTCGTAAAACGCGAGTAGACCTACAGCAGTGGACGTCTTTCGGCTGAAATGAAGGATGAATAAATGAGGTCGTCACTTGAAAACTTCAAATCAGTTTCGATCACTTATGTATGCCGTCAAATCTGCCGCGTTAGTGATTAGCCAATAGCCGCCTAGGTAGTAATATAAAAGTAAAGTATAGTAATCGGATTGCAGTACCGGACGGAGAAAATGCCTATCGCATATCACACCACCCGGGGAGGCGGTGTGGGTATGTGGGACTCGCACCCACTAAAAACTCCGCCGTGTGCCTACTCTCGCCTTGAGTGGATGGGCCACGAGAACTGCATTGCATGGCATTCGCGACCCATCCAGCGCGGCCCATTTCAGGGCCTTCCGCCTTTAACTTTAACTCTCTTTTAGCGATGTCCGGGCACACTTGGGACATCACTGCAGCTCGAGGGCCGTGCAATGCGGATGATAGACTCCCCAATCTATCACCCGCTGGCCTTTCTTAGGGCGGCATCAGGTCGTTGTAAAGCCGCCTGCGCCGTCCCGTCCTCTTGCGGCGGATCGGATCAGCGAGGGAGTCTTCCTCCCTGACCCGCTCCGCCGCTTCCTTCTGCGAGATGACATCCTCACAGAAGGACGCGACTGCATCCCAGGCCCCCCCACTGTCAGCCATGGCCCTGACCACGGCCGGCAGTGAGAGGTCTCCTCCAACTGCTGCAGTGAGAGCAAGGCGCTGCACCGCCCAAGCAGGACAGTGCGCCAGGGTATGAAAGGCCGTGTCCTCACTGCAGCCACACTGGTGGCACACGGGAGTAGCCTCCCGTCTCGCCACTTTGTGCAGGTATCTGCCGAAGCATCCATGCCCCGACAAAACCTGCACCAGACGGAAGGACAACGTCCCGTGTCGCCTCCGCACCCACTCCTCGAGAATCGGCTGGATAGCCCCCACGGTCCAGTGCCCGGCACTGGGCGTCTCCAGCCTCTCCCTCCACTGCTCCAGTACGACAGCTTGTGCCTCTCTGCGCCACGTCTTAACGACTTCAGGCAACGGGCGTCCACCACTTTCGGCCTGGTGGTCCACTCCTTTTTGGTAAATTTCGGCAAGCACTAGGGCCTCCAAGTCCCACGGGGGAGTACCCGCAAGTACGCACGCCGCTTCCGCAGATATTGTGCGGTATCCACGGACGACCCTGACTGCCATGACTCTCTGCGGTCTCCGCAGCAGAGCCTTGTTTTGGGCATTCAGGGACTCCGCCCACACCGGCGCCCCGTAGAGTGCCATTGACCGCACCACCCCCGTATAGAGCCGTCGGCAGGTTGCGCTTGGTCCGCCTAGATTCGGCAACAGCCGGCTAAGGGCGGACGCTGCACCAATCAGCTTCGGGGCAAGTTGTACAAAGTGCTCGCCGAAATTCCACCTTCGGTCCAAGACCAGGCCCAGATACTTCATACGCGTCCGAATCGATATGCTGGCACCCCCAATAGTGATGTGGGCGCCAGCCGGTGGCCGGCGTCGGGGCGCATGAAATACCAGGGCCTCCGTTTTCTCGAGAGCCACCCTAAGACCCAGGGCTCTAATACGGCCAATTACGAAGGACGCGCCCTCAGTGACCAAGCGTGCTGCTTCCTCAAAGTTTTCCCCCCGAGCTGTGACGAGGGTGTCGTCAGCGTAACATATGACGCCCTGCCCGGGGGAAATCGGATTGCAGTACCCTGCCTCAGCTAGTTGACATAAATTATTGTACGCATTATATTCAACATTAGGCGTCTATTGGGATGTTTGGTCGATGGATTGTACTAAGCGCTGAAGAGCCTCTAACCTGGGTATGGGCTGCTGATGGTTTTCTTTACTAAGATAGTTTGACAAATGATTGGAACAAACCCTACCCCATTCTCAATTTTGTTCACTTATATTGTGTATTCTATTTCAGAGGCAAAGACCATGTGATAGGAGTAGAGCTGTGTCTTCGCAATTTGGATACTATAGTTTTTATCATGCCCTATATACCTCATAAGAAATTCTCGGTTGGTTGGTTTTTATTACTTACATACAATGTAATGTCAAAATATACAATCCAATATTATGAACATAAGGTAGTTTCCTAATGCTTCATGTCCAAGGAAGTCAAAAGACTAAAACATGTAGTGCTTGCTAATAGTACGTCCGGGCGTCCTAGTGGATTTGCTAGCGAC
This sequence comes from Asteroscopus sphinx, assembly GCA_949699075.1. Lineage (NCBI taxonomy): Eukaryota > Metazoa > Arthropoda > Insecta > Lepidoptera > Noctuidae > Asteroscopus > Asteroscopus sphinx. The sequence goes on from OX453003.1 coordinate 34,308,058, forward strand.
TTGCGTTTATTCACTTTTTATGCTCGTTCAGTGATATGTAACTGTAACTGCCGAGTCTAATTTGTTTTAATGTTATAATGCTTTAAAACATTACCTTATTTGTTACACACTATATAATATTTTATATTTTCTGTCTCTGTTTACTCATTTGATGTGTTTAATTCGGATATTTGCTAACAACCAATAAGACCTGTTGAAATAAATTATAACTAGTGGCTAATAATGCACATAGAAGCTAGTTACGCATAATAGAGGATTTCAGAGTACTACAGTAACAATTTCAATATATATTTTTATATTTATGATCAAAATGAGTAGACAATGCATCGACAGGAGTACGTGGGTGAGATGGACGCCAGTGAGCTGCGCCAGTACATGCGCGCACTAATGACCGCGCTGCGGCACGTGCACTCATTCGGCGTCATCCACCGTGACGTCAAGCCCAGCAACTTCCTGTACGACCGCGAGAACAGACGGTATGCATACCCACTACCGCGGGACCTTCTTAAACTGTCCACACGTACTAAAACAGGCAACTTATTGCATGACTTAGGTATCTGCTGGTCGACTTTGGGTTAGCTCAACGTCTTTGTCCCGCGCCCGAGGAGACACCGCCCGTCCCCGCGCCTCCCCCCGCACACTCCAATGGCTTACGCAAACGTACTCGTGAGGAGGTATGAATTAAACTATGTAACGCAAACTTCTATCCTATTGTAGTTCTTAGTTACCCCTGTAACTCGTGTGGCTCACGCTAGCGTACTCACCATGGAGTTAAAAGATTCTCTAAAACAATCTTTTGTGACCAATTCGTGACAATTTATGACTAAAGAATATAATTTGTGACCGCATACTTCATTCGTGATCGTGACCAAGTTTACAGACTTCAAATTTCTGATACATACATGTTTGAAATTTTGTTGCAGTCGGGGGACTAGTTTGTTCAGCATTATGATTATGGGAATGCAATAAAATTTCTGAAACCTACAGACTTGGTTGTGTTACGTCTGCTGAAAATTATTAATTTGGATGTTATTAATTGCTGTTATTGTTATTGTTTACTGTTCAATCCTTACAGATGTAGTCGGCTATCTTTTTAGGGTTCCGAAGTCCTACAAGGAACCCTTATAGTTTCGTCATGTCCGTCCGTCTGTCCGTCTGTCCGTCTGTCCTAATCCTTTACAGCTTAATAACTTCTACAGTTATAAACATAAGTAAATGAAATTTTGTTATAAAATAGTCTGCATATAGATCTCAATTTTAAAAGAATAAAAAAATAGTTTTTACGTTCTTTAGGGGTGGCGCCCATACGTGGGACACTCAGAAAGTTTTGCGAAACTAAAAAAAATTGTTCTATACGTACATATATTTTTATCAAATCTTTTCAAAGTACTTTCCACCAGCCTCTATACAAAGATTCATGCGCCTAAACCAGTTTTCAAAACACTTTTTCCAGTCCGCCGCAGACACCTCGTTTACAGCCTGCTCGAACGCAGCCAGCGCATCTTCCGGCGACGAAAATTGTATCCCTTTGAGCTGATTTTTTATTTTTGGGAATAAAAAGAAGTCACACGGTGCTAGATCAGGGCTGTAAGGAGGGTGACCCAGGAGTTTGACTGGCGTGCTGTCCAGGAAGTCCCTCGTTTTGAGTGCGGTGTGCGCAGGTGCATTGTCGTGGTGGAGCAGTAGCCCGCGGAGCCCTGTGTTTGGTCGCTTGTTGCTTATAACAGAGAAAACTTCTGGCAAACATTTGGTAGTATACCATTCGGCATTAATGCTTCTTTGATCCCGTAAGGGAATTGATACCAAGTGGCCAGTCAAATTAAAAAAACTAGCGATCAAAATCTTACCCCCGCTTCTAGATCGCTTCACTTTGGTAGGCGTTGGCTCATTTTGAAACACCCAAACAGTCGACTGGCGCTTGGTTTCTGGGTCGTATTGATAAATCCAGGACTCATCACCTGTAACGATGTCGTAAACACGCCGAGACGAGCCTGCTTCAAATTTGTTAAGCATATCACGGCACCATTCCACCCGGGCCTGCTTCTGAGCATCGGTGAGGTTGTGCGGCACCCAGCGTGATACTATCCTCCTCACGCGAAGATGGCTGTGTAGAATCTCGTGAACGCTTCCCGATCCAATCTTCAATATGTGTTGAATCTCCTGATATGTAATTCGCCTATTGTCTTGGATTAAATTTTTCACTGCTAGCACGTTTTCTTCGGTAACAGCCGTCAAAGGGCGACCGCTTCTTTCGTCATCCCCCAAAGTTGGTCGACCGCGCTTGAATTCGATATACCAACGATACACGGTTGCCTTGGAAGGGCCTTCATCCATGAATGCCATTTGAAGTCTATCGTACGATTCATCCGGTTTCAGGCGACACTTGAAATCGTATAAAATCATAGCTCTAAAATGTTCCCGGCGCAGATCCATATTTCAGTGAGACACAATACTTTGAATTAACTCGCAAAAAATGTGGAGGGAAATTTTGAAATTGGAACTTACTTATTTTTACTTATAAATAATCATATTTTCGAAAAACATTATAACTGGCCAGTCTCCCATATATAAAAACTTTTTTTCGCAATACTTTCTGAGGGGCCTGGTACATGTGAAATGGGGAAAAAAAAAATTTTTTCGCTGCACTCCCTCGTGTGGGATATCATTGAATAGGTCTACTAAAATGAAGGTAATGTTTCATACATCACTTTTTTATCAGGTGTACCATCTGCGAAATATAGCCCGCCAAAGTGGCTTGCAATGTGTCCCCCCCCCTGCCATTTCTAAACTATGCAACGTAGAAACTTATAATCTTCCACATTGATAGACCTTTGTAAAAACTCTCTTTTAAAATTATTTCGAGTATAATGTGATTATAATTTTTTGAGTTATAGACAGAAAACTGAAAAATACTTAAAACGTCCTAGTTCAAAGGTCATTGACCTTAGAGAAAAATGATCATAGCAAATAATGCTCCTTTAGCTACTTTCTATTTGAAAAAATCACAAAAAGTAACTTTGTGTTATGTTGACGACACACTTAAATTTGGCGCCATCTAGCGGCGTCGTACAACACTCTCTGGGTCGCCAATGCTGCCGTCAAGTGCCGTGTATTACATTTGGCACTGTATAGCGCTATCTAGCGGCTACTGACATCACTCTCTGAGTCGCCAATGCTGCCGTCTATAGCAAAAACTAAAATAGCCGTGATTAATATTCGATTTGATTTGTTTGTAACACCTACTTAAGGAACCCTATAATACTGAGCATGGCCCGACATGCTCTTGGCCGGTTTTTACTTTCGATCCATGATGCATAGTTATCGCAAAGTGAAAGATTTCTCCAGAATCTTGTACTCACCATAAAACTAACATAGCCGACGGTTGTCATAGCGTTGGCTCAATATCTCCCATCATGAAGTGTAGTTGTCGGCGCTGATGCTCAAATATTGGACTAGTGTTTCAGCTTCACCGTTGAGCCTAGTCTTTAAATGCTGCATCTTTTGAACTTTATTCAATGTTGTATTGTTGTGTATCGTTTCTAAATATAGATCTTTGAACGTTATCCATTTATTGTAATGCCCTGAAAACTCTGGGATCTCGATTCTCGGTGCTGAACGTTGGTAATTAACGTTAGACCATATTTTGCTTTTGAGTTGTCTGCTTGCTTCATCATATTTAGCTTCCATGCTGAAGAACATGTCAGAATAAGTTTTCTTGAACCTTCTCAGTTACTGTCAGTAGAGCCTCCATTTCCCAATGAGTATTTTCAATGGTGACCCACTTTGACTTAAAATTGAGAAGTGATCGTCAAGTTCCCATTTTTAATTTTTACCTATAGCCCGATCAACCGCCATAAAGTTACACTCTTGTTAAGTAATCAAAAACTTGGTTTATCATCGGTTTCTTCTTCTAATACGCCTGTCAGGTCGAATTTTACATTTTCTTCTGTAATTTGCAGTATTCTCAACAAGTCTGATTTAATTGATTCATACATAGCTCATGTGTCTTGTCGTGGACATCCTTTGCAAAATATTTGGTGTTTTTGTCTTCAATCTCTTGCAGAAGTAATGTATGTCTGCAATTGAAGTCCAGAGGCCTATGTCCAGCAGTGGACTGCGATAGGCTGAGTTGATTGAATTGAAGTCCATCTTTGATCTAATATACTGAGACCTAACGGCCATAAAGCCAAGGTAACTTTATCGTCGATGAAATTCTGGTAATTACTAGCCTGAAGGATCCTTTTGCGAAAACTGTTGATCTGGCAGGCCGCACCTGGAGGATTCAGGAGTTATGCGGTGGAAAAAAAATTGGTAAAAGTGTCGTCTTTCTTTTTTAACCAACGAAAAAAAAGGAGGAGGTTCTCAATTCGACGCGTATTTTTTTATTTTTTATGTATGACCACGCATAACAATTTTACAGAGTAGTCCGATTTTGATGATTCTTTTTTTAATGGATAGGGTATATCTCGAAGTTGGTCCTATTTAAATTTCAAAATTAAAATCCATCCCTAAGGGTAGAAAAACAGGGGATGAGTGCTTGTTCACCCACGGAATTCTTACCTGTTAATCGATTCTGTTGTAACTTGGCACACATAAATGTAGTTCTAGACACTACAACATAATGGAGACCTGGAGTTAGATTTTAGCCACAAAAAAATTAAAAATTAAACTTTTTAACAAAAAATTTAACCGACGAAAACAGAAACAGAAAAGCGAAAAATAAAATGAAGCTTTTAGTCTTTTCCTAACTAAACTAATGTAAATAACTAATTATGAGTCGGCGCCAGAAAAACAATCAACGAACATCATTAAATTACTTTAAATCAATAATAAATACAACATAACATCAAATACAACGTGAAATTTTCAACGATAAACAATAACTTTCCAAAAATGCGTTCTCCGCACAGAGTACTGTAATATATATGAACGTTCTCCGCTCGAGCACTTGCGACTTGCACGCACTGTGCTTGTCGTTGTTTTCGTCGGTTCAATTTTTTGTTAAAAAGTTTTATTGTTGCAATCTTTTCAGCTGTTTCCAAACCAAAATAAAAATAAACCGATTGACGGTTGGTGGAAAGGTGTCGCCAGCTTTAATTGTAATCAGCGAAAAATGTAAAAAAAACTAGGTGGTAGTATCGTGGCAGGCTTTTTTTTTCTGCTAAGAGCTTGTATACTATAGAAGCCAAAAAAAAAAAGCCGCCTGCAAATAGTGGTGGAAACCACTCGATTTTTTTTCTTCTAAATATAGCATTTCGACGCATTAACAACGACCACAACGTCACAAGGTGATTACAAAACCTGGTCACATAAATTATGTTTGTAGTTTAAACGGTTTTTCCGTACGGGAGGTGAGGACGCTACTGTGAACGTCACACCAGCGAGCTCACCAATATGGAGCTATAACTTCCAACGTACCTATATGGTCACGAATTCTGTTCTTCGGTCACAAAAGATTGGTATTATGAGAATCGTTTAATTCCATGGTGAGTACCACAGAAATAGATAGAATGGTCATGTGGGCAGGGCGCGCATGGCAGCACCATGCACCGTAGTGCAGGATATTTCAAAGCCTTTCTCAGCACGCCTTATGACTTGTTTCTATGAATACTGTAACAAAAACCCGCGAAAATGTCTTATTGTGCTGTTTCTAACTGTAGAAACAAAACCTGTAAAGTACATTTGATCAAAAAAATTTTTTTTAAGTTTTGACGTCAAAAAGTAAGGCGTAGTTTGTTCGAAAGTTGCCACGCATAAATCGCAAGTAAAATCGTGATTACAACCATTCTATCTATTTATGTGGTGAGTACGCTAGCATGGGGAGGAGGCCTCACCTGCAGCTAAGAGGCTGGCGCTGGAGCCGAGCGCGGGCGCGGCGGCGCGGCGCTGCGCCTGCGCCGGCGCGGGCGGCGTGTGCGGCGCGTGCTGCGCCCGCCCCGCGCCCCGCGCGCCCCGCGCCGGCACGCAGGGCTTCCGGCCGCCCGAGGTGCTGCTGAAGAGCGCGGCGCAGGGCACGGCGGTGGACGCGTGGGCGGCGGGCGTGGTGCTGGCCAGCGCGCTGACGGCGCGGTACCCGCTGTTCCGCGCCGCCGACGACGTGGCGGCGCTGGCCGAGCTGGCCGACCTGCTGGGCACGGAGCCGCTGCAGCGCGCCGCCGACGCGCTGGGTGCGCACCATTATACTACATTTTTATTTATTTATTTATTAGCTTACTCTTGTGTCAGGATTAACGGCGCCTACTCTGACTGGTTCAGCATCGATAAGGGTGTGAGACAGGGATGTGTAGCGTCGCCGTGGCTATTCAATCTATTCATGGACAGTTGTTTGAAAGATTTGAAAGAGAGTGAAAATGGTTTAGAAATGAATGGGTTACTTGTCAAATGTCTCCTCTATGCCGATGATCAAGTTATCCTTGCATCGTCGGAGGGGGAGTTACAGAAGATGGTAACAATTATGGATGGTGCTTTGAAGAGTAAAGGAATGAAAGTTAATGTTAGTAAGACAAAAGTTTTGGTTTTTGAAAAGGAAGAAGTTATGACAGAGTGCAATATTTTGATAGGTGACGAAAAGGTGGAACAAGTGAAAGATTTTGTATACCTGGGTTCCATGTTTACGAGAGATGGCAAGCATGTGAAGGACATTGAAAGGAGAGTGAGTGCTGGTAATCAGGTGAATGGGGCACTACACACCTTCATGAACAGCCGCAAAGTGTCGGAAAAGGCACGGCTGGCTGTTCATGGGGGAGTGTTAGTGCCTACACTTATGTATGGTAGTGAAAGTTGGGTATGGCAGAAGAAACATGAAAGCAGAATAAATGCAGTAGAAATGAGAGCTTTGAGAAGTATGTGTGGTGTAACTTTGAGAGATAAAGTAAGGAATAACATGATAAGGGAGCGTTGTGGAGTGAAAGAAGATGTAGTGACAAAGATTGAGAAAGGTATGTTAAGATGGTTTGGACATATAGAGAGGATGGACGAGAGGAGATTGACGAAACAAGTATACGAAGCGAGTGTGGATGGAAGAGTTGGAAGGGGACGACCTCGGCGAACGTATCGCGATCAAATCGCGGATGTTCTCAAAAAATGCCAGGTTAAGAGTTCTCTAAACCGACGAGCATGCATGACGAGGTTAATGGACGTAGATGAAGCGAAAGAGATGTGTCAGGATCGTAGCAGGTGGAAATCCATAGTCTCTGCCTACCCCAATGGGAAACAGGCGTGATAATATGTATGTATGTATGTATGTATGTATGTATGTATGTATGTATGTATGTATTAGCTTTATTTTATCCCTTACAAGGTACAAAGTAGTTCTTATCTACTATTTTGTGGTGTGTACTTATTTATTTGTTAGTAATGTTAGTTTTTAGGGTTCCGTACCCGAAGGGTGCCAAACGGGACCCTATTACTCTCGCTACGCTGTCCGTCCGTCCGTCCATCTGTCCGTCCGTCTGTCTGTCACAGGGCTGTATCTTTTGAACGGTTATAGGTAACTGGTTGAAATTTTCTCAGTAATTGTGTTGCTATGAGGTGTATCACAACAAATACTAAAAACAAAAAACCTCAAAAAACATGCATTTTTTTCAACGTTTTTGTTCCTGCTCTATCTTCAAAACGGTAACATATACCAGCTTCAAACTTGGTCATATTATAGCGCATATTATGTAGTTTAGCAACAAATACTAAAAATAAGACAACCATAGACATATGTGGGGGTACCTGCGTAAGAAAGACATGCAAAAATTCATATTTCGCGCATTGTACGTTGATGTCTTTTGATAAACTCTCGTAAATTGAATCAGTTTTGATGGGGTATCAGGTCGTTGAGAGGTACGGAACCCTTACTGCGCGAGTCCGACTCGCACTTGGCCGGTGTTATTATTTAATTTTTTCCTTACATTAGGTTAGTATTTTTAGGTGTAAGCCGTTTAAGGGCCGCCTTTTGCGGTAAAAGCCTCCTCCAAACCGTGCCTCGTGGCCGTATCTTGTGCCCGTCTGGGCCATAGGTTGCCGGCTATTTGTATGATGCCGTCACTCCATCTTTTCAGTGGTCTACCATAATACTACATACATACATATTATCACGCCTGTTTCCGATTGGGGTAGGCAGAGACTGGATTTCCACCTGCTACGATCCTGACACACCTCTTTCGCTTCATCTACGTCCATTAACCTCGTCATGCATGCTTGTCGGTTTAGAGAACTCTTAACCTGGCATTTTTTAGAACGTCCACGGTTTGATCGCGATACGTTCGCTGGCGCCGCCTTCAAAATTTTGGTTTATAAGATTTTAAAATACATACAATGATTATTTTTTACGTTTTAGTTAAGGTTTTTGAAGTCTTTATTTTTTTTTAAATTTATAAACAAATAAATTTATTTATTCATATAAAGCCTTTTACATAAATTTATAATTGAATATTGATTAGAAAACAATTTCTCAAATTATTATAGCTAAATCGCATGCAACATTTGATTTGAACCCCTGTCTCCTAAACTAGGCAATAGCCTGTATCTTAGGAGGCAGTGGAATGCCCTTTTAGTTTTACGGTGTGTTTGTTTTGCTGACGAATATTTGTGTACTCATGCAGGTCGGCGTTTGGTAACATCGTCGGCGCGGCGCGGGCTGTGCCTGCGCAAGCTGGCGGCGCGGCTCCGGGGCGCGACGCCGCCGGGGGCCAGCGGCGGCACTCGGGCGAGCTGCGCCCGGTGTCGACTGCCTCGGGACCAGTGCCTGTGTCGAGATGAGCTCAAGAAGGTACTTAATAACTCGATCTTGCTCACTCGTGTTCGCGCGGTAGTCCACAATAAATATTGATGGTTGTTTTGCAGGCGGAGGAGTTCGACCCGCAGCGCACGGTGGCGGGCTTCCCGGACGCGGCCTTCGCGCTGGCGGCGCGCCTGCTGGAGCCCAACCCGCGCCACCGCATCTCCGCGCGCGACGCGCTCGCGCACCCCTTCCTCTCCGCCCGCGACTGACGCACGTCGCGCACCCCTTCCTCTCCGCCCGCGACTGACGCACGTCGCGCACCCCTTCCTCTCCGCCCGCGACTGACGCACGTCGCGCACCCCTTCCTCTCCGCCCACGACTGACGCACGTCGCGCACCCCTTCCTCTCCGCCCGCGACTGACGCACGTCGCGCACCCCTTCCTCTCCGCCCGCGACTGACGCACGTCGCGCACCCCTTCCTCTCCGCCCGCGACTGACGCACGTCGCGCACCCCTTCCTCTCCGCCCGCGACTGACGCACATCGCGCACCCCTTCCTCTCCGCCCGCGACTGACGCACGTCGCGCACCTCTTCCTCTCCGCCCGCGACTGACGCACGTCGCGCACCCCTTCCTCTCCGCCCGCGACTGACGCACGTCGCACACCCCTTCCTCTCCGTCCGCGACCGACGCACGTCGCGCACCCCTTCCTCTCCGCCCGCGACTGACGCACGTCGCGCACCCCTTCCTCTCCGCCCGCGACTGACGCACGTCGCGCACCCCTTCCTCTCCGCCCGCGACTGACGCACGTCGCGCACCCCTTCCTCTCCGCCCGCGACTGACGCACGTCGCGCACCCCTTCCTCTCCGCCCGCGACTGACGCACGTCGCACACCCCTTCCTCTCCGTCCGCGACCGACGCACGTCGCGCACCCCTTCCTCTCCGCCCGCGACTGACGCACGTCGCGCACCCCTTCCTCTCCGCCCGTGACTATCGCACGTGTCCTGGCGGCGCGCACCCCTTCCATCTCAATTTAAGGATATTCTTAGCAAAAAAGAGCTGCTTTGTGCTGCAGTTCGAATTGATTATAGGGATCCTTTTATATGACACTATTATTTTACCATTTGCGTTTAATGTGCGATGATAACTTAATATATCAAATATCGTCTGTTTGATGCCACCTTCATGCTTCATGTGAAGACTAACCGTCGACTGTGAGCTAGGTTTCTCCTAGGATTGCTAGTTACTTGTAGAAAGCCACCCTTATGCTATGCACTAAAATCGTAATGATTTAATCGTATCATAATGCCAACTTCTCAAAATTAACACTGGTTGTAGAATGCTAACTTCTTAAAACGCCATCCTCTCAAAATGCCAACCTCTCAAAACGTCAACTTCTCAAAATGTCGACCCCGCAATATTCCAAGAGATGAATATGAAAATAGTAATACTTTTACTATTTCTTCCTTTATTATTATTAGTACCTTTTTTCCATAATTGGTATTCGTTGATTTAACATTTCATACAATCATAATTATAATAAATAATGATTGATGATGATTTGACCATTCATAGTTTTTTTGTTTTCAATTCTGTCATTCATACTAAGTTGGCATTTTGTGAAGTAGTCATTTTGAGAGGTTGGTATTTTGAGAAGTTGGCATTTTGAGATGTTGGCTTTTCGCGAAGTTGGCAGTTTGAAAAGTTGACATTCTGCGACCAGTTGGCATTATGCGCTAATACGATAAGTGGTCGCAACTGATTTTAAGTTTACAAGTATTGAATAGTGGCGACTTACATCAGACCTATTTATCTCAGAATACAGAAACAAGTCGAAGAAGTCTTCTTCTAAATTCTATGCTATTTATTACGTTATTCTGATGTGTTTGACAGACATCGGTCACCTGTAATGAGGCGTCTATTGGGTGTATGGTCGATGCATAGACCCTTTAGTTTGATTTGAATGTTTGGCGATATGCTTTATTACAACACTGATGTACTGTTGGGGCGTAAGCCCAACAATAAATAATGTTTGTTTGAATGTTTTTGTTAAATTATAATGTTAAATTTTTGTTTAAATGAATAGACAACCGTTTTCCGTGAAGGTTTTAATTGCTACTAAAATATTATAAATAATATAACAACAACATATATATATAATTATTATTATAATTGTTTTAATGTAATGTTTACTGTGCTGACCTAAGGCATTATGTTTGGGCGTAAGTGTAACAAAGGTCAATGTACAGCATAGCTTGTACATGTACTAAAAATTATAATTATAAACATTTGCATGCTATGATATAAAGCATATAGCGGAATAAGCGCACTATGAATGAACGTACCAACTACAATGTACCTATTCCTTGCAAATAAAGACATTCTATTCTACGAAACAGTGGAGGGAGTGCCTTAACCGCAGCGCGTTGTTCTGTTACAGAAAAAGTGACGGCGGCGCTGCAGTGCGTCGATGTTTTTATTGTTGATTAGTTGTAACGGGGATCTCAGAGTAAACTTAAGTTACATATATCAAGTACAAAGTAGAGTAATAGAGGCGCGCGACGACCAGCCAAGCGCACTTTCTTAATATTTAGTATTTATACATTATAAATGTGCCTTTACTTGTGTTCAGAAGAATGTTGTTATGTTACCTCATTGTAAACAACCTCGTTATTAAAGTTTAAGATACATAATTATGTAAATGGATTTTTTATTTCATGGCGCGCCGCGCCGCCATTCCTTTGTTCTCAGTAAAATAGTATTGAGGGAGATATAAGTTAGTTGAAGTTTTACTTTAGTCGTGTGCTAAAGCACACTCGTTTTTTTGTTTGTTTTGTTCAAAAGTATTTTTCATACTTTTTAGTTGATAATTGCGAGGGCTGATTCATGAGCGCACACCTATCAAATCCGCCAAACATTCTCAGAAAAACGCAACTATTACAAAAACATCTAGATAGGCGAAGTTAATATAAACCGATTCATTGATGCTGGTAAAAATCTACTCAACTCAATAAAATTTATATGGGACAACCGCGCGGGCTTCCTCTACCATATAAAAAAAATCGGCCAAGTGCGAGTCAGACTCGCGCACTAAGGGTTCCGGTACCACCCATCGATCTGATAGTTACCCCAAATAAACTGATTTAATTTATGTATGAGAGTTCACTAAAGGTGCAGCACTACGCGTTGAGGTCTTTCATATTTGTATCTTTGCGTAAGCGGGTACCACCACACGTCTGTTTGCCTTATTTTTATTAATTAACTTACTGAAATTTGTTAATTAGGTAACCATGGGCGGATCCAGGGGGGGGGGGGTCATGGGGGTCATGACCCCCCCCCCCTCCCTGGGCCTAGGCCAACCATCGTTTTTTTCTATAATGATGAAAATTAATGTATGTATGCGTTACATACCAATGAAACCAGACACACGCATAAAATTACTAAATTGAATTTGCAGCCGAACCCGTTCGTTCATTGTAAAAAATATTCGCGCGATTTAGTTTGATTTTGCAGCACCGTCCACGCCGCGAGGTTCTTCTCCAACGAAATATATGTTAACTGATGTTAACACTAGAATCGCACATCAGGACACAGATCATGTCCAAAGCGCAGTCACTGCGGGCAGAGTGGGGACGTACTCGGTACCCATAGAGTAGCGAATATGCAGATTGGTCATTGCATAATTCTTATGATGTTACCTACTATTTTGTGCCTTCTGTGCGTCAAATTATATTAATCTATACAAGCAACATTAAATTTAATTAGGTTGAGTTCGGTCGAGTCCGGTCGAGTTCGGTCAAGTTTAGTCCAGTTCAGTCATGTTCGGCCGAGTTTGGTCAAGTTCGGTCGATCGTTTTTTTTCTTTATTTCATTCTTAAAACCCATACCAGTTGTTTAAGTCATATCATCAGCTTTCAATCACAAAAAGTTTCATCAAAATCGGTCCAGTAGTTAAAGAGTAATGCTCGAACAAACTATTTTATAATAGTTAAGATATAAGATAAGATAAGATAACATAACATAAAAAGTAGCCAATATGTTAATACGGGTTATGTTCTATCTGTATGCCAAATTTTTTTTATTTTTTTTTTGTTTTTTTTTATCATCACATCCGTACCTCCACATACCCATACATCCTCACAAACTCAGAAAACCTAAGAAAAATACTTCATTATTTACAAATTTATTTAATATTACTTATACTTATAAATAAGATAGCATAAAATAAAACTATTATCTAAAGTTATTAAATAACTACTGAAGAGCATTCATATTTTACCTATTAACTGTTTTGCCTTATTTATTCTATGATGCGGTAACGCTATCTCTTTTCAACGCGCGGCGCCCGGCCGTAAGAAAATACGAGATAGATCGTCACTGGTACTCACCGTCTTGCTTACGCTCGTTGGGCGAGTCAAATTATTGGACTTGACCAAGTGCAGGTAAAAAAACTGTTCAAATTGTTGTAATCGTACGTAACTGCAATGTAATAATTTAGTTTTTTTTATTATTTGTCGTTACCTATTATTCAAGCTTAATATCAGTATTTAGTAACGTACTACAATTGTTTTGAGTGAGTCAAGCTCCGCTGTGCGCTTCACAAATCTGAACTCCTGAAGGCGGGTGGAAAACCAATCCTTACGGCCCTTCAGAAGCTGTTTGATTCCGTCATTCTCGAGGGAAGAACGCCACAGGCATGGAGCAGAGGTGTGGTGGTACTCTTCTTCAAAAAGGGCGATAATGCTCTACTGAAGAATTATAGGCCCATCTCACTTCTGAGCCATGTCTACAAGCTGTTTTCGAGAGTCATTACGAACCGTCTTTCGCGCAGGTTTGACGACTTCCAGCCTCCCGAACAAGCCGGTTTCCGAAAAGGCTTTAGCACCGTAGACCACGTACATACGCTGCGGCAGGTTATACAGAAGACCGAAGAGTATAACTTGCCTCTTTGTTTAGCGTTTGTGGACTACGAGAAAGCCTTCGATTCGATCGAGACTTGGGCGGTACTACAGTCTCTTCAACGGTGCCAGATTGACTATCGGTACATCCAAGTGTTAAAGTCTTTGTATGAAAACGCCACTATGTCAGTCCGATTACAGGACCAAGCCTCGAAACCTATCCTTCTGCAGCGAGGTGTGAGACAGGGAGATGTGATCTCTCCGAAACTGTTCACTGCTGCATTGGAGGATGTCTTCAAGGTTCTGGACTGGAAGGGGCTAGGCATTAACATAAACGGCGAGTACATCACTCACCTTCGGTTTGCCGACGACATAGTAGTCATGGCTGAGACCATGGAGAACCTCGGTACAATGCTCGATGACCTCAGTAGAGCTTCTGATAGAGTGGGTCTTAAAATGAATATGGACAAGACAAAGGTTATGTCGAATTCCCATATAACACCCATTCCCGTAAACATCGGAGAATCGTTGTTGACGATTATGTATACCTAGGACAAACTGTCCAGCTAGGTAAGTCCAACTTCGAGAAAGAGGTCAATCGTCGAATCCGACTCGGTTGGGCAGCGTTCGGGAAGCTACGCAATATCTTCTCGTCCAAAATACCGCAGTGTCTCAAGACGAAAGTCTTTGACCAGTGTGTGTTGCCAGTAATTACTTACGGTACTGAAACGTGGTCGCTCACAATGGGCCTAATAAGAAGGCTCAAAGTCACTCAAAGGGCAATGGAGAGGGCTATGCTCGGAGTGTCCCTGCGTGATCGAATCAGAAATGAGGAGATTCGCGAGATTCGTAAAATGCGTTAAAATAATATTTTTGTCCTTTGATATAACGACAAATTCATAATTTTTGGATATTTTCCTTTACTTGTGCTATATTATAAGACCTTGCTTCTTGCCAAATTTCAAGATTCTAGGTCAATATTCTGTGCTTTAGGTTTTGATGAGCGAGTTTGCGAGTATCAAAATTTGAGACATAAATGGCCGTATCCTTTGATTGCGTTGACTTAGAAGCTTGATTTTTTTTTACTCCAAGGGACCGTCGACCTAATATTTTATGTTAATTTAAACTTCATACCTTTACTCGTTTCTGATATAAAAATTCTTGACAGACGGACAGACAGAGACAGACAGACGGACAACAGTGATCCTATAAGGGTTCCGTTTTTTCCTTTTGAGGTCCGAAACACTAAAAACAGCTATGTGTAAATCGGCCTATAAATCTCTGAGTAATTGGTGTACATACATGAAAAAAAATAAAAAATCCTCGTCGAATACTTAACCTCCTCCTTTTTTTGAAGTTTGTTAAAAATAAAAGATTATTTTGATTTAAAAATACCTTACTTTATTATAAAATTGTTATTCTTAAGCAGTCTTAATGTCTAATGTACAGACATGTAAAAAAAGATTTTATTACTTGACATCAGACCAACCCAATCACATCACCTCCAGGGTGGTCTCAGGTCCCACAAATGCAACATCTCAAATAAAGCAAGCAGAACACTGTAGGACTTTGTTTCCATGGGAAACAAGTATTGCCAAAAAATAATATCAATAAAACCGGCCAAGAGCATGTCGGGCCATGCTTAGTATAGGGTTCCATAGGTAGGTGTAATTACAAATTAATCAAATAGTATATTAACATGGCTATTTTAGTTTTTCCGTTTTTGTAAAAGACTGCCGTCTTTTATACTGGCGACTCAGGGTTTGCAGTGGCGTGTTTTTATACAACTCTATAGAGCGGGACAAATTTCAGAGGTGTCATGCCAACATAACACCGATACTACTTTTTGTGCTTTAATCAAATAAAAGCATTGTTTTGTTTTTCTCTAAGGTCAATGACTTTTGAACTAGGATGTCGTAAGTAGTGATGCCTGGTGATAGGAGACTATTGATAGTCCAGAGTGCCTAGTGCGAGTTTGAAACTTAACGCGATCGATTGCGTCGATTTAATTCATAAATTTGTAGCGCCCCTGGCGGGAACAAGGAGGAACTACTGATTTATAAATGAAAGTCGACGTATACGGTTTCGATAACGATAACGTAAGTTTCAAACTCGGAATCGGCACTCTGTAAAAGTGCGAATATCGATAATATCAATAGAGGAGAATGAGGTAATACTATTTATTGATAATTTGCAATAGAATCGACAATAGTGGAAACTGGAAACGCAATCGATTGTATCGATATTATCCTTGACGAGTTAAATAAATATCGATGGTATCGATTATTTATCGATACCATCGATTACATTGCCTACATATTGAACTTTACTATCGAACATTTTGTTTACTATCGCCTGTGTCAAACTATCTATAGTAACAATAATATCAATAGTAAGCATTAATTGTAAAACACAATTACTATCGATAGCACAGACACCATTTACGTCTAATACCATCAATACTATTAGGCAATCAATAGTATTAACGCATTTTGCGCTATCGATATCCTAACTGATTTTCAAGATCAACTATCGACTTTCGACATTTCAGCATCACTAGTCGTAAGTATTTTACAAGTTTTATCTCTATTACTTGAAAATTCATAATCACATTGTGATCGTAATAATTTTAAAAGACAATTATTACTATGGTTTATCAACATGAATGGTATACCTGATAAAAAAGTGATGTATCAAACATCATCTTAATTTCAATAGACCTATTCAATGATATCCCACAAGAGGGGGTGCAGCAGGTTTTTTTTTTTAATTTCACCCCTAGAATACATAGTAACTACGATTTTTTTATAATTTTAAAATTAGAGACCTTACTTTTCTTATTTAGTAATCAATCTTGGAAGTCTTTTTAATGCAATTCGCCAATATTAATTATTCAAAGACATAATGTTAAAAATTCAATTCAATTCAATTTTATTTATTGGCTAATATGGGTACAAAATGGTGTTATAAATTTTATAATAAAATAAATCATCGCCATATTATAGCAATTAAATAACATCTTTTAACATAATTATATGTGCAGAACTAGTAATGATATTTCATGAGTAGTTATTTGAATAGAGATGCCAAGTTCGTTTACTAAATAAAACAAGAGAGAAAACACATTTTATACTAAAAAAAATTTGAGCAAAATTACATGTACTTATATTTATAACTTTAGAAGTTATTAAGCTGTTAAGGATTAAGACAGACAGACGGACGGACATGATGAAACTATAAGGGTTCATTGTAGGAACTATGGAACCCTAACAAAGTGTATTCATACATCACACAATTATTTGTCTGCATTCATTCAGTGCTAACACATACTGTGCTTCTATTGTGTTTTACAAAATGTAAAAATCTACTGTTGCTATCAACTAGAAAAATAATCATGCTCTTATTGGCTTGGGTAATGCCACACCCCACGCCTGAGCCAATAAGAGCACAAATATATTTCTATATCGAAAGGGACAGTAGATTTTAACATTTTGTAAAACTCTTAATATAGGTACTGGTTTCATTATCTACATTTTTAATTCATAGGTTTTTAACACTTACAAAGTAACAATGTTTAAATACATAGCCTGTCTATTTAAATACAACATGGGCATTGTATGTAGTTTTTCTGAATTTTTTATTTGATGACTGCAAATATATTTTTCACTAAGTTAAACATGTAACCTAAATGAGCATGTTTCAATAGCATACATACTGAATCAAAATATAAAACCAATATTCATTCTAGCTTCAATGCATTGAACATGTGCCTTGTTATAGGATATACTACTAAATTGTAACATATTTACAATGCATGTTAATTTTTCCAGAAGTTGGGGTTTTGTTGTAGCCGTCTCTCAAAGTTCTGGTACCATGTGTGCAGGGTACTTAGTGGTATGTAGGATACGCCGGGTGTGGGCGTCATCTGGTCCTGTGTCACAGAGAATGACGCCACAAAGTTCACCAAGTGCTCCAGCATCTTTTGTGCAAATGTTATGTAATTGCATTGCTGCTGTGCCTGAAACAGTTATTTTATTCAATTGACTAACATCAGACAAGTTTAGTATCAGGCGAGATTAAGTGTAGTCATGTATACTTACAACAGAAGAGGCAAGGAGTCGAACATTGGATTCTGGTTCAATGGCTATACCAATCTGTGCATTATGACATATCTGCTGTTGCCCAAATGCACTTATGAATTTATTGTCACCTGTGAACCATAAGGAGAAATGTGGGTAAAGCACCAGTTTAAAGGATATACCACGAATTAATACAAAAGACTGTTAATCAAAGAATCTTACTAGATAGTTCATGTAGCTTTTTCAAGGTTCCTATTTTAAATATAGCCGATGGTTTAGTGTTAGAAATGTGACCAAGGAGCTGCCAGTTGGGCGGCGCCGCGGGGTCGGGCCAGCTCCAGTAGACCATGCCGACGGTGCCTGCCGGCAGCGACGCCACGCCCGTTAGAAACACCACCGCGTGGTTGATATTGTCTGCCTCCGTGATTGTGATAAGAAACTGAGTCTCTGACAAAGTAGCAAAATCTGTCTGCACCTGTTAAACACACGAAACACCTCAAATTGGGGCTCGATTCACTAAGTCACTAACAGCATCTGCTAAAAATGTAGTTTCTACTTACGAGACGCCCGGATACAATTAACCCAAATACATTGGACATTTTTATGTTTGAATGCAATAGTTTTGATTACCTACTAATTTAACACAATAAACAACAATAACTACGAAATTCTACTATGTTCTAGAAACATTCTATTCATACCACAGATTACTAATTATATTATTATACTATTACAGTACTCTGTGTATTATAAATTTTTATTTTTTTTATTTTTATTCATGACCATGGATACATGTCCTTCAGTCGTAATCATTGAACATATTATACTTGTATCCTAGTAAAGTGATGGAAACTTTACTAGGTTTCTGAGGGGATGATGAGATAATACGAAAGTCATGTTTTTCAACTTTGTACCATTTATCCACACTTGTACACGTTAACGAGCACTTAACATTTAATAATCCACCATTATTACACATTAACACTCGAAGAAACACAAATTTTGGAAAATAATAAAAATCCACAACATGATCTTTACGAATTTTCCCGCCAACCCCTGTATTATACAGAGACACCAGTGTTGCCAGATGGCAAGTTTGAAACTATCGCAGATCTAGGAAAAAAATACCGTATTTTTATCGCATACGCTTTCTTATCATTTCAGCCGAAAGACGTCCACTACTGGACATAGGCCTCCCCCAATTAAGGGGGCGCTTTCTTATACAAAATTGTTATTATATTGATAATTAAAGGTTAGTGTGTTTTACGGTGAAGGTGAAAACATCGTGAGGAAACCTACACACCTGAGACTGCTCTATAGATTCAGTTCTCAATGGTGTGTGTAGTCCGCCAACCCGCACTAGGCCAGCGTGGTGGACTAAGGCCTTAGCCTTCTCGGACTGAGAAGAGGCCCGTGCCCAGCAGTGGGACAGTAATGGGCTGGTTATGTATGTATGTGTTTTATATAAACCTATTGCACCCTCTTTTAGGAGTTATTTAGGAAAAAGAAAAGATAAGTACCTAGGTATTTCATTATTTACTTTTCGAGATTATTTTTCCCAAGTTTTGTGTGAATTGATCCAGGAGAAAAGAATTTTCATACTAACTCTCATAACATAACATAACATCACGCCTGTATTTTCCCCAAAGGGGTAGGCAGAGGGGTACACCCACAATTCGCCAGTTATTTTATAGTCCCATGTAATAGGGGGCGAGCCTATTGCCATTTACCGGGCACAAATCCATACTCCGGGCTGCTACTGAGAATTTCTTAATGAAAAAACCCAATAACACTTTGCCCGACCCGGGAATCGAACCCAGGACCCCACGCTCAGAGGTCGCGCTTGCAACCACTAGACCAACGAGGCAGTCTACCTACTAACTCTCAACACCCTATTTTACGACCGTAGGGTTGTAATTTCCAAAAATACTTTCTTAGTGGGTGCTTACGTTACAAAAGGAACCTACTGTCAAAATTTTGTTTCTAACTTGAGTAATTTCGGCTCTGCGGCGTTGATGAATCAGTCAATCAGGAACTCAGGACATCAGTCTTTATAGGTATAGGTAGGGTGATAAATAAAATCAGAAAATTATTAGTAATGAAAACCAAATTTTATTATTGTTCCAGCTAGCAGCGTGCAAAAATTAAAACTAAACAACGCAAGACCGGTGCAAAAACTGATATTAAACAGATAACTTATCCAATAGTACTCAGGCTGACTGTCTGACTCTAGGTCTGACTGAACTAGGAATGACTGACACAGACTGACCGATGAACAAAGACCGAACAAAATAAATAAGTGGAAAATGACGCAGCTATGCAGTTGAAAGAGAAGAATAGTTTTTTTCGGTCTTTGTCGTGCATTTTATTCAGTCTGTCGTATGCGTCACTCATAGTGAGCGAAAGAGACGAAAATAGATAGATAAATAGATAGAATATACTTTATTGTACACCATGAAAATAGTAGTAAACAGGAACAACGTATAAATTATGGGTACATGGGTGGTCTTATCGCTAACGATATCTTCCAGACAACCTTTGGATGGACAAATAAGACGTAAGATCTAGATAATCGGGGCAGTCCGTGACGTACTACTTTATGTTAATAACCCTCCTTTTGGCGCAGTCGGGTAATAAACTAAAACAAATAAATAGCACAAAATATATTACACATATAGGTATCATAAATATATATAAGATATATAAATAATTTTAGAATAGAGATTGGATACATAGGCAATGTCTTAATAAATTACAATCTATTTATGCATAAGCTTGTTGTTAACGTTAGTTGTTGTCACTCTGCCTCAAAACTATCGCAGTGTTATGTAAATTATCTAATAAATTAGTAAAACTATCATGCGATAACCTCCTAATATTTTTATCGCAAAGAACTTGAAATTATCGTAGATGTACGATAATTATCGCACGTTTAGCAACACAGAGTCTCAGACGTACTAGAGATGCTACGCATCACAGACATTGACCTATACATGGTATATATTGATGGGCATTTATCCGGATAAATACTAAAAATGGATAAATACTCATAAATATCCATTTTTACTTGAGTATTTATCCAAAACAGCGGATAAATATTTTATACGAACAATTTTCGTTTCTTGTATGATATGTAACGTAAATTTGCTTATTTTACAAAAAAAAATAATTGGTTATGAAATGAAAATCTGAAATTATAGATTTGTGCCTGTTTTTTTTTTTTTTTTTTTATAGTATAGGATGGCGAAATGAGCTAAAGGCCCACCTGATGTTAAGCGGTTACCTTTGTCCATAACAACTTTAATACCACCTAGGCTGTTACCTAAATAGTACCACAAGTCGGTTCGCCAAACTGAGACATGAAGATGGAAAGTCTCATGTGATTGTAATTTCACCGGCACCCGTACCCTTCATCAATTCTCTACACTAATACTTAAGTCGTAAATGTCGAAAAGTATGTTTATTAGGTTTTTTTCGCGAAAACTAGCTACGGGTCAATAGAACACGAATCAACCATTATTTTAAATCATGTCTGTCTATCTGTTTGTTATCTCAGCAGTTGTATTGGTATTAGCCTAACTTACGGTATATTCCACTTTGTTGTGTGGAAAAATTGAGGTATGTGGTAAATCCTGGAATACAGCTTGACTCTTCTATTGTATGAAGTAACATATTAAGTAAAGGGCATGATTGAAAGAAAAGAAAGAAAGAAAAATGGTTTATTGTCTCAGTTAACGGCGCACGCGCGGATTGTTGGTTGGTTACGGTATCCTAAATATACAACTAGTCCAGTTATCTAGTTGAACTAGATACCTATTGTTACTGAGTTTTGTTTTCATTAAAATCAGCTAGAGGGATGAAAAATGAGAAATATAACACAAATCAACAATTTTTATAATTTATGTATTTCTGTGTGTTCGTACCTCATCACGTAACAATGGCTGAACAGATCATAAAGAAACGTTGTAGGTACTTACTTAGGTATTAGCTTAACTTACAAACTCAGGTGCGATTTATCTCAATCTGTTAAGTAAATCCTGGAATACAGCTTGACCTGTCTATTGTATGAAGTTGCATACGAAGTAGAGGGTAAGATTGTTATTTGGTTGCGGTTTCCTAAAAATTCAACTAGTCTAGTTATCTAGTTGAACTAGATGTTGTTATTGAGTTTTATTTTCGTGAAACCCGGCTAGGGGGGTAAAAATGAGAAATATAACAAAAACCATCAATTTTTGGAGGTATGTTTTATCTCAATTAGTTGAGTAGACCCTGAGATACGTCTTGAACCTTCTATTGTGGGCAGTCGCATAAAAATAATGGTCGTAATTTTGAAATAGTGTGCAAAGGTGAAATTATCTGAGACCTTCTTCACCCTTAAAGATTACGTACGCTAAAAAGGAGTACTTAGGTATCATTCACAACATTTGTGACAATAAAATATTTTTCTTTCTTTCTTCTTTGCTTTCTTTCTTTCTATTCATCTAATTTACTCATCAAAATCACAGATTGATCAGTCAAAGTAACCCTTTGGAGTCAGAATCTGAATGGGGTGCTGGCCAGAAAACCTCCACGTGTGCCTGACGGCTGCTTGTCCTTCTGGACACGTCTGGAGGGAACGGCAGTTGTTTGGCCGGGGCATCATGGGTACGGGCAATAAAATCCTTTCGAGGGATTAACTTTCGGGGGATCTTATTGCCTGTGGCGAATATTCTGGCGAAGGAGGGGCCCGTTCTAGGCCAGTGGGGAGTTGCTCCACGTGTCCCTCTGTTGCCAACAGAGGGCACAGTGGAGGAGCAGAGGCGGGCCTGGTGTGCACTCATCCTGCCACTGGGCAGGCAGCGGGGGGACTGTATTTCCCGGCCCCCGTCGATCTCGTAACCCCTGGAGTGCCCGCTGAGTAGTGTTCTCGCGCCTCTTGGGACCGAGGGGGAAAAACCACCACCTTCATCTTCCTTGCCTTGCCTTCTGGCACCTGCTGCATATGCATATATTAGTGGGTGGAAGGGCGGTGCTGCGTATTGCATCAAAGCTTGACGACCTAGTTTTGGAAGAATAAACACTAAATATTGTAACTTCATATTTTGTATGTCATGGATTTCCGCAGAGTAACGCCTGATTCCATTCTTTATCAGAAGTTTGGAAAGTTCATGGTGTAGAACTACGTTAAGACAATACACTATATCAATCACACACGCTCTACCGTTCCAAACAGTTCCGAAATATGGCACACGGATCATTTCCTTGCATTAAAAAAAATGTTGATTTTGACTGCCAAGCGGATCGTGCGTATGTATCTATTTTCTAATGATTTCCATCCCTCAACAAAATAAAATACATAAATCAAAGAGAACTTGAAATTCCTAGATAATAGTATGAAATTCTAGTTTCAAACCACTTTGAGACGCAAAGCTAAGTTCTAGGTATTACGGGGCGCGGGGGGCGGAAGAGCTAAGTAAACAAAACCAGAAAAATATCTACCAGGGACGCATAAAATATATTTATCCACCATTTTGGATAAATATCCGATAAATATGGGTAAGAACGAGTATTTATCCATTTCTGATAAATATCCGAGTTTTTATCTTTTTGATATTTATCCACTGCCCATCACTGGGCTACGTTCACTTATTACGCACTCAGTGTGAAAGTCACCCGGTGCGAATATCGCTCGATCATTGACGATTTTCTCAGAGTTACTGAACGACTTCGGGCGACCTTATGAAACTGACACTAGAACAATGAAGCACTGACAATTATGACAATGGAAACCTCAAATTATCTGTCATTTCATACTTTTATCTGTCAACATGACAGCAGAGCGTCTTTTACCCTACTATTTCACGGGGTGACCGGTGCGATCGCCCGACGACGCCCGCTCACAATACTGAACGGTTTGGTGTGAACGCCCGGACGATCACTCCGAGTAACTGAACGACCAAACAACGCTCCGGGCGTCGTCCGCCGTCGTCGGACGATAATAGTGAACGCACCCCTGATGGTATAATAACACCAGGGCTACGTTCACTTACTACGCACTCAGTGTGAAAGTCACCCGGTGCGAATATCGCTCGATCATTGAAGATTTTCTCAGAGTTACTGAACGACTTCGGGCGACCTTATGAAACTGACACTAGAACAATGAAGCACTGACAATTATGACAATCGAAACCTCAAATTATCTGTCATTTCATACTATTATCTGTCAACATGACAGCAGGGCGTCTTTTACCCTACTATTTCACGGGGTGACCGGTGCGATCGCCCGACGACGCCCGCTCACAATACTGAACGGTTTGGTGTGAACGCCCGGACGATCACTCCGAGTAACTGAACGACCTAAGAACGCTCCGGGCGTCGTCCGCCGTCGTCCGACGATAATACTGAACGTACCCCAGGTAGTCTCTTCCCGTGACAGCTAGGTCACGTGATTGCCTCCGTACTACGTCATCGGCCGTGGAGCCAATAGCGGGCTGTTAGCGTGACAATTGTCAGTTTGATGTGCTGCCAATTTGTGAAAATAAATTACCCGAGCAAAATGCATTTTTTCGTTTACTTTCTTCTATAAAGAATCACCTTTTAACTAGTAATTTAATATAGTTTCCTAATTAGATGAATAACACGAGATAACAAATAGTTAAGCTAGTTAGGAATTTATTTTATATTCATTATGAACAAAAATCTCCTTAAGAGGCTGACAACACCCAAAAAATCAGACCTCTGCGGTCACTGTCGTATCGTACAGAACTGAAAGAGAGGCAACGAGCCGAGGGACGTCGGATACGCCGCTCAACTTGAATGAAAATTAACAAAAACATTTTTAAATAAAAAACTAAAAGCTTATTTGAAAAACGGAAACAACAAATGTTTAGATTATTGTCTTTCTCAATTGTTTTCTTAATTTTATTTATAATATTTAGTAAATAATAGAGACTGTTTGCTTTAAAGCATTTTTTAAGAGGTTAGTTTACACTTCTTTTCTATCGAGAAAACTTCAAGAAAACGTGTTTTGGGCACAATACAGTTTCAGAAAATATGATCAAGATTAACATATATTTTTTTCACTGCCACAAACTGAATAGATACAGCTAAAAATGTTTTTAAAAGAAGCCTATTTGGGGCATTTGGCTGTTGTCAGCGTCTTAAGTATATTGAAGATATCAATCAATGGCAGCACTGATCGTGACGTAGCTTGGAGGCATCGCGCTGTCATTGCGGGAAGAGAATACCTGGTGAAACATCTTATTATACCATGGACCTATACCTATGGATTCAACATGCCTACAAAATACGCGTGCGTGCGTGCGTGACATCTTTACAATATCCGGGCCACTGTAATGGCGGCCATAGCTAGGGAAGTACGTAATCAAAACTAAAAAGTATCGATATCGATACTCATGTTTCTTACCAGAGATGTGTGCTGATTAAAATCATTTATTTTGAGTATTTTCAAGTAGTAATAAATAATGCAATTATATCAAATACTAAGTTCGGCTGTCCCTAGGACATGAAAAAATCAAGCTTCTAAGTCAAGGCAGTCAAAGGCTATGTCACATATTTTGATACTCGCAAACTCACATAAAAAACCTATAGGGTACTTCGCGTTGACCTAGAATCATGAAATTTGGCCAATATATCGAAATATCGTTTTTTTTTCAATATATTGAACTCCGATATTGTATATTTAAAAATATCGATATATCGAAAATCTGATATTTAAAAAGATATCAACAGCCCTAGTTTGTTCACTTTACATCTCATGTACAATGGGCCAAACGAATGGCGGCAATAGCGGTGCCAAGTAGAGAATATACAGAAACACCCCGACCAACACAAACACTTATGTTCATCACACAAATATTTGTATCCTGTGGGAATCAAACCCACGACCTTGTGATCAGCAGTCCGACACTCGAACCACTAGACCACAGACGTCATATACATAACATATCATATTCATGTCATATTTTAAGACTTACATATACGAATGGTACAGAAGTCATCAATCTGTTAAAATCTTGATGGTTTTTCTGCTTCAAATAAGTAAGTCACGATTTAAGTCGATCACGTTTAGAAGTACATCATTTTCTATATTGCATACCATTTTAATAGCGAGCATACCGCACTACACACACTTCTTACGACGCCTGTGCACAGAACACTATACTTCGTCTGTCCGCTGCGCTTGCCGCGCGTCGGCGCCGACTGAGCTGTCTAGCCACAGATCACTATATAGTAGCTACGCTATGTCTAGCAGACTAACTCTTATTGCACCATGCAATATTCAGTCTGCAAGGCAGTAAGTCTCGCCGTAGTGGTTATATACTCTTTGAGTCTCGCCGCGCCAGTTCGGTCGCACGTAGGTACTCTGTGCGACTAAGTGTAACTACACTACACTTTCTCAGTCTGCAAGTCTGTTAGTCAGACTGACTACCGCGTAGTGTAATAGGGTAATTCGCTAAAACTCTTAATATTTGCTTTGCGCTAAAACTAGTCAAGAGCTGCAAGCTGGTGTTTGGCAGAGCCATCCCATAAGTGACTGCAATACTCCATACACGATCAGATTTGAGCTTTCTATAAAGTAAAAAGCTGTCCAGGAGTGAAGTATCGCTTCATCTTGTTTAAAATGTCCAATTTTTTGGCCACAGTTTGAGCCTTTACCTGGATTGTGGTGCCGAAGTTGAGATTAGTTCTCAACTCCATGCTTTTTTTTTTTCCGTGGGGAAATCCTCTTGGACGCACTCCGCCCAGGGTAGGCGGAGCCAGTGTCGGACTCTCACCGACTAAAACCACCACGGTGTTCCTTCAACTACCTTAGCCGGGGGCGTGGGAACCCGTGAGTATTCACACAACCACCCCCGATAGGTCCCGGCCCGCCACAAGCAGGCGAGCCCCTTCTCCCCGTGCGGCCTAACGACGGCCGCACCCTCCTCTGTGGCGCACACGGAACACTGCACGCCACCTCACCTCACGGGCCTTTACCAGCTACGCCAGCTGCGCCAACTACGCCAGCTATGCCAGCTCCTGGTCGGGCAGCAGACTACCCCGAGTCTGCTGCTCGCAGGCCCATCCTCCTGTAATTTTTTATAGAGGTGTTCTTCCTCGCGGTCCGGGCGGTAAAGCCAAGACCCTCGGTCCCAAGAGGCGCGAGAACACTACTCAGCAGGCACTCCTGGGATTACGGGACTGTCGGGGGCAGGGAAGGACAGTACCCCCGCTGCCTGCCCAGTGGCAGGGTGAGTGCACACCGGGCCCGCCCCTGCACCTCCACAATGCCCTCTGCTTTCTCAGAGGGACACGCGGAGCAACTTTCCATTGGCCCACACCGGGCCCCTCCCGTGCCAGAATATTCGCCACAGGCAATAAGGTCCCCCGGTCCAAAGGAGACTTATTGCCCGTGCCCAGGGTGCACCGGCCCAATAACTGCCGTTCCCTCTAGACGTGTCCAGAAGGACAAGCAATTGTCAGACACACGTGGAGGTTTTCCGGCCAGCACCCCGTTAACTTCATGCCTAGAAGTTCTAGGTGGTCGACAATGCTTATAGGTGTACCTTGGAAAGTAGGAGCCAGGTGGAATGGACTCCGTTTTGCAGTGAAAAGACACGCCTGAGTTTTAGAGGCGTTAAATTGACCAGATTGTCATCTGCCCACTGGGAAACGAGATTTAAGATCGGATTTGTCCGCTCTATCATGACCTCTCGTAGAGAATAGATTTCCTGCTGGTTGGCCCCCGCACTGAACAAGCATCTCTCTGTATTAGTACTGTCGTCTGCGAAGCCAACAAGACCTAACTGAAGCAGATAATTTATGAGAAGCAGGAAAAGTGTCGCAAAGAGAACAGAACCTTGAAGAACTCAGGCATTAATAGCCATGAGGTCAGAGGAGCAGCCGTCAATGACCATTTGAATAGCCCTAGGTAAAACTGATATTGATCTAATTCATTTTTGAATGATTTTCAATCAAATTAAGCTGGCTTTTGAGATTAAGCGCAAGGTCCTGTGCTCTTCATATTTTAGCGTATTGGCTTTCTTTGGAAGAGTCACTGCTTTGCTCACTAGAAAATATTTTGGCATTATGACGGTTTTATACATTTGTTGAGTTATTTTAAAGATTTATGTTTGCATGGGTTCACAAATTGCAATCGTTCTGCCGATTATTACGTGTGTTTCCTTGGCATTTCATAATTTCCATGGTCATTTTGGAACCATGGAAAACAAGGAAATTAGTACCAAGGAAATTAGATTTAAGTGAACAAAACATGATAGCAAACGAACTATTCACTGGATACATAAATGGCTTAAATTAAGGGTATTACCCTACACAACAATGCTTATTAAACAGAAATAGTTGTGAAAAATCAACCATAGGCTAAGATTTCTTAAACCCAAGTCCAAGGAGGCACGTAATTACGCGAATAGCGTGAAATTGAACAGAGATGCGCACGTCCTGTTTCGATGGGCTATTGCGGTGAAATAGACGAGTCGAATCGTATAACCGCTACATTTAAAATACATGCGGTCCGTTATTTACAAGGGCTGAACGAACAACCCAAGGAAATTATATTCTTCACGTGGACAAGTGCAAAATGCCATTTAATTCCATTCTCCTAGCGATTTTATTAAATTAATTGTTATTATTTAATAACTTAGCATTAAATATGAAATAGCAAAAAAAGGATCTGAAAAATACTTCTGATTTCAGATATAAATTTAAATTTAAGAAATTTTGTGAAGTGGACGTATCAAGGAAATTAGAATTTGAATGTTCGCATGACCTAACCTTTGTTATTATATATGTTTTTTTATGTTTAATAACAAAACCAAGTCAGAAATGATGTTAACTATCACAAAAAATAGGCACGGAGAACACATAAAATTAAAAACCGGCCAAGTGCGAGTCGGACTCGCGCAGTAAGGGTTCCGTACCACCCATCGACCTGATACCCCATAGAAACTGATTTAATTCACGAGAGTTCATCGAAAGACATCTACGCACAGTGCACAAAATATGAATTTTTGAATCTCTTTCTTACGCAGGTACCACAACATATGTCTATGTTTGTCCTATTTTTAGTATTTGTTGCTAAACTACATAATATGCACTATAATCTGACCAAGTTTGACGCTGTTATATATTACCGTTTTGAAGATAGAGCAGGAACAAAAACGTTGAAAAAAATGCATGTTTTTTGTTGTTTTATCAATGAGGTTTCTTGTATTGTAAAACCAAAGGGGGTCCCCCTTTGGTTTTAGACTTTTTTTTGTTTTTAGTATTTGTCGTAACTCGTGATACACCTCATAGCAACTCATATTCTGAGAAAATTTCAACCAGTTATCTATTACTGTTCAAAAGATACAGCCCTGTGACAGACAGACAGACAGACGGACGGACGGACTGACGGACGGACAGCGTAGCGTAGAGTAATAGGGTCCCGTTTGGCACCCTTCGGGAACGGAACCCTAAAACGTACTGTTCGCCTACCTGGACATGAAAAAAACATTTGGCGAATTACCCAATAAGAGTAAATAGTTCAATAGGGCAACTCCATAGTAATAGGTACATCTCGATGACCCGGACGGGCCGGGAAGCACGTCCGGCCCGTCCTGTGTGCCCGAGTGTGTGCTGTGTGGTAGGTACGTAAGTACCTCAGATTAAGGTCTGTGGTAAGTTCATAGTGGTCATTCCATGGGTAGGTAGTTAAATGTATTACATTTCTAGACATTTCGGGTAGAACCTACTAGCGATGGGACGAATCGTATATTTTTCAATTTGAATCATTCGAGTTGAGGTGATCGTTGAAACGAATCACAATTTGAGTTGATTCGAATAGGTCGACAGTCGAAAGCGACGCGTGTTCTAATGTATCGAGCCTATTCGTAATTTGAGCCACCAAGTTGGCCAACAGCGAGCCATCCGAGACAGCGAACGGCGTCGAATCGGGCGAGTCATGTGATTGATAAGGACCGATCGAGTTGATTCGTATACACGAATCGTAACGATTTCACACCGCCTAATATTTTTGCCTCACTTGAACTCGTAGTTCGCAGCCATATTGCTCTGCCTCACACGCTGGCTTACCGCCACTTTCCCGGGAGAACGAGCAGGCACGCTTCTAGGGGGGGGGGGGGTCACAGGGGTCATGACCCTCCCAAAAACCATCCAAGCTGTACCTCAAAATTATCCTAACAATTAAACAAGAAAGATTAAGTGTTATTTCAAATAATGAGTTGTCACGACATCTACTCGTACGTAAAAAAATACTTAAAATTATTTTGGAATTTTGTGTAAGTACCTACTAAAGTTCAATTTACAGCATGGGTAATGGGTATTATTTTGCTCAAAATAAAGTATGGATGAAATTTCCAATTCAACGGTTTGTGCTACTTTGCACGAGCCTGCCGTTGCGATTGAACACTATATTAAAGGCACAAGCGATAGAAGCTTAGGAGGTGAAAAAATAAATAAAAATGAAAATTCCGCGCTCGTTGCGCTCATACTTCCTCTTTAATGTGTATGTGTGTGTGTGTGTGTGTGTGTGGCTTCTGTTGTGATACATTTTTATATTAAGTACTCGGCGCGGATAATAAATGGAATTGAAAATGGTGGCATTTTTATTCTATGTGTCTCACTCTCACAAAATACTGTGAGCGAGAGGAAAATACAAATGCCGCCATTTTCAATCTCATTCTTTATCTACACGAGTAGTACATAGCCTAAAACTCCAAAAATACACTTAAATTGAAGTCAACTTTTCGCATGAATTTGTAAAATTTCGCGCTCGCTTCGCTCGCGCTTGTACGCGCCGATAGTTTCTTCTTTGTCAACGCGCATTTTGGAAGTAACTATTCTGTTGCATATTATACTAACTCTAAAAATTTTTGCTGTCGTTATTGCGTAAATTAAAAAAAGAAACATTTTTTGCTGGTACATTTGGACCTTGAAACTGTACGTAAGCGAAGCTGACCCCCCCCAAAATCTTGGGCTGGAACCGCGCCTGAGAACGAGTCACCGAGCCGAGCGCCGACGAATAGCTACATTAGCGTAGCTACTATATAGTGATCTGTGAGCTACATAAAACGAATCAACTCGGTTTTGAAGAAACAAAATTTGAATCAGCAAGTTCAAAGGATAACTCGAGTTAAATTATTCGAATCGCGCATCGCTAGAATCTACCCGGCTGCCCGGCTCGGACCGGACCGGAAGGTATGTGACCGGACCGCGCTTAGAAATATTAAAATATGATATGATTATGATGGTCCGGTGTTCAACTGCATTAAATTATTTGAATTTTGGCATAATTTTGGGAAAGAAAACCATCGGACATCTAAAAATATCATTATTTATGTAGGTATCTATAAATATCTTGCATAATATATGAAAATGGAAGAAGGAAAACGCTAAACCTAAAATAATAGTGTTGTACTAATTTTGAAAATAAGCGGAATTGTCTCGAAATCTACATTCGGTGACATTTCGTTTCGTTATACAATATCTTGATGAATGGGTGAAGGTCACAGCTTCTGTGGAAACGAATATCGACGTCAGTTGCCATATCCTTGTGCTTTTTGTTTTGTCGTGTTTGTGAACGACACGGTTTACGTAACAAGCGCTCTTGACAGTATTCTGCACGAAGAGTTAACACTTAAATTCCAGTAAAAAATCAGCTGATTTCCCAAAGATGTTGAGCGTATGGACGAGAACAGTCCGTGGACGTGCGCTCGAGCGCTCGCTTTCCAGCATCGTGGAGCTGCCCAAGTTCCAAGACTTCGGCGTGCAGAATGAGCCCTTGCTGGAGTATCGCGAGGGCAGCAGCGAGCGCGCCGCACTGGCGAAGGAGCTAAAGCAAACCGCTGCTGTCACAGAAGAAGTGCCCATTGTCATTGGCGGCGAGAGCATTAAGGACGGGGAGCCGCGCTACCAGGTTGTACCACACGACCACTCCAAGAAAATTGCCAAGTTCTACTATGCGAGTGAGAAAACAATACAGAAGGCAATACAGGTGTCTGTGGATGCTCAAGCACGCTGGGACCGCACCCCGCTGCAGGAACGAATCCGCATCTGGCAGAATGCTGCTGACCTGATGGCAGGAGCTCACAGGCAGAAACTCAATGCTGCCACTATGTTGGGCCAGTCTAAGAGTGCAATCCAAGCAGAAATTGATTCTGCTGCTGAACTCATTGACTTCTTCAGATTCAATGTATATTTTTTGAAGGAAAATGCGAAATATCAACCCATTTCTGAAGATCCCTTAATCACTAGAAATTCTCTTAGATTCCGTGGTATTGATGGCTTCATTGCGGCTATTAGTCCTTTCAACTTTACTGCTATTGGTGGTAACTTAGCCTACACACCTGCTCTCATGGGCAATGGTGTTGTATGGAAACCGTCTGACACAGCTCTGTTATCAAATTGGAGGATCTTTAACATCATGCGTGAAGCAGGTTTACCTGATGGTATAGTTAATTTTGTTCCAGCAGATGGACCAACTTTTGGACGTACCATTACTTCCTCTTCTAACCTTGCTGGTATTAACTTTACTGGTTCGGTGCCAACATTTAACTGGCTGTGGAATGAGGTTGGAAAGAATCTTAACCGTTATCATAATTATCCTAGGCTGATTGGTGAGTGTGGAGGAAAAAATTATCACTTTGTGCATCCATCAGCTGATATCCAAACTGTGGTCACAGCCACTATTCGCTCAGCATTTGAGTACTGTGGGCAAAAATGCTCAGCTTGCTCAAGAATTTATGTTCCTAAATCTCTTGCTGAGCCAATCAAGCAAGGGCTGATTCAAGAGATTGCTAAATTAAAGATAGGTGACCCGTCCGACTTTAAAGTCTTCTCAGCAGCTGTCATTGATGACAAGGCTTTCAACAGAATCACAGGCTACATCAAAAATGCTAAGAAAAATCCTAAGAACAAAATAATAGCTGGAGGCGAATTTGATGGCAGTAAGGGCTACTTTGTCCAACCCACTATTATTGAGACCACAGATCCCCATGACAAGCTTATGGTAGAAGAGATCTTTGGACCTGTTCTCACAATGTATGTCTATGATGACCGTGAAATTGACAAGACTATGGCACTCATCGGATCATCGACCAAATTCGCACTTACGGGCGCAGTGTTTTCAATGGACAAATCCTTCCTGCAAAGGGCTTTAGAGGAACTGAAGATGACAGCCGGCAACTTCTATCTCAATGACAAGTCAACTGGTTCAGTGGTAGGCCAGCAGCCTTTCGGCGGCGGCCGTATGTCAGGCACCAATGACAAGGCGGGTGGGCCAGGGTACGTCATGCGCTGGACCACACCCCAGTCCATTAAGGAGACCTTCGTGCCCCTACGCGACATTGACTATCCCTATATGAGAGATTGAAATAATGAAATGAAGATTAATGTAATTTGATATCAGTACAATAACAACATACATATTCAATAATTATTCATATGACCTAATTAAGATTGCTTAATAAATAATTAGGCTTAATAGATGTTATATAATAATGTTTTTCTCATGATGTAACTAAAGTATTATTTTATTCTTCTATACTATATTTATTTATTAAAAGGTTAAAAATAAGTAGAGTAAACAAAACTAGCGAGATGCTGAGTAGTAAACAGAAGAACAATGGATGTATAAATGTAAGAGGTACAGTCGACCACACGTCAGTGATAAGTTTGACCTTGACAGTGTCTTTATTTCGTAATTCAAGTGTGTCCACTGACATGCAGTTGACCGTACTTGTTTATGTAAAATATTCTATAATATACCTGTTATGTGAAGTAGAAGCACTTATTGCATAGTAAAGTTGATGGTTGTTTATGTGACATGTAACTATTTGTGTGATATAAGTGAACTAGTGGCGTCTCCCCTCGCCTGCTATCACCCTGTGACTGTCTTATCTGTCTGTATTATTTGCTCTTTACTTGTTATCAGTATAACTGTTATATTTTATCTGTTTTATTTGAGCTTTGCCTGCTCTCTGCCTTAACTAATTGCATTTATGCTTTATGTTAACTTACATTCAAATTCATCTGCTTCGTATTTGTTATTTAAATAAATTTAATATTTTAATTTGTTGTTTGTAATTTCAGGTGCTAGTTCCTGTTACTTGTTTGTAGGTCTAAGTTTGATCTTTTATTCCAATAAATATATGAACATGTATAAGTAGGTACCTACATTGTTTTATTAGATTTGTCTCTCGCTTTTACCCGCGGCTTGGCTCCCGTGGTTCTTTATCATACGCACAGGTTACTATATACATATTTTTTTTTAGATATATATATTTTTTAGGTCCCACGATCCCACGATATTTTTCCGTGATCCAAAAAAATAAAATACCGGCCAAGTGTGAGTCGGACTCACGCAGTAAGGGTTCCGTACCACCCATCGACCTGATACCCCATAGATTAGTGAGTTTATCAAAAGACATCAACGATTGTACGCGAAATGTGTATGTTTGCATCTAATTATTACGTAGGCGTAGGTACCACCACGTATGTCTATGTTTGACCTATTTTTAGTATTTTGTATTGCAAGGTAGGTATTTTTATGTGATCAGCCTATCCTGTCTACTGAAGTCGCTGAGGCAGAAGCGTCTAGTCCATTCTGCTCGTCTAGGATTGCGGTATATTCCAGCGGTGGGCGGTGAAGCTGCTTGACAGGGACAGAGGAGGCAGCCCACCGAAATAGACAGAATGGAAAATTTGGCGGGGCGCGCGTGGCACACTCTGCACCATAGTGCAGTGCATTTCAAAGCCTTTCTCAGCACGCCTTATGGCTTGTTTCCGTAAATACTGTAGCAAAAACCCGGAAAAATGCCTTATTGTGCTGTTTCACTGTTTCTAACTGCAGAATCAAAAACTGTTAAGTTACCTATATTTGATTAATAGTACATTACTGTCGAGGCCTGAAATGAAGCAATTTACGGCCGAGTAATATTGGAAGTACGAAGCGAAGCCGAGTACTTCCCAAGTGATTTTAAAAGGACGAGGCCGTTATTGCTATTTCGGCCAAGACTTGTATAGTACTTTTCTCTTATTTGCGAGGAAACAACACAAATTGATTCAACAGTATCTCATTCTCATTTTCATTCACAATTTCACACCAATTCGCGCGCGCGCGGATCTTGTTCTATTTTCTAAGTTTTGAAAAAAAAAATGCGCATTCAGCCTGTATAATGATAAATATTTTGTACCTAAAAACACCTAATTTATGTAATGTGTACTTAAAAATAAAAACCTCGGTAGCATAAGTAAAAAAAAAAAGTGTCCAGCAATTTCTATTATTGTCAACGATTTAAGAAGCATTATTGTCCTGTTGGATATTACCGGCCTGTTATTTCGTTGCGTACGGAAAAGAGCCGATTGTTGTATTCTTTTTTTTGAATTATGAACCAATTTCCGAGCAAGTGCAAGTGCATCTCAATGCTTCGATGGATTTTAATGAATGAGGTGTCTATCAATTCGGCTAAATTTTGCGATGGTTACTATAGGCTAGGTTTTTTTTTTTAAACCAAAATGGCGGCCATGAAATCCGAAATGGCGGTAGACACAAAAAAATAATTTTGCGTACCATGCTATGTGGGGTATCACCTGAATAGGTCTTAAAATCAATATGATGTTTTCAAGAACATTTTAGTTGTACCTATGTTACATAGATGTTTCTTTGATAATTTGACAGCCATAAGCTTCTTTTAAAAATTACACAACCTGAAAGTTCTGTTGTGTATAATGTAGGTAGGTACATTTTCGACTATTATTCTGGTAAATTGAACGATGTTTAGAGATTTGTAAGATATAGTGATGATATTTAATGGGTGTATTTATTTATAGGCCACACCAAGAACCAAAGGAAGGTGTTTAAGCTAAAACTTATAAATTAGAAATAAAAAAGTTAGTTAAAAACCCAAATACCCGACTGCGTGAAAAAGAACTGAAAAGATGTAAACAAGACGTAGCTATTTAAAATTAAAATTTTCAGTAATAAATCATAACACGAAGTCGGAGGCTACCTACAAACTATGTAATTCACAAATATGCATAGCCATCACGCCTGTATTTCCCCGAAGGGGAAGGCAGAGGTGTAATGGTACACCGACATTTCGCCAGTTATGTTATAGTCCCATGTAATAGGGGGCGAGCCTATTGCCACTGACCGGGCACAAATCCAGACTCCGGGCTGCTACTGAGAATTTCCTTTCCCTGACCCAGGAATCGAACCCAGGACCCCACGCTCAGCAGTCGCGCTTGCAACCACTAAACCAACGAGGCAGTCTGGCTTACAATAGATTATAAATAGGTACAAAAAAACAACAAATATATACAAATTAGGTGATCGGTGTGTGATAGGGACTGCCACTTTTGGTGTAGGGGGCTGTAGTCCCAGTCACGCACTGCGGCCACCAAGGAGTTGGCGGAGCGATACGCGGCGTGCGGCGGCTCAATAATTCGCGTGCCACGCGTCGTTATACTGCACACGTATGTCGCTCAAGGCAGCCTTTGTGTAGTTGGTCCACAGCTCGACTGTGTACACACTGGTTCAGTAACAAAGAGAATATAACCACTACGTTTAGCAGTAACTGGTGAACAGCTGTGCCTTCACGACGACGCTACAACGGCTGAACCGCCTGGCTAGCATGTTTCCACGCACTGAGGTGGCGCGATGCTGTCTTTCTATGACGGCGTGGTCGGGTCGGATAGGTCGGCTGTTATTTAAAGCTAAAATACTCGACCGTGTTGACTTTTACAAGCGCGGTGCCGTAAAGTTTAAGTGGTGGTAGGTAGGTCCAGCCAGCTGTTCGGGCTGTCGAATACCATGTAATATAATAAAACAATTTGAATGCTTTGCAGTGTTCGTGTACCATGTATACCATGTACTTACACAGATTACGAACCATCGTCGACCGCACCATCACTTAACGTCAGGTGAGTGATGTGGCGGTCAAACGCAAGCCCATTACTATATTAGTTAGTAGCTATTGGCTAGAACTAAAGACATTTATATAAGAATAATGTCCTCCCGGCCGAATTTCGGTCACGGCGGCCAATCTCAGTGGAGACTAGCCATCTGCGTGGGAGCCGCGGGACATTATATAGTGCAAAAGTGTGTGCGCAAACACAGGTGCAGAGTGCACCTTTTTTTTGTTCCCTCACTCTCATAATCCGATGGGACGGCAATTCGACACGACCAGAGAGATCAGGCGCAGGACCGACGGCTTTACGTGCTCTCCGAGGCACGAAGGCGTCTCGATGTGTAACGAAACGGTCACCCATCCACAGAATGGCCGCGGCTAGTACAGCATTACCTTGCAGATCGTACAATCCACACGCTTGCTACTTAGCCACGAGCCCCTTATTTGTATACTGACGTAACGTAGATCTGTGGACGTAACTAAGTAGTTGGTAAGTACCTAGGTTCTTTCATCGTAGGCTAGGTGTGATAATAAAATCTGTGGCTAGAACGCATCCCTGTCATTTCATTTTACTGACCACAGACCTTTTTAATCTGAGTTACTGACGGTTTTGGGGTTTGTTGTTTGTCAAAATAAGGTCAAAACTTTGATAAGTCAAAGTCTGGAACCATTAGAAATATAACCACATACCTATGTCTATCACAGATTAATGAATTAATGATACATGTCTAAAACGTAGTGATTATATTATCTTTGATACATGCTTTGA
The DNA here is from genome assembly GCA_949699075.1 of Asteroscopus sphinx. Classification (NCBI taxonomy): domain Eukaryota; kingdom Metazoa; phylum Arthropoda; class Insecta; order Lepidoptera; family Noctuidae; genus Asteroscopus; species Asteroscopus sphinx. Next base: position 34,345,422 of record OX453003.1, read on the forward strand.
TGCCAACGAATAAAGACTACTGTGTAGTGTAGTAGCTTCTTAAATCGTTGTTTGATGCATGATATAGAAACATCTTATTATACCATGCTTTGATGCATTGTATGTCCATGTCTGGCGTCTCAGATTAGTCTGTGTCTGGCGTAGTGATTATTTTCTCTGTGATGTTTGGAGCCATCTTTGAGCAGTTCCAAAGATAATATAATCACAGCAGTTCGAGCCACAGAGAAAATAATCACGTTCGAGCAAAGTTAATAAATAATCACGTTTGCGTTTTTCGTAACACTATTAGTTACCGGTACTCATGTAATTACCCCTTGAGTCTTAAACTCAAATAAAACTGTCATTCTAGTTAGGTACATCAATTCAAAATTTTCAGTCCAGAATCGTGGAGCATGTTGCGATTTGTATTAGTGAGTGTGGAGTTGCGCGTGCCGTGCCGGGCGTGCGGCGTGCGGCGGCTGGCGTCGGGCGCGGCGCTGCCGCCGCAGTGCCGCGTGTTCCCCGGCGCGCCGCGCAGCCAGCGCGTGCTGCAGCACTGCGCGGGCACGAAGGAGCGCGCCTGCCTCACGCACGAGATCACCGCGCTCTGCCGCAGCCCTGAAACGATTCCGCTTATTGTCGGACCCGAGAAGACTTCTTCTGGAAATTGCTGCACGCAGGTTATGCCTTTTGACCACCAGCTTATCGCCGCGTACTATCATCGCGCGTGGCCGGAGACTATAACGCAAGCTATGGATATGGCTACTGCCTGCCAACCGAACTGGGAGCGTACTTCTGTGGATGACCGCTGCAGCGTGCTGGAGCGCGCCACTGACTTGCTTGCCGGAGTGTATCGGCAACGCGTTATTGCCGCCGCCATGGTGGGCCAGGGCATGACGGCGATCCAGGCGGAGCTCAATATGTGCCAACTTATCGATTACTTGCGGTTCGGGTGCTACTTTATGCGGGAGCTCACGAAGAGTAAAAGTGTGATAGACGGGGGTGAGAACGCGATTAACCGGAACCAATACCACGGTCTTGAGGGGTTCTGGGCGGCCATTACACCTTACAATTCGCTCGCCCACGCCGCACAATTGGCGATCATGCCAGCCATCATAGGGAATTGCGTTGTATGGAAGCCCAGTGACTACTCGGTGCTTGCCTGCTACCGCGTGCTTGAATGTTTACTGTGCGCGGGACTACCTCCCGGCGTGATCAACTTCGTACCGGCCGAGGAGAATTGTTTTCTAGAAGCGGTGTGCTCTAATTCGAACCTGGCGGGTATTTCGTTTGGTGGTACAACTCACACGCTCGAACATATTTGGAGATCAGTCGGTCAGAACATAGAGCGTTACGCCCGGTTCCCGCGTATCGTGGGCACCGGTAGTGGCAAGAACTTCCACGTGGTGCACTCGTCGGCGAACCTGGCTAACGCGGTGGCGTGCACGGTGCGCGCCGCCTTCGAGATGGCGGGGCAGAAGGCAGCGTCGTGCTCGCGCGTGTTGGTGGCGCAGTCCGTGCGGGGCCGCTTCACGCGGGCGCTGGCGCAGGCGGCGCGCTCGCTCGTGGTGTGCCACCCGCTGGACTACAGGTGCTTCACGTCTGCGCTTGCATCGCAGGACGCATACGACAAGGTTCCTATACAACGTTATTTTAGTATAGACCACGTACTTACACCCAAGTGCAAACCAGAAAAACATCCAATTGATTTATTAGATTTTTATCAGAACTATCTGAGAATAAGTTATATTTATTATTTTCAATCATAATACATAACACGATTTCAGAGTTACTGTACCCCATTAGGTAGTGAAGAAGTGAAAGATGCTTGCAGGGGCAACCTGATGCAGGAAAATTGATCGAACAGATCCTTGAGGAGCAATTCGCGATCCGCTGATGTAGGTATGGGTGGTGTACAAGAAGGATGTGACAGTTTTAGTATTCTCGATTCGGATCCAACCAGGTACTTCCAGGTTTCTGTTTCATTGTCATGGTTTAATATAAATTAATGTTGCTAGGTGTGTTGTTTTCTGGAGCGTGCGGCGTCGGACAGCAAGGTGCAGCTAGTGTGCGGTGGGCGCGCGGAACCCGAGGTGGGCTTCTTCGTGGAGCCCACGGTGTACCTGGTGCCCGAGCCCACGCACGAGCTCATGTGCGAGGAGCTGCGCGGACCCGTGCTCGCTGTGTGCGGCTTCCCCGACAACGACCCCGACGCACTCGTGTGGGCAATTGCCCAAACACCCTACGCCATTACTGGCTCAGTATTTGCACGTGTAAGTTAAAACCTTATTTCCTACAAGCCATTCTGAGAGCACAGACTGTGCTTACATCCAGCCATTGGCCCTGGCTGTCATGCTTATAATTATAATGTACATGCCAGTGTTCATCGGGCGCCCGGGTCACAGAAAACATAATACCGATGATAATCCCGAGTGGTCTGCGCTAGTCTAGCTAGGGTGTGAAATGATACGCATTGTTCACGAATCATAATTCATGGTTTCCTTATAATCGATATACTACGAGTAGCACCCTTGTAGTGTGGCTTTGGTAGTAAAGTGCGATGTGACCGGCGCAGGACATGTCGTGGACGCGCTGGGCGGTGGGCGCACTGCGCGACCTGGCGGCGACGCTGTACATCAACGACCGCTGCTCGGAGGAGCTGCCGGGTCAGCAGTCGGTGGGCGGAACGCGCAAGTCTGGTGCCAGTGGTGCTAAGGTACTCGACTAGCGCCACCTATATCACCTATCACATCTATTGCAAATACCTACTTCCGAGGACCGCTTGAAATAGATTCACGTCGTGTAGGTGTAGTAAACTATTAGAGGTAGCTCATGCACCCGCAGCGTACACTCAGGAGCATAACACAGGTTAAGGCGCTGTACAAACACGGGCTTTACTCCCGACCGGATCGAGTGCTGTATCAATCGAATTTGATGACAGATCGTACTGCTTTTTTCTAGGAATTGATGTTAGCTCGACTTGGTTCAGAGCTCGAACCAGTCGGGAGTAAGGCCCAGACTTTGAATCTATGTGAGGGGGTGAAGAACATCATATTGTGTCCTATGATTTAGGACTGGCGTCACTATTTCCACTAAATCTTCTGTCAGTGCCTTCGATAGACGATTTTTTTTTTTAAAAGCCTTGTCGCTTAACTTCATAGCATCATAACGCCACAGGCTTTGTCGACGTGGAAAATCGGCTGCCGCATCAACTGTAGCCTCCACCACATCATTAATAAATGCTACAATAAACTCGTCACTCATTATTAATTAAATCCAACTCAACTCGTTTTAAATTAAAATAAAGTTGAAGTGTGCGTTAGCGTTCGACTTGTCATTAGACATGTAATGTCGATTGCTATGAACCACTCGTTGTATGTCGAACGCTGGGAGTAGACATATCTCTAACGTGACATTCCGAGAATACGAAAATTACTTTTCAATCGACATTCGCCATTTTATTTCGACATTATGTCGAATTCGAGATAATGTCTACGACGCGAGAATTGCCCTCCAGGCCTCGCCCTCCAACCAATGAGATCAGTTCGCGTGCTTTACCGCATGTGGCGTCTTCGTAACAAATGTACAGAATAATGACAAAACAGAGATAATATCCGACTATAGTCAAGTAAAATCAAATCATTTATTTTGCAAACATGGCTACAAAATCAGATGACAATTTAAAAAGAAATACCTAGGTTACATATGCCCACAGACAAGACGTGGGCGCCGCGTTGAAAAATGTCGGCGGCGGCGTGCTGAATTAATTGTGGCTGAAAAACTTTCTCCCATCAAATACTAAAACATAGTATTATAATATCTGTGCAATAACTACAAAAACCAAAAATAATATCTCTGCCTATGATCCAAAACATAAAAAAGCAAACAACATTGGCCAAAGCATTTGTATGTTATTCATTAGGTATAACTTAGGCAGAGGGGTAAGAGATATTAAGTACCAGCGACAAAAATATCCAGAATCTACCAAAGTTCCCGAGGGATGCGCTAGCGCTAACGTCTCTCTGTGATAAACTGAATTACACGCGTGCGAACCAGCGCGGTTCAATAGTAGGCGAGTGTCACACCACCGCGCCGCGCAGCTACTGCCTTAACCGACCGTCTTAGTTAAGAGGCTGACAACACCTGAAAAATCAGACCTCTGCGGTCACTGTCGTTTCGTACAGAACTGAAAGAGAGGCAACGAGCCGAGGGACGTCGGATACTCAACTTGAATGAAAATTATCAATTTTTTTTAAAATAAAAAACTATAAGCTTATTTGAAAAACAGAAACAACAAATGTTTAGATTATTGTCTTTCTCAAATGTTTTCTTAATTTGATTTATAATATTTAGTAAATAATAGAGATTGTTTGCTTTAAAGCATGTTTTAAGAGGTTAGTTTACAATTCTTTTCTATCGAGAAAACGTGTTTTGGGCACAATAAAGTTTCAGAAAATACGATCAAGATTAACATATTTTTTTTTTACTGCCACAAACTGAATAGATACAGCTAAAAATGTTTTTAAAAGAAGCCTATTTGGGGTATTTGGCTGTTGTCAGCGTCTTAAGTTAAGCGGTAGGCATGTAACTGCTAGTGATTATATACTCTTTGGTAACTGCAGCTGCAGTCATTTGTCCAGGGTGCTCAATCTTAGAACAAATAATCGGGTACAACAGCTTTTACAACGCTGCAAAAAAACGTAGTACTTCGAATGCTTGTAGATAACAGGTAAGATGGTGGTTTTTAATTTAGTAGCATTATATTTGTTACTGTTACGGACTAAAAGTAATAGATGGCAGGTTTTACAAATTTAAGAAACGAGATATTGTAATAGTTTATTCAATATTCGATAGATGTCGGTACATGACCCCATATTGGATAATTGCTCCAAAGAGATTAAGATTTCATTTCACGAGATAATTGTACTGATTTTTCACCAAATATTACATTGTTAAATAAGTATCTATTTCAGAGCAATTTTTGTTGTTTTTTGAATAATAAAGTATTCTACTTTTATTGATTTAAACTGGTTGATTATAGTGCTAAAATTCGCAAGACAGAAATAAGTGTCGGTAGCAGTACGATCTTGCGGTCACGTTTATAAACGCAGGACGTGGGTTTGATTCTCAAGAAATGCTTCTCTTTTTGCATTTTTTATTTATAGTTCAGATGATGTACTAACAGTAGTATCGCACTAAAAGTATCAGATGGCGCTAGTTATCGGTTACCTGTTTTGTGGTTGAAGATTGGTCTCTATTTCAGTATATTACAATGTACTCTGTGCATTTGTCATTTTAGATTTCAAGAAGTCCAACTGTAAAAACAAGGACGTCAATCTTATAGGCTATCCACGGCCCTCCTGTCGGGGAAGGTTCCCGTTCCGGACTGTACAGTGGGTATGAGCAGGGCCGGATTAACCATGTCAGGGCCCTTAGGCAATGCAATTCTCTAGGCCTCTTTTCAGCCGTCTGAAGATTAACAGCTCTTTTCAAGTTAATGAAGGGATCACGGTTGCAAAACTCACAAATAGCAATTACAGATCAAGCATTTCAAAACCATTGATTATCATACAATACGCTATGTAACGCATCCATATTATTAGTTCTACTACTCGATACTAGATGGTTCTGTTCTGTAAGTATGAAGTATTATTTATTTATTTCCAAGAACATGGTACATCGAGGTCTTAAAGTTATAAATTACTAGCTTTTACCCGCGGCTCCGCTCGCGTAAAATTCTGCTAACCCACGTCAGTCCAGTCCACTGTCCCACTATATCACTATCGTCCCATGTCCCACTATCCCACTCTTCCGCTGTCCCTACCCCACTGTCCCACTATATCACTATCGTCCCATGTCCTGTCCCACTGTCTCACTATCGTCCCATGTCCTGTCCCACTATAGTCCCATGTCCTGTCCCACTATATCACTATCATCCCGTCCCATGTCCCAGCCTATGTCTCGTCCCATGTCCTGTCCCATGTTCCGTCCCCAGTTCCATCCCCTGTCCACTCCACTCCACTCCATCGTACATTACTATCCGCTCGTGCAAATGCATAGAAGCTTCGATCTGTCGGGTGAGTACGCAACCCACGATTTTTTTTTTCTTTTTTTCTTTCTTTCTCAAAACCCATACCAGTTTTTAAGTCAGATCATCAGCTTTCAAACAAAAAAAAAATCATCAAAATCGGTCCAGTAGTTTTACGTTATGCTGGAACAAACAAACAAACAAACAGACGTTTACAATTTTATAATAGTTAAGATAAGAAGATAATGGTCACACATATTCTACCGGCAATAGGCGTGGAAATATTTAAAGTAATGAGTTTATTCATATCATCAACCGACAGCATTAAATCGCAGACGTTCTCAAAAAATGCCAGGTTAAGAGTTCTCTAAACCGACGAGCATGCATGACGAGGTTAATGGACGTAGATGAAGCGAAAGAGGTGTGTCAGGATCGTAGCAGGTGGAAATCCATAGTCTCTGCCTACCCCAATGGGAACGGGCGTGACAGCATAAAAAGCAATAATACCTATCATTGAGGATACAAATTTTCCAACTAAATTTTCACTGTATGAAACATTTTCAATTACTTTTGTGCGTGCGCGGGGCCCCTAGGCAGTTGCCTACTCCGCCTAGTGGGTAACCCGGCCCCGGTACGAGTGGGTCGTGTTGCAGGCGGGCTCCATGTCCTACCTGCTGCAGTTCGCGACGGAGCGCTCGCTGACGGAGGCGCTGCGCCTGAGCTGCGACGTCACCTACCGCTACATGGACGAGATGCCGCGCTCCTACGTGCTCCACTGAACATTGTCGCTGTTGGGATTGTGAGTCGATTGTCATGTCAATGCAGTACCTACAATAAAACTTCGGTTTAAGTCGATTCATATATTTTTATTGCAAGTCAGGATCGATACATTATAGATATACAAGTAACGTAGCACGCGGCGCAGTGAGCCGTGGTCCGCGCGGCGCGGCTACATTAACAAATGTTGTACACAGTCAGCTTGTGGCGGGCGTTGCGTTAACGAACTAGTTCACTATACCGCTGATTGTTCGTCAACCTCAACACTCAGGTTTTTGCTGGGCAAGCGTGTATCATCGTCGACCGCACCATCACTTAACATCATGTGAGGCGGCGGTCAAATGCAAGCCCACTTGAAAAAAAAAAAAAAACTGTTTCTGTTATCAAAATCAACTAGTTGACGATTCAACTTGATTGCGGCAACGAAACGAAATGTGTAAGACTTATTTCAAAGTCAAATAGAATATAGGTACGAATATTTAACGGTCGTCGCAATGTAAACTAATAATAATGTAATGTAATGTTTTTTATGGTGTACAATAAAGCATATATAAATATAAATAAATAAACTGAAGTCACAACGATTCCCTCAGAAGTTTTTAATAATGTAAAAACGACGTTTCGTTTCGTTCCGCAGCCCGCCACTACAAACGATACGAGGACATCTCAATGTTACAGCATTCCCGCCGTCACGTCACGCGGCGTGCGCGTTTCTCTCATCGACATTGTTCAATATCTGTTTTTTTTTTCTAAAGACTACAAGTAATTATTACATATAACTTCTTTTGTACACGTTTCCTTATAAATCACTATCAAGATCTCACCGATTAGCACATTATATTACTTACAAAAAAGAATAGCAAAATATTGCTTTACTACATATCAGTTATCAGTTACCTGCAATAATAATGATGAACTACCTAAATGTCATTATATGCGTAATGTATGATATAACTAGGCATTGGCAAGTGTCGGCCGGGCGGCCTGCGTTCGCACCGTATACACATACTCAGTGTGTGTGGCGCGGGCGAAATATATAATATAATAAATATGACACTCTTACAGCGTGCCCGAACGAAAAATTACATCTACGTACATAAAATGCTATATAACTAGGTACAGCTCCCTACTGCTCGCGCCACAACAGGCGGACGTCATCACATGCATACAGCAATAACACAGCACGGCATAGCTCTGGTCACCGGTAGATGCCGCGCTCGTGAACTAATCTGTAGTAACATGGCGCGGCATAGCTGTGGTCACCGGTAGATGCCGCTAGTGCTAACATAGCGCGGCATAGCACTGTGGTCACCAGGAGATGCCGCGCTCGTGCACTAGTCTGCAGTAACATAGCGCGGTATAGCTCTGTGGACACCGGGAGATGCCGCTAGTGCTAACATAGCTCTGTGGTCACCGGGAGATGCCGCACTCGTGCACAAGTCTACAGTAACACTAGTCAATAATAAATGCGAGCGCTCGCTCCGTCACCGCACTCCATACATTCCCACACTTAATACAGCGCTCCACACGTGTATTGCGAGTGAAGCGCGCAAATCTAGCAAAGACACAACTCATCAGCAAGTTTATTTTACTTTAAATTGTCATTACCCAATGTTCCTAAGGAATATAATAAAATATATCCGCCTTTTCTTTTTAACAATACATTGTCATTGCTTGATATCGAATTATATTTCAATAAAAAACTTGTAAATCTATACAAAAGTTAGTAAAACACTATTACAAAATTTAGGAATGACATGTGGAATGAGTATAACGTGATCACAATACAGCCGTGTCTCGACAGTGAGACACGCGTGGCGGGTGCCCCACAGCTTGTCGTCTTGTCTATGCTCCGTCATAGACTAAGAAAAATTAATATCTACACCGTTATTTATTAAATACATACATTTAAATGCTCCAAAATATCTCAAAACGTTAAGTTGAAGTCGTTATCAGCTAATCAGTCGAACTTCGTAACTCAGCGACTACATGTTGATTAGGGTAATGTATCGTTAAGTACCTACGCGAGGACGTACTAGTTGAGCAGAGCTTGAACCGCAACGACTAACATAACCCTCGTCCGTCGCGACATGGCAGTGCGCGTCACGCCCGGACGCGACGCTCCGCGGGTGACGTCATCGCCCGGCGGCTCGCTGCGTCCCATGACGTCTTCTGTTAGATCCGGCGTTTCAGCGACCTGTCAATGTTCCAAAATGTTGTTTTATCACAGCATAATTACCTACTACTATAAGCATAAATAATACGAGTGTAAAAAGGAAACACTTTTGTCCGGACCCCAAATAACGCCTTATATATATCTACTTCCCTCTCCAGCTCGTAACATCCCTCTATCATCCACGCGTGCTACTAGCTGCTAAATATTTAATTTTACCATGAAATCATTATTTTATTCTAATTTTACATAAATAGTATGATACAACAAGTGAACTAAGTTGACATGACTCTCAGCTTTATTACGACATCGCCTTCGGCTCGGGCTGTAATCCAGCCTAGAGTATAATGAACATTGCTCACGCGTTTCATACGACATTTTTTTCAACACACTTGTGAGGAAAAAATCTGCGCGACGCGTCGGCAAGTATGTTTATATCACCTGTAGCGTGTGACTAGAACAGCAGGTCAGTGGCGTGTGTAGTGTGTACATCACCTGTAGCGTGTGACTAGAACAGCAGGTCAGTGGCGTGTGTAGTGTGTACATCACCTGTAGCGTGTGACTAGAACAGCAGGTCAGTGGCGTGTGTAGTGTGTACATCACCTGTAGCGTGAGACTAGAACAGCAGGTCAGTGGCGTGTGTAGTGTGTACATCACCTGTAGCGTGTGACTAGAACAGCAGGTCAGTGGCGTGTGTAGTGTGTACATCACCTGTAGCGTGTGACTAGAACAGCAGGTCAGTGGCGTGTGTAGTGTGTACATCGCCTGTAGCGTGTGACTAGAACAGCAGGTCAGTGGCGTGTGTAGTGTGTACATCACCTGTAGCGTGTGACTAGAACAGCAGGTCAGTGGCGTGTGTAGTGTGTACATCACCTGTAGCGTGAGACTAGAACAGCAGGTCAGTGGCGTGTGTAGTGTGTACATCACCTGTAGCGTGTGACTAGAACAGCAGGTCAGTGGCGTGTGTAGTGTGTACATCACCTGTAGCGTGTGACTAGAACAGCAGGTCAGTGGCGTGTGTAGTGTGTACATCACCTGTAGCGTGTGACTAGAACAGCAGGTCAGTGGCGTGTGTAGTGTGTACATCACCTGTAGCGTGTGACTAGAACAGCAGGTCAGTGGCGTGTGTAGTGTGTACATCACCTGTAGCGTGTGACTAGAACAGCAGGTCAGTGGCGTGTGTAGTGTGTACATCGCCTGTAGCGTGTGACTAGAACAGCAGGTCAGTGGCGTGTGTAGTGTGTACATCACCTGTAGCGTGTGACTAGAACAGCAGGTCAGTGGCGTGTGTAGTGTGTACATCACCTGTAGAGTGTGACTAGAACAGCAGGTCAGTGGCGTGTGTAGTGTGTACATCACCTGTAGCGTGTGACTAGAACAGCAGGTCAGTGGCGTGTGTAGTGTGTACATCACCTGTAGCGTGTGACTAGAACAGCAGGTCAGTGGCGTGCGTGCGCGCCTCGCTCCAGGAGCGCGCCGCGTCGGCTCCGCACGGCCGCGCGTCGCCCTCGGAGTCCGCCTCGCCGGCGTCATTCACAGAGTGGTGCTCCAACGCTGTATCATAAATATACACATTTAATAATAATCCCTGTACTTCCGTTGCATAGTACCCACGAACAAGCATTGCAAGACAGTTTGGCGGGCTATATTTCGCAGATGGGACACCTGATATAAAAGTGATGTATAAAACATTACATTCATTTTAGTAGATCTATTCAATGATAACCCACACGAGGGGGTGCAGTGAAAAGACTATTTTTTAACAAAATTATATGTACTTATTTTTATAACTGTAGAAGTTATTAAGCTATAAAGGATTAGGACAGACGGACAGACATTTGCTACATTCCCTTTAAATTACTAACTGAAAATAATTTTGAAATATAAATGTTTTTAATTACTTTCGAAATACAACATCTCAAATGTTAGTTGTAAAGAGTGTTGTAAGATGCGGTTTGATGATAGATAAAGCAGATATACTCACGCTGCTGATCCGCGAGGTCGGAGAGGTCGGTGAGGTCGGCGAGGGGGGCGAGGGGGGCGCCGCGCGACACGCCCAGCGTGAAGGCGGCGGGCGCCGACTTGTGCGGCGTGTAGCGCGCCAGCGCCGCCGACGCTGCGGGTAGGGGGGGGGGGGGGGGGGGGCGGTTGTAGCCAACTAGCGGTACTGCACACATACACTTGGACGGACCCACTACTTTTGTATTACTAATTCACCATTTTTTGAAATAAAACCCTGGCAACGTCCACGTATATGTACTAGGTTCGCTCTAAGACTGTGTTACAAGCATCGCACAAACAAATGAATGATGTGATTCAAGAATTGTATCGTCAAGAAAGTCAATATCTCAACATGCTAAATAGGTACTTGTAAACTTCCGTTTTGGAGAAGTTTGAGGCCCGTATTACGGAAGGTTCCTCAAGTACAGTTTAAACTTCAGTCACCTGATCACTACTTAAGGATAGAAACGTAACTTGAGTATCGTTCTTATTCCAATACGGTAATCATAAACTTTAATTCAACAACATAACACACGAATTTGACCTGAAATATAATAGAAATCTCTACTCAAGCGTAGTCTGGACCACACTAGAGTGATTACAGATCAAATCTCTGCTCAAATACCGAAACAGGTGAGAGTATAAAATAAAGCTAAACTCAGGTGAACTGTGATCAATAAATCTCTGCTTGAGAAATGTTCTAAAATTAAATCTCATCTCAAAACTAGTGAAGTTTAAACAGTGATCAACGCTTGAGTATCTTTCTGTAATACGGGCCTAAGTGCTTCAGTGGATCGCGATGTGCAGAACTTTAACGGTATACAGTCGTAGCTAGCTAACGCTAGCATCTTTATCTAATACAGTAACTCCTTAAAGACCAAAATAAATATCCCATCTATCCACGATTTGCCCTATTAGAGACAGAAATTTGACAAAAGCTCCATAGAACTTATGTCACTATCCCTTCCCTAGCAGGGCAAGTCGTAGAAAGATAGGATATTAATTTTGGCCATAAGTAGTTTTTACGTTTTTAAGGGTTCAAAATTAGTCATCCCTTAGTTAGTTCTAGCTTGTTTAGCATTACGCAACGCAATGATCTTGTACTTGTTACCTCTGAACGCTACTCTTCACTCTTACTCTTCTTTTTCGAGGTCTTCAGCAAATAATATTAGTGCTGGCGCGATAAGAATAGCCAACACATTCGTCGGAAAATGGATACGATTGCAGTTGTGAAGTCATGACCATAAATATATGACTATGGACACTGCGACAAAAATATGTCATGCTTTTTCTTCTTCGTGTCGACGGTATGATAATCTGAAGTGAAACTTGGCTAGCTCAAAACTTTGCCTCTTTAACGGAGTTGTCAGTGGCAGCGTAAAGATCGTCCCACAAACCAAGGGCGGATCCAGCCTTTGTGTCAGGGGGGGGTCGCGTACTTATATTCAGCCCCGGAACTACATTTTTAAATGGAGGGTGTAGAGTCCAATTTAACAACCCTCTAGGAAAAAACTTTCAACCAATAAAATTCTAGGATTTTCGTAATTCGTATTTTGCTAAAATATGAATTCTAGAGCTTTAGAATTCCTCTTTGTAGAATATTAATTTAACGGAATAGTTTATTGCAATACCTTATTACCTACACCTATGCCAAAAAAGAAGAAATACTAATTTATACCGGCGCGAGCGAAGCGAGCGCGAAATTTTTCTCAGTTTCGGCTTTGTTTCTATTATCGTACTTAACAGAATAGTTGTTTACAACATACGTGTAGTACGCAGAAGAAAGAAAGAAAGAAAAGCGCGAGCGAAGCGAGCGCGAAATTTTTTGGACTGTTCATGAACAAACTGATTAGCTCTTCACCAAAGCATAGATATTCTATGACAAAAGAGTACGCATTTATTTGAGCGCAACCCGTTCTTGCGGCCTCGTAGCGTAAATAACTAAATATAAATTTATGTTATGGCAGACCTACACTCGCATAGGCAAAGAAATTGACCATGAGCGCTAGCGCAGCGAGCGCGAAATTTTTTGGTATTTTTTTGCAAACCGAACCAAACCAACCGAGATTATATTTACTTGGTCGAGTTTTAAGAACTTTTTTAATTGGGATGTTATTTTTCCATTTCGATTTTCAAAAAACTAATTACTTATCATCTAATATCGACGTTTAAAGGTTCTTGAATAATTTTTATTTGGCCTAGGTTTTATAAGGCTATCATGGTAGTTAATTGGGTAGCTATTTCTGTTGTTGATGGTTAGCTAAGTATTCAATCGACGGTGTCGCGACGGGGAGATTGGAGAAGAACCTCGCGGCGGCGTAGGCGGTGCTGCAAAATCGAACTTTAAATCACGCGAATATTATTTACAATGAAAGAACGGGTTCGGGTGCGAGTTCAATTTAGTAATTTCATGTGTGTATCTTGTTTCATTAGTATGTAACACGTACATACATTCGTTTATTCATTGTATATACATTTGGTAAATTATGTAAACAGGAAAAAAAACTATGGTTGACCTAGGCCCAGGGGGGGGGGGTCATGACCCCCCCCCCCTGTATCCGCCCTTGCCAAAAACATCAAACATCAAAGCAAACTCAAAAATGTCACAAAAATATTTATGTGACTCAGAAGTATGTGTTCCGGAGCAATGTGACCCCTCTTGGTACCAAAAATATTTATTTATTATTTATTTAGCGTACCAACAACATAATCGACATATTCCTGATGCCATCTATACCAGAAATCATTAAGCAACCTTTGTGCATATTGCTAGCGGGTAGGTCATGTATTATTGGCTGTTTAATTTGATCTGTCAAATATCACCAGATAGTATTAATATCTTACATACAGTCTAGTGCATATCGACGGTCACAAAACCAGTATAAGCGGAGTCCGTATTACATGAAACATACATACTAAGCCAGTTCCGCTTATAATAGTTTAGTTATATGCAGTTGGACCACATTGTTACGAAGAAGTTGTGAACCATTTCACTTCATTCCGAACAGTCTGTTCTTCACGATATTTTTGAGAGACTGTACAAGTAGCATGTATGTATGTACAATGTTTCACAAATTCATAAATTACCCTACAAAGTATAAAGTCACCGGCATGACATTATATGGTGTCTGTAACTCTGTACTAGGGCTGTCGTGATTATCTGTGTCGCATGTTCGTCTTATTGCTGTAGGATACGGCTGCAGTACTTGTTTATAAGAAACGGTCGCCAACGTCAGTGCATCGCGCGTGTTTACATCTCGCGTCGATTAGATTACAGTCGGCCACCTCCACGACAACCATTGTTGATATTATCGTAGCGCGTAGGATTGTACAAACGACGACCACTCTTCTAGGTGCTTACATTACATAGAATTAATGTGAAACATTACACATAAGTACAATTTTATTCAGCAACAAAACTTCTTTTACATTCTCTTTGGTCATGAATTCTCAAATAAAAGTATGTATAGGATCAATATCATCTAACTAGCAAAGCCTATGTAGGTGCATTTAAGATGTAAGCTATGTGAATGTTGGTAGGGTAGGGCTGCAGGCTGTTGACGTCACACGAAGGTCTCGCGCGGTGCGGGCGGCTCTCTGCGGCAGCGGGCAGCGGGTACTGAGGTGCAGCACGTAGTGCATCAAGTGAGTGTAGTCGCCGGCTAATAGTATTAAGATATAAGCTATGTGAATGTTGGTAGGGTAGGGCTGCAGGCTGTTGACGTCACACGAAGGTCTCGCGCGGTGCGGGCGGCTCTCTGCGGCAGCGGGCAGCGGGTACTGAGGTGCAGCACGTAGTGCATCAAGTGAGTGTAGTCGCCGGCTAATAGTATTAAGATATAAGCTATGTGAATGTTGGTAGGGTAGGGCTGCAGGCTGTTGACGTCACACGAAGGTCTCGCGCGTTGCGGGCGGCTCTCTGCGGCAGCGGGCAGCGGGTACTGAGGTGCAGCACGTAGTGCATCAAGTGAGTGTAGTCGCCGGCTAATAGTATTAAGATATAAGCTATGTGAATGTTGGTAGGGTAGGGCTGCAGGCTGTTGACGTCACACGAAGGTCTCGCGCGTTGCGGGCGGCTCTCTGCGGCAGCGGGCAGCGGGTACTGAGGTGCAGCACGTAGTGCATCAAGTGAGTGTAGTCGCCGGCTAATAGTATTAAGATATAAGCTATGTGAATGTTGGTAGGGTAGGGCTGCAGGCTGTTGACGTCACACGAAGGTCTCGCGCGTTGCGGGCGGCTCTCTGCGGCAGCGGGCAGCGGGTACTGAGGTGCAGCACGTAGTGCATCAAGTGAGTGTAGTCGCCGGCTAATAGTATTAAGATATAAGCTATGTGAATGTTGGTAGGGTAGGGCTGCAGGCTGTTGACGTCACACGAAGGTCTCGCGCGGTGCGGGCGGCTCTCTGCGGCAGCGGGCAGCGGGTACTGAGGTGCAGCACGTAGTGCATCAAGTGAGTGTAGTCGCCGGCTAATAGTATTAAGATATAAGCTATGTGAATGTTGGTAGGGTAGGGCTGCAGGCTGTTGACGTCACACGAAGGTCTCGCGCGTTGCGGGCGGCTCTCTGCGGCAGCGGGCAGCGGGTACTGAGGTGCAGCACGTAGTGCATCAAGTGAGTGTAGTCGCCGGCTAATAGTATTAAGATATAAGCTATGTGAATGTTGGTAGGGTAGGGCTGCAGGCTGTTGACGTCACACGAAGGTCTCGCGCGTTGCGGGCGGCTCTCTGCGGCAGCGGGCAGCGGGTACTGAGGTGCAGCACGTAGTGCATCAAGTGAGTGTAGTCGCCGGCTAATAGTATTAAGATATAAGCTATGTGAATGTTGGTAGGGTAGGGCTGCAGGCTGTTGACGTCACACGAAGGTCTCGCGCGTTGCGGGCGGCTCTCTGCGGCAGCGGGCAGCGGGTACTGAGGTGCAGCACGTAGTGCATCAAGTGAGTGTAGTCGCCGGCTAATAGTATTAAGATATAAGCTATGTGAATGTTGGTAGGGTAGGGCTGCAGGCTGTTGACGTCACACGAAGGTCTCGCGCGTTGCGGGCGGCTCTCTGCGGCAGCGGGCAGCGGGTACTGAGGTGCAGCACGTAGTGCATCAAGTGAGTGTAGTCGCCGGCTAATAGTATTAAGACGCTGACAACAGCCAAATACCCCAAATAGGCTTCTTTTAAAAACATTTTTAGCTGTATCTATTCAATTCGTGGCAGTGAAAAAAATATATGTTAATCTTGATCGTATTTTCTGAAACTGTATTGTGCCCAAAACACGTTTTCTTGAAGTTTTCTCGATAGAATAGAATTGTAAACTAACCTCTTAAAACATGCTTTAAAGCAAACAATCTCTATTATTTAATAAACATTATAAATAAAATTAAGAAAACATTTGAGAAAGACAATAATCTAAACATTTGTTGTTTCTGTTTTTCAAATAAGCTTTTAGTTTTTTATAAAAAAATAATATTGTTAATTTTCGTTCAAGTTGAGCGGCGTATCCGACGTCCCTCAGCTCGTTGCCTCTCTTTCAGTTCTGTACGAAACGACAGTGACCGCAGAGGTCTGATTTTTTAGGTGTTGTCAGCCTCTTAACAGATGATCAAACTTGGTACGGGCCGGACAACGGGCATGGTACGGCGGACCAAATCCGCTGGTTGCAACAGACGACAGGATCTGGCAGTCAGTCACCTTGTCATCATCATCAACATTTCAGCCGAAAAACGTCCACTACTGGACACATACCTCCCCCAAAAGGGGGATATGCCATAATCGCCACGCTTGGCAGGCGGGTTGGCGATCGCAGTTGGTTGGTTAAATACTCAGAGTATGCTGCTTCCCATCCTCTGGTGAATCCTTTAGTCGCCTTTTACGACACCCATGAGAAGATATAGGGTGGTGCAATTCTTTGCGTCCGGCACCACACGGACGAAGTCACCTTGTATGCACAGTTAGATACGGACGTCTTGGCTCCGACTTTATCGAAGCGCGAATATTACGATTGCTGTAACGGCAGCATTGATGCCGCTACAAAAATCGGGAAAGAAGTTGGCAAAATTATATTTGAAAGATTGCGATGAATTTAGTTCAATTAAAGTTGATCAAATCGCCGACGGTTAGTTTTCGTGAACTGTTACAGCCGAAGAAGTCTTTATAACTACCAAAATTTCGGCAGGAACTTCGCGTTCTGTAAAGATTTCTGCCATGCGGCGAAAATGCGTACACGCACGCGGCACGACTTACCTTCACAACGTTTGTCCGGTGCGACCGTAAACACGTGCGGATTTGCGTATCAAGCGTACCAAGTTCGGCGTTTAAACCATCGGACCGCGCTGACATTAAATTATAATAATTATTGTCGGCAGACTACTCTCTAGTCTAGAGTCAAAGTGGACGTCGCAGTGCTGTCAGTGCAAACACCCGCTTAGGGGTCTTGTTGAGGCGTGCGTCTGTGCGAGTGCGTCGTATCGAGCGTTTGTACGTAATAGTAAAGGATGGCAAAACGAGCTAAAGGCCGACCTGATGTTAAGTGGTTACCTTTGCCCATAACAACTGCAATACCACCTAGGCTGTTGCCTAAATGGTACCGCAAGTCGGTTCGCCCAACTGAGACATGAAGATGGAAAGTCTCATGTGATTGTAATTTCACTTTCACAAAGGAGCTCCACTACTACCATAGACCAGTAAGACTACAAAACGTTCGTTACTGCTTTAGCTATATATTTAGGGGCAAGTTCACCCAGAAGATAACAGATGTTTATGTAAAAACCAGATGTTTAACCCGAACTTTGGTGTTCACCAACGATAACCAACTATCAAACGTCGATTTTTCGAGCGTGCATTTTTCTTTTACGAACATAAACAACGAAACATATTGCTTATGCTTTGAGAAAACTTATGAAAGATGTGTAAACATAACTGTTTTTGTCGTATTGAGGTAGTACGTAATTTTTTTTTTATATAATTTTTTGAATAATTAATCAAAATAAAAATGATTTTACGAACATAAACAACGAAACATATTGCTTATGCTTTGAGAAAACTTATGAAAGATGTGTAAACATAACTGTTTTTGTCGTATTGAGGTAGTACGTAATTTTTTTTTTATATAATTTTTTGAATAATTAATCAAAATAAAAATGAATGCGGCTGATTAACGATGCTCGCACGAAACCTGTACAATGTTACCGCTGCTTTTGGGTAAGCTCAACTACCAGAATTTTATCATGTTTCAAGAAACGCGCCCGCCCGATACACTTCGAGTTTGAAGCGGCCTTATATTCAAACATCAAAATGGCGTATTTAATTGGTTGCTATGGCAACCAAGACTGCTTATCCTGCCAAATTAAAAAGATATGTCAAATGTATAGAGTAGCATTATACTAGGATTTTTAATTTTGGAAGAGTTACCTGATATGCAACCGTTTTATAGTGTCGTTCTTTTCATAGTGTTGTTGCCATTTAGTTACCATTTTGATTAATCGTGTTACATCATTCGTTCTTTCATTCCCAGAACGCTCGGTTTCAGAATCAATGATTGGATAGGAGTCGTGAACACGAAAATTCCCGCGTCCCGGTTAAACATCTGTTGTTGAATAACTGGTTGATTTTGCAAACAATGGTTATTTCATTGTCCGCGAACTCGGCCCTTACTGTGCCAGTACCGCAAAATCCTTTTCAGTTCACGCATTGTTGTTAATAGTCTTTACGACTTCCCGCACTTGGAAACTTCTCTACATAACTTAACTTTTCTCTTATCGGAATCAACTTCCTTGTAGTATTTGTATCAGCCCCCCTCCGCCACGTGGGAGCTCCGCTGAGCGTCCGCGGGCTCAACAATGGCGCTGTTTACACTACTGCATACTAGTGCATACAAAGGGAAGGACACTGCGCGACTGTTAATAAACGTTTAGGCTTGTTGATTTGACATTGCGGTTGGGTTACATGAGTAGCCCTTTAAAACGATTGTTCTTAGCGATTGCTTCTCATTATAGACAGCTGAGAAAGAATCAATAGATAGATAGCATTGTTGGACTGATTGTAACAGCGTGGCAATGGGTGTTTTATTTATATATTTAATTATTGACTTGCCTACACTCACACATGCTTGCCTACTTGTCTTGCATATATACGTATCTGATTACACAATATCATAGATAATGGTTACAAGTTTTTTGCAGTAGCTCTAGAGATTCAAGCACGTGACGGTCCGTCCAGCTTTTTAAGGCGTGGCCTCAAAATAGCCGTAGCAGTGCTCGGACTCATCCGACAAATTCCCGAGAGTAAAGTCCATGCGACTCGAAATAAACAACAGAATCACAGTAAATATAGTATAGCTAAAGCAGTACCGAAACTACGCACAAACGCTCGAAACGACGCACTCACACAGACGCAAGCCTCAAAAAGACCCCTAAGCGGACATCGTAGTGCTGTTTGTCTCGAATGCCGCGTCCAGACGAGTGGTCACGTTTTGCATTTATCTGTGTTGCGTCACGGACAGTCCCCGGTATTTTATTTATTGTATCGTGAATTTATTTATTTATTGTTAATTTATGTTACGAAAGTTGTCAAATATACCTACCTACTGAGTTGAAAACAGTTGTCGCCATTTCGAACTTTTTAGTTACGGTACTGCTCCCCGATTCAGAACCACACGATAACCAGCTGTGCACCGAATCGGTTTGTCATCTCTTTTTCTCTGGTTGCGTGAATCATAGACAAAAACGTGATAACAAACCGAACCGGTCAACAAATGAATATCGTGTGGAGTATAGAATATATTCGGTATAGGGGAGTTCGACTGATTGCTTTCAAAATCGATATCTGCGGTCTCTGACAGCGAGTCCGTTATCACTTTTTAGTTATAAAACCGATTTCTTTCATCATTATATAATCCAAATAAATGTTTTAATAAATAATAATATGAATAATCAATTTTACAAAAGTTAAGAATGACAACCTTAATGGAGAGTAGCTAGTTATCTCAAAAAAGGTCTAACTAGCTGATATACAGCGCGAACTATACAAAAACCTTTTTCGATTTTACAAAAAATAAGTGGTCAACCCTAATGCTCCAATGGAGCGTAAGCGTGGGTACTTATTTCAGGAAATAGGACTAGTTTCAGTACTGTCCATTTCTTTACTGTGACAGAATCGACTGCGGACAACAGTAGCACAACCAACATCAAGACACAACACCATATCAAATAGCATTACCCCTTTTATTTTTGTATTAAATCTAAGAAATCCAATAATAAATTGCCGGGATAGTGGCAATAGGCTCGCCCCCAATTACATGGGACTCAAAACATAACTGGCGAAACGTGGGTTGTACTAAACACCTCTGCCTACCCCTTCGGGGAAATACAGGCGTGATGTTATGTTATGTGTTAATAAAAAAAATAAAAAAAAGTGTTGCTTTCGCGCCGGGCGATCTCTTTGCTCTGCCTTGAGCTGCTTAAGTAAGGGGTAGTCAAGTGTGTGTGCAGCGTCCGAGGGCTATCCTCCAAGTATAGGGAGAGTACTTACTGATATGTGTGTTGGCGGCCAGCGGCGCGTGCAGCACCGACTCCGCCAGCTGCGGGGGCAGCGGCGCCGCGGGGGGCGCGGCCGCCGGGGCCTCGGGGGGCGCGGCGCCGCCGGGGGGCGCGGGGAACTCCTCGCACAGGGACGTCTCCGAGGGGTACTCAAACGTGCGCGTCAGCGAGTCGTCGAATTGCAGTTTCAGCTGGAATAGAAAACAATGCGGCCATTAGAAACACAATTTGATTGCCCGGAAACTAGCTGCATTCATAATCTAATTAATTAATTCGCTTATTTGTAGTTTTTTGGATGAAACTGATACATTTACATAAAAGAGGCCCGTTTTGATTCAATTCCACAAATGGTTTCTATTTTTCTAATAACGGCCGTTATAGATTCTGGGTTATTGCATTTACTAATAATATATTAGGCATGTTTTAGTAAAAGGTCACCCGGCAGTGTGCAGCAACAAGTGACGCATATTGCTGCTTTATTATAAAGATAATCGAATTCTTATAGAATCGATCGACTCGACAAATAAGTTGAGTCGGTATTGGCGCATATCTCGCGAATGCCTGCGATGAATCAGGCTCGTGGGAATGCGGCGGCAGTGACACAGCTCGGCTGCTCAGCACCGCTCCGGGCGACGGCGAGGACATGCACTACATTTTTATTTAATTTGTTAACAAGAGAATCGACACCAATACCTTTCTTATTTCCCATGAGAAAACAATACTGCGTGACGATCTTCTGAACGTGTGATTTAAAAGAAAAATGCTATGCGGAGCGAGGATGTCTGACATGTGCCAATTACTGTTAATAACCACTGTATTGACAGCAGTTTTCCTAACAGGAAATCCTAATGGCAGCTCAGAGGTATAACTGTGCCCTAAGAATGGAGATGGCTCGTGTCTCATTGAATGGGATCTTATAGTTATTAGTTAATTGTAACGTTACGCTTATAATAACGAGTCCATTTAAAAACTGCTCCTGGGTATGTGTAGAAAATACATCAAATACATAATAATCATATTAGGTCCTTACATATGAAATTAGCGTTTTGTCGTATATATTATATATATTTCCTCTTTGGTTAAGAATTCCAAATTCAAATTTATAAATTCATTTAGCTGGTACGGTCAACCGAACGTCGGTGGTAACACTTCACCATCTTTATTTCGTAAGCAGTAAGGGCGATTTTTGAATTGAAGTGTTACCACTGTCATGCTGTCGACTGTACATTTGAGTTTTGAAAACAGTCATTCATTTGTTTTTTCCTCATTATTTTTTTCTTTGGCGTCGCTTATTACCGCACAATGGGAAACATGAAATATCGGTATATTTATGAGTACGATTTCTACCGTGGCACCAGTGCTGCAGAAACAGCTCGAAGGATTAATGATGTGTACGGCGCTGGTGTCGCAAAAGAAAGCACGGTACGTTTTTGGTATCAACGTTTTCGTTCTGGAAATTTCGACCTTCAGAACCAACCCCGTGGACGGCCGGAGACCAAAGTGGAAAATGAAGAATTAAAGGCTATTGTGGAAGCGGATCCATCACAAAGCACTTCAGAGATAGCTGCAGGCTTCGGGGTAAGTGATAAAACTGTATTAATACACTTGAAGCAAATCGGGAAAGTAAAAAAACTTGAACGATGGGTACCTCATTGATTGAGTCAAACTTGCAAACATGCGTCGACTGCTGTGTTACTTTGCTCAATCGACACAATAATGAAGGGATTTTTAAATCGAATCATTACTTGTGATGAAAAGTGGATCATCATCATCATCATTTCAGCCGAAAGACGTCCACTGCTGGACATAGGCCTCCCCCAAGCATCGCCACAACGACCGGTCCTGTGCCTTCCGCATCCAGCGGATTCCCGCGACCTTCACCAGGTCGTCGGTTCACCTTGTGGGGGGCCTACCCACGCTGCGCCTTCCAGTACGCGGTCGCCACTCCAGAACTTTACTGCCCCATCGGCCATCCGTTCTGCGAGCAATGTGCCCCGCCCACTGCCACTTAAGTTTGGCAATTGTTCGAAAAGTGGATACTGTACGATAATCGGAAGCGCTCGTCGCAATGGCTGAACCCTGGAGACCCAGCCAAATCCTGCCCTAAACGAAAATTGACTCAGAAAAAGTTACTTGTGAGTGTTTGGTGGACTAGCGCCGGTGTCGTTCACTACAGCTTTCTAAAATCTGGCCAAATGATTACGGCAGATATCTATTGTCAGCAACTGCAAACCA
Source organism: Asteroscopus sphinx (assembly GCA_949699075.1). Lineage (NCBI taxonomy): Eukaryota > Metazoa > Arthropoda > Insecta > Lepidoptera > Noctuidae > Asteroscopus > Asteroscopus sphinx. Next base: position 34,368,136 of record OX453003.1, read on the forward strand.
TGAAGGAAGAACTAGCTGCTAAACAACCGAGATTGGTCAATGGTTCTAGGCCACTGCTGCTTCACGACAACTTAAGACCACACACTGCACAACAAACAACCACAAAGTTAGGAGAGCTACAATTGGAATGTCTGCGACATCCACCGTACTCCCCGGACCTTGCTCCAACAGATTACCATTTTTTCCGGAATTTGGACCACTTCTTAGAAGGAAAAAAATTCAACTCTAAAGGTGGCAGTGCAAACCGCCTTCAAAGAGTTTATTGATTCTCGCCCCCATGGTTTTTTTAGTAAAGGGATCAATGAACTACCTATGAGATGGCAAAAGTGCATAGATAACAACGTTGCATACTTTGATTAATTAAATATATATTACAAAAAAAAAAAAACTTTATATTCCTCCCGTACAAAACGCCAATTTCATATGTAAGGCCCTAATAAATCAAGTTTTGAAGGCGTTTAAGAAGGTGTAACGCGGTGGTCTGTAACTGGATCGAATCGTGTGAGATGCACAGAGCGGTGGAACCGGTATTGTTGATGTGTCGCGGTACCGGCGCGCTCCGCTGCGGCACACTCATGCCTTAGCAAGACATAGCATATTCAGTCCTGTGTCCTGACACATGAGTAAAAATCCATATAGAAGCAAAGCTAGCCGCTGTGGTACATTCACAAATAGCGCGGCGATGTGTGCGCGCATTTACAGACGGGTTCAGTTCAGTTTTTGGAGGGGGCATTTTGTGTCCTTGTTGTGCTAAACGGACATTGTACAGAGAGATGTCAAGTTTCTATGAAGGTTTTGAACAATGACGTCATTCTTTGATAGCGCTGTCTCTGTCTAGGGAACCAATTGAAATTGCTTATAACTTTGACATTTTATGGGTTTTTTCACTGGTGTTTATTTTTCTTGAAAAAGTTTCGAGTTTTGTAATAAAAATGATAAAAAACATTGTCACCTTCCCTATTCTGGGCGCAAATAAGTTTTGAAACGGGAGAATGGACCTTGGCACTGCGGTCCCCGGGCGGGGCGGCGCGCAGGCTGGAGCGCCCGTTGATGAGCACGTTGTCGTTGAGGAAGCGCACGCGGCACCTCGGCCTCGGATGTGTTACCTTGGCATTGCGGTCCCCGGGCGGGGCGGCGCGCAGGCTGGAGCGCCCGTTGATGAGCACGTTGTCGTTGAGGAAGCGCACGCGGCACCTCGGCCTCGGATGTGTTACCTTGGCACTGCGGTCCCCGGGCGGGGCGGCGCGCAGGCTGGAGCGCCCGTTGATGAGCACGTTGTCGTTGAGGAAGCGCACGCGGCACCTCGGCCTCGGATGTGTTACCTTGGCACTGCGGTCCCCGGGCGGGGCGGCGCGCAGGCTGGAGCGCCCGTTGATGAGCACGTTGTCGTTGAGGAAGCGCACGCGGCACCTCGGCCTCGGATGTGTTACCTTGGCACTGCGGTCCCCGGGCGGGGCGGCGCGCAGGCTGGAGCGCCCGTTGATGAGCACGTTGTCGTTGAGGAAGCGCACGCGGCACCTCGGCCTCGGATGTGTTACCTTGGCACTGCGGTCCCCGGGCGGGGCGGCGCGCAGGCTGGAGCGCCCGTTGATGAGCACGTTGTCGTTGAGGAAGCGCACGCGGCACCTCGGCCTCGGATGTGTTACCTTGGCACTGCGGTCCCCGGGCGGGGCGGCGCGCAGGCTGGAGCGCCCGTTGATGAGCACGTTGTCGTTGAGGAAGCGCACGCGGCACCTCGGCCTCGGATGTGTTACCTTGGCACTGCGGTCCCCGGGCGGGGCGGCGCGCAGGCTGGAGCGCCCGTTGATGAGCACGTTGTCGTTGAGGAAGCGCACGCGGCACCTCGGCCTCGGATGTGTTACCTTGGCACTGCGGTCCCCGGGCGGGGCGGCGCGCAGGCTGGAGCGCCCGTTGATGAGCACGTTGTCGTTGAGGAAGCGCACGCGGCACCTCGGCCTCGGATGTGTTACCTTGGCACTGCGGTCCCCGGGCGGGGCGGCGCGCAGGCTGGAGCGCCCGTTGATGAGCACGTTGTCGTTGAGGAAGCGCACGCGGCACCTCGGCCTCGGATGTGTTACCTTGGCACTGCGGTCCCCGGGCGGGGCGGCGCGCAGGCTGGAGCGCCCGTTGATGAGCACGTTGTCGTTGAGGAAGCGCACGCGGCACCTCGGCCTCGGATGTGTTACCTTGGCACTGCGGTCCCCGGGCGGGGCGGCGCGCAGGCTGGAGCGCCCGTTGATGAGCACGTTGTCGTTGAGGAAGCGCACGCGGCACCTCGGCCTCGGATGTGTTACCTTGGCACTGCGGTCCCCGGGCGGGGCGGCGCGCAGGCTGGAGCGCCCGTTGATGAGCACGTTGTCGTTGAGGAAGCGCACGCGGCACCTCGGCCTCGGATGTGTTACCTTGGCACTGCGGTCCCCGGGCGGGGCGGCGCGCAGGCTGGAGCGGCCTCGGATGTGTTACCTTGGCACTGCGGTCCCCGGGCGGGGCGGCGCGCAGGCTGGAGCGGCCTCGGATGTGTTACCTTGGCACTGCGGTCCCCGGGCGGGGCGGCGCGCAGGCTGGAGCGGCCTCGGATGTGTTACCTTGGCACTGCGGTCCCCGGGCGGGGCGGCGCGCAGGCTGGAGCGGCCTCGGATGTGTTACCTTGGCACTGCGGTCCCCGGGCGGGGCGGCGCGCAGGCTGGAGCGCCCGTTGATGAGCACGTTGTCGTTGAGGAAGCGCACGCGGCACCTCGGCCTCGGATGTGTTACCTTGGCACTGCGGTCCCCGGGCGGGGCGGCGCGCAGGCTGGAGCGCCCGTTGATGAGCACGTTGTCGTTGAGGAAGCGCACGCGGCACGGCGCGGGCGCCTCGGGCTCGGGCTCGGAGTCCGAGTCGCTGCGGGCCAGCGCCTCCGGCCGCAGCAGCACCACGCCCGGCTCGCCCGCCTGCATACAGTACAATGTATTTATATGAAAACATGGTATAAAATAGTACATTACTCTCGAGGCCTGAAATGAAGCAATTTACGGCCGAGTAATATTGGAACTTCCCAAGTGATTTTAAATTTTTTTTTCATCAGGTGGGCTTTTAGCTCGTTCCGCCATCCAATACCATAAAAAAAAAAAAAAAAAAAAAAAAACTAAACGAGGCCGTTAAATGCTATTTCGGCCGAGACTTGTATAGTACTTTTCTCTCATTTGCGACGAAACAATACACAAATTAATTCAACAGTATCTAATTTTCATTGACGCCCGCGCGGTTCTTGTTCTATTTTCAATGTTTTGAAAATAAAAATGCACATCCAGCCTTTGTAATGATAAATATTTTGTACCTAAAAACACCTTATTTATGTAAGTGTGTACATAAAAACTTCGGTAGCATAATTTAAAAAATAAAAAGTGTCCAGCAATTTACATTATTGTCGTGTTGGATATTACCGGCCTGTTATTTCGTTGCGTACGGAAAAGAGCCGATAGTTGTATTTTTTTTTTGAAAAATTAACCAATTTCCGAGCAAGTGGGAGAAATAGTAGTTTATGAAACTGTTGCATAACAGGGGTTATTAATAGGCGAGGTTTTTAATAGTATCACACGAGTGTTTTAATACCTAGTTATGTCAGTTTCATACACTATTTTATCTAAACTCATACAATTTTAAATAAAATACCAAAGTCAAAATCTTGGTAACATTGTTGGAGTTTTTCTTGGTTTTTCTGGTAAAAGATTGTTCGCCATTTACGTTGCTGCATCCAGAAATTCAGGTGGGGTCATATTCTCCTCAGTTCAGTATCACTGCTGTAGTCAGATATTTTTGCCCAGAATAAAACTTTAGACATACAAAACCATAATAATAACGTAAAAAATTACAATAAATTTACAAGTAACGATGACCAAATCCAATAGGCCGTGGCGCGCGGCCGCGTACGCGCGCCTACACAGATAATAAAATATTGTCTGGCGAAAACATTATAATCGGAACTAATTTTCTATCCTTGTCAGGATTCCGTCAATTGTTATATCATACAAAAAATATGCCTGTAAACACTTAAATATAATTAAAAGCAATATGAAAATCCAAACTACTGCCAAAAACGCGATTATAAACGATAAAAATTTTCAATGTATGACTAGTGGCGCCACCCTGAATTTTGTGTTCTCATTGGTGCCAAACTGTACTCGACTGCTATAAAAAAGGTTTGAAAACTCCTCGGTTGGGTCGAAGTGGCATTAAAAACTCCTTAGTTGGGCTGAAGTGTGCGGTTATGAAAAAAAAATTAAATTACCGCATTGTTTTGTTCAGCAAACTGCATCGTAATGAAACTTTTTAAATTCATTACAGGTGCATGTGCGTAATGTATGTCATTATGACATTACTTTCGAGTTCATAATTCGAATTTTACGATACGAGTTTAGATAAAGGTCTTTTTCAACACACTTGCTCGTAAAGTGGCTCTTATTGCATCGATTTTAGGTTCATAATGTGGCTTTTAACGCACGTGTGCTTTTTTCATTATATTATTGCACTTGCTTTTTACTTTACAGTTTATTTTTAAATCGCAGCAAAGAGTTTTTATGCCTGAACAAAATTAAACATTTTTGGGAATAAATCAACTGTATTAATTAAAATATGCTATATAAACATTTAATTTTTGTCAACAAATTAATATTAATTTGTGTTATAAATAAAAAAATCCATTTATAATATTTTTATATATTAGGCTGTTTGGCGGTTTCCTTCGACCACCTGCGCGCGCATAGCTGTATGTCACTCATAGAATTACTGTGATGTCACTGCGTGATCCGCGCGCCATTTTTATCATTAACCGACGAAACAAAGGAGGAGGTTCTCAATTCGACGCGTATATATTTTTTTAAGTTTTTTTTAAGGGTAGTAAAACAGGGGATGAGTGTTTGTTCACCCACTGAATTCTTACCTGTTAACCGATTCTGTTGAAACTTGACACACATAAATATAGTTCTAGATACTACGACATAATGGAGACCTGGAGTTAGATTTTAATCACAAAAAAATGAAAAATAAAACTTTTTAACAAAAAATTGAACCGACGAAAACATCAACTGAAAAGCGAAAAATAACTAATTAATAATTATGAGTCGGCGCCAAACAACCAATCAACGAAGATCATTAAATTACTTTAAATAAATAATAAAAACAACGTCACATCAAATACAACGTGAAATTTTCAACGATAAACAATAACTTTCCAAAAATGCGTTCTCCGCTCGGCCACTTGCAACTTGCACGCACTTTGCTTGTTAAAAGTTCGTTTGGCGCCGACTCATAATTAGTTATTTTTCGCTTTTCAGTTGATGTTTTCGTCGGTTCAATTTTTTGTTAAAAAGTTTTTTTTTCACAAATTCAATATTTGTTTAAAATGTGTAATTTATGTTTTTTTCCTCGCAAGTGTGTTGAAAAACGTCGTATGACACGCGTGAGCATTGACTATTATACTCTCGGCTCCATTACGCTCTCGCCTTCGGCTCGGGCTGCAATCCAGCCTCGAGTATAATAGTCAACTTAGCTCACTTGTATCATAATGTAATATTAGTTGATAAAGAGCAAACATGTTTTGCTAAGAATATACATAGCAAGCAAAATTTTAGTAGAAACATTATTTCTGTTCAAGGAATTCTGTTACACTATAGAAATTATTTCACTTTAACCATTCTTGTAATTTAATCTTAAATCTGACCAAATTTGTGGCTGAATTAGTGCTTAGTATTAGAAAAACTGCAAGTGTGAGTATTAGAAGTAGATTCCATTTACCAATAAATAAGTATCTACTAATGATAAGTAATAAACTCGTGTAAACTATGAAGATAATTTATTTGTAAAACATGACTATACAGCACAAAATATGGATTGCTATGCTCAAGACTAATATTTAATTTATAAACCTATGGGCTGCAATTTTGAAAAGGAGCATAATTTCTAAAAAGTCAACAAAGAAATTTATTAATTTAATGCCTACACAATTATCAACTTTTTGTACAAACTGCAACAAAGTGTATGTAAGCAAAAAAAATTGGTTTGCAACAAGCAACTTTTTGATGAGGTCGTGTAAATATATATTATCTCTGAGAAAAATGTACGACCTGATTTTTGTACATGACATTAATTGCAAATAAATATATCTATTCTACGATTCGCAATGCATATCAATCACACATGGTACGAATTAGATTTTTTCAACAGACAATTAACGAATAACGCACAGCGTGAAGATGATGTAACACCGAACATGAATGATGGAGTCGCAAGAATCACCGAGTCATATCCGTGAGCCTGACTAGATATTCCATTTGGTTGTAGTAAAGCGCGCATGTTATCTAGAATAAATTATAATCACCAAACAAAACGAGGGCTGCTCTTCCGGACGCTAAACGAGTCCAGTTCTTGTGTGGACATCTATTCTATAAGCGGTTCATTTGAAAAACATTCGACAGCGATTCCAAAACATAGATTCAACATTTGCTAGGGATGGAAAGCTCTTTACTTTTTAGTGTTTTTCTGAAGGGAAAGTGTACGAGAGCTTAGGAAAAATCTTTGAAACGAATAAATAGATGTTGGGAGATTGAGAACTTCTTTAGATGAGTTCTACTAGGCACAATATAAAAAATTGAAAATGAAAAAAATATAACATTATGGGACATTTTTACACAGCACCATCTAGTCCCAAACTAAGCAGAGCTTGTGCTATGGGTACTAGACAATGGATATAATACTTATATACTTTTTTTTGTAAATACATACTTATAATACATGAGAAACACCCAGACCAATACAAATACTTATGTTCATCACACAAATATTTGTGTCCTGTGGGAATCGATCCCACGACTTCGTGATCAGCAGTCCGACCCGCGAACCACTAGACCACAGTGCCACAGACGTCGTCAATATATATGTTAGGTACACTTTATTCTGTAATCGTCGAAATTTCATTAAATATTAGGAGACCATACGAGAGCTCAAGCATATACTATGTGATGAACACAACTACGTTCGCGAACTTGTCATCGACATCAATATGATCAATCAATGCATAAAACCAGTTGCGATAGTTTTCCACTATCGGAATGCTGTGTAGAAAACATTTATTTTTTACGGCAGAGTTGTCGGAACGAATTTCCCAAAACGAGTTGCGCCTGTTGCGAGCGATTAGCTGCGGAATCTCGGCCGGCGTCCGGTGACCGCGACGGCCGGCCGGCCCGGGTTCAAGGGGAACGTCGGGTGCCGCGCTGTGAGAACCACTCGCAACACGTACGAGGACTGCCATTTAAAACAGTTCAACTTCAAATGTTTTTTATTTTAAATAAACCTAATTACAGGCACTTTTGAAACGTCAGGCTCTAGTTTCACAGTCTATTGAACGTTGCGATGTTGTTTAATTGAATTATAGTTTGCTTATCATCCTATCTTGGAATTTCAATGCATCAACCATAAGTTCATTTAATATATGTATATATACGTATAATAAAATAATAATAATGAAATAATTTCTACAGGTAAATCTATGAGATTTTATATTTCCGCAATAATTTCTTAAGCCAGTAGGTCTACTCGCGTTTTACGAACGAAGTACGAACTTTCGTTCCGACTGATACTTACATAATAAAGATAGGCACATAAAAAAGGCACAATTAAGATAGATAGTCGTATACAATTTACCGGAGATGAGAAAAACTAACGTCAAAACACGATCATCGTATGCGATAAGGGAACGATGGTTGACCGGAGTAGCAAATTGTGCGATGAATCGTACGATTTATCGAATATCGTCGAACGGGTGTAGACCCCCTGGTACGCACGTACGAAACACGAACATTTGGTCATACGTATGGACTGGCTAATTTTTTACCCACGGCATGAGCTATTATCATTATGTAGCTCATGTCGACACGACAGAAGAAGAAGATACGTATGGACGCAAATTAGCAAAGCGAATACAAATTACAAACACAGTTCGACTCCAGTTCGCGCACAACCATCATGTAGTACTCTGTCTCAGTAGCCATGGCTCCGCCGTTGGAAGTGGATGATAGTGATGCAGTAATGTTGTTTGGTAACGTTCATCAAAGTTCTCCGAACACCGTCCATACAGAAAGAACGTACAAATTGGATCGCCACGACTTTTTTTGACGAATACTATGTTCGATGTTCGTTAGTGGTACGCATATGCAAACAAAACTATTGCGTATCATATCATCATCCTCCTGCCTTATACCAATTTATTTGGGGTCGGCGCAGCATGTTTTTTTCTTCCATACATCTCTATCAGCCGTCATCTCCGTGTCCACTTTCTTTCTATTCATATCATCTTTCACACAATCCATCCATGTTTTCTTCGGTCTGCCTCTTTTCTTATAGCCATCCACATTCATACTTAAAACTTTCCTCGTAACATGCTCCTCATTCCTCCTCATCACATGTCCATACCATGACAGTCTGTTGCTACTTAACTACTCTGTAACTGGCGCTACTTTCAGACTCCCTCTTACATACTTATTCCTTATCCTATCTATTGCCGTTACACCACATATTCCCCTTAACATTCTCATCTCAGCTGCATGCACTTGCCTTTCATTAATTCCTTTCGTAGCCCAACATTAACAGCAGGACAGCAGGTCTTATGATCTTATAGATTTATCCCCTTCAGTTTAAAGGGAATTCGGGAGTCACTATTTTGGTTTAGATTAAGAATAACAAAAATTTTTATACTCAGACAAAGGATTTGTAGCAATAAAGAATATTAATCACCATGTCCGGCTGCAGATTAGCTGTCTGCCGCAACAGCTCCCTACAACATGAACATGAGCACCAGCGCAGCACCGGTTCGGGGCCCAGCGTCCGCCTGCCGCATGCCAAGTGCTTCCCCATACACGTACTGATTATTCACATGATCCAGAGCACAACTGATACTATCAGTCAGTCTGATAGTGAGTGATATGCATTAGTTGATCTGAGCTCAATGGACTGAAATTTCAATCTTAATTTATGGAACGGTACCTAGTTACGTTTTTGTGGTTTAGATTTAATTAGATTTTGCGTCATATTAAATACAACAACTGGTATGTATCTGCGCACTGTTCCACTTAAATAATAAGCAAATAATAATGTTATACATATGTATTATAATTAAACATATTATTATGAAGAATCCGCTAATAATGTTTAACCACAAGGATATTTGTTACAAGTATTGTTCATTACGCTTGTTTGTTTCCCCGCTATGTTATTCATTATAAAAATCCTCATCATCGTGTACCACTTACAACATGACTAATATTGAATCTATACTCAGTAACTTGACCACTGAACAGCGCAGGCTATGATCGTAGTCTTGCCAACTATCCAGTTACGAGAACGCTCGCAAGTCCTCAGTATATTTTAAAACAATTCTGCACACACTATCTCATTGCTTTACTCCGATATTAATAGGACCCATACCACACAAAAGTCGCGACTTATGGAATGGTCATACCATAAGTCATAAAAATGACAAACTCGTGCCTCGTAACGACAGAAAAACAACCATGAGCTCAGCATACAAAACACTGTCACTTTTAACACGTGTCACGTATCTCTAGCTTTCTATTTCGAAGATCGTACCTTGATCAGGAAGATTGGTCCTTCATCTCGTAACATGTCTTGCAGACGGCTCAGCATACCGACTAGTACGGTTACACGTAGCTATCTTTGTTCTATGTCTGAAGCCAATTTCGCTGCACTCGGTGCAGACGGGAGAAGGATCAGTTTTGAAGGTCACAAAGATCGGTTGGGTTAAAGTAGATTGGCGCTTAGGCGATAGTAAAGCGTCAGTTTCGTCAGTTCAGTGGCGTCGCACTACGAGGTTCTTGAGCGAACCCATGCGATACCGTATCTTAATCGAGGATTATGCGCGTGATTATGACCGTCTCAAAATGTGCTTTATTACTTTTATCGCAGTTTTGTGAATTATAATCTAGGTTGGTATATCACATAAATATTTTTTGGAAATAACATATTTTCCCTAAGAACAAATATATGCTACATGATTGATCCATGAGTCTGATAATACAAGAGTGTCTGTTTGTATTTTAGACTTGCACAATCATGCGTTAAATTTAAGTATCTCAAAGAAATGCGTCCAGAAACAATATACGAGAATCTCATTCTTTGATCCTCTTCTCCATGGCAAAGGACTATGTGATTCCGATTCCGTAAAATTAAAAGTTTTTATTTCAAAACAGCACAGTACGTGCTCCTGTGATGTGAAACGTCGATTTAGTGAAGAACAGGGCGGAGTGCAGAGAGAAATCAAGGAAAGCTCCTTGATTTCTCTCTGTACTCCGCCCTGTTACTCCATGGGAACAAGCCTATGAAGAGGGAGATATATCAAAATGTGTGCAATAGACGCAGCCAGACGTTATTTCGAAACATCGGTTGTTCTCCAAGTGGTCTAACTTGTTCAAACACTGCCTACACAACTGCACTAAAGTCTGATGTGTCGCAACATGTGGCTCTCTAAGATTACTTCTAGTCTTTATAATATGTTCGTGTGTAACTGAATGAATTTGTGACTTGCAAAACTTTTGGTATAATACATTTCCAGAATTTATCACTATGCTTCTCAAAAATGATTTTTACAGCCACCAGCAAAGAAGACTTACGACATTATTGGAAAACCTAGAAAGGCTGCAAGTAAAACAACGTGGTCATGAACGTGGTGTGACTCGGATAAGTCCCCAAACATCTTCTTTTTGAATAAATTAAGACATTAGGATAAGACCGCCCATTGTACATTTATGTTAGATTTTGCTTTATTTGTTTTTATTAATTTGATCTATGTACAATAAAGTATATAAATAAATAACATTTATTTGGACTTGGGATTGAGTCGCAAGCTTACAAGTGTTCCAAGCTTTCGAAATCACATAGTCCTTTGCCATGGAGAAGAGGATCAAAAATTGCTTACGAGGAAAGTTTTTAGCTTCTCGTATATTGTTTCTGGACGCATCATAATTATATTCAGGGAACTTGCCGCTCCAAAGCTGGTCCCTATCGTGTTGGCATTTGGTGGTGATTGTTGGCAATATTTGAGTGCGGTGCTGAGCGATGTATTATGCTTGAGCAGCAGTCGCTCCTGTGTGCATACTAGGGCTTCGATTCCGAGATTCCGAGATCTCGAAATATCGGAATCTCGCTACATTTTCTACGTATTTACAATATCGGTATTAGAGAGTAAAATATCGGAATTCCGATATTTCGATATTTTCCAGAAAATGTATGTGAACATCAAAAAATCCGAGAGCTAGTTGTTGTTTAAGCAAAGACTAGTGGTGTGCCTCGAACGGAGACCTTACAACAAACTTTTTAATTTGTACTTAATGTAATTTCCATTCTTAAATCTTATATTTGTTGAATATTGATCCTTGGCAGAGTTAGAAGACTGGCCACTAAGTGCTAGTGAGAAAATGCTTTTGCTTTTATTGCTTATAAAGTTTTTTTTTACTTATTAATGACAATTTTTGTTATTGTTTTTGAACTACAGACCCATCTCACTTCTGACCTATGTCTACAAGCTGTTTTCGAGTCAATACGAACCGTCTTTCGCGTAGGTTTGACGACTTCCAGCCTCCCGAACAAGCCAGATTCCGAAAAGGCTTTAGCACCGTAGAGTAGACCACATACATACACTGCGGCAGGTTATAGTGTTTGTGGACTACGAGAAAGACTTCGATTTGACCGAGACTTGGGCTGTACTAGTGTCGGCGACATATGTAAATAGATGTAAGGAAATGATGTCGGCATTAGTATGTAAGTTTTAAAAACAATAAAGATAAGGCTAGGGTGTGTATGACCTAACAATGGTCTAGGATTAGGGCTCTAGTTAGCAACAATAGCTCAAAGTACGAAGAAAATGTCGCATTGTTTGCTAACTAGTAGCATTTAACATCGTAATTGTTATACGAACAAGTCGTAACTTGCTCCCGTCGCGGCGCGCGGCGGGAGCCGTGACCCGATCGGCAGCATTACTTAATAAGGTAAACGATTGCATCACATCAAAAAGATACGCTCTGATTGGCTAGGTTCATTTAGCATAGGGGTTGAAGTGGGGTAACCGGGGGGCGAGGATCTGAGCGAGTCTATTTTCCCACGGGAATTTTGGTGGAACAGGAAACGACTTGATCGCCCCGCCGCTGTCGCTGTAGGCCACTTTTGTATATATAGTCAGAGCGTTCTTGAGTTATTCAGTCAGTCAATCAGTTGCGGTCAGTCACAGAACTAAGAAATAGCATGGAAGTAATGCTGCAGGTCGTGGTCATGTTCTCTTAGGATAATTAGGGTAATTAGGAAGTAATTTAGGGCAGTTTTAAATAAGTATTTGTTTCGATATATTAATAATAGTTTCTTTGTTCTTGTATATAAATCGTGTGTATGTATATCGTGTATAACGTTACAGCGCCATAAAGTGTACCTAATAAATAACAATAGACAGAGTGCTCGGAATAACTGTGTAATAAATAAACGTGTGTTGAATAATTGTGCGTATTATTTGTGGTGTACCTGTATCCCAACACGGTCGGCATTCAGATAGCCGGAATTAGGGAGGCATTCAGGAGGCCGGAATTAGGAACGCCTTCAGATAGCCGGACATAGGGAGGCATTCAGATTGCTGACAAAAGGGAGTAGTCCCTAGACACGCCGCCCTAAGATTGACAGGGAGCGTGACTGCTACAAAATTGGTCCTTAGCGAGCCGGATAAACAGGTACACCAGTGTTAATTAAATACGTGAATCAAAATGCCGGTAACGAGATCGAATAAGGGCGCGCCCTCAAAAGCTGAGCAACCAGCAGAAGAATCCTCTGAGGGTGACACCGAGTCGACAGCCGCGACTGGAACTGAGTCGACGACACCGACAGGAACCGAGGTGACAGCATCTAGTTACGGCACGAGCACCGAAGCAACGACAGAGACCACGACCACAGCAGCCACTTCAAAGACTGCAACGACCAGCGCATCGAAGACAACCGACCAGAAGAAGGATCAGAAGGCGGAGCCAATTGAGAAGAATAAAGCGGGCTGGGGGTCCAACATGACGATGGTGCCCCTGGGTCCCCCGCGCGCTCCGTCCATCCGATCGACGCGATCCAAGAGGAAGGAGCTGGAAGCCAAGGAGGAGCTAGCCAGATTGGAACTGGAACAGGCCAAGGCAGCGACCACGCTCGCCCAGGCAAGGCTAGCGCTTCTCCAGGCGGACGAACAGTTGAGCTCCGATGAAGAACGAGAACCAGAGGATCGCACCGGCCAGGTTCAAGAGTGGGTAGAAACCACAGTGCGCGAAGAAATTATAGTGCAACCGAGTAAATATGAACAACGCGATAAGTCGACAACAAGAAAAAGTGATATAGCGGTTTTTGCTACGGAGATAGTGAAAGCATTGAATACGTGTCAGCAGCCACCTAAGTACATACATGAGCTGCCGTTCTTCGACGGGAATACGTCAGAATGGATCGCCTTTAAAACGGTGTATGAAGATACAGCGGCCATGTTCAACGATGTGCAGAATATAGCACGGATAAGGAAAGCGGTGAAAGGTACTGCGCGCGACGCTATCAAGAGTTTGTTGTACTCGGATTGCAAACCAGTGGAAGTATTAGACGCATTGCGGCGGCGTTTCGGACGACCAGAATCACTAGTGTTGTGTGAACTTGATAAAATAAAATCATTAGTGAAACCAACCGACGGCGCTCGCGAAATATGTATGTTTGCTAGCCAAGTGAATAATAGTGTGGCAGCAATTAAGGGACTATCTAAACCGCAATATTTACATTCACCCGAAATAGTGAAGTTAATAGTGGATAAGTTGCCCTCAGTGGTTAAGTACCGATGGTACGATTACGCAGCAGAGATGGATTGCTCCCTCCCTGAACTGGTAAATATTGCTAATTTTTTAAATATTGAAGCTGATAAGTGTGGTGCCTTCGCAACGCCTGAAAGTCTAGAAAAGCCTAAGCACTATTTGAATAAGCATGCCACTCATACGGCAAGAGAGAATTACAGTGATAAGAAATTTGTAAATAATAGCGATAATAGAATCAAATGCCCGCATTGCGAGGAAGAGCACCACCTTTCAGATTGCAGGAAATTTTTGAGTGTATCAGTTCAGGAGAGATGGGATATTGTAAAAGGGCTGCGCTTATGCTTCAAATGTCTGCGTAATAGGCACCGCAAGGATGCATGCAAGCGAAATGGATGCGGCATATGTAAAAGGTGGCATCATCGATTATTACACGTGGACCTACAACGGACATCAGCTGATCAGCAGCAGAAAGAGGAGCATAAGACTGAGGTGACTACTAACTTGGTGAATGCGATTAGGAATGATAAAGCTTATTTGAAAATGTTGCCTGTTGAATTGTTTGGACCTAAGGGCTCTATGATTGTGCTTGCCCTACTGGATGAGGGGTCCACTGTGTCGCTTTTAGATTCCAAGGTGGCTGAGGCCATAGGTGCGGAGGGGCCTAGAGACCCATTCGCTCTGGAGACGGTGGGAAGAAAAAGAATAGTGAACACTAATTCACGTAGACTGAATATAAGAATAAAAGGCGCCCACCATATGAAAGCCTCAAGCCTCAAAGGAGTCAGAACAATAGACAACCTGAACCTGACATCTCAGCGCCTAGAAGAAATTGATGTCAGTAAATATACACACTTGAAAGACATAGCGCGCCAGGTCTGCTATTCGGAACAAGCTCCAAAGCTGCTTATAGGTCAAGATAATTGGGAGCTGATAGTCACACGGTCACTGAAGAGAGGAAAATCTGGACAACCTGTGGCGTCAATGACCTTACTCGGATGGGTGCTGCATGGTTGCAACACTAGACAGGTCAACTTCATAGACCGGTGCCTGCATCTCAATACAGCTGAGGATGACTTGGAACAGCTGATGAAGGATCACTTCTCTATAGAATCACTGGGAGTGGCGCCGAAGCGCCCTAGTACTGATGCTGATGATAAGGCTATCCAGATCTTAGAGAAGACCAGCAGACGTCTGCCAAGTGGAAGATACGAGGTTGGCCTTTTATGGAAAAATAAAGAAGAAAGAATACCAGAAAGCCTCGGTATGGCAGAGAAGCGGCTATGCATTTTGGAGAAGAAATATGAGAGGAATCAGTATTTGAAAGAAGAATATACTGCTCAAATAGAAAATTTATTGGAAAAAGGTTATGCAGAGGAAGTACCTACTGAAGATAATAATAATAAATGGTACCTTCCTCACTCCTCAGTGGTGCAACCGCAGAATGAGAAGCTGCATGTAGTATTCGACGCGGCTGCGAATGCGGCGGGCGAGGATCTGGACGAGTCCATTGGCCAACGGGAAGGTTGGCAGATCAGTATGAGACTCGATCGCCCTCTGCAATCGTTGTACTTGCAAGGAGAAGATTGGCATAAACCGAGAAATGTAAAGCCAGAGAAGACTGGCGAAGAAAAGGAAATAGCTATCGCAGCAGTGATCATGAACCCGAATAGTCATGTGACCCCTGATCCTGTGCGTTCATCAAACTGGAATCGTCTCCTACGTGCAACGGCGAGGGTCTTGCAATTTATAGAACTGTGCAAGCCCAAGGAACAAGTGAACGCCGTAAGAAAGAAAAAAGGAAGCGATGATCCCAGCTGGAAGAAAACGAAAGGGAAGGCACCGCCAATCATAAAGAAGAAAAATATTGTGCGGACCGAAGAAAGAAGATACCTTCCCATAGAAGTGCATCTGCTAGAACAAGCAGAGAATTTATTGATAAAACGCTGTCAAAATGAAAGTTTTTCCGAAGTATACAAGAAGCTAAGTCAGAATGAAAATGTACCAAGGAATAGTAGATTGAGAAAACTCGACGTCGTCATGGAAGACCAGCTGATCCGCCTACGCGGAAGAATTGACGTAGTACAAGGAGTAAGCAGGCAGTACAAAAGGCCCGCAATAGTAGATAGTCGACATCCCATAGGAAGACTTTTAATCGCCTACTATCACCAGCGATTTAATCACGGTAACCACCTAACTGTGATGAATGAGATTCGACAAAGATTTTGTGTAATAGGTCTACGAACTGTACTGCGTCATAGTGCCAGCAACTGCCAGTGGTGTCGCGTGTATCGAGCGAAACCACAGAACATGCCTCCAGGAGATTTACCCATTGAAAGGTTGAGGCATGGCGCTCCACCGTTCCAATATACCGCAGTAGACTACTTCGGTCCCATGACGGTAACAATCGGGCGACGTCACGAAAAAAGATGGGGGGCTCTATTTACCTGCCTCACTGTAAGGGCCGTTCATATTGAACTGGCGCCCTCCTTGTCTACTGATTCCATGATTTTAGCTCTTCGCAGATTCGCCGCCAGACGTGGTATGCCAAAGACCATTTTCAGCGACAACGGCACGAACTTCGTCGGTGCCGACCGCGAGCTGAAGGAGGCTGCTGAGGCTCTCAAGGCCTCTGACATCGCTGCAGCATCCGAGCACCTGGGTGTGAGCTGGAAGTTCATACCCCCGGGCGCGCCTAACATGGGCGGCGCCTGGGAACGCCTGGTGCGGTCCATTAAGACCGCGCTGCAGGCGACACTCCGCGAGCGACACCCGAGGGAAGAGGTCCTTCACACCCTACTGTTGGAGGCCGAGCACATAGTCAACTCCAGGCC
Organism: Asteroscopus sphinx; assembly: GCA_949699075.1. Classification (NCBI taxonomy): domain Eukaryota; kingdom Metazoa; phylum Arthropoda; class Insecta; order Lepidoptera; family Noctuidae; genus Asteroscopus; species Asteroscopus sphinx. The sequence goes on from OX453003.1 coordinate 34,384,821, forward strand.
TCTGACAGACGTCGGCATCTCAGAGGAAGAAACACTCACGCCCAATCACTTTCTGATTGGGCGATCCTCCGGTACCACGAGCATCGGCATCTTCTCCGACCGAGATCTGGTCGGTCCTAACACCTGGAAGACAGCACAACGACTAGCAGATCACTTCTGGAGCAGGTGGGTGCGAGAGTACTTGCCTACCTTGCTCCCCCGACACATCGACGAGAGAGCATCTGAACGAGACCTGCGTGTGGGCGACGTCGTCGTCATAGGCGACCACACTCTGCCCCGCTGTAGCTGGCCCCGGGGTACCATTGAACGAGTGTACCCGGGACCGGATGGACGTGTTCGCGTGGCGGACGTGGCTACTGCAGGCGGAGTCATGAGGCGACCCAGCTCCCGCATCGTGAAGATCGTCCCCCGCCAGTCGCCGCAAGCAGAGGACGGTGCTGAGCACGAGGGGGAGAATGTCGGCGACATATGTAAATAGATGTAAGGAAATGATGTCGGCATTAGTATGTAAGTTTTAAAAACAATAAAGATAAGGCTAGGGTGTGTATGACCTAACAATGGTCTAGGATTAGGGCTCTAGTTAGCAACAATAGCTCAAAGTACGAAGAAAATGTCGCATTGTTTGCTAACTAGTAGCATTTAACATCGTAATTGTTATACGAACAAGTCGTAACTTGCTCCCGTCGCGGCGCGCGGCGGGAGCCGTGACCCGATCGGCAGCATTACTTAATAAGGTAAACGATTGCATCACATCAAAAAGATACGCTCTGATTGGCTAGGTTCATTTAGCATAGGGGTTGAAGTGGGGTAACCGGGGGGCGAGGATCTGAGCGAGTCTATTTTCCCACGGGAATTTTGGTGGAACAGGAAACGACTTGATCGCCCCGCCGCTGTCGCTGTAGGCCACTTTTGTATATATAGTCAGAGCGTTCTTGAGTTATTCAGTCAGTCAATCAGTTGCGGTCAGTCACAGAACTAAGAAATAGCATGGAAGTAATGCTGCAGGTCGTGGTCATGTTCTCTTAGGATAATTAGGGTAATTAGGAAGTAATTTAGGGCAGTTTTAAATAAGTATTTGTTTCGATATATTAATAATAGTTTCTTTGTTCTTGTATATAAATCGTGTGTATGTATATCGTGTATAACGTTACAGCGCCATAAAGTGTACCTAATAAATAACAATAGACAGAGTGCTCGGAATAACTGTGTAATAAATAAACGTGTGTTGAATAATTGTGCGTATTATTTGTGGTGTACCTGTATCCCAACACGGTCGGCATTCAGATAGCCGGAATTAGGGAGGCATTCAGGAGGCCGGAATTAGGAACGCCTTCAGATAGCCGGACATAGGGAGGCATTCAGATTGCTGACAAAAGGGAGTAGTCCCTAGACACGCCGCCCTAAGATTGACAGGGAGCGTGACTGCTACAACTAGTCTCTTCAACGGTGCCAGATTAACTATCGGTACATCAAAGTGTTAAAGTGTTTGTATGAAAACGATTACAGGACCAAGCCTCAAAACCTATCCTTCTGCAGCGAAGTGTGAGACAGGGAGATGTGATCTCTCCGAAACTGTTCACTGCTGCATTGGAGGATGTCTTCAGGTTTCTGGCCTGGAAAGGGCTAGGCATTAACATAAACGGCAAGTATATAACTCACCAACGGTTTGTCGACAACATATAGTCATATCTGAGATCATAGAAGACTTCAGTACAAAGCTCGATGACCTCAGTAGAGCTTCCGATAGGGTGGAAATATGGACAAGACAAAGGTTATGTCGAATTCCCATATAGCACATAGCACACATTTCCGTAAATATCGGAAAATCTACAAACACAGTATTTTTTTTTTTTTTATATGATGTAAGGTCTTTTCAAGTCCCTTATGTTACTGTGACCTACAAGATCTATTGTAACGCCTCTAATTGTAGACTACAGCACCTCTCCAAGCCGCAGGCCAACCATAAAGTCGACTATAGCCTTGGGGTTTGAGGATCTGATCTCATCAGCTGAGATTGTATGGCCTCCAAGATGCTGACTTCTAATGTGGTGCAACGCATCATATTCGCATAGGATATGAATGGGCGTTTCGTCTTTTTCGCGACAAAATCTCCAAACTGTGATATCTGTGAGGCCCATCCTGTGTAGATGTTTGTTCAGTTTACAGTGCCCTGTAACGGTTCTAATCGGGATCCTTATATGGTTCCTGTTAAGCGAAAGCGCTTCTTTTGTAAATCTCTTCCTGAATCCTACTAGAAACGCTTTCGAGTGCTCTTGGCCTGGGGTTTTTTCACAAAGTCTAATGCTTTGATGAGTTCCCTAGTCCTTAAGAATAGCTGAGGTGATGCATTTCGGAACCCCACAGATTGGCTCCGGCCCTACAGTGGGGCATTCCGCACCAGCTCTAGCGAGTTCATCAGCGGTTTCGTTACCCCTAATTCCGCAGTGCTCAGGTACCCATCCTAGTGTCACAGAATTTGTTTTCCCAAAGGGCCTATATAAAAAGGTGAATATTTATATTCTCTGATAGACAGGCAGTCCTAATGGCCTTAAAATCAGAGGAAATCGACTCCAAGCTTATCAAGGAGTGTGTCCAGCTACTAAATTCGCTAGGAAAAACACTCGAAGTTGTTGTCGATTATGTATACCTAGGACTTTGACTAATCCAAGACCTAGGACAAACTGTCCAGTTAGGTAGGTCCAACTTCGAGAAAGAGGTCAATCGTTGAATTCGACTCGGTTGGGCAGCGTTCGGGAAGCTACGCAATATCTTCTGGTCCAAAATACTGCAGTGTCACGAGAAAAAGTCTTTGACCAGTAATTACTTACGGTACTGAAAGGTGGTTACTCACAATGGGCCTGATAAGAGGGCTCAAAGTCACTCAAAGGGCAATGGAGAGGGCTATGCTCGGAGTGTCCCTGCGTGATCGAATCAGAAATGAGATTTGCAGGAGAACAAAAGTAGCCGACATAGCCCGAAGAATTGCCAAACTTAAGTGGCAGTGGGTGGGGCACATTCCTCGCAGAACGGATGGCCGATGGAGCAGTAAAGTTCTAGAGTGGCGAAAAGCGCAGTTCCGGTCGTTGTGGCGATGCTTGGGGGAGGCCTATGTCAAGCAGTGGACGTCTTTCACCTGAAATGATGATGATGATGACAGGCCGTACAGGTTTATTAGATCATAAGTTTTCACCATTAGTTTTCAAAAGCATTTTTTTTTGCATTATCTCCACTTTTTACTCTACAAACAAGATTAGGTTTTCATTTTAAATCAAGTCCTAGTAGTATTTAAAAATATTGTATCTCAATATCGGAATCTCGGAATTCCGATATTTTGAGGTCAATATCGGGTCCAATTCCGATATTGGAAAAAAGGCGATATTGAGAAGCCCTAGTGCATACGTCCGTGGCGAGCACGTGTCGCCGCCGCACGCGCTCGATAATCTACACCGGTTTAATGACATATTTTTACTTTCATACCGAGTGATTACGAGAAAACTACGCGAAATAAACAGCATTGGGAATAAATCAAAGTGGAGAAAGTAGGCCCATCTATTTCGTTTAATTACTTTCTTTGTTCTTAATTTAGTTTCGAAAGATATCGCATTTTGTTTATACGATAAATCAAAGTTTAAGAACATTAGTCTTTGCTAATGGGTACAACAGATTGTATCTGCTCGATAAGTCGATAATGATCTAACCACTAGTAAGTATGTGATCGTTGCATATATATCTATTGTAATCGATCAATGTTTTTAAGCGTCACTATGTCGAAAACTCGGCCGAATGTCTGTATTCCGTACAAGTAGGTATACAGTTTTTTATTGCAGGTTTCAAGTCTAGACAGCTAACCGAAATACCGCGAGAGCGACAGTGACATTTTCTTTGAAAAATACCAACTAATCGATTTTGCCAATCTTTTTGCATTCCATACAACATACAACCTGGTTTAAACTGGTGTTTTAATTGTTAATTCCATGGCCGGTAATCGGCGCATGTAATATGGTGTATATTATTTACTTTGACATTCTTAATTCGGGTTTTTACAATAATCAGAATTAGCTTGAGTAGGTAGTAGGTACGTGAAATCTGAGCTCTATTGTTTCTACGCCCAGTAGTGAACAGAAGCGGTTATAAAATGACGTAGCTATTGCAGTCAATTGCAGTGGCCACTTCGCAGCGCTCGCTTCAGTGGCCATTGTTGACTTATCAGAGGGATATAGATAACTTATTTTTATTGGTTTCGTTATATTATACATACGTACGCAGCTGGGGTGCTTAAACTTTAGTATTAAAAGTAAGTACCTACTGTAATAAAATATTAACAAACTGGTAATTCAAATCGCAATAGTGTTACTCACTGAGAATTTGTAACACCTTTAGCGTATTTTCGTGATTCATTTAAGTAGAATATCGAATTGCCAGCAATATATGAGGTTGTATGTACGCCATGATGGGTCTCTCCCCCCCTGTACATGACTCGCCCGATCGATCCTAGTTTTTCTGGAATCGCACATTAGAATCGTTTTCATTTGAATTGAATTTCATTTGGTGTACTACAATTCTTATTAACCTCCCGGAGCAGTCGGGTAATAACACTTTAACGGCCAAAATTAATATCCAATCTATCCACGATTTGTCCTACTAGAGATATAAATTTGACATAAGCTCCATACAAAATATGTGTAATATGTATAAAATCGTGGATAGATTGGATATTAATTTTGGCCGTAAGGGTAGTCTTTGCTAATCGATCTGTACAACTTTCATTATGATAACGACATTATAAACAGCTAGTGTTCTAAATGTTTTAGACAATAACCCTGTATGAACCTGTGGTAAATGAATAAATCGTCCCCAATAGCATTCCGATGGCAGGCTCGACAGTAGCGCGGCAGCCAAATATACAGTGCCGTAGAAGCGCGAGATACGCACTGACATGAGGCACGCTTACGAGCAACAATAGCTACATTCGACTATCATTAGGTCGCTATCATTGCGGAGGTTTAACTTTTGTAAACATATACAGAAATTGCACATTCGCACATATTATCAAAATGACCATTCTGAGGAAGACCCATCATCTATAATCAAAGGTTTGATAAACCCAGTGCAGGGCATAAGCGTGCTCCGTTTTGAGAAAGACCTGATATAAAGGAATTAATTCCTTTCAATAAGTTGAGATCAGGGACACATCTTCTGGGCTAAAAGCCTGGTACTCGTGGCTTATTGGCCGTTTGGATTACAAGATCGCTGCACTACCGTTTTGTTGCACATCTCAACCACTATATCAGGACCAAGCGCTTTGAGAACTCTTTCATAATGCGCAGAGCAAAGTTGTGGAATTCACTGCATCTTTATTTCCGGGCACATACAACCCTTTAAAGCTGGAGTGAATCAGCACCTAATAGGTTTGCTCGCTCCATCGTCTACCACATCTTGAAAAAGCTGTCTAGATTGCGGTCAAGAGCAGATCTATATCTAATTTTTTTTTAAACCTTTTCTATGCCTGTGCCTCGGAGGCTGTCGGTCCCGGTTGCCATACGCATATCCATGGCAGTCGTTACGGGTAGTCAGGAAGCCCAAATGTTTGCCAACTGATCTTAGCTTAGGATAACCCAGTAACTGGGTTTTGCGGGAGTCTAATGGTGGTCGCTACGTGTATAATACTGTTGTTCAGCCGCATGTGGTTAGACTGGATGGAGTCGACCCCAACATAATTGGGAAAAGGCTCTGAGAAAGAGATACAGGGAGCTAAAAAGCAGACATGCTTCTGTTTTAGTAACAATGTTATCCTGCACTAACGACAGACTTCAAGAACTTAATGCGATCATCTTGTACAAGTGTGCTGCACGTGCAGGTGAAGCGCATGGTGTGGAGGCACTGCGGAAGTGTCGGTCGAGTCGCCCGCTGCTAGCCGCTGAAGCACAAAGATCAGTTAGCAACTGCGCGTGCGCACTTGTCCGCATGCAGCACACGCACGTGCGCACGCGTTGCTATTTAGATAAACTTATTTGTCTTAGAAGAGTAAGGGGCTCGTGACTAGGGTTGCCTGTGCATTTATTATGTATTTAGCCGATCCGCTTTAGAGCCAATTTTATGATATTGATTTTTTTAAAGACTCGTGGTTACTGTGCGAGGTCGCAGACGCCGATTGGCATCATGTTTTGCTTGCCAAAAGCCTAGCAAAAGTCTTGGTGATCGATATCAGTAACGCATGTTCACAGCTTACATAAGTCAATTCCATGCCTCAGAGAGCAGGTTAAGCTGATGGGTGTCATGTGAATAATCTAAAACAGTTTAACCCCTGCATGTTGGTAGTATATCGCTCTCGTGAAGTATACCGAGCGCGATCTAATGGCGAGATGTCCAGTGAGCGCCCTGCCGCGCGCGTCGCCTCATGGCGGCTGCGTTAATTACCATAAAGCCTTGTTAAAATACGCCGGCGCTCCAAGAGAGAAAGTAAACGATTAATGCCCGCACTGTCGGCCAAATCATCTAACGCTACCTCTGAGGCTCTGCCGCTCGAGACGGCGAACAATCGCTCATCGGCCTTCATTGGACAATCAATTACAAATCTATAATTGAATATGTAACATCAGTTACTGCCGAACAACAACCATAACGAAACTAGTTCTCGTTGAACTGACAAGTGATAACAGTTAGTCGAACTGTGAAACTAATTAGACGCTAGTTAATTTCCGTGTTGGTCAGAAATGAAAGGAAAACAATGTTAATGCTGGCTGTGTAGTATTTTAAAAAGTTCTACAGAGAGAAATTAGATTTTGCGGTATTTGCAGGTAGCTTAGATTTGCTACGTTTTCAGCCTCGATAGTACGGAACAATATTTATAATTATACATGAAATTGGTCGCTGAAGTAATTAGTACGGAGAGTCGTCCTTGGTTATTTATTTTAGAATAAATAAATCGCTAAATTGGGAAGTTCGTTGCATTCGTTATTATTAATTATGTTTACAACACGTCCACTATAGCACTTATATACTGTTTTGTTTTCCAGCTGATCATGCCGCGGGCGCAGCTGCCGTGCTGGCTGCGCCCGCGCCGATGCCGTTACACGCGTGTTTACTTACATCGACGTGTATTGCGATACGCTATGATTGGACAAACACGGCGTCACGGCGACGATGACCCACTTAGCTCTGTCGTCCTTTTATGTATGTCGGAATAAACATCTTGGACCGAGCGTGCCTAATCGAGTCTAACACAACGTGACTTTCAACAGCAGATTAATGGGCATTTTGTTTACAAATCCGATACCAACACAAAGGCTAGAAAACACAACGACGTGAAAAAAATGATGCTGGCGAAGTAGCGAACATCGCGAAGAAATAACACAAAATAAAGAAACGGAACGGAACGTTTCTGTACTCATGTAGCAAGAACACTGATTATGAAGAGGAACGCAGCATACAACTGTAGTGATTCCTATTGTTGAGTTGGGTCTTCTGTTCCATCTGTTAGCTCTTGTAAAGTGAACCCGTTCCTAATTGCAGCGCACTCTCCAGGTGCGTCACTCTATATTCATTTGAAGAGCTCACCTTTTACATGGCATGGCTTCATTTTGCCAGTGTTTGGCCATTGTCTGTCTGTCTAGTTACATTTCATACAATTTGCGACACACAGTTTCCTAAACAAACTAATTGAATGTCATGGAAGCACTGCGCTCAACTGAATTGCTCTCTAAATGACTATGTTCCGTGCTGCAGGACCTCGCCTTGGTCACGGTGGTTACGCTGCATAACAGTTAGTTGTGACAGTTTTAGAACGCGGTACTGTCCGCTATAGCAGGAAACAATTAATTCGTAAAGGACATTTGGGAGGCAGGCCTTGCGATGCAAATGCATTCCGTCGCTCAGATTAGGTAATTCTGTGAATAATTTCGCAGAGCTCTTTATCGAGGCTGTCCGGGTAGCGACTCAGCGAGACTAATATCCGTTTGACGTTATTATGAGTAACTAGATTTTACCCGCGGCTCCGCTCGCGTTAAATTCTGCTCACCCACGTCAGTCCAGTCCAGTCCAGTCCAGTGTTCCACTGCCCCACTGTCCGCCTGTCCCACTATCTCACTGTCCCACTATATCACTATCGTCCCATGTCCCATGTCCTGTCCCACTGACTCACTATATCACTATCGTCCCGTCCCATGTCCCATCCTATGTCCAGTCCTATGTCTTTTCCCATGTGCCGTCCCACTGTCCCACTATCTCACTATCGTCCCATGTCCCATCCTATGTCCAGTCCTATGTCTCGTCCCATGTGCCGTCCCACTGTCCTGTCCCATGTCCCGTTCCATTTCCCGTCCCATGTTCCGTCCCCTGTCCCGTCCCCTGTCCCGTCCCCAGTCCCATCCCCTGTCCACTCCACTCCACTCCATCGTACATTACTATCCGCTCGTGCAAATGCATAGAAGCTTCGATCTGTCGGGTGAGTACGCAACCCACGCATTAATTTTTTTCTTTCTTTCTTCCTTTCTCAAAACCCATACCAGTTTTTAAGTCAGATCATCAGCTTTCAAACAAAAAAAAATCATCAAAATCGGTCCAGTAGTTTTAGCGTGATGCTGGAACAAACAAACAAACAGACGTTTACAATTTTATAATAGTTAAGATAAGATGTAGTCTATCAACGAGATACAAGGCTGTGCAGCCGAGCACCGCGTGCTGCACTCACGTCGTCCTCTCATCAATATTGTCATAACACTCGTAACAGCGCACGTGTGGACAAATAGATGCGCTGTGTCAGCTCGCAGCTCACAGGCAGGGCCCACTGCTCATTTTATTTTATTTTTTATTTTATTATTTTTAGGGAAACTTACAGCTAATACAGAGTCGTAATTAAGAAAAATACAGTGGAAAAAGGCCAATAATAATTACAAGTTTCCACATATAGAATTTTTGTATAAACATTTTGAATAACACATAGACAGCAGTGAAAAGATAGAAAAGAAAATGGATACAAACAACAGATGAACATTACAGAAAGATGGATCTAACAAATAAATATAAAATAAGTTAATTCATTGATCGTACAAGGGATTGACCGAAAAAGTTATAACTTAATATTTTTTTCAATTTAGGGATACTAGTAACAAATAAGTCAAGCTCAACTTCCCAACACTCTGCGTTAAAAGTACGACATGCCCTGACCAGGAACGAGTTCTGCCTATAGGTACTCCTAACGGCAGGTACATCAAGGAGATTTGGTCTCCGTATAAATGCCGATGGCACTCGGAGTCCAATCTTGCTTACCAGCTCAGGGACGTCAACTGATCCATTTACGACACTTAATAGTAATGATAAATCTGCAATTTTTCTCCGTTCGTATAGTGGCAGAATATGAAACTTTTTACATCGACTTTCGTAGTTAGGTAAATAAATATGGGAGCGAAACTGAATGTACCTTAAGAATTTTCTTTGAATGCCTTCAAGTCGATTAATATAGACATTATAATTTGGATTCCAAATTTGAGAAGCATATTCCAGATGGCTGCGGACAAACGCACAGTATAGAATTTTCATTGTTTTTACATTTTTAAAATGAGAAGAGATCCTAAAAATAAAACCTAAAGCTTTAGAAGCCTTTTTAATAACGTTATTAATGTGTAAATCAAAAAGAAGCTTAGAGTCAAGAGTCACCCCAAGATCCCTGATAGCACTGACTCTGGCTATTGAGGTATGAAATAGCTTATAATCATGCACAATTGGGTTTGGTTTACGTGTAAATGTACATACATTACATTTAGAAACATTTAAATCTAATCTATTATTAACACAATAAATTTGAAAACGGTCTAGGTCGTCCTGTAGAACGCAAGCGTCCTCAACATTTGTAATATGTCTCAAAACCTTCATATCATCAGCATATAATACAATTTTAGAACTTTGAAAACATGCGGCGATGTCATTAATAAAAATATTAAATAATAGGGGTCCTAACAAGGATCCTTGAGGAACCCCAGATGGTATCTGCACCACCCTTGACGTGTAACCATTGAGTACAACCGTTTGGCATCTATTTGTCCAGTTCCGAATTTACAACAGGCAGCCCACGTTCTGATGTGTTAGCTGATGTTGCTCGTTAAATTGTTGGGCGCTCTCGCAGTTGCATGCACAGTAAATTATAATTTGGAAATGCAAATACATTACAAATGGGTTTGATATGTTTCAAGACGACCATTGACGCCAAAAGTCTAATTTCCGTCAGTGCATTGATGCAGTAGCGATAGTCAGGCACGAATTAATGAACATGTCATGGAGTGCCTGAAATTGTAATGAGACGAACGATTATTAGTTGCGTGCTAATAATTTCCTAACCTAAACAAGCACGGTCGGAGTTGAACTGGACACATTCTTTAAAAGGACTTTGGTTATTATTATTATGCTTTTTAGCAACATGCTGTTAATACGTAAATGTGTGAATCTGTGCCAAATAGGAGCAGCTGTAAATTTAGAAAAGGAACAGTAGCGATACCGTTGAGTAAGGATGTCGGCTGAGAGAGGAGCGAGGGAGCGAGAGGGGGATCGTGCATCATACATCACGTAGAGAGCAGCGCGCGCCGCTGACACGGCCAACCAGAGCGGAACGTTGATAACCGCACCAGTGTTTTTGTACCATTATACCATTTCCGACGCCGCATAGACGGTGCTTCACGTGCTGCTGTTATATCAGCTCTTACATGCCAGCCATCCCCCATGAGATGGGAAACTCGTATTCTGCCATTAGTTTCTGATCTGACGATTGAGTCACCATTTTGTATTTTGAAACATATTATGAATATTAAGCAAGTAAAGCAAGAGTTATCTGCCCACCCTTACATCAAAGTTAAAAACTATGTTGTAATATATCACTCGACACCCCTTTCCCTCTTTGTGTAATCAGCGACTGATGAGCAGAAGTAGGTTTCTTTCTTTATTATTTGAAATCCGCAAAGAATTCATACTACGGTGAAATTCTGAATGCGAGTTTTCTAAATTGAAGCCTTAACGTCAATGAAACTGGTACAGCTCAGTTACCTAAAGTGCACTATTGATATCACACCCAACGATTAATCAACACATCGCATATCAATAAGGCATACATACTATACTGACGTCATAACGTCACTTTCGACAGCGGCCTCTTCGAGCCTCATCGAGGCGTTTGAAAGCGGGACCTCATGCCTCGCCGTCGCGATAGTCGCCATACCCATGAGTAATGTATTATTGTCCGAGAGTTTATCGCCGATAGCGCCCTATCAGATACAGTTTTATCACTTAATGTACTGCTGACTAAGCCGCTAACTCTCGCAAGGACGTATGATTGAGTTTGAATATCTGAATACCTATTCTGAAGTTTATCTTTGCAGTATTGACATAAAAAAAGTGTTTTGAATCAGGAACCATAAACTCGGATGTCCAGCCAGGCTCTGTTATTTCTAAATTCGCACGTGTGAAAGCAATGATCTTTAAATGCGAGGGTGGTCTTGCATCTGATGGGTTATGAAGTCATCTGCGGGTTATTTGACGTGTTATCACACGCTAATGAAAGGTGCGGGCGCTGCGCCTGCGCCGTAATGAACGTTACGTTACGTTATAATGACACGTTTGTAGCGGTGCATGAGAAACTGTATAGATACAGAAGCGCGTCAAGTCTGGAAGCCATTATACATAAGAGCAGTTTGAGATCGAATTGTTCAACTCGATGAAGTCGATCGAAGACTCAAATAAGCCCTGTTGACTATTATGCTTCAGGTTTTGATAGAGCTGCATTAGAAACTCACGTTAAGGCATAAAAAGTAGGGCTGGTATTCCTAGAGTAGCTGACGTCCACATGGTTTCTTCAAGATTTGTATTGATTCTTATTATTTAGTTTCTTTTGGATTGGACTTCGTCTGTGTGGTCACTTGTCATTGGTGTCGTAAAGGTGACTTGCAAGGTTGCGTATTATTTGATGATGCAGGTTTTATTCGCTCCACTTCATTTGTGTGTAAAATTATTCAAATATCAAGGTCATATCGGTTTGCACACTGACAAAATGCGATGAAACACGATGAATAACTGCATCTTTTTGGAATAGTTTTGAAACGCGGATAGCTTGAGACACGTTCAACAAATATTTGTAAATGAAAGCTAATAATTACTATTTTATTGGTTCTAAAGGCTCTTTGGGTCATTATTATCATGGTATAATAAGATGTTTCACCAGGTAGTCTCTTCCCGTGACAGCTAGGTCACGTGATTGCCTCCGTACTACGTCATCAGCCGTGGAGCCAATAGCGGGCTGTTAGCGTGACACTTATCAGTTTGATGTGCTGCCACTTTGTAAAAAAAAATTACGCGAGCAAAATGCATTTTTTCATTTACTTGCTTCTATAAAGAACCATTTTTGAAATAGTAATTTTATACAGTTTCTTTTAATAACTAATTAGATGAATAACACGAGATAACAAACAGTTTGGCTAGTTGGAAATTTATTTTATATTCATTATGAACAAAAATCTCCTTAAATGTATTGCAGATATCAATCAACTGCAACACTGATCGTGACGTAGCTTGGAGGCATCGCGGGAAGAGAATACCTGGTGAAACATCATAATATACCATGATTATTATAATGTATGGCCATTACGGCATTTGTGACGTAGGGCGAGCTCGTCGACCTTTGCTCTGAGATGTCATCGCGTTAGACAACTAACCGCTACGTCATGCGTCATGGGGAAGCCTCGGATTTCACTTTTATCTTAAATCAAAGATAAATAAAATAGCCATACATTGCTAATAGTGTGAACTTTGCTCGAATAACTTGTTTGTTTAAGCTACATTTATGCGTTTATTTAAATTCGTTGATTTAGCTGTTGTGAAATAGTCTACATCTAGTATTTCTACACGGTCATCTTTAATGCAACTAAAGGCGACCTCAGCTATTTGGTGGCAAGAAATAATGATTGGGAAAAACAACAATTTGCTTAACAATATACTTGCAAAAAATAACGGTTTACTCAAATTAAAATAAATGTTACACTCCAAACGTAAGTTTCCGTAATGCGATGTCGCCAGCCTCACTTTTCGGGCATTTGATAATAATTTTAGGCGTAATGAATGACAATGGTATGTCGAAACAAAATCAATAAGAACCCTCGTCAGTATTGTATTAGGTAGTCGATTCGATACCTATCACTGACGCACCTCTGACGCTTCATCTGTACGTTCCTGACCTCCTCATGCATGATCGTTGGTTTAGTGTGCCTTTTTAGAGAACGTGTTTTTGTGTTATGATCGAGTTCCACGAAGTGCTATAATAAAATGAACTAGTTTTGAAAGCTAAACTAACATATATTGTTATGTTGATTTCTCAAAAGGATCTCTGTTGGAACGATTTAGTTTTAATCGTAGAGTAGATGAGGCTAGCGACGCGATGATGCAGATGCATGCAGCCTCACACAGTGCAGGGTTTCCATAAACAAACAAAAAGCTTGGAACCGGTCGCAGGCGCGGCCGCCTCGTGTAGTGCGCCGGCAGCGCTTCACTCTCACCACGCTCTGGGAACGCAGTTTTTTGGCAGCCCATCTCTATTGTCGGAGCACTCGCAGCGTTCCGCAGATGCGTTCTTGCCACAGTTAGAAAGCAAACATATTAGTATAATTAGTAATTACTAAACGCGTTTCCTTATGCGCCATGGAGAGTGTCTCATCTCGTAACGATAGCTGAACAGTTTTGCGGAATGCCATCATGTCATTGATGATTCGTTACAGGAAAGGATGCGCTCCATGAATCATCGATTTTTTGAGACAAATGACTTCTAATTACATATCAATGTAATCCTGAAATACCAGCTTGTCATAAATATATCATGTTGAAAATAAAACATATTGTCTATCAGATAAGTCGTGAGGCACATACAAAAACCGATTGTAAATCCTCAGATAAGGACAAACTCAGATTATACATAAGATAACTAAAAATGAAGTGTACGCCAGTTTTCCGGTACGGTCGTATAGCCGGAGCCGGTATCACCGCCAACACGGATCATGTTAATGACTGCAGCTTTAACTTCTTGAGTAAGCCGACGTTGTGATTAGTGGTTCCGGTCGACTTCGCGTGGCCGCGCTACATACAAACGGAAGGCCCGCCGACGCCGCTGGGACTACTGAACTTGATTTTAATGGCGCGGAATGTTAAACCAGAACCAATGTCAGGGATTTTTTTATTAAAGATTTACTTGTGTGAGTCTAAATCTTAAATATAGTTAAGAACGACATGAGAACAGTACACTAAAATAACGAGCAGATGTAACGCGATCTGTGTGTGCAATTAGCGCTTAGATGCGAAGTGTTCCCGTTAGGAGCGTCGCAGCACTGAATAGGTAGTACAGTACAGAAGATCAACTATCAGCGATGCTTTCTTGATACAGCGACGCTGCTGACGCGGTCTTCATCCACAAACTTGATATCGACTACATACTATTTTCGTAAACGAAAATACCGCAATTTCGACTGCAGTTGTTTGGGATTGTTCTGCCAGCCTCCGATATCTCCCAAACGAGTTAAAGAATGCAGGAATCAGACTACTTTGTCTGATGATTAGTAGCCCGGGGGTGGCGGGGTGGGCCACCGCCGCTGTTGTCACAATTCACAACACTGCCTGTACCGTTACTCGTCAGCGTCACTGATAATGACGCTTTTTACGCTTCTGCTCGAGGTGTCAATATAACTGGGTATCAGTCGCTTATCGCGCCAGCTTCGACGGAAACGGGACTAATGACGCAATGAGGCATCCTTACTACCTAATACCGCCACTGTCCGACACATTAGTCATCTTTTAAACACACACATACCTATACATATATTCCGGTAGTCGGTAAAACACAGGCAATTCGGTGTACCTATTTATTGATGCCTCAGGGGAGGAAAGTATCGTATGTAAACCGAGTGTAATAATAATCATATTTTGAACTAGTAACTTGACAGTAGAATACATCGTTTATTAACAAGTGACGTGCACAAGCACACTAGATAGACCGGACACGCTCAGTGTTACTGGAACTCTTCAATCCATGGAGCTTTCGCTGACATACCAGGCCCCTCAGAAAGTATTGCGAAAAAAAGTTTTTATATATGGGAGACTGGCCAGTTATAATGTTTTTCGAAAATATGATTATTTATAAGTAAAAATAAGTAAGTTCCAATTTCAAAATTTCCCTCCACATTTTTTGCGAGTTAATTCAAAGTATTGTGTCTCACTGAAATATGGATCTGCGCCGGGAACATTTTAGAGCTATGATTTTATACGATTTCAAGTGTCGCCTGAAACCGGATGAATCGTACGATAGACTTCAAATGGCATTCATGGATGAAGGCCCTTCCAAGGCAACCGTGTATCGTTGGTATAACGAATTCAAGCGCGGTCGACCAACTTTGGGGGATGACGAAAGAAGCGGTCGCCCTTTGACGGCTGTTACCGAAGAAAACGTGCTAGCAGTGAAAAATTTAATCCAAGACAATAGGCGAATTACATATCAGGAGATTCAACACATATTGAAGATTGGATCGGGAAGCGTTCACGAGATTCTACACAGCCATCTTCGCGTGAGGAGGATAGTATCACGCTGGGTGCCGCACAACCTCACCGATGCTCAGAAGCAGGCCCGGGTGGAATGGTGCCGTGATATGCTTAACAAATTTGAAGCAGGCTCGTCTCGGCGTGTTTACGACATCGTTACAGGTGATGAGTCCTGGATTTATCAATACGACCCAGAAACCAAGCGCCAGTCGACTGTTTGGGTGTTTCAAAATGAGCCAACGCCTACCAAAGTGAAGCGATCTAGAAGCGGGGGTAAGATTTTGATCGCTAGCTTTTTTAATTTGACTGGCCACTTGGTATCAATTCCCTTACGGGATCAAAGAAGCATTAATGCCGAATGGTATACTACCAAATGTTTGCCAGAAGTTTTCTCTGTTATAAGCAACAAGCGACCAAACACAGGGCTCCGCGGGCTACTGCTCCACCACGACAATGCACCTGCGCACACCGCACTCAAAACGAGGGACTTCCTGGACAGCACGCCAGTCAAACTCCTGGGTCACCCTCCTTACAGCCCTGATCTAGCACCGTGTGACTTCTTTTTATTCCCAAAAATAAAAAATCAGCTCAAAGGGATACAATTTTCGTCGCCGGAAGATGCGCTGGCTGCGTTCGAGCAGGCTGTAAACGAGGTGTCTGCGGCGGACTGGAAAAAGTGTTTTGAAAACTGTTTTAGGCGCATGAATCTTTGTATAGAGGCTGGTGGAAAGTACTTTGAAAAGATTTGATAAAAATATATGTACGTATAGAACAATTTTTTTTAGTTTCGCAAAACTTTCTGAGTGTCCCACGTAGTAACCGGGGTGTGTCCACTACACACACACACTCGTAGAGGTGCTTCTTAGGCATCGGCAGTAAAATAAATTACTCATAATAATTAGTTTTAAACAAAGCCAAAAAAAATGTGTAAGGGCTTTATGTGATGTATTCAGATATCCGCGGAAAATGACATGTCACAATATTATGGTCGGATGTGGTCGAGTAGTGCCTCACTGGGCACAAACAACGACAGGCTATCAATATCGAACTAGGTACTATAATATAATGTAAGCTATCGAAGTTTGTTCCAATTCGAAGATAGTGAAATCTAAATATTTGCGTCGGGTCTACTGTTTGACACGGTCAATATTAGCTCTGCAAATATACAAGCCGTGTTTGTGGATACACAGATTATACTAGTGCACATAAGGGTAGACAGGAACGTCGGTTTGGGTTCTGATATAAAGCATCTGTATGAAAAGCTTGTACACACAGAATGTTTGCTAAGTTAGAAAGAAAATGGCAATTAAACATACTTTGTATTTGTAATTGTCCAAAACCAAAGGATTCCGTGAAGTCGAGCAAGCGTACAAGTACTATTACTTTTCAACAATTTGTAATACTGTCTTTAGGAGTTCTGAATAACACAACACAAGATGAAGTCTTACGGCCAAAATTAATATCCTATATACCCCACTGAGGTATACCTCAGTGATGTATCCACGATTTGCCTTACTAGAGATAGAAATTTGACATAAAATGTATGCAGCTTATGTCAAATTTCTATCTCTAGTAGGGCAAGCTGTAGA
Organism: Asteroscopus sphinx; assembly: GCA_949699075.1. Classification (NCBI taxonomy): domain Eukaryota; kingdom Metazoa; phylum Arthropoda; class Insecta; order Lepidoptera; family Noctuidae; genus Asteroscopus; species Asteroscopus sphinx. Next base: position 34,401,965 of record OX453003.1, read on the forward strand.
TAGATAGGATAATAATTTTGCCAATTAGACTGTATGTTGTTGTATATTCATTCAATGTCTTCAAGTAAGGGCATGACTGAGTTACGCGTACCTCACAATATACACGAAACAATATCGAGTGTATACTTGCAGTGTTCATTGAATAGCTAACCAGTCTTGGAATACACTGGTATGTCAAAAAGAGCAAGTGAAGGCGAGCAGTGCACCGTGGCGAACGAGGCGAGATGCCGCCGCGTCTCGCCACCTGTCGCAGTTCAGTGTCCAGCGCGTCGCGTCGCGCACTAGGAGCCAGATAACTATCATAAACACAGCGACCTTGTTCCAAGTTTCCTATGCACAAGAGCTTTTAAATCTGATGAACTTGTTTGTTGTGTAAGCCAGATAAGTCTGGATTAAGATCTAGTAATATTAAGTTTTTATAGTAAAGCAGGGTTTTCACAATGCAGGACAGGCCGAAGTGGCAACAACTTAGACCAGTAAGGACCTATGCACCAGTGAAGTGAAAATAACAATGTTTTCTTGGTTGCCATTTGTGAGGTGACCATTATACGTTCAATTTGGCATCAGTTCAATCCGCGACCTTGTATCGACGGATTGACACCGGAAATTTAAAATGTTTTGATAAAAAAAAAATTACACCATCAATCTGACATCAATCTTACCAAGCACATGGATTGACTGATGCCAGATTGAACGTCAAATGGTCGCTTAAGGTGACTTTCGAGATGATTAACTATGTTAAAATCTAATGCAGCGCCGGGACTGGGATTCAGGCATATAAACTGTGGATTGGATTTTTTTTTATTGATATGTGAAAGCTTCAATGGCGATAAACTATCAATAGCAATGCGGTGCTACAGCAGTGACGCTTTGCGTGGCTTCAAGTATTTGTATGTGGGCGGAGTATTGTTAGAACATTGGAAAGCAATAAAGTTACGAGTGGTTACGACGGCGACCGGTCGCTCATCCATAGTAACGAGCTTTGGCCGCGTGCGCACGCAGTGAAAGCAATGTCGCCGCGGGTCAGCGATGCGGAGTTACGTCACACGAGACCACGACGACCTCTGTGCTCGGTAATGACTTTAACTCATGAATTGTTTGACAGTTGAATGGAATTATAATGAGTTTCAGGTATCAAGAGTTGGGCAGTAGCAACCCCGCGATGTTTGTATACCGCAAAGATTGAAAACGAAGGTCTTCAACCAGTGCGTCCTGCCTGTCATGACTTACGGTGCCGAGACGTGGACACTTACAGTTGGGCTAGTCCACAAATTCAAAGTCGCTCAGCGAACTATGGAGCGAGCTATGCTTGGAGTTTCCTTGAAGGATAAAATCCGTAACGACACCGGAGAAGAACTGGAGTGACCGACATAGCTTGTAGGATCTGGGGCCGTATTATGAGCTTTTAAAAAACCATGCAAGTTCCAGGCAATCCATTTAACTGCCTTGTAAAATGTCGTATTATGACATGCGTAAACCTGGCTGACTTCTGGATGGATAAGTTGTCTATGGCTGTCTTTTAACTTTTGACGGTGACGTTTAGGAACAAGATTAATTTTTTTGTCGATAAGTTACGGTTTTAATTTTGTAATATTAAAAATTCAAAATATTAGTTGCATGAACATAAAAGTATAATGAAATATTTAAAGCATCGTATTTTGCCTACAACAAAAATAATAATGTGTTGATTTTACCACATTTTGCTAAATGTATATTTATATGAATGGTTCGCGGTGTTACGTTTCCGAACGACACGCCATTTAAAAGTCAGCGGGAAGTTAATCGTAGGTGGGGTGGGAACAAAGATATTTCAATACATCTTATTATTTTCTTATTACTTTAAATTAATAAGGCGTAAGTGCTATGTGTGATATTATTTGGCTTAAAATATGTAATAAAATACAAAGAAAATAATTTTTCATTTTATGTTATTTAGTTCAGACACAGACATAGTAAAAAATATAGACTAAGTGCTGCGAACAATCATAGTGAAGCCACCAAAACCGTGCTCCTCCGTGTACAAACCAGCGCTCACGCACACACATGCACATCAAACCATGCTCACCGCTCTCAGTACACATGTCGCGGCATCGTCTAGTAAGCATGGCCAAAAAAATATATCTTTCAAGAGCATATGTGTGCGTGAGCGCTGGTTTGTTCACGGAGGAGCACGGTTTGATTGGCTTCATTGTGATTGTTCGCAGCACTTAGTCTATATTTTTTTATATGTTGTGAATGTCTGCCTTGAAGCGTCGCTTTCCAGAAACGCAATTACTTCGTAATCATCGCACATGTTAGTGTTAGAATTATTATTATTACCAAACGAACTCAAAGCAATTCAATAAAAGGTACTCCAAGACAGCTTTTACTGACTGGTTTCTAATGTCACTTATTGACTGAAAAAAACAGAAATGAAACGTCAAATAAGCGTTCATAATACGGTTATCGCCAGCCAGTCAGCCAAAATACGGGCAGAAGTCGGCTTGTAGTGTCACGTGACCGCTGACTCGCTGGCAATTGAGTTACTAATACGAATTTGCCAGGCAGTTCACTTTACAGCGAGAACTGCCTGGAAATAAGAGTTCATAATAAGGCCCCAGTAAGCTAAAGTGGCAATGAGCTAGCCATGACTGGATGCGGAAAGCAGAGGACTGAGTCTTGTGGCGCAACTTGGGAGAGGCTTATGTCCAGCAGTGGACTGCGACAGGCTGAGTTGATTTTGTTGATGAGTCCGCGTTGTCGGCTCGTTAACATTCCGCGGCGACGATGCGGCGCAGGGCATCTTGACGATAGCGACGGGCGGAAATCGAGAGTGGCATTCGATTCGGGCATCGATCGCCCCCCCCCGCCCCCGCCGCTCACACCATCTTACACTATCACTTTCACCGTTTGAAGGAAATTATTTTTATATTTGCATATCGAATATTGCGTAATCGAGGAACGTCTCATGGTAACTGCCGCTACTGCGCCGTGTAATGGACGCAGCTCGAGCGTGCGACATTGCTCCGGGCACATTCATGTACGGCTAACTTTCCGGTTATAGTTATTTATTTGTTAAACTTGGATTATATTACATGGAAGGATTTTAGCACAGGCAATACAATTTAAGTAGGTACTTATTTCATCTAGTTAAAGGGTAAAGGACTGTTCTCCTAGATAGGCAACAAAGTAACCTGTGTTTAGGAGAGACAGTTCCGATCCCCGGTGGACCACCACTAAGGCTAAAATCGCTTGCGCTCAGTGTTCGACAGCACCCGTAGTTACGTGTAATGTAGCAGGATTCGTTCAAGGGACTTTGTCGACAAAATGTATCACTAAGAAGAATCGTGACTGTACACGACAGATTGAATGCGGTCAAATGTGATTTTGCTATTCTAAGCAAATTCCGCGAACCAGCTACATAGTATCCCGGTACTCCTAACATAATCTACAACCAAAGAGAGGTCTCAGCTAGGAATCAGGGGGCTATTCTTACCAAAGGATACTTTGACGAGATACCTCCTACTGGTGCCAACGACAGAAGCTGAGCGGAGGAAGCGACCACGCATGTCACGACGACCAGTAAGCCTCAAGACGCCGCTTAAACAAAGTTTTGCATGAGAACTCACTCGTAAAATGTTGGCGGGAACCGGGGGCCGGACGGCGCGTTATGATTGGTCTGCTCAAAAATTCGGTTATATGATTTCGTATGATTGCTACCGCTCGCTGACGAACTGCCGTCCTGATTGGCGGCGGGGCGTATGATAATATAATATAATATAATCTTTATTGACATAAAAAGTTGTTACAAGTTGTGTGAAGTCCCTGACTCCTGTGCTAGGTGAGAAACCTGTGTTACAAGAGTCAGTGCCCTCTCCCATGTGCAGAAAGACATTAAATTTTTATGCAATAAAACTATTTAAATGCAAAAACTATAACTAAAGAATAAATTAGCAAAAATATGTTAGTGATGTGTTTGTGTAACATAATGTAATAATGCGTGTGTAAGTGTTTTGTGAGGGTGAGTGTGTGTGTGGGGGTGAGCGTTTGTGCGTATTGCGTGTGTGGAGAGGTGATTGTGTGTGTATGGGGGATATACGGTGTGTGCTTGAGGGGTTTACTGTGTATGCGTGAGAGGTTTACTGTGTGAGAAAGTGATATCAAGTGTGTCTCCTAACTGTATAAGAGGGTGATTTTACGAAATTGTTATTATAATTTGTTCTGTACTGTCGTAATTTAAAGACTGTAGCCACAGTTTAAGACTTTGCTTGACCTTGTGCAGGGTAAGTTTGTAGATTGACAAGGTTTTATTAGCTTTGTTATAAATTTTACAGCTCAGTGCATGAAAGTGTCTTTGCGCGAGCGCAGTACGACACTTAACTGACGCACAGACGGGAAAGCCGGTCCGCCGATTGGTTAGATTTCTGTCAAGTGGCATCATGGAGTGTCGACGCAAGATAGTGCGGAGGATGTAAAGTTGTCTCACTGAAAGTACTTGCGCATCCGAGTACAGCTGAACGGTGGGGTAGTCTCTTTTTCGGAAATACATCACTTTAAGAACAGCCCGCTGAGCTCGTTCCACTCTAAGCATGACTGTTTTAAAAGTCCCTCCCCACACTGGTATGCAATAAGTAATTATTGACTCGCATAGTGAGCGGTATACAAGTGAAGCAGTTTCAACGTCGGCTGAATGCCTAAGCTCCTTAAATATATATATTAGTTTCCGAAGCCGAGAACAGAGGGCATCTGTATGCTCACACCAATCTAATCTCATGTCAATATGAACTCCTAGATACTTAATGCTTGGAACCATAGTAAGGCTGAGGCAATCGCAATGTGAAATATCTTGACATACATGTGCTTTTATTTGCTTCGAATCCGTTGGAGGTTTGGGAGAATGTGGTGGTAAGAACTGAATTACTTTGGTTTTTGTAATGTTTAGCGTCAGTAAATTAGTGGATAGCCAGTCCATGATAGTTCGCAAGGAGAGTTCAGTATTTTGCTTAGCTCCAGTCCAGTCCTCATCATATATAAGAAGTGCTGTGTCATCTGCGTACGTAAAAATGTCACAGTGACTGATGGTTAGTTGACAAAGGTCATTAATATATATCTGGAATAAGGTAGGGCCCAAAATACTCCCTTGTGGTATACCATAGCTTATGTTCTCTTCGTTACTAAAAACGGAATCAATTTTTACACATTGGCTACGCCCACTGAGGTAATCTTTGTAGATGTTTAGGGCAACACCACGTATTCCCATATGCTCCAGTTTGGCAACAAGTCTAGGGATAGAGACGGTGTCGAAGGCTTTTGTCAAGTCTAAAAAGACACCATAGCATTTTAGGCGATTGTCCAATTTGTCAACCAAGGTATTTGTGAAATCAGACACTGCGTCCTCTGTAGAGATTCCCGATCGAAATCCGTATTGGTTGCTTGCTATTAAATTGTGTTTAGATAAAAAAAATACCAGATTAGTATTGAGAATACGTTCTAGGATCTTAGACAAAGAGCTAAGTACTGAGATTGGTCGGTAATTAGATACATCGTCTCTAGGCCCACTCTTATACACAGGATGGACTACAGCACGTTTAAAAGCTTTAGGAAAAAATCCCGAATTGATGGCACGATTACATACATGCGCAATTACAGGAGCCAGAGCACGGCTGGATAGTTTAATAATTTTTGCTGGGATATTATCCCATCCGACCGCACAATCACTACGTAAGCTATGAATTATGCTGACTACACATGCTTCATCAACGTAAGGAATGCCTAGGGAGTTACATGGAGAAGGAGTAGGGGACGAGTATTCAGATTTCCCATTACAGTTAAATTTGGATGCAAGTTTCATTCCAATATCAACTAGAAATTTATTAGCATTATTTATAGATGTAACTGGGTCAATGGATGATTTAAGCAGAGCATTGGGGGAGTGTCTTTGTTGGTTACTGTGTGTGATAGATTTAATTGCTTTCCATGTAGCCCTTGGGTTGTTTTTAGCTTTAAGGAGTTCTGCTTTGTCGTATGCTCGTTTTAATTTTTTAAGCAACGAATTACAAAAATTACGGTATCGGGTATATGTAGTTTTTAATATGATGTCGTTAGGAGACATACTGGCTCTTCGATGCATTTTGTCACGGTTTCGTAGGCATCGAACTAAACCAACAGTCATCCAAGGTTTTATAACTGTTTTTCGATTTGAAGTATGAACAGGCTTACAATGTTTCGTTATAACTGCTTGTATATTAGTTATTAAGAGATCGGTTGCTAGGTCAGGATCAGATATACCTAGTACCGGGCTGAAGTTATAGATGTCGATTTCATTTTTTATGGATTCGAAATCGTATCGGAGCTTTGCGCTTTTTGAAGGGATCGTGACTGTTTTATTTATATCTAGGAAGACAGCTACAGGAAGATGGTCTGTAATGTGAGTGTCAAGAACGATAACCTTGGCTGGAATTTTAGTTTTCAGCATGATATGGTCAAGACAGTTACCAAATCTAGTAGGGAGAGTGTGGGCAGGTAGCAAGCCAAGCGTAGCTGTCAAGTTTAGATAATCGTCTGAATGGTGATCACTATTCCGGGGCTTAATATCAATATTAATGTCACCTACAAGCATTATATTATTGTAAGATTTAAGAGACGAAACTATTTTACTTAAGCTAGAATAGAAGTTATCGGTATTTGAATATGATGGGGATCGATACACTGCAATTATGGCTGTGTTATTATAACAACTGACCAGGCAGTTGGCATCAAGTATCAAGGGTTCATACGTGGAGCAAAGTAGTGTGTCTTTAACATAGATTACGACACCATCATTTTGTATTGGGTTATTTTGGGTGAAGTACGAGGTATAGCCTTGTAAAATAGGCACATGACCCGTCACTTTCAGCCAACATTCCGTGAAAATCATAAAATCAAATTCAGTCTTCGTTAAGGTTAGTATTGTGACAAATTGGTCCAGATTCTTTTTTATGCTTCGTATATTTATATGTATAATACTCAGGCTATTATCGAATCGTCCTAATAAACTCTGGCACAGCTCCGGTGTACATATAAGGGATTCTGCAATTGAAACGTTATCTATTTCATCAGAAATTTGGTCTATATTCAGCATTTTTGATTACTATAATATTTCTGTGTCACTGAAAACTGGCCAAAATATTTTTGTAAGGATGTTGAGACTGCACTTACGCACCATGAATAATATAAGTAGTAGCTTAGAGCTGAGTTTGTAATATGTGTCTTGTTTTGTGTAGTGTATTGTTTTTTTGTGTAAGCCCAGGTATGTATTAGGCATTTGTGTGTTTTTGACTTAAAGTGTGTGTTAGTATTACTAAGTATTAAAATATAACGAAAAAATAATAAAAAGTACAACAAGCAAAACATAACTAGTGTAGTGGATAGGTATACAAATTGAGTCCCTAGTCATTTGTCTCGACGAAGACTATCCAGGTCTGCTTCGTTTTTTATGATGACATGCCGCTCTCCGTCTACTTTTCGTAGTAGGACTTTTCCAAAGGAGGTCCAACAGTATTTATAATCATGACTTTCAGCAAAACAGCGCGCCAGGTAGTAAGTGCGCTGCGTTTTAGGTGTAAGTTTTTCTGATATGTAAACTGGTTTGCTAGGTCCGTCGAGTTTTAGATGTGTTGTACTGAGTTTGTTGTGCTTGTTAAAATTATTGAAACTCCGTGCCTTTTTAATGATACTATTCTTTGTTATTGCGCTAATGAAATCAACCGTTATTGTAGTGGAATTACTTTTGGTTTTTGTGCGAAATACATCTTTTATTTCATTGTTATTTATTGGATGACCAATCACGTTGGTAGTACCGGTCACAATAGCGAGTAGGTCTTCCTTACTCTCTTCTTGTTTCTGTGGTACATTCCTTATTTCGATTTTAGTAGAATACATTTGTCGTTCCATATTGTCTACTTTTTCTTCCAACTCACGTATATAGCAACGATCTGTTTCACGTTCAGACTCCATGTTTGTAAATTTTGTTTTCATGTCGTCGTATTCTTTTGTTATGAATATAATAGAGTCTTTTATCTCAGAATTTTGGGCAATAATTTCGGTGATTGCAGTCTGTAATGCTGCAAATCTGGTGCCAGACTGCTCAGTAGATGCCGCAAGCAGGGTGCGTATTTCATCCAAACGAGACGTGCAGTCACAGTCGCGCTTTTGCTTCAAGCGGAAAGTTATATTACTATCCTGTCCCACAGTAGAAAGATCCGGGGAGGATTCAGATTGAAGAAATATCCGGGAACTTGAGGTGGCATTAGTGCCATCTTCTACTATTGGTGTATTGGGAGGTGTACGATTTAGGGGCATTATTAGTAATAATAAATTATTACCTTGAGTTGCGTATCGTAGAAGTTTCGGTTTTGCGTGCCTTTTGTTTTTTCTCACTTGGACCAAGCCCTTACAAAGATAAGATACCCGCTTTTCGCTTCCGCCTATAGACTGTGGCAAGCGCCAGCTGATAAGCTGAGTCACGTCCTTACTTGGGCTCGTAGAAGGGGTGTAACGCAGGCGCAGCGTAGCTCAGGCGTTGACCTCCGTCTCAGGTGTTGCTATCTTGTTCCTGCACCGACACCTCGCACACCTCTGCGTTATGCGCTCCTGGTACTTTGCGAATTTAATTTTTTTTGTATTTTTGTGACAATTATACCAATTTGAATTTAATTTAAAGAAAATATAATATGGGTGCACACGTCTATTCACTTTCGCGGTCCGGGAGGAAGATGATATGAAGTGTTACTGCATATGCGTTGTGACTGAGGGTGTCTGGCTAATCGGCTTAGAGGCTTACTGGTCTGTGTGACGAACGAACCGTGATGGAACGTGACACTACAAGCGACGTCGCTGGACGTGTCACGATCACGGTATCTCCTACTAGTAGCAAGTTTTTCAAGATATAATCCATCTTATCTAGGTAAGTACCTACATCCTCACAAGAAATCAACATGTACAGTCAACAAATCGGAATCATGACCCACTCAGCAGATAATTCGTTTGAAATCGTCAAAACAGTAAGGTTTTCTTCTATGTCGCACTTAGGACATTTTGAATATTACAGAAACTGTATTAATACGGGTCAGAGGACTGTGCCATTTTGTGCTTTGTTATCAATGCAATAGATTTATAATTGGATTGGAAATTATGTTTTTGATAAAGCAGGAATTGTTTTGAATTTCGAATTAGTTTCACGTGGTTTTCCTACAAACAACTATATTTTTTAAGAAACCTATACTAACTTTTTCGATTACAGAACATTAATAAAATAAAAATAAAAATGAAAAATAATAAAACGTCAAGTATAAAATGGTGTCAAACATTATTTAGGTATCTTGTCAAAGTTTGGAGTTAAACATCAAGAATAAAAATTAGAAAAAACAATTATAAATTCTGCGGAAGACCACGTAGTGACTAATCAATTATCTGGCCGAATATCTGCTAACATGTGGGCCTGGTGAGTGCCGGAAATGTAGGCGAACTCGTCCAGATTTCTTCTCGTGCAAATTCAGTTGACTTATTAGAAGAAACTATGTTACCGACGGTGCGAACGGTTTACCCGCGAGAAGAAGTTCCGAACTTCTACGTTCACGATACCTGTCCAGTGCATACAGCAAGAGTTGTCACCAGATTTTACCAGCATTTTCATAGCCATCTAGGTCCCCGGATCCCAATCCAAATGAAAATTTACTGGGCTTGATGGTCCAAATGTGGGATAATAGAAACGAGAAACGAGAGGACAAGGCAAGCACTTGAAAAACGTTGTAACAAAATTTGGGATTATATGAGAGGAACGGACATTTGCAGTCGCCTAATCGGATCGATACGTTCCAGACTATTGGACGTTATTGAAAACTATTTTGCTTACTCTCGTTTTTAGGATAAATTAATTGTCATTCATTAATGTTATTGTGAATATTTTATTAACTATTTAAATACAGTCTTTTATTGTGTATTTCCCTTATCTCTTATTTAATTATGTTTTATGCAGTGGGTATGGTGACTAAATAATAAAGAAGTGCTTATTATTGTGAGATTTCACAAGTCGACGCCATTCGGGTATTACGCAGTAATACCCTTGCAATATGGCATCGAATTTTTATAACAAGTCAGTCCATCATGAGGTATCGAAAGTCAATTGTGTCTATTGTCAGCCATTATGCGTGTTAGCATTTGAAATGTATAACTTCACGTGCCACGTGCTTCACATGTTATGGTTAATGCCAAACGTGTCAAAGAAAGTTCACGTTCTATATGCGTAGCATCTCTAGTACGTCTGTGCGTTCTATGCACGAAAGGAGATGGCATAGGGCACAGACCTACATAGGGAGACGACAATTTTATTGGTAAACGAACTGTCACTGTCAATAGCTAACAAAATTGATAACAAGTCTGTTGCCAGGGAAATATCTGTTTAAGCGAAATTCAACCTAATTGTATTAGAATGTCTGTAGGATATTAAGCTTATCGTGGGTCATGATTCCGATTTGTTGACTGTACGATAAACGATAATAGATTCTAAGTTTCATGTACTGTATACCCAAATTATTATAATTACACGGCTCAATAATATCATCTATTAGCGATAGCGTCGGAATGCAAGACTTTAGGTAATTCTGTTTATAGGTACTTGTACAAAGACTGATAACAGAGCACAATGCTCACAGAACATATCAATTAGGATATTATGGTGTATTATTTCCTTGTTTTTTTACGTATATTAAGTGTTTAATCAATCATAATGACTGTAACAACAATCCACACTATCAGTAAATTGTGATCAACCATTGCTTTAGTTATAACATAATTGTTGGTAAACTGACCTTGACCCTGTTCCGTCGGCTGGCGCGCAGGATGATGCCGTCGTTCTCGATGTAGTCGGGCACCTCCTTGCGGTTGGAGAAGTTGAACACCACGGAGGTGCAGGCGGGCGGCGCGGGGCGGCGGGGGCGCAGCGCCGGCGCCGCCCCGCCGCTCCACGCGCGCTCGATGCCCGCGCCGCCGATGCGCGACCCCGCGCCCCCCGCCTGCCCGTTCACTAGTGCGGGCGCCGGCGGGGAGGGGGCCCGCGCGCCGGGGGGCGGCGGTCGTGGGATCGGCTCCACGAGCGCCGCCGGCGGCGGCTCCCGTCGTTCCGTGCGACCTGGTGGAGTGTGCTCGCTCTCGCACGACGGCGGCGGGGAGGGGGATGCTAGTCTTATGGCGTGTTCGGGACTCTTTTCATCAATCTCATCTACTGTTTCGTCAGTTGCAGTCTCCGTGGCACGTGCCGGCATCGGTCGAATAACGCCCACGCGACGGGCTCGTCCCACTAGAACTTGGTTAGTGGCCGCCAGTGGCGGTAAGTGTGAAGCCGCGCGAGGTGCTTCAAAAGCGTAGCGAACAGTGGAGCCCGCGCGGGCGATGCCGTCCAGCGCCGCGCGGGACACGGGCCGCACACCGCCAGGCTCCGGCGCGCCGTCCGGCTCATCACTAGTGGTGCAAGCGACCGGCACGGCCGACAAAGGTTCCGCCGGCGGCAGCGGACTGGGTGTACGGGGACTGAGTGGTGGTGCCTCTGTCTCGCGAGGTTCCGGCGTGGAGGTGCGCGGAGCCTCGAGGCCTCGTAGGACGGCGGACACTCGAGCCGCGGGAGCAGCGCGTCGCGTCGGCGCGCTCTCGAACTTGCGCAGGGTGGAGCGGACCACGTCGGGCGGCGGCCGCTCCGTGTCGCGCAGCAGCGGCGCGGGGCGGCGCGGGGGGCGCGCGGCGCGGGGCTGCGGCGGTGGGCGCGGAGCCAGCGCCGGCGGCGGGGGCGGCGGCGGTGAGGGCGGCGGGGGCGAGGGCGCGCGGAGCTCGTCGCGCGAGTCCAGGCGGCTCAGCGCGTCCACGGAGCGCGCGCGCTTGACGGAGTCGCGGCGCGGGGGGACGCGCGCGGGCGGCGGCGCGGCGGAGGCGGGGCGCGGCGGGCGCGGCGCGGGCGGCGGCCGCTCGTCCAGCAGGTGCTCCAGCGAGGCGGCGCGCCGCAGCACGGAGGGGCGGCGGCGCGGCGCGTCGCGCAGCGCCAGGCTGAGGTAGCGCGACTTGAGCCGCTTGACGATGCCGGGCCCGTAGCGCAGCTCCTCGTCGTCGTCGCGCGGCGGCGGCGCGGGGAGCTGCGGCGGGGGCTGCGCGGGGCGGCTGCGGGCGGCGCGCCGCTGCAGCAGCTCGCGCTTCCACTGCGGCAGCGCTCCGTTCGACATGCCTGCGCACACCGCATCGCCAGCATTAAGGTGGTTTGCAACCGGCGAGGCGAGAATTAGATGGGATGGTCGTGAATTGAAATCTCGCCCGAGCATGCGCCGTCTCACGCCGACCAGGCGCCAGAACGCGCCTGCTCGCGATGTACCGTTTTGCAATGTAATAAATACTCTATTCATGCAGCAATAAAACTTAATGTTGCCATCATCATCATCATTTCAGCTGAAAGACGTCCACTGCTGGACATAAGCCTCCCCCAAGCATCGCCACAACGACCAGTCCTGCGCCTTCCGCATCCAGCGATTCGACGATTGACCTCTTTCTCGAAGTTGGACTTACCTAGCTGGACAGTTTGTCCGAGGTATACATAATCGTCAACAACTTCGAGTGTAGATTCTCCGATGTTTACGGAAACGGGTGCTATATGGGAATTCGACGTAACCTTTGTCTTGTCCATATTTATTTTAAGACCCACTCTATCAGAAGCTCTACTGAGGTCATCGAGCATTGTACCGAGGTCCTCCATGGTCTCAGCCATGACTACTATGTCGTCGGCAAACCGAAGGTGAGTGATGTACTCGCCGTTTATGTTAATGCCTAGCCCCTTCCAGTCCAGAACCTTGAAGACATCCTCCAATGCAGCAGTGAACAGTTTCGGAGAGATCACATCTCTCTGTCTCACACCTCGCTGCAGAAGGATAGGTTTCGAGGCTTGGTCCTGTAATGGGACTGACATAGTTGCGTTTTCATACAAATACTTTAACACTTCGATGTACCGATAGTCAATCTGGCACCGTTGAAGAGACTGTAGTACCGCCCAAGTCTCGATCGAATCGAAGGCTTTCTCGTCATCCACAAACGCTAAACAAAGAGGCAAGTTATACTCTTTGGTCTTCCGTATAACCTGCCGCAGCGTATGTACGTGGTCTACGGTGCTAAAGCCTTTTCGGAATCCGGCTTATTCGGGAGGCTAGAAGTCGTCAAACCTGCGCGAAAGACGGTTCGTAATGACTCTCGAAAACAGCTTGTAGACATGGCTCAGAATTGAGATGGGCCTATAAATCTTCAGCAGAGCATTATCACCCTTTTTGAAGAAAAGTACCACCACACCTCTGCTCCATGGCTGTGGCGTTCTTCCTTCGAGAATGACGGAATCAAACAACTTCTAAAGGGCCTTAGGATCGATTTTCCACCCGCCTTCAGGAGTTCGGCCGTAATTCCGTCATCACCCGGTGCCTTGTTGTTTTTGAGCTGCTTCAGAGCCATCCTAATCTCGTACAGGCTGACGTCCGGGATATCTTTCGGTATAGTGTCGGGTCAATCAAGCTCTTGGGTCGTTAGCCCGATTTGCAGCGGGTTTCCGGGTGGACGTGTATAACTGTCCATAGAACTTCTCGACCTCCTTCAATAGCTCTGGCTTGGAGGATACGACTCTGCCATCCTCAGTTTTGCAAGCTAGCTCTGCCTAATAGACAGGTCTCTTGAGAAGACTTGGGAGCCCTTGTTCTTCTCTATCGCGTCTTTCAATACGTTCAGTATTAAATTGGCGTAGGTCACTTTTCAAGGACTTTGAGATCTGTCTATTGAGCTGCCGGTACTTAGTCGCATCATCTGAGGACTGCAGAATCATCTCGCGTCTTTCCGCCATGAGCTCGAGAGTGTGGTCAGAGCTTTTTGTTTCACTATTTGTACGACGGGTCCTAATTTAATGTTGTACCAACAAATATTTCAATTCTCACCTCGCACATCCTCACCTATCCAGACCTTTCACACCAAAGATGGGCTGAAATTTAGCTATACAAATTTCAATTCTCGCTCGGCCCATCCACGCCACGCCTCAATCATCTCAGCCTATCGCAGTCCACTGCTGGACATAGGCCTCTCCCAAGTTGCGCCACAACGCTCGGTCCCCTGCCTTCCGCATCCAGTCCCCCCCAGCCACGTTCTTTAGGTCGTCGGTTCACCTGGCAGGGGACGCCTCGCCGGTGTGAAACCACCTTCAGTGAACGCCTTGCGATTATACACGAATAATTTATTCTAATGGCATATGAAGTTCTCTCCAAAAAGAAAATCACAGAAATTATGTAACACCTACTTAGGTACCTATATCTAGTCTTTTTTTATAGTATAAGATGGCGAAACGAGCTATAGGCCCACCTGATGATAAGCGGTTACCTTTGCCCATAACAACTGCAATACCACCTATACTGCTGTCTGCTTGTGTCTTATGACATTCTATTTTAATAATTAAATGAGGGTGATGAAAACAACCAACCAACTGCGTTCCTACCTTGCAGTTACAGGCAGCCTAATTGCATTCAGTTTAGACTCTTAAATTGAAACCACTATAATTTTCCTATGATAAATAATGCTATGTGAAACAACATAACATAACATCACGCCTGTATTAGGCAGAGGTGTATAGACACCCACATTTCGCCAGTTATGTTATAGTCCCATGTAATAGGGGGCGAGCCTATTGCCATTGACCGGGCACAAATCCAGACTCTGGGCTGCTACTGAGAATCCACTGTAGAATGTAAAATTAAGGCTTGTTCACAAGCAAATGATCTTCAAAGTGTATTCTCTCATTCCTCAAAGTGACAATCAAGAAAGAACTATTTATGAATTTCTAACTTAGTAAGTTGTAGATGCAGTATTTTATTATGTACCTACATTCTAGTATATGTATATTATGAGTATTCTAATATGTGGTTGACCTCCATTCATCAAAAAATTGCCACAAATGAAAGGTGACAGATTATCACAATGATAAATGAGAAATTTACATAATTTGTTATTTGAGTGACACATTTACTTGTTATTAACATTTAACATACTTATAAGTATTGTGGACAGAAGGTATATTATGCAGTTACATAAACAGTGTTATGACTTTTTACTTATGCAAATAATAAAGTGAAAAGATTGCTTTGTTCAAGTGATTCATGTTGAACTCATCTCACAGATATGCATAGTACTATCAATAACATAGTTTCAAGTATAGCAAATTAGCAATCACAGATTTAATCTAATATTGACTGAAATCAGTCTTATAGGAAAATTAAAAAATATTGAAGAGAACAGTGAAATTATTAGAAGCAAGAATTTAAGATAAAATACTAGAATCATAAAACATACACTTACTTTCAAATCTATCAATTTGATACATGTCTTCAATAATTTGAAGAGTTATTATTACTAGGTACTTACAAGAGTTAATGTTTGCCTATTCTGAGATAATAGAATATCAATCAGCAGTTTTTGATGATGTAACTGTTAATTTTATAAAAAACAAGTTTACAAAACAATTACTGCTATATAAGCAAAACTTATAGGATTAAATGAGAGTATTGAAACTAAACAAATACCACTGAAATCACACAATAACATGTAGGGAAAATATATATACAGGAAAAAGGATAAATATGTATCAGTCTGTAGTTTTCCTAGTTGAGTATGTCTGGGCTAGCCTCAGTAAAAACCAATAATAAGTATTTAACTTATATACACATACATACATACATATTATCACGCCTGTTTCCCATTGGGGTAGGCAGAGACTATGGATTTCCACCTGCTACGATCCTGACACACCTCTTTCGCTTCATCTACGTCCATTAACCTTGTCATGCATGCTCGTCGGTCTCGTAGAGAACTCTTAACCTGGCATTTTTGAGAACATCCGCGATTTGATCGCGATACGTTCGCCGAGGTCGTCCCCTTCCAACTCTTCCATCCACACACACACACACAGCATGTAAATAAATAAACAACTAAATACTAGAAAGCAAGGTACTGTTTTTAACCCCCAACACAAACAGAGGGGTGCTATGTGTTTAACATGTGTATCTGTGTGTCTGTGCCATAGTAGCTCCCAAATGAATGAACCGATTTAGATTTACTTTTTTTGTTTGAAAGTTGAGTGACTTGATCGAGTGTTCTTAGCTATAATTCAAGAAAATCTGTTTAGCTATTTGAAGATCATCAGCTCTTTTCTAGTTCACAAAGGGATGTCAGTAACTTCCATAGGTCTGATCGATTCGAAATTTGGTATCCTGTTACTTCAATGATATTGCAAGAACACCTTAAGAAACCTTAACCTGATTCTGCAGCATTACCTGGTATCTGCAGAATACCCAACTCCTCACCAACTTACAGCAGAGGTATCGTGTTTGGGTACATTGGAATGGTTTCAATTAATAGGTTATAGATAAATGGTGATCAGGGTCTGAAGATGGAGCAGGAAAGGGAAATGAAGATAAATTGGTGATGGATTCTATGCCACTTTCACTTGTGAAAACAATATGAAATTTTGGTATACAATGTAGTATCAGTTGTGGCAAATTAGTGTAGGAATGTGTAGTGAGTGAAGAGTGTGAGTTGTCAGGGGTTTTTTTAATTTACACTTGTAATGTAATGCATTCATCCATGTTTCTGTTTCCTCTGTACATATGTATACATTAGGCTTTACAACAGCTGTGCACTAGCGCTTGGTGGCGACACTTACCAAAGTCCTGAGAGGACTCCAGGATTGTCTCCACCATCATCTTGAGTCGGCCGGACCAATCTTAAGCAACTGAATACAAATGCAAAATAATATGTTAAGCTTCACAAAACACTGAATGAAATGCAACAAAATCAAAATACATAGATTAGCCATTGAGTTAAGGAGGTAAGTATTATATTATATAATGTAGTATAACACATTCATTCTGGATGGTCTCCACCGTCCCGGAACTACTGAACCAATTTTAATAATTCTTTCACCATTAGAAAGCTACTTTATCAAGAAGTAGCATAGGCTATATTTTATTTCAGTATGCAGGTGAAGCCACAGGCAGTCTTGTATGCTATAAAAGTACTAATACTGTGGGAAGGAGACACTGACCGGGATTACAACCATGCTAACAACTTACTTACTTGTTACATTTTAATTTCAATTTCACAGATCTTATTGTTTTTGTGAAACTCAGTGAAACTAAAGGTTCAATTTTATTGGTTTGACAGCATAGCAAGACTAATAGACATCTTTGTTCATGGCTTAATTTGCATTGGAATGATTTAAGTTATTTTTTACAAATTGAAGTCAGAGCCCCAACTAGTTTTACCTAGTTTTAGTACATTGGGTTGTCATTTACATCAATCTAAATTAAAATATAGAACTTTTGTTGGGACATGGATAGGTTCTAAGATTAAAATAAATGACCATGGATCAACCATTATAGAACTTATCACATCGGGGTCACCAATATAGAACTTTTGTTGGGACATGGACGACTCCTAAGGCGACGTTCTGACCATGGATAGGTTCTATGATTGACTGGGATATATTATCGTAATATTTATTACCGTCATCTACAGTTCTAATTTTATTTTTTTACATTTGCTCCATGACATCAGTGTTGACAAGTGTCATCTGCAATTTCTAATAAGAAGATTTTTCTTAATCAATAGGAGTACTCGATAGGAGCACGCAGCGGCGGCGAGAGCACGGCGACGACGTCGATGACCTCAAGCTAACTAGCGTCTCGTCTAACTGTAGTTATTGCCTCGTTACACCAGGTAGACGTTTAATCGTAATGAACGATTAGCTCATCGCGGCGCGCGAAATCGCTCGCCATCCGCGCGCACCGCACTGCACGAGTGCACGACCACGTCCGAAAACAATAGCACCGACACCCGCACGCCATCGCCCGCCGGTGCATTCCTTTCCCCCATACTTCGCATAACTTGATAAATGGTTATCGCTTACCTGCTAAAAATCCATTGAAGATTTACTGGAGACAAGCTAGTCCAGTATATAGCTTGTAAACTCTCTTTAAAGCGTTGCCATTTACGCGAAATCGATCCTGAGAATATGAATGCCAACACACGTACTTTTGAATAAGTAGTTTGAGTGTACCCTGGATCACCCACGACGGGTCGACATCGACAACCACTTGAACAGATCTATAATTCATACATTTTATGCTTTCTTCACTTAGATATCAACTCAATTCACTTACATATGCGAACTATTTAAGCTATTGTAAGTTCAGTAAACAATAATAATAAAATATTTTACAAACACTTCACAGTTCACACTTCACCACTTCACACAACCAATTGAATCACTGAACTGAAGTCATCAACAAACGACAGTCGAGAAAGAAACAGTGTTTCTACTTCTAATAGTTCAGTTCCCCACGCCTCAATCGAGTTTTCCCCTTTTCAGGTCTCTTTTCCCCTCTAACTAAAATTATTTAAAATAAAAACAATATGAAATACAGTTGGGCATAGAAGAGTACACAAAATGGGGCAACACTAGTGATACATTGAAAAAAATATAAATAAATAAATAAATAAATAATAATTTTATTTCTCTCTTCACAAAGGGTGGCTTAATATGTATGAATAACTTAGATTTACGTGAACAAATAGGTACTATACTTTTAAATTCGTGATTTTGACAGTATTTTGGATAGTCTTATCCATATAAATTCAATTTCAGGCCCGTATTACAGAACGATCCTCAAGCAATCAAGCATTGTTCACTGTTTAAAACTAGTTTAGAGTTGGGATTTAATTTTAGAACATTCCTCAAGCAGAGATTTATTGATCACAGTTCAGCTGAGTTTAGCTTTATTTTATAGGTACTGTCACCTAATTCGGTATTTGAGCAGAGATTTGATCTGTAATCATTCTAGTGTGGTCCAGACTACGCTTGAGTAGAGTTTTCTATTCTATTTTAGGTAAAATTCATGTGCTATGTTGTTGAATTAAGGTTTATAATTACTGTATTGGAATAATATCGATACTCAGGTAAAGATTGTATCCTTAAGTAGTGATCAGGTGATTGAAGTTTAAACTGTACTTGAGGAACGTTCTGTAATACAGGCCTAAGGCCAGGTGTTTACCATGGAATTAATAAGTAGGTACCGTGCTGTAGTGTTTACAGGTACATTTATTGAATTTTTTATAGTATAGGATGGCGAAACGAGCTAAAGGTCCGCTTGATATTATGCAGTTACCTTTGCCCATAACAACTGCAATACCACTTAGGCTGTTGCCTAAATGGTACCGCAAGTCGGTTCGCCAAACTGAGACATGAAGATGGAAAGTCTCATGTGATTGTATTTTAACCGGCACCCGTATCCTTCAGACCGAAACACAGCAATGCAAGCATCACTGTTTGGCGGAGAAGTAGGTACGGTGAAACACAGTTTGACACAATAATGACAAAGATAGAAAATTAATTCCGATTTTAGATGTTTTTGCTAGACTACCTCATTAGAAATGTATGCAAGCTAATGCCACAGCATGTGAGCAAAAAATAAGATGTAACATGAATAAAGTATACTGTGTCACACCCACCGTCCATATTATGATTTACACGTGATTTACCCTCTTTCCCCTTTATCTCCCCCTCTGGTCTAAATACCCCTCAAAAGGGGAACTTCCCTTCAATATAGAAGCACTGGCAATAAATGCTAGAATGACAGCCATCGTGAGTGTTGCCAACTACAGTCTGACAAGACAGGACAAAACATTGAAATAATAAACCTATGGAGGCGGCCTATTCTTCTATATCCACCTAGTTTAATACAAATATCTATTAAATCGTTATTGAATTATGAATCTATTCTTTGTCTCTTGTTAACCAACGTGTTATGACGTCTGGTGAAAGATATCACATGCTATTTGTATATTCTCTGCTTGGCAACATCTTTACGGGATGTCAGAATACCTACTCTGCGTGCCAAGTCTGTACATACATGAAAAAATAAAAAAAAACCCGCCGAATACATAACCTCCTTTTTTTGAAGTCGGTTAAAAATATGTGCCTGTAAACTACTTGTTCCTAGCTATAAACTGAATTTATATGAATAACACTATCCAAAGCTAGATAGGTACAAAGTTCTGCCAAAAACGTGATTTTAAACACACTAGTACTTTTTTAGGATCCATACTGCGATGTAATTTCAGATTTACCGTAAATTTTTCACCTCAATGGAATTTATAAAACTTTGCCAGATGTTGCCATCTGAACGAAATTTCTTGAATCATGCGTAGATCACGTTGTCAAAAAGTTTAGTACGAATGATAGATGGCGGTAGTAGGCACCTTCAGCAAGCCTTTAGCTCTCGGTTAATTCCATGGAATATAAATACAGTCAAGTCTTTATTTTATTTCTTAAATGCCTTTCAGTTGTTTTTGTATTCATGAAAAAATTGCACGTCCTGCGATAATAGTTTGAGCGCAAAACCATTTTTTGTAGGCACTGGTGCCGATTCTCTTGTACACCCACCTAAACCTAACTATAACTAAAATTTACAAATTTTAGTTTAGAAAATCATAAAACTTATTCTGTGTTTATCTTTTTCTTATTTTAGAAAACTTGTTGACAGCTCTAATAATTGAGTTTGACGCATCTAAGTTGAATTGGCGGTGTTACCAGTACATCTTGAAAAAATTATTAAAGAGTGAATGGAATGACCGAAAGTTCACAAAAACAGAAGGAAATTAAATAATAATTATATTTGGAATTATTAGTTTATCATTAAAATTAAGAAGAAAAAATCATGTCACGAAATAAAGTTATTTTGTTTTATATTTTCAATAAAATATATAAATTGGAATAATGTGATCAGATTAAAGAGCTAGGTTATTATTTTCTACGGCCCGTATTACAGAACGATACTCAAGCGTTGATCACTGTTTAAAACTAGTTTTGAGTTGAGCTTTGATTTTAGAACGTTCCTCAAGCAGAGATTTATTGATCACAGATTTGATCTGTAACAAGAAATCACTCTGGTGTGGTCCAGACTACGCTTGAGTAGAGATTTCTATTTTAATTCAGGTCAAATTCGTGTGTTATGTTGTTGAATTAAAGTTTATAATAATCACCGTTCTGGAATAAGACCGATACTCATGTAACGATTCTATCCTTAAGTAGTGATCAGGTGATTGGAGTTTAAACTGTACTTGAGGAACCTTCTGTAATAAGAGTACCTATCAAAGGAGATATATTGTTATTATTGCAGCGTATCATATGTATATCTTAAACAACGAGAAACAGAGCTATTTGCAAAAAATGCAAGGTCCTTTGAATTCCATGGGCAATCACAATAATAAACTATTTCTTTAATTTAAAAAGCTGGAATTTCCCTTTTTAAAGACGTGGTTAAAAAGTTCTAGCACCCAGGCCACGAAATTTTTCAAAAAAGTTGAATAAGTTAGAATCATTGAATTAAGAAACCTATGGAAGTGGCACATTCTTCTATATCCACCTAGTTTATACAAATATCTATTAAATCGTTATTGAATTATGAAACTATTCTTTGTCTCTTGTTAACCAACGTGTTATGTCGTCTGGTGAAAGAGATCGCATGCTATTTGTATATTCTCTGTTTGGCAACATCTTTACGGGATGTCAAAATACCTACGCCGCGTGGCAACCCCGCTTACCCCGCAATGTGGCCCAAAGTACATGAGCTGTCAAGTAAACAAACTGGGGCTGTTGATATTTTTTAAATATCAGATTTTCGATCTATCGATATTTTTAAATATACATTCGGAGTTCGATATATTGAAAAAAAAAGAAGATATTTCGATATATTGGCCAAATTTCATGATTCTAGGTCAATGCGAAGTACCCTATAGGTTTTTTATGTGAGTTTGCGAGTATCAAAATGTGACATAACCGTATGATTGCCTTGACCTAGAAGCTTGATTTTTTATGTCCTAGGGACAGCCAATTTCCAATTTCAATTTTTCCAATTTCAATTTATTTCCAAATAAATAGTACAGTACAATTTTTGACAAAGGATAATGCAATCAAAAACACGAAAAATAGGGTTAAGACTTTGCTTCCCAAAATAGAGCGGTGAGGCCCTGTGTTATGGGATAAGCAAAACGCTCTGCCCTCCAGAATTGTGATAAAGAAAATTATTGAGACTGATCTGTGTGCAAAAACAGATTCACTGTATACAAGATAAAATTATTAAATTTAGTACAAATGTGAGGTTATTTGAGTGAGTATGGGTAGTGTCTGTGTGAATGGGTGTGCATGTGGTTGTGTATGTGTATGTATGTGGGGGGGGGGTGTAGCGTATAATTATGGGATTAGGCGAGTGAATGTGAGTAAAACTAAAAATAAATTAATTTACATGATGGGTGTTTGGATGAATTTATGGTCTATAACAATATAAAGTGTAAATAGAAACAGTTTATATTTAAAGCTAGGACATAACTGTAAGAAGAGCTTCGGTTTCCTTGTAGGAATTTACAAGTAGCCATTTAACCACAACTTCCTTACATTTTTGCTTGGTTAGTGGGTATATTGATAATTCTTTATTTGTCTTGTTATAAATATACGGTCCTAGAAAACAAAAGAATTTCTGAATAAAGCTGGTTTTGAATGTCTGATTATAGTCACAGACTGTATATTTGAGACGTTTAGAGGCATTTTTTGCAGGGTCATATACACTCAGTGAATGCTGTCTCAAAATGATTTTTAAGATAAATAGCTGCCTGACTGTAAGAACCTGACAGTTTTTATATAATAAAGAAGTTGGGAAAAGATAAGGTCTAAATGTACAGACTTTTAGAATGTAACGTTGAGCTATTTCTAGGGTGATTAACGAAGCTTTTGGTGACAGCCGAACTTAGTATTTGATATAATTGCATTATTTATTACTACTTGAAAATGATTTTCATCAGCACACATCTCTGGTACGAAACACGAGCATCGATATCGATACTTTTTAGTTTTGATTACTTACTTCCCTAGCTATGGCCACCATAACGGTGGCCCGGATATTGTAGGTATACCACGCTTATTTCGTAGGTATTACTGGTCCATAGGTACAAGTCAATGGTTAGAATATAAGCTAAAAAGTACCACGCAGGATTACAAACTTGGAGACTTTCTCATATGAGAAAATTTGTGAATTCAGGCTTTTTAGGGACACATATTAGGATAAAAGGATATAATTGAATGTCACATAGATTTTTTTTTCCCATTGTATGGATTTATGTACTTCTTATCCTCTTCTTATCGAAATTATAAATTTCATTTTATATTTCTATGAAAAATTTACCTTTCTGCTGAATCTACAACAGCTGCAACCACATAGTAGGCATCCATTATTTATTATAAACTACCTAAAAACTATAAAAATGAATAAAATAAGCTTTGCAATTTTAGTTGTTGATAACTAATTATAGTCGACATGTATTTTGATGCCTTCTAAAAATAGTCGGATTTAGGTTGACATTTCTAATATTAGGTGAAAAACGTCAATTACAGAATAGCAAAATGTAAATTTTTACTAAGTTGAATAACTAAACTAATTTTGGTCCTGTCAAACCAAAAATTAGTTTTAAAGTGAATTTCAGAATAGAAAACGTCGTTTGACAGGACTAAACTAAATTTAGGTGATTTTTAGTTTAGTTTAGAGAATTTTGTGACAAGAGAATCGGCACCACTGTGAGATTAATACGGAAATTGCGATTTTCTCAACAACTGGCGATTTTCACGGAACATACATGGAGGTATTTTCGATAGCCCTTGATGCCCTTTAACAATGGTTTTCGTTTGGACCACGAGAAAAGTGACAGGGTGTATATATATATTTCTAGTTTCTACTACCAACGTCAGTATGTAAGCGCCTGACAAAATAATCGTATTATGAGATTGTCTACAACATATTGCTATTCTTAAACTTAAGGTGCGGGTGGCGACGACCAACCACTGTAGACACAAAGACATTTGTATACTTACGTCAGTAGGTATAGTAACTTTATGTGTAGACAGGAGATTTGTCTACGGAAGAATAGACAAAACGACATTGTATAGAATTTTAACTGTCATTTTGTCAATTTTTTCTCCCTTTCTTCTTCTGTGTTTCTTCTAGATTCTTTCGTAGACAAAACCTTTGTTGTATACAGGTATACAGTGGTCATGCCACAACAGATTACAGTATATATGAACGGTTGGTGTGGCCATGTATAGTGATGGGCCCAATACTCAAAATGGATAAATACTCGAGTATAAATGGATATTCATGAGTGTTTACTTTTTTTTTTCATTTTAACTCGAGTATTTATTTGTTTTGAGTATTTATCCGGATAAATGGCCATCAATAGCCATGTAGGTACCTACCCCTAGATATCTGAAGTACCTACTTCAGATATTCCATTGTGAGAGGATAAATTAATAAACAATTATTATTAAGTAAATTATACCTGAACCGTTAGCGAAATCTTTTGTAACTAGCACGTGAAAGTTGTCCAAGGGTTTAAGGTTTATTCTATTTACCCGCCGCCGACGCGACGCCGAAGTAGACCCAAAGTAAACTTTTATCCCGTTGTACTAAATCCTACTTACGATGTTATAATATCTGTGTACACACACGGCCAACACCCACCACACAAGCTGGGGAAGCACTGACACCAACATTAGGGGTGAGTTACTGTTTGATTACTTATTGTCTAACAACCTTCTCGTTCTTAATAGGGGCAATTCCCCGACCTTTGTAACCAGCACTCGCCAGGAGGTGCTAGACATTACTTTCTGCACGGGCCCTTTACAACACCGTGTAAAAAACTGGCACGTTTCTGAGGAGGCGTCCATGTCTGATCACAGACACATTAGGTTTAACCTAACTCTCTCCGCGGCGAGAGAGACTAATTCTTACAGAAACCGAAAAGCAACGAATTGGACAGGCTACAAAGACTGTCTCAAATCGAATTTGCTATCGGTCAATAGATGCGTTAAATCTATTGAACAGTTGGAGGCAACAGTAGGGGACCTTGAAGGCGGCATTAAATCTGCTTTCTTCCAGAACTGTCCGCTAAAAACCTCCGCTACCATGAGAGATGTTCCATGGAGGAATATGAACCTAGAGCCACTCAGGAGAAACGCCCGAATCCTGTTTAACAAGGCCATGAGGGACGACACCTGGGATGACTATAGGAAGGCGCTTACCGCGTTCAACAGAGAATTGAGGAAGGCCAAGAGAAAGTCCTGGCGCGAGTTCTGTGAATACATTAAGAGTACCTCACAGGCAGCAAGGATCCACAAAATAATCTCAAAGTTTCCTCAATCCCACTTAGGGCTATTAAAATACCCGAATGGGACCTACACGAGATCCGCAGAGGAAACACTGAAGCTTTTAGCTAAAGTGCACTTTCCGGACTCTGTGCCAATAAATGGTAACGGAAGCCATACCTATCAAAACCCTCGGAGCAACAGACCAAGGATAGAAGACTGGAGGATGGCTTCTCTTATTTTTAGACCCGATCGGATCGAATGGGCCATTAACAGCTTCAAGCCCTTTAAGACCGGAGGGGAGGATAATATCTTCCCTGCCTTACTACAAAAGGGGTTGGATATTGGTGCCGATTCTCTTGTCACAAAATTCTCTAAACTAGACTAAAAATCACCTAAATTTAGTTTAGTCCTGTCAAACGACGTTTTCTATTCTGAAATTCACTTTAAAACTAATTTTTGGTTTGACAGGACCAAAATTAGTTTAGTTATTCAACTTAGTAAAAATTTACATTTTGCTATTCTGTAATTGACGTTTTTCACCTAATATTAGAAATGTCAACCTAAATCCGACTATTTTTAGAAGGCATCAAAATACATGTCGACTATAATTAGTTATCAACAACTAAAATTGCAAAGCTTATTTTATTCATTTTTATTGTTTTTAGGTAGTTTAAAATAAATAATGGATGCCTACTATGTGGTTGCAGCTGTTGTAGATTCAGCAGAAAGGTAAATTGTTCATAGAAACACAATGAAATTTATAATTTCGATAAGAAGAGGTACCTATATAATAAAGGATAAGAAGTCATTGACTTGTACCTATGGACCAGTAATACCTACGAAATAAGCGTGGTATACCTACAATATCCGGGCCACCGTTATGGTGGCCATAGCTAGGGAAGTAAATAATCAAAACTAAAAAGTATCGATATCGATGCTCGTGTTTCGTACCAGAGATGTGTGCTGATTAAAATCATTTTCAAATAGTAATAAATAATGCAATTATATCAAATACTAAGTTCGGCTGTCCCTAGGACATAAAAAATCAAGCTTCTAGGTCAAGGCAATCATACGGCTATGTCACATTTTGATACTCGCAAACTCACATAAAAAACCTATAGGGTACTTCGCATTGACCTAGAATCATGAAATTTGGCCAATATATCGAAATATCTTTTTTTTTTCAATAATAATCGATAGATCGAAAATCTGATATTTAAAAAATATCAACAGCCCTAGTTTGTTTACTTGACAGCTATGTATGTACTATGGGCCACATTGCGGGGTAAGCGGGGTTGCCACGCGGCGTAGGTATTTTGACATCCCGTAAAGATGTTGCCAAACAGAGAATATACAAATAGCATGCGATCTCTTTCACCAAACGACATAACACGTTTGTTAACAAGAGACAAAGAATAGTTTCATAATTCAATAACGATTTAATAGATATTTGTATAAACTAGGTGGATATAGAAGAATGTGCCACTTCCATAGGTTTCTTAATTCAATGTTATATTCTAATTTATTCAACTTTTTTCAGAAATTTCGTGTCCTGGGTGCTAGAACTTTTTAACCACGTCTTTAAAAAGGGAAATTCCAGCTTTTTAAATTAAAGAAATAGTTTATTATTGTGATCTGAACTGTGATCAATAAATCTCTGCTTGAGGAATGATCTAAAATCAAAGCTCAACTCAAAACTAGTTTTAAACTGTGATCAACGCTTGAGTATCGTTCTGTAATACGGGCCGTAGATAATAATAACCTGATCACATTATTCCAATTTATATATTTTATTGAAAATATAAAACAAAAATGTACTTCATTTCGTGACATGATTTTTTCTTCATAATTTTAATGATAAACTAATAATTACAAATATAATTATTATTTAATTTCCTTGTTTTTGTGAACTTTCGGTCATTCCATTCACTCTTTAATATTTTTTTTAAGATGTACTGGTAACACCGCCAATTCAACTTAGATGCGTCAAACTCAATTATTAGAGCTGTCAACAAGTTTTGTAAAATAAGAAAAAGATAAACACAGAATAAGTTTTATGATTTTCTAAACTAAAATTTGTAAATTTTAGTTATAGTTAGGTTTAGGTGGGTGTACAAGAGAATCGGCACCATTATCTTACCAACGCTGTTGAAGGTTTTTCTTACCAGCTTCGCCTGGGGCTACATACCCACAGCGTGGACTAGGGTGTCCGTCACCTTTATCCCCAAAGGGGGAGACAAATCGATGCCCAAGTCCTATAGACCAATTAGTCTTACCTCCTTCATGCTCAAAACCATGGAGAAGGTACTCAACCAGCACATCAGGGCTACCTACTTGGTTAACAAACCCCTGCACGTGAGACAACATGCCTATCAGAAAGGCAAGTCCACTGAGTCCGCATTGATGGACTTAGTGGATAACATAGAAAAAGCTGTTGAGGACAAAGAAATTGCTCTGTGCGCCTTCTTAGATATAGAGGGGGCATTTGACAACATCTCAACAAATGTCATACTAAAAAGTATGGAGCAACGCAACATTGACCGAACGACCATCTACTGGATCGAAGCAATGTTGCGCAACAGAGTAGCGTCAACATCTCTCTTAGATACAACCATAAGGATGAGACTAAACAGGGGTTGCCCACAAGGGGGCGTCCTGTCTCCCCTAGAATGGTCATTAGTTATTGACAGCTTACTGAGCGAGCTCAATAGGGCTGGCTATTACACGCAAGGCTACGCGGACGATCTGGTAGTGATTACCGTTGGCAAATGCCAATCAGTAATCTCCGATCTGATGCAAACGGCCTGTAGAATAATCGAAAGATGGTGCAAAGACTCCCAACTCTAGGTCAATGCAGACAAAACTGTCATTGTACCTTTTACAAAGAAAAGGAAGTTGGATGGCTTAAAACCACCAACCCTCTTCGGTAAAACGGTCAACTTTTCGGATGAGGTCAAATATCTAGACATTATCATAGACCAAAAACTCACGTAGAATGCACACATTAAACATGTGACAAGGAAAGCAAAAATTGCTTTGGGAACTTCCTGCCGACTGGTCAACTCGAAATGGGGCCTTAGACCATGGGAAACGCTGTGGCTGTACACTGCTATTGTAAGGCCCATGATAACCTATGGCTGTGTCGTATGGCATGGAAAAACCCATCAGACTACCTGCAGGGATGCTCTCTCAAGCCTCCAGAGACTCGCGTGTCTCATAACAACAGGAGCAATTGCATCGACTCCGACCGCTGCACTTGAGGCTCTGCTTAATCTCGTTCCTTTGCATGTGCAGGTGCAAATGGACGCTAGGGCAGCAATGATAAGGGCCAGAATAGCGGGAAGGACAAGATGGAAATCGACTGCCATGAGGGCACTGCAAGAGAACCTTATGAAGAAAGACATCATTGCCATGCCCACTGATGCAATGTTGAAAGAATACAGCTTTGATAGGCTGTTTAGGGTATTCATACCTCGGCCAAGTCGTGCGCAGGTCCATCACATGCGGCGTTCCACAGGGGTCGGTTTTGGGACCACTTTTGTGGAACGTGGGTTATGATTGGGCCTTACGTGGTGACCTCTCCCCCGGGCAGGGCGTCATATGTTACGCTGACGACACCCTCGTCACAGCTCGGGGGGAAAACTTGGAGGAAGCAGCACGCTTGATCACTGAGGGCGCGTCCTTCGTAATTGGCCGTATTAGAGCCCTGGGTCTTAGGGTGGCTCTCGAGAAAACGGAGGCCCTGGTATTTCATGCGCCCCGACGCCGGCCACCGGCTGGCGCCCACATCACTATTGGGGGTGCCAGCATATCGATTCGGACGCGTATGAAGTATCTGGGCCTGGTCTTGGACCGAAGGTGGAATTTCGGCGAGCACTTTGTACAACTTGCCCCGAAGCTGATTGGTGCAGCGTCCGCCCTTAGCCGGCTGTTGCCGAATCTAGGCGGACCAAGCGCAACCTGCCGACGGCTCTATACGGGGGTGGTGCGGTCAATGGCACTCTACGGGGCGCCGGTGTGGGCAGAGTCCCTGAATGCCCAAAACAAGGCTCTGCTGCGGAGACCGCAGAGAGTCATGGCAGTCAGGGTCGTCCGTGGATACCGCACAATATCTGCGGAAGCGGCGTGCGTACTTGCGGGTACCCCCCCGTGGGACTTGGAGGCCCTAGTGCGAAATTTACCAAAAAGGAGTGGACCACCAGGCCGAAAGTGGTGGACGCCCGTTGCCTGAAGTCGTTAAGACGTGGCGCAGAGAGGCACAAGCTGTCGTACTGGAGCAATGGAGGGAGAGGCTGGAGACGCCCAGTGCCGGGCACTGGACCGTGGGGGCTATCCAGCCGATTCTCGAGGAGTGGGTGCGGAGGCGACACGGGACGTTGTCCGTCCGTCTGGTGCAGGTTTTGTCGGGGCATGGATGCTTCGGCAGATACCTGCACAAAGTGGCGAGACGGGAGGCTACTCCCGTGTGCCACCAGTGTGGCTGCAGTGAGGACACGGCCTTTCATACCCTGGCGCACTGTCCTGCTTGGGCGGTGCAGCGCCTTGCTCTCACTGCAGCAGTTGGAGGAGACCTCTCACTGCCGGCCGTGGTCAGGGCCATGGCTGACAGTGGGGGGGCCTGGGATGCAGTCGCGTCCTTCTGTGAGGATGTCATCTCGCAGAAGGAAGCGGCGGAGCGGGTCAGGGAGGAAGACTCCCTCGCTGATCCGATCCGCCGCAAGAGGACGGGACGGCGCAGGCGGCTTTACAACGACCTGATGCCGCCCTAAGAAAGGCCAGCGGGTGATAGATTGGGGAGTCTATCATCCGCATTGCACGGCCCTCGAGCTGCAGTGATGTCCCAAGTGTGCCCGGACATCGCTAAAAGAGAGTTAAAGTTAAAGGTGGAAGGCCCTGAAATGGGCCGCGCTGGATGGGTCGCGAATGCCATGCAATGCAGTTCTCGTGGCCCATCCACTCAAGGCGAGAGTAGGCACACAGCGGAGTTTTTAGTGGGTGCGAGTCCCACATACCCACACCGCCTCCCCGGGTGGTGTGATATGCGATAGGCATTTTCTCCGTCTAAAAAAAAAAAAAAGGGTATTCATACCTCAGAACACTGAGTGGAAGGACGACACGCCAGGCCAGCCTCAGTCCACTGATGTTGTTTGGTTCACCGACGGATCAAAAAAAGAGGGTCTAGCAGGAGCTGGATTCCACGGTGGGCGGCCAAAGGTAAAAAAATCGCCAACCTAGGCCAGCACACCACCGTGTTTCAAGCGGAATTATTTGCCATTATTGGATGTGTCCGTTTAAGTCTGCAGAGGACCTATATTAATAGGCGAATCTTCATCTTCTCTGACAGCCAGGCTGCTTTAAAAGCCTTAAATTAAGAGGAAATTGACTCCAAACTTGTAAAGGAGTGTGTCCAGCTATTAAACTCACTAGGAGCGGCAAACTCGGTGGCACTAGGATGGGTACCTGGATACTGTGGCATTAGGGGCAACGAAGCCGCTGATGAACTGGCTAGAGCTGGTGCTGAAAGCCCCAATGTGGGCCCGGAGCCAATCTGTGGCATTCCTAAATGCACCACTACAGCCTACCTTAAAAACTGGGGAACTGACCAAAGTATTAGCCTTTGGGAAAAATCCCCAGGCCAAGAACACTCGAAAGCGCTACTTGTGGGCTTCAAAAAAAGGTTTACGAAAGAAGCGCTTTCGTTGAACAAGAATCAGATAAGAATCCTGACAAGAAACCTTACTGGGCACTGGAAGCTGAACAAACACCTTCACAGGATGGGCCTCAGTGATACCACAGTTTGCAGGTTTTGTCGCGAAAAGGATGAGACGCCCATCCATATCCTATGCGAATGTGATGCAGTGCACCACATCAGAAGCCAGCATCTTGGAGGCCACGACATCTCAATGCAGGAGATCAAATCCTCCTCCCCCAAGGTCATAGTCGAATTTATGATTGACTTGCAGCTTGGGGAAGTGCTGTAATGCTGCAAGAGGCGTCACAATAGATCTTTTAGGTCGCAGTGGCTTAGGGGCATTCAAGACCCTACCTCTTTCCTCAAATAATAATACACATACGGCCAAAATTAATATCCAATCTATCCACTAATTACCCTACTAGAGATAGAAATTTGACATATTTTGTATGAAGCTTATGTCAAATTCCTATCTCTAGTAGGGAAAATCGAGGATAGATTGGATATTAATTTTAGCCGTTAGACGATGAGCCGGCCGAGCCAGCCCCCCGCAAAGTTGTGGAAGTTGTTTCTGATCTGCGTAATTATTTGATATTTATACCTGTTTTATAGTTCTTAAATCGCCCCCGAGCGGAGTCGGGAGCGGCTCGTAAAATTTTAGAGTTGGATCGATAGCAGGATGGGTAAACGTTTTTGTTGTTGAATATTTGTTAAATAATATGTTATTACTAGCAGTGCTTTTGCAGCTTTGCCCGCGTAAAAAGTTCCATGTAGTGTAGGTACCTATAATGTTTCCCGTCCATGGACGAATGTCGTAGTTTTGGGAAAAGCGTATACCTACATATCTTTATTATTATTAGATTTGAATAGTATTTAATGTGTCAAGTGTAACCACAGGAAGATTTTTATAGAATCTTTAACAGCCGTTTTTAGGGTTCAAGGAACCCTTATAGTTTCGTCAAGTCCGTCCGTCTGTCCGTCTGTCTTAAACCTTTACAGCTACAGGTATAAACGTAATTAGGTCAAGGGCGGATCCAATCTTTGTGTCAGGGGTTCGCTTACTTACATCCAGCTCCAGACCTAAATTTTGTAAAGGAGGATGCAGAGAGAATATCTAAACCTCTAAAATTCACTTAAAATCATATTTTAGCAAAAAATACGAAAATCCTAGAATTTTATTGGTTCAAAGTTTTTTCCTAGTGGGCGTCAAATCGGACTCTGTACCCTTCTTTGAAAAATATAGATCCGGGGCTGGATATAAGTACCTACGCGACCCCCACTGACACAAAGGCTGGATCCACCCTTGGCCCATACCTAAACTGACCATTTATTATCTCATAACGGGACATGGATTTATATACCTTCGTCAGTTAGCAGGTTATCATTGAAAATAAACACAACTTTTTAATGTTCTTTCTTTATAAAAAAGTGTAACTTAATACAATTAATGTTTACTCTAATTATATTTAGACTAATAAAATTATAAGTAATTATTTTTATTATAACAAATTGTGAAAAATCAAATCACTCACTGCATTGGTTCACAAGCTTTATAAAAATAACTAGCTGTACCCGCGGCTTTGCTTGCGTAAAAGTTTTTACTCTTTATTTGGTCAAAGTAAAATTAAATATTAGGTCCTTACATATGAAATTGGCGTTTTGTACGGGAGGAATATAAAGTAATTTTCTGTTTGTAAAAATATATTTAATTAATCAAAGTATGCACCGTTGTTATCTATGCACTTTTGCCATCTCATAGGTCCCTTTTGATCCCTTTACTAAAAAACCGGCCAAGAGCATGTCGGGCCATGCTCAGTATTATAGGGTTCCTTAAGTAGGTGTACAAACGAATCAAATCGAATATTAATCATGGCTATTCTAGTTTTTGCAATAATCGGCAGCATTCGCGACTCAGAGCGTGTTATTAGTAGCGCCATCTAGCGATAAATTCAAGAAGACAAATTTAACATGACACACCATGTCAACATAACATAAAGTTACTTTTTGTGATTTTTTCAAATAGATAGTAGCTAAAGGAGCATTATTTGCTATGATCATTTTTCTCTAAGGTCAATGACCTTTGAACTAGGACGTTTTAAGTATTTTTCAGTTTTCTGTCTATAACTCAAAAAATTATAATCACATTATACTCGAAATAATTTTAAAAGAGAGTTTTCACAAAGGTCTATCAATGTGGAAGATTATAAGTTTCTACGTTGCATAGTTTAGAAATGGCAGGGGGGGGGACACATTGCAAGCCACTTTGGCGGGCTATATTTCGCAGTTGATACACCTGATAAAAAAGTGGTGTATGAAACAATACCTTCATTTTAGTAGACCTATTCAATGATACCCCACACGAGGGGGTGAAGCGAAAAAAAATTTTTTTTCCCCATTTCACATGTATGGGTGCCACCCCTAAAGAACGTAAAAACTATTTTTTTATTCTTTTAAAATTGAGATCTATATGCAGACTATTTTTTAACAAAATTTTATTTACTTATGTTTATAACTGTAGAAGTTATTAAGCTGTAAAGGATTAGGACAGACGGCCAGACGGACAGACGGACAGACGGACGGACATGACGAAACTATAAGGGTTCCTTGTAGGACTTCGGAACCCTAAAAAACCATGGGGGCGAGAATCAATAAACTCTTTGAAGGCGGTTTGCACTGCCGCCTTTAGAGTTGAATTTTTTTCCTTGTAAGAAGTTGTCCAAATTCCGGAAAAAATGGTAATCTGTTGGAACAAGGTCCGGGGAGTACGGTGGATGTCGCAGACATTCCAATTGTAGCTCATCTAACTTAGTGGTTGTTTGTTGTGCAGTGTGTGGTCTTGCGTTGTCGTGAAGCAGCAGTGGCCTAGAGCGATTGACCAATCTCGGTTGTTTAGCAGCTAGTTCTTCCTTCATGGTTTGCAGTTGCTGACAATTAGGGCTTCGATTCCGAGATTCCGAGATCTCGAAATATCGGAATCTCGCTACATTTTCTAAGTATTTATAATATCGGAATTAGAGAGTAAAATATCGGAATTCCGATATTTTCCAGAAAATGTATGTGAACATCAAACAATCCGAGAGCTAGTTATTGTTTAAGCAAATACTAATGGTGTGCCTCGAACGGAGACCTTACAACAAACTTTTTAATTTGTACTCGAATGTATTTTCCATTCATAAATCTTATATTTGTTGAATATTGATCCTTGGCAGAGTTAGAAGACTGGCCACAAAGTGCTAGTGAGAAAATGCTTTTGCTTTTATTGCTTATAAAGATTTTTTCACTTATTATTCTTATTAATGACAATTTTTGTTATTGTTTTTGAACTACAGACCCATCTCACTTCTGAGCTATGTCTACAAGCTGTTTTCGAGTCATTACGAACCGTCTTTCGCGTAGGTTTGACGACTTCCAGCCTCCCAAACAAGCCAGATTCCGAAAAGGCTTTAGCACCGTAGAGTAGACCACATCATACATACATTGCGGCAGGTTATACAGAAGACCGAAGAGTATAACGTGCATCTTTGTTTAGCGTTTGTGGACTACGAGAAAGCCGTCGATTTGATCGAGACTTGGGCTGTACTGTACTACAGTCTCTTCAACGGTGCCAGATTAACTATCGGTACATCAAAGTGTTAGTATGAAAACGATTACAAGACCAAGCCTCAAAACCTATCCTTCTGCAGCGAAGTGTGAGACAAGGAGATGTGATCTCTCCGAAACTGTTCAATGCTGTATTGGAGGATGTCTTCAGGTTTCTGGCCTGGAAAGGGCTAGGCATTAACACAAACGGCAAGTATATCACTCACCAACGGTTTGCCGACAACATATAGTTATATCTGAGATCATAGAAGACCTCAGTACAATGCTCGATGACCTCAGTACAAAGCTCGATGACCTCAGTAGAGCTTCCGATAGAATGGAAATATGGACAGGACAAAGGTTATGCTTATGTCGAATTCCCATATAGCACATAGCACCCATTTCCGTAAATATCGGAAAATCTACACTCGAAGTTATTTTTTATTTATTTTTTTGGAAAAAGAGGCAAGGTCTTTGTAATTCCCTTATGTCACTGCGACCTAAAAGATCTATTGTAATGCCTCTAATAGTAGACTACAGCACCTCTCCAAGCCGCCGGCCAACCATAAAGTCGACTATAGCCTTGGGGTTTGAGGATCTGATCTCATCAGCTGAGATTGTGTGGCCTCCAAGATTCTGACTTCTAATGTGGTGCACTGCATCACATTCGCATAGGATATTAATGGGCATTTCGTCCTTTTGGCGACAAAATCTGCAAACTGTGATATCTGTGAGGCCCATCCTGTGTAGATGTTTGTTCAGTTTACAGTGCCCTGTAAGGGTTCTAATCAGGATCCTTATATGGTTCCTATTAAGCGAAAGCGCTTCTTTTGTAAATCTCTTCCTGAAGCCTACTAGAAGCGCTCGAGTGCTCTTGGCCTGGGATTTTTTCCCAAAGTCTAATGCTTTGATGAGTTCCCAAGTCCTTAAGAATAGCTGAGGTGATGTATTTCGGAACCCCACAGATTGGCTCCGACCCTACAGTGGGGCATTCCGCACCAGCTCTAGCGAGTTCATCAGCGGCTTCGTTACCCCTAATTCCGCAGTGCCCAGGTACCCATCCTAGTGTCACAGAATTTTCCAAAGGGCCTACATAAAAAGGCGAATATTTATATTCTCTGATAGCCAGGCAGTCCTAATGGCCTTATAATCAGAGGAAATCGACTCCAAGCTTATCAAGGAGTGTGTCCAGCTACTAAATTCGCTAGGAAAAACACTCGAAGTTGTTAACGATTATGTAGGTATACCTAGGACTTTGAATAATCCAAGACGTAGTACAAACTGTCCAGTTAGGTAGGTCCAACTTCGTTGACTAATCCAAGACCTAGTACAAACTGTCCAGTTAGGTAGGTCCAACTTCGAAAAAGAGGTCAATCGTTGAATTCGAGTCGGTTGGGCAGCGTTCGGGAAGCTACGCAATATCTTCTGGTCCAAAATACTGCAGTGTCACGAGAAAAAGTCTTTGACCAGTGTGTGTTGCCAGTAATTACTTATGGTACTGAAAGGTGGTTACTCACAATGGGCCTGATAAGAAGGCTCAAAGTCACTCAAAGGGCAATGGAGAGGGCTATGCTCGGAGTGTTCCTGCGTGATCGAATCAGAAATGAGATTTCCAGGACAACGAAAGTAGCCGACATAGCCCGAAGAATTACCAAACTTAAATGGCAGTGGGCGGGGTACATTGCTCGCAGAACGGATGGCCGATGGGGCAGTAAACTTCTACAGTGGCGACTGCCTACTGGAAGGTGCAGCGTAGGTAGGCCCCCACAAGGTGGACCGACGACCTGGTGAAGGTCGCGGATATCCGTTGGATGCGGAAAGTGCAGTTCCGGTTATTGTGGCGATGCTTGGGGGAGGCCTATGTCCAGCAGTGGACGTCTTTGGCCGAAATGATGATGATGATGACAGGCCCTACAGGTTTATTAGATCATAAAGACCCATTAGTTTTCAAAAGCACTGTACAAACAAGATTACGTTTTCATTTTAAATCAAGTCCTAGTAGTATTTAAAAATATTGTATCTCAATATCGGAATCTCGGAATTCCGATATTTTGAAGTCAATATCGGGTCCAATTCCGATATTGGAAAAAAGGCGATATTGAGAAGCCCTAATAGATATCTGCCGTAATCGTTTGGCCAGATTTTAGAAAGCTGTAGTGAACGACACCGGCGCTAGTCCACCAAACACTGACAAGTAACTTTTTTTGAGTCAATTTTCGTTTAGGGCAGGATTTGGCTGGGTCTCCAGGGTTCAGCCATTGCGACGAGCGTTCCGATTGTCGTACAGTATCCACTTTTCATCACAAGTAATGAATCCCTTCATTATTGTGTCGGTTGAGTGAAGTAACACAGCAGTCGACGCGTGTTTGCAAGTTCGATTCACTCAATTCATGAGGTACCCATCGTTCAAGTTTTTTTACTTTCCCGATTTGCTTCAAGTGGATTAATACAGTTTTCAGGTTTTTCTACGTGTGTCTGACGGCTGCTTGTCCTTCTGGACACGTCTAGAGGGAACGGCAGTTGTTGGGCCGGTGCACCCTGGGCACGGGCAATAAGTCTCCTTTGGACCGGGGTCCTTATTGCCTGTGGCGAATATTCTGGCCCGGGAGGGGCCCGATGTGGGCCAATGGGAAGTTACTCCACGTGTCCCTCTGAGGAAGCAGAGGGCACTGTGGAGGAGCAGTGGCGGACCCGGTGTGCACTCACCCTGCCACTGGGCAGGCAGCGGGGGGGACTGTCCTTCCCTGCCCCCGTCGGTCTCGTAATCTCAGGAGTGCCTCGCGCCTCTTGGGACCGAGGGTCTTGGCTTTACCGCCCGGACAGCGAGGAAGAACACCTCTATAAAAATTACAGGAGGATGTGCCTGCGAGCAGCAGACTCGGGGTAGTCTGCTGCCCGGCCAGCAGCTGGCGTAGTTGGCGCAGCTGGCGTAGCTGGTAAAGGCCCATGAGGTGAGGTGGCGTGCAGTGTTCCGTGTGCGCCACAGAGGAGGATGCGGCCGTCGTTAGGCCGCACGGGGAGAAGGGGCTCGCCTGCTTGTGGCGAGTCGGGACCTGTCGGGGGTGGTTGTGTGAATACTCACGGGTTCCCACGCCCCCGGCTAAGGTAGTTGAAGGAACACCGTGGTGGTTTTAGTCGGTAAGAGTCCGACACTGGCTCCGCCTACCCCGGGCGGAGTGCGTCCATGAGGATTTCCGCAAGGAAAAAAAAAAAAGTACTTAGTACATATTATTCTATTCAATTCGTTTGTAATGACACCTATCTACGGAACCCTATACTATAACATGGCCCGACATGCTCTTGGGCCGATTTTTTAACCCCGTTGAGTTTAACTTTCAGAAAATTTAAAAACACGTAGGTAATTCATGAATTGCTTTGAAGATCATGTTTCGACTCAATCCAGCCACACAACACCCTAGTTTACCCCCTTGGAGTTAAAATATTCAAAATTATTTTTTCAGTAGGTGCTTACCTTACAAAAGACAACTACTGGACTAATTTCATGTTTCTAACTCGAGTAGTTTCGGCTCTGCGCTGATGAATCAGTCAATCTGTCTTTTTTTTAGGGTTCCGAAGTCCTACAAGGAACCCTTATAGTTTCGTCATGTCCGTCCGTCTGTCCGTCTGTCCGTCTGTCCTAATCCTTTACAGCTTAATACCTTCTACTGTTATGAACATAAGTAAATGAAATTTTGTTACAAAATAGTCTACATATAGATCTCAATTTTAAAAGAATAAAAAAAATCGTTTTTACGTATTTTAGGGGTGGCGTCCATACATGTGAAATGGGGATGTAATTTTTTTTTTCGCAGCACCCCCTCGTGTGGGCTATCTTAAATTCAATAATAGGTCTACTAAAATGAAGGTAATGTTTCATACACCACTTTTTTATCAGGTGTACCATCTGCGAAATATAGCCCGCCAAAGTGGCTTGCAATGTGTCCCCCCCCTGCCATTTCTAAACTATGCAATGTAGGAACTTATAATCTTCCACATGATAGACCTTTGTGAAAACTCTCTTTTAAAATTATTTCGAGTATAATGTGATTATAATTTTTTGAGTTATAGAGAGAAAACTGAAAAATACTTAAAACGTCCTAGTTCAAAGGTCATTGACCTTAGAGAAAAAATATTGTAGTAAATAATGCTCCTTTAGCTACTTTCTATTTGAAAAAATCACAAAAAGTAACTTTGAAATGACACACTTCTTAAATTTGGCTTCTTGAATTTATAGCTAGATGGCGCTACTAACACACTGAGTCGCGAATGCTGCCGATTATTGCAAAAAACTAAAATAGCCATGATTAATATTCGATTTGATTCGTTTGTAATTACTCCTACTTAAGGAACCCTATAATACTGAGCATGGCCCGACATGCTCTTGGCCGGTTTTATAGTATAGGATGGCGAAACGAGCTGAAGGCCCACCAGATGTTAAGCGGTTACCTTTGCCCATTACAACTTCAATACCACCTAGGCTGTTGCCTAAATGGTACCGCAAGTCGGTTCGCCAAACTGAGACATGAAAATGAAAGGTCTCATGTGATTGTAATTATAAGTATACTAGCGGCCCGTCCCGGTTTCGCACGGGTGGTCATGAAAATATAGCGTATGTTACTCAGGATGAATGTAGCTTTCTAATGACGAAAAAATTTTTGAAATCGACACAGTCGTTTTTGAGTTTATTCATTATTACAAACACACACAAAATTACA
Organism: Asteroscopus sphinx; assembly: GCA_949699075.1. Taxonomy (NCBI): domain Eukaryota; kingdom Metazoa; phylum Arthropoda; class Insecta; order Lepidoptera; family Noctuidae; genus Asteroscopus; species Asteroscopus sphinx. Next base: position 34,441,212 of record OX453003.1, read on the forward strand.
AATATTCCCTCTTTATAATATTATTAGTGTAGATAGAAGATAGATCGTAGCTCCCTGCGGTTGTTGTCACCAACATCTAATCTAATTGTAACTCATTCAACTGTTCATGTTTCTCTTGATTTGATTCATATTAGGTACCTATGTGTACGCAGAACATTTTATAACTAATTTGCATGTTCTTAATGTTGTGTTGAATAGGAACTTCGTAGAGTCTCTTATGTAAGTAAAGTGTAATGACAATTTAACTCTGGTAGATTTTGAAGTCGTGTAAAGTTTCTTGTATTTGGTATTTATCAGTGAAACACTCCCAGTTCCAAGGCCTCCAACCACAGAGCTCCAACTACACTGGTGAATACTTTAATTTGATAAATATTACCTATAATAAGTAGAAAATATGGTAGTAAAAATAAATAAGGCGAGGGCGTAATAAAGCCGAGAGCACAGTTTTACTATTATATTGTTAAACTGTGCCGAGAGTATAATGAACATTGCTCACGCGTTTCATAGGTACGACGTTTTTCAACACACTTGCGAGGAAAACAAAACAAAATATAGTTTTTAGAAGATAATTGAATATAACATATGTGAAAAATGGCGCGCGAATTGCGTGACGTATAGCTATGTATGCTATGTGTGTGGGGTGCATTAAAAGAGCCTCCACGAGTGACGACATTTAATTGATCGTCCGGCGCACCCTGGGCAGTCAGCCCCGCTACCAACCTGCTGACTGGCTAATATTTTACTCACGACATGAGGTATTATCATTATGTAGCTCATGTCGACACGAAGAAGAAGAAGAATGCGCGAAGGAAGCCGCCAAACAGCATTAAAGTTAATTTCATGACTAAAATAAATAAAATCAGGCTTCTAACTCAACGCAATCAAAGGATACGGCCAATTATGTGACATATTTTGATATACTTATACACTCGTAAACTCACCAAAACCTTACTACTAGGTACTTCCAGTTGACCTAGAATCATGAAGCAATGTCTTACAGCACAAGTAAAGGAAAATACCCGAAAATAGTGAATTTGTGTTTATATCACAGAAAAAAAGGCGATTACAAACTTACATTTGCAGTTGGAGAATTTATTTATTTATTTATTGAATTGACCGTGATCACAGTAAATATGTTATATTTACTGTGCCATGATGTAGATCGATGTATGGGAGATTTTTTTAAGTACAGAAAGGGAGAAAAAACCGACCAAGTGTGAGTTGGACTCACGCAGTAAGGGTTCCGTACCACCCATCGACCTGATACCCCATAGAAACTGATTTAATTTACAAGAGTTCATCAAAAGATATCAATGATCGTGCGCTAAATATGAATTTTTGCATCTCTTTCTTACGTAGGTACCACCACATATGTCTATGTTTGCCCTATTTTTAGTATTTGTTGCTAAACTACATAGTGTGCACTATAATCAGACCAAGTTTGACGCTGGTATGTACAACCGTTTTGAAGATAGAGCAGGAACAAAAACGTTGAAAAAATGCATGTTTTTTGAGGTTTCTTGTATGGGGACGCCCTTTGGTTTTAGACTTTTTTTTGTTTTTAGTATTTGTCGTGATACACCTCATAGCAACACATTTTTTGAGAAAATTTCAACCGGTTACCTATTACCGTTAAAAAGATACAGCCCTGTGACAGACAGACGGACGGACGGACGGACGGACGGACAGCGTAGCGAGGGTAATAGGGTCCCGTTTAGCACCCTTCGGGTACGGAACCCTAAAAATATATTTTGTCATGCACAGATTGTTTAAGGCATATCATAAACACAAAACACAGATAATACAATAAAATAAAATAAAAATAAACCAGATTCTACTATCAATTTTATCCACTTCTATAATTTAATTTATGTACGGAGACTAGTCATCTGCGCGGGACATATTATAGTGCACAAGTTGTGCGCAAACTCTTGACGGAAAAATCACAGTTACACTTTTTGCCTCACTCGGGAATCGAACCCAGGAACCCACACTTAGCAGTCGCGCTTGCGTCCACTAGACCAACGACCGACGAGGTGTGCTGTATACAAGTGCAAATCAAAATAAATCTTTTTACACGACTGCACAAAAAAAGGAGTGTAATGTTTTCAGGGTTCAGGTATGTATGTCGGTGTTTCTTTATTCCACTATATCTTCTAAACACCGATTAAAATATAAATGGTGTTGTTAGAACTTAGAATCCTTGCACTGCCACTAGTGCCACTGTAACTTAAGGAATGGTGCTTGCGTTACACAAGGAACCTCATGTTTCTAACTTTAGTAGTTTCGGTTCTGCGTTGATGAATCAGTCAGTCAGGTTTTTTATGTAGTTAAGAAACGTTAGGCACAGATAATATAAACAGGTAAATTCTGGCGGATGAAGAGCCGGGGCACTGTCCGTGACACTGGGGGCCTACACATTATTAGACGGACTGCACTATTAAGTTAATTCATTTCATTCATTTATCTATTGGAATAGATAAACGATTGTAAATATTCATCAGTCAAGTACGATTCATCTGGTAATTTGGCTCTTGTTGACTGAAAACTGTTTTACATAAAAGGTTTAGTTCAATGATAGTTCGTAGTTTAGAGCAATGTTTTTTGGGTCCCAATTAAGCAGTGTGCCAAATTATACTAAAGTAGTTTGTGAAAAGTTAGACATGAAGTGTAATATCAAGTCTGTTTAGACCTGTGTATTGTTGAGTCATTTACATATTTTATGTTTACCTGAAACGTAAAAATAATGAAGTGTTTTTTGTGGGTATTCTACGACTATTTACTTATTCATATACTAGTTATACATATACTTAGACAAGACTGTTTAAGAATTTATATTTTTATTTTCATGCTCGTTGGGCGTGAAAGAAAAACATAGTGTCTCCTCGTTTAGTTCCGCCATTTGTAACCGGCAGAGGAGGGACGCGGGCAGTTTGTCATGTCGTGTTCTCAGTTGAGGTTGTTATGGCTGCTGTACAGTGGCCAAACTTGTAGATATATTTATAAATTATTATACTTACTGTGCCCGCAGCTCCACCCGCGGGAAGGGAAACTTATCAGTTTGTGGCACGAAAAGTACCCTATATTACGGTGATTCGCATATTTTTATAATTCCTAATCTACTTTGGCATAACGAGTTAGGAATACCAATACTTTGGAAATTTTTTTTGGCTTACTGTTTTGATAGGCATAACTATCATTTGGGATAAAAAAAAAAACATTTTTTTTGTCGAATCCAGTTATAAGGCATATTATTTATTCGTCTAATAGTTTTTTTTTTATTTTATTTATTGAGGGATAAAAAACAGCTACAACATAAGACATCAATTATAGGGTTAGCAAATTTGTATAAGGTAATGTTGCAGCCCACTACATTATCCACAGATAATACAATAAAACTAAGCAGTGGGTGCCACTAGGTGGCCAGTAAAATAACAATTAAACTTAATTACATTACATTCTATCAAAATATTATATTATATACTATAGAATGCTTTATATAATACATTTCAAATTAATTCTAAAATTACAATAAGATAAAGTTACATTACATAAAAAAGAAATAAAAAAAATTTTAGTTTTTAGATATATAAGTAAGTAAGTTTATTTAAGTTTATTTATTTACCTTATAATCTAAACAAACATTGTACACTGTAATTTTATATAGGTACTAGACAATAATATTAATATTTATATATGATATATTGATACATCTACAACTGGTTTAGATAGCTGGTGTTAATGAAAATTTAATATTATTTACATACATACATACATATTATCACGCCTGTTTCCCATTGGGGTAGGCAGAGACTATGGATTTCCACCTGCTACGATCCTCACACACCTCTTTCGCTTCATCTACGTCCATTAACCTCGTCATGCATGCTCGTCGGTTTAGAGAACTCTTAACCTGGCATTTTTTGAGAACATCCGCGATTTGATCGCGATACGTTCGCCGAGGTCGTCCCCTTCCAACTCTTCCATCCACACTCGCTTCGTATACTTGTTTCGTCAATCTCCTCTCGTCCATCCTCTCTATATGTCCAAACCATCTTAACATACCTTTCTCAATCTTTGTCACTACATCTTCTTTCACTCCACAACGCTCCCTTATAATAATAATATAATATAATATTATTTAATTCTTTATGCACAACAGGGTACAAAGGCGGTATTAACGCCGCTTAATATTAGTCAGTACCTAGTCTTAGATATATGCATAAACAACGGGTGAGCGAGTTTAACCGTTTTAACGTTGAGAAAATTTAATGTACTGAAGCGTGAATTTGAGATCTCTTTGACAAATATACGGAGCGCGTCGGATTGCTTGAGCCGCGCTGCACGGCGATATGTTGTACTCGAGGCTCTGCCGGCATTAACAAACTAATGCCGCTATCACCGATCCGTCACGTAATAGAAGCCTTTGTCCTTTCAAAATCAAAATGTATGCCCGCCTTTCACCGCTTCCTTACTGTAACGGTAATTGGAAAGTCCATCTCGCATCGGCAGTGGAAGGACTCTTCATCTGCGGTAAAGTTGCGTTATTACTATATTAAGTAACTGTCGGAGCGTGTCGTTCATAGGGCCGCGTAGGTTTAGTGATAATCAGGCGAGCCTCCCCCGGGACTTAATACAATACATCTTTGTTTTACCCATACTAGCTTTTATTAAGGCTTCGCTGGACTCCATTTTCATTAAAATAATTGGATACTCATTTATCTAACTTTGTTGTGGTGTTTGAACACAAAATAAGTTTATTTAAAGCGAAATGAGGATTAGTTTAATAAGTACTAACGTTTACCTAGTAAATGTACCTACAACATAATAGAACTAAGTATATAAACATACTAAATACATCAGGGTTCCGGTGAAATTACAATCATATAAGACTTTCCATCTCCAAGTCTCAGTTTGGGGAACACGATTTGCGGCACCATTTTAACAGCCCGCAACAGCCTGCAGGGTGGTATTACATTATTGTTATTGGTAAAGGAAACCATTTAACAGCGGTGCCTCCTTGAGCTCGTTTCGCCATCCTATACCACCCGTAAACAACATATCGGTGGACACGTCTTCACAGAGGTAGGCAGTGTTTTAAGAAAAACACACTGAAAAAATAAACATCAATTTTTCGGTATTATAATATTCACCGCTTTGGTCAGTAAAAATAGAGCCTATTGTCCAAAGAAGTAAAACTAACTGAAAAAAACAGTGAAAATAACAGAAAAAACAGTGTAAATAAAGTCAGTAATCATTTATTTTAACATAAAAATAAGTTGCCTGAACTGTTTTTTTTACTGTACAAGAACAGTAAAAAGTCTCGTTTTATTTTTTTCAGTGCAACTCTTTTCATGGTTTATTCATAATCTAAATCTAAACTAAGAGTGCGTGTTACTATTTACTAGGTATACCAGGAGGACAGCAGCACGTGGTGGTCGCGTGCTGCTGTTGGGGAAACCTTGCTGTTTCCCCGGGACGTGCCAAAGGCGTAGCACTGGAGGGGCACCGGCGCGGTCCACTGGAGTTACCGGAGCTCATCTATTTTATGCAGAGGATGGCCACCGTGTGGTTTTAGTCGGTAAGAGTCCGACATACCCCTCCGCCCTCCCCAGACGAAAAATTAACAAGATAGCTTAGCTTAGCTTTGGTACCTATAGAGGTACCAAAGTATTACGCAGTTGGCATGTTAAGTGTTGATCGGTCTTAAAATTTGATGAGAGTGTAGCATGGTATGAAGCCACGGGAAGACACTCGTTGGTAGCTCTAGCAGTAACCGTTCCACTCGGCAGTTTCCACGACGAAGGCTGTTTGGCGGCTTATATTCTCCGCCACGCTCAGAGTATCGGAAAATTAATAATTTCCAAAGATATAAATTGTGGAATGAAAAAATCGCTCACGAGCAGGATTCGAACCTGCGACTCCTGGCTCAGTACGCCAGTGCTTTAGCCACTAAGCTACCGTGAACACTGCTCGTGCTCTTTTTCTTTCCACAATTTATATCTTTAGAATTCGCTTCGCATGCGTAAAATGCGTTAAAATAATAAAATAATTAATAATTTCCATTGCTATTTATTGGGCCACCCAATTTGATGTGCATACATTATGACTACATTGTTTGACATCACTTCACAAAGTGCGCTGATTATTTAATTGTATCGTGCCGGGTGCGGTTGCTCTATGGAATCTAAGCATTACTGTCTGCCTTCCGAGACTACGCTCAGTACAGACCAATTATTGGATTCATTGTCAACATTGACATACAGCATAAATTAGATTGTGTCTTTGGCGCAAGTTTCTTAAAGTTGTCCGTGTGAGGCCAGCGATATAAGGCGATACCAGTGGCCTCGGGAACATTAATCATGGCACAGGCCCCCGGAGTCCCGGGGGAACGCACTGGATATAAATTAGTTCAGTGTCGGCTAATACTTGACGGCTTGTAACTAGGTACGCGTCTCACGATACGCCGAGAAAAACCGAAACAGACGTAATACTAGCTTTTTGTGAGTCGAACGTGTCGTAAGTACAATATTGCGGCGATGCGATATACGCGACACTGTATTTCTCAAACAATTTATTTTCTCACTGATCGAGATCTGAATGGAAGAAAAATACTGTTTATGAGTTTTATATGTTGTTTTTCACCCCCTAAGCTCGGAGTCAATTGAGGGCAATGGCTTTATGCTCTCAGACGAGTAAGTAAGCTGTCGCTATTTACATACAACCATAAACCTGAACACTGTATATTTTGATCTTGAGGGTTCCATAAGAAAGGATTTGTTTTGTGCAGTATGGTAGAGCTGTAATCATATAGTTCCGAATGTATGTTATTATCTCTGTTCTGAGACGAAGCGAAAATATATCCTGTTTGGTTTCACTGTTGGTAATATTTTCTGAAATTCAAATAGGTGGGTGACGCCGTACGTCGGAGAGGAAGCTTCGCCGTCGCGGCGTTACTGCACAACACAAGCGGCGCAGTACACAAGCATAGAATATATAGTAGCGAAGACGGGTAAAACGGGCGCCGCGGTACGGATAAGTATGTTAATGCGACGTGACGCGCCAGATTGATACATTTTCCCGTCTCCGAGCAGCCGTCCGCCGTCCCCTAGCGATGTCCAGATTGTCCTTGTTGCCACCAGATCTACAATTAATGAAGTCGCGAACAACGCCGGAACAATTAGTGCTGGCTCATTTCTTTTCTTGTCTATTCACTCATAAAATTGCGTTAGAGTGGATGTAAGTTAATAACTTAGTTTATCGGCTTGTAACTTACTACTTGTTACGAACTACGAACATTCGTGATGTATTTTAATATTTGATGTAAGGGGATCAAGTCCGTAGCTAAAGTTTTACTTATAGCCGTTCAGTCTTATTGAATTTCGAACTCAGCCGAGTGGAGTGGAGGAAAACTTAGTGACGGTACAAAAGGCGGCGAGTAGTAGCGGTGCGCCCTAATGTCGGCTCGTCAGCCAACCGCTGCCGCCAAACCGCACCTCTGGGATCCTTTTAATAAATTCCAAAATAATCCGAGTAAGCCAACAACAATTTGTTTTACAATATCATATTTACTTTTTGTATTGTGTGGCCGTACTGCGCACTGCTGATTGCGGGATTAGGTGTTTGTAGCTCGCCTTTATCCGGACGAGGTAGATACATGTACGCGAGCCTCCGCCTAAAATGGTACAGTGTACACTAAGTACAAGCAGACACACAATAGCAAATACACACAGACTGCACTTAGTCTGATGAGTACGACCATGGCGTCCGTGGCAGTTCGTTTTCAGGCTTTAGGTTTTTTTTTGCGAAGTCTAAAGAATACCTAAGCGTTCGCCTGAAGCTTGTAGAAATGATGTATTAAAATCGTGTGCTATTTACGTCAGATTTGTATTTGAAATAGAGTGGAAGTGGCACATATATATCGCAGGCCGGCGCGGCCCGTGTCAGCGGAAGTGTGGGCCGCTTCACTCGCCCATAAGATCCGTATTTATAGTGTTACCGAGCCGAGCCGTGTCGCGCCGAGTCACTCCGTGTCGCGCCGACCCCGCGCCCTCTTACACGTGATACAGCTTTGCCTTTTTGTATAACTTAGAGAAACCTGTGTCAAGTGAATACCCACAGCGTGAGTTATGTGAGCTTTATTGTTTATTCGGTGTTCACTGCACTTGACAAGAATATTTTGAATAATTTGTCACTTAGTTGGACTATTCGCAAACTTGTTAAATATTTTAATTTAGTTAGCGAATTAACGATTGCAAACATATTGATTTAGATAGACAATCAATTTGTTTTATGTCGATGTGATTTACAAACACTCATTTCCATGTTAATAAAAATGAAAGATTTTTGTTTGAATATTATTTTCAGTAGGTAGGTACGTAGATTAGCTAGTAATTAAATAATTATTAGAGTTTGAGCAAACAAATCTATTTAGAGGTAGGCTTTTCCTATACTTACATACATGTATAAGTAAGCAGATAAGTTATTCTGAAATAGCGTCTTTGATGTTTGAGTTAGATGTTCTGTTTAAATTGTGGAAAGAAAAAATCGCTCACGAGCAGGATTCGAACCTGCGACTCCTGGCTCAGTACGCCAGTGCTTTAGCCACTAAGCTACCGTGAACACTGCTCGTGGTAACGAAATTCTCATCCACTTGGTACATCTTTGGGTGACGTCAACACACACTGTTTCTTAATAAGATATCGCTGACGTCACCCAAAGATGTACCAAGTGGATGAGAATTTCGTTACCACGAGCAGTGTTCACGGTAGCTTAGTGGCTAAAGCACTGGCGTACTGAGCCAGGAGTTGCAGGTTCGAATCCTGCTCGTGAGCGATTTTTTCTTTCCACAATTTAAATCGTTACATTTCGTTTCGCATGCGTAAAATGCGTTAATAATAATAAATAATTAGATGTTCTGTGTTGATCATAATTTGTATTGAAGTAACGTGGTCTGCACAGTGCTTGACGAGGTTATCACTTAGCAGCCAACTGATACACTAATCGAATGAGAGGGGACAACGAACTAGTTATTTTGAGAGTGACTCGCCTGCGGAGCTACGAGTGTGCGTCGGTAACAACACACGAGTAGATCGTACCTAGGTGAGGGAGGACCTGTGTACTAAATAATTGTCTACTAAATAATTAAAGTTATCTTTGGAGGGTAAAGGCGTGAGAATAGCTTAACATTAAGGCAGTAATTCAACAATGTGCACAAAACAACGGCACGTAGGCGGCCGTGGAATGTTATTACTAACGTTTATTACTACGCCGCGGTCGGGGCGTCCTCGTCGCGACAAATGACGCGCGATTAGGCGTCTTCCCGCGTCGCCGCCGCGCCTGCCTGCTCGTGGCAAGTATGAATCCTTACCGCTCGCCTGTAATCACCCGCGCCGATGTCTTACCCTACACACATCAAACGAGCCGACGACCTGCAACTCGCGACAAGTTCCGATCCCGGCCGCATAGCTCGGCCGCCGCGACCTCAGTTTTGCGGTGTCAGGTATCGCTTTGACTGGATGGCGGTTTCTTGTTTACATAACTTAGCTTAACATGTTTATTAGCGTGATTCTTCCGCAAAGTATTGCCGTTAGGTAAGTATGCCGCTTGTAAATATTCATTTGGTTCAAGTATGATATTCATATTGTTAGCTGTGCCAATTTGGTGTTTTCGCCTCATGCAACATTCATGGTGCACGTTTGGGTAAATTACGTGTTCACGGCTACTGTTGCTGACAGAGGTCAAGTCCGCAATATCGAGGATTTCAATAAATCTTGAGAGGTCGGCGAGGCGGACACAATTCGATTTGTGTATTGAGTTGGAGGAGCGCTACCTGAGAGCACACGTGTACACGTAAATAGAGCCTCGCCACAATATTATTTATGTTTCCAATAAGCCCGCGATGCTGCCTGGGAGCGTGCCCCGCGTGTCGTGTGTCGTGTGTAGTGTGTAGTGTACCCTTACCCTGAGCCTGAGTCAGCGCGTCTCTGTGTACACATTTGACACATCATATTGTAATGTTCTTGACAGATTCAATATAATGAGGGCTCTACTTCGTTATATTTTCTCTGTGTAGTACAATTCATTTACGATGACAAATGAAAAGAAAATTTTGTATGCTTTTCATTTGTCATCGTGTTTATAAAATATTGTGAGAAGCTCTTACAATATTTGTACATGTAATTTTATCATCTCACTTCACTGACTAATGTGTTTTTTTATGAATATACGTAGGTATATACCGTATTTTATTGGATGTGAAAAGATCACAAGATGACTAAAATATTCAATATGATACAACATGGGAAAAAATGTTTTTTTGTGAAGTGAAACACACAAATAACATTAATAACAATTTAAATGTAACGTGCGATGTTCACAACACGAGCGATGTCTTTCAACAATCCATTAAATATCTATTCACCATTTTTCAAGTAAATAAAGTCGTTTGTTTGTGCCACTTCCAATATTTCGACTCGGCTCCTCAAGTGATGAGTTTGGTATATTTTTGTTTGGATTCTTGCATCGCCGCGTCGAAACAATTTGGGAACTTCCCGAAGATAATGAGTTTTGTCTACGTTAAATATTCGGAGATCGCCCGAAGCGATTAGATGTATGGGGCGTGTGCTGCGTGTGTGACGTGACGTCAGACGACAGTCATCACTGTGACGTGTGGCCGCGTCACTGCACCGCGCACCGGCGCACTGTCCAGAGCTTTGGTTTGGGAACTGACTCGAAGTTTAGCCGCTATCCCATGGGAACCACCCACGCTATAGTTGTTTTAAAAGCAAGATGTATTGAAAGATCTTTTTACTCGTATATGTACGGTCAACCGAATGTCAATGGTGTCATAAACATTACAAGCGGAACTGGCATACCAAATGTTTGTTTCATACAAGACTGGTTCTGCTTACTTATACTGGATTTTACCATCATCTAAGCTTTTATTTTCTTAATTTATCGTACAATTAATTTGTTAATACAATGTGATGGCTCATGGTGGTTGACCCGGATGGTAACGGAAACACAGTAATTGCGTACACATAGTAATTTCTTCGAGTATTGTGGACTCAATTGGATTAGCTAAGCGATCACTTTTCTGTGGCTTTAAAGAAGTTTGTAGTATAACGTAACGTTTATTTTCCTTTATATTAGAACTGTAAATGTCTCGACTTTTTTGTAGCTTTTTGTGGCTGGAGATTTTGTAGTTGTGACGTAAAATGTCAGATAAAATATCGTAAACTCCTCGAGGAACACAGGAACACACAACATATTTTGTATGGACCTTATGTCAAATTCCTATCTCTAGTAGGGCAAATAGTGGATAGATTGGATATTAATTTTAGCCATAAATCGAGTCGTTGAGCGGGTGTTGTCGCAGATGGCGGCACACCGCACCAGGCGGCGCTGCGGCCATTGTCTCATCAGAACAGAATCATCAAGCACCACCATCCATCATGCACATCCAACGGCACAGTCGTCTATGTACCGTACAAATAATTGCTCCAGGCGGGTATGAACCGCGACCCATAACGTACAAACTATCGTCCTCCTTATGGATCTGGGTAACGGCGACCCCAACTAATTATTACCTAGCTTGAACCCTAACATGGCTCGCTAGAGTAAACTTAGTTTTAAATACTCTGTCACAAGAAACGTCTATTATTTTTCGAACGGAATCTGTAATATTATGTAAGCTCACGCCGCGTGGCCGGCGTTGGAATATAAACGATAAATATACGTAAATAAGTTATGTTTATGTCGACATTGTTGACCGCACATTGCGCAACTACTTATCCGTGTAGATAGACGAAAACAAAAGATGAATCTCAAACATAATACTTTTACTGTCGACTATGGTTGTGTTATGTGTTGTTGTTCCGTGTGGTGCCGGACGTAAAGAATTGCACCACCCTCTCTTCTCGTGGGTGTCGTAAAAGGCGACTAAGGGATTCCCCAGAGGATGGGCAGCAGCGTTCTCTGAGTATTTAAACAGCCAACTGCGATCGCCAACCCGCCTACCAAGCGTGACGATTATGGCATATACCCCCTTGCCCCTTTGCCAGCAGTGGACGTTTTACGGCTGAAATGATGATGATGATGGTTGTGCCCACAGAGATAGATAGAGATAGAATGGTTGTAATCACAATTTTACTTGCGATTCATGCGTGGCAACTTTCGAACAAACTACGACTTACATATTGACATCATTAATTTTGTAAAATTAACTTTAATGAAATGTACTTTACAGCTTTTGTTTCTGCAGTTAGAAACAGCACAATAAGGCATTCTTGCGGGTTTTTGTTACAGTATTTACAGAAACAAGTCATAAGGCGTACTGAGAAAGGCTTTGAAATGCCCTGCACTATAATATATAGTCGCGCGCCCCGCCCACTTTTCCATTATATCATTTCTGTGGTTGTGTCCGTGTCCAGTATCTTAGTTATGAGTGGCTCTCTGACTTACTGCCCTATATGTTAACTAGCTCTGCCCACGACGTCGACCGCGTAAAGTTAACATTTCAGACTGAAGAGTATTCTCCTTACCTTAACCATAAGAATAGACAATAATTTAATTTTTTAAATTTGCTTTACTTAATTTTTTAAATTTGCACCGGTCGTTCGAGCAATAGCAATACTTAATGTTATCTCGCAACGGCTTGATATTTTTACATGCTCTTTGGCGGAATTCGAGAGGGTGACACTTAGTTATTTGTCTTCTGTGTAACTACATTGTCGAATTGGGTAAAAACCTGTAATGGCTATATGTATGTTGTGAAATAAATAAAAATAAATAAATTATTATTATCTATTTCATGCCTTAACGTTATTCTCGCTCGTCTACAAAAGTTACTTCAAAAAAATTCAACCAGTCCTATAGACAAGCAGGCTCTCTTTCCCGATTTTAATAATAGTTTCCATAAATATAAGTACCTATAGCGGTATTGTGAGAAACCACTCGCTATTCACTGAAGACCATGATTGATCGTGAATACGGTACCTACGTCATTTATAGACAGTTTCGCTGTTGTTTGGAAACTCCTTCCTTTTCATTGTTGGGAATGTTCTTAAAATCAACTACACTTTATTTTATGGTTAAAAGAACTTACCTGTAAGTGAAGTTCAACCATAATTATACGAGATATTACATCCGAGATATTTCTTAACAAAGGTAGTCCATCCATGCATATCGCATCGGTTCACACAGTTTAAAGCTTGCTAAAACAAACAAAAATTAAATAAAAAGAATCGATGGCCTAATCGATTCCGTGCATACATACACCCCTATTTCAACCGGTACAACTCTAATAACCTCATTCAGTTTGGAGTCGTCTCTTGTACATTCTGCAAAAAAGAAATTGGGATGGCAGGGCGCGACCCTTGGCTGCGCTCTGTCTTAATGGGTGGGCGGGTGATAAATATCTCGGATGTAATATCTCGTATAATTATGGTTGAACTTCACTTACAGGTAAGTTCTTTTAACCATAAATTATACTTCTATATTACATCCGAGATATTTCTTAACAAAGGTAGATGTTTAGCGACTTTTGCGGAATGTAAGGTCAAGTTTACATCAAAATAATGGTTTTTCTTGTTAATTTATCAACAACAAAAAAACCTTACTTTTATAATATTCAAAATCAGTACATTCTGTAGTATGTGTATTTGAAATCGCTAATAAGATACATTGAACACAGCCCCGGTGAAGGATATGTCTTCTTCGAGGTTGGCAAGAAGTTGATTATAAAACACAAAGAACTACCTGTCCACCAGCTATTTTCTTAATTAATTAAAAAAAAAACAGGCCATTACTTTTGGCCGAGGATGAGAAGGCGTGACATGTGCCGTGTGTTGTAAACACATCCATGTCGACGCCGCGCCGCACCGCGCCGTTGTCATTTAGCATCTGCTTAGTCCAGCGGCTCTGTAAAGTTGCACTATAGACAGGCTTTTTATGATTAGGAGAATATTACCAGTGTTGAGTAAATGGTACCAAGCCGTTTTATCTCCATAAAATACGGAGCTTTTGTGGAGCAAATGGCCTTGCGTTCTCGAACTGATGGAACAATCAGTTTTGGGTTGCGACTAGTAGGCGCTGAATCTTTAATAATATGTATTATGAATTTGAAATTGCAATGCAAGATAAGAATCTTGCGCAAATAGCATTAAAGTTAATAAACAATGAGCTGCATTCGTTGTCCTGTTGACAGTTCAAAATTAGTTACTCACAGAAGGTATACAATAGCAAGTTATCATCGAAGTAAATTTATAAAAAAAGGAAATTAAATTAAATTTATTTAAAAAATAAATTTGATCCAGTCACTGCAAGGCATCTTGGGAAACTAGGTTTCATTTTAATGCAATCATCTTCTGGATTTCAACTTGCAATACAATCATCATCATTGTCATTGTTACAGATGTTACAGTACATCATTACCATTATTACCTAGTCCGCAATTAAGTAGATTAGAAATTAATAAAAGGGGGTAACCCATATAAGTTACTGAACCGTACTTAATCATATTGATTTTAAAAATAAGTGTAAGGTAAGTACAAAATTAGTTTTGTGTTGTTTATTAGGCATAAAGTAAATAAAGTATTTATTTATTTATATAATATGGTAGTTCATATATTTGAGATGAATTCGCTGTGTATGTGCATTTATGAAATAAATTTATCTTATTTCAATAATGACATTATAAAATTTTATTGATAAAATATACACAAGTGTTTTGTTGAAAAACATCATATTGTTTTGGGGTATTTTTAGATAAGGCGTTAAACATTATGTTTATCGTATCTTTCGGAATATCCATTCCTTTCAATCTAGATAAAGATTTGAAAAGGAGATTTATCTAAATCCACCATTGTCAAATAAGGGAACCATGGCTGTTTTGGCCGGTATAGTACAACAAAAATGTTTACATAACTATAACTAACCTAATGTTGGTATTTTAAAACGAGATCAATTAGGGAAAGACATAAAATAAATGATATCTCATGAATAGTAAAAGCAACAATGTCGTGTGCTTTTCAATCTCTTTTCTAAAAGAAATATAATATAGACTACATTTCTCATTAATCAGAGACACAATCAATCCTTAGATTGATTAGATTGAAACTTGTTTAGTTCTAATCAATCCTTAGATTGATTAGATTGAAACTTGTTTAGTTCTCTAATTTTATATTCTAATGGGGATATTATATTCCCTTTCTCTATTAATGTATGAGATGGTAGTTTTGCTGTGGATTCTAAGCAGCATGTCAACGTTTCTGCAAAATTCTAAGAATGTGGTTAGTAGTTTTAGGTAAGTTATGTGAAGTTCCCTCTCTTTGATCAGTGGCCTCTAGCAGTCACTTCATCGTCACAATATTTCATATTAGAAAATGAAAATTATTTTTATTAATTTTATTCCTAGCTTTGTAGCTAATATAAGTTTATGATGCAAGTAACTTCAGCTAAATATTTTTTTAGGGACATCTCAGTCATATGTATTTACCATTATGTCATGGCAAAGCTAAGCACTTTCCCATTCAAGTACATATATTATGTGTATATCCATCTGACTACCATAAGAGCTATTATAAATATCACCCATAAGTAACAGCAGGGCATGTAGCAATAGGTAAATGTAACTAACAATAAACTTGAAATTACTGTTAATTCTCTACTTATAAATTTGCTATTTTTCTAATAATGTTTCAAAAGGTTATACTACAATAATTATAAACACATAAATTTGTGTTCAGTTGAAGGCCAAGGTTACATTTAACTTAATATTATATCTTTAGTTATTAATAAAATAAACCCCAGGTTTTCTATTAAAAGTTTTAGTATTCTCATATAATATAATCATATGCATATTGTATGCTAGTATGGCAATAGGCTCGCCCCCTATTACATGGGACTATAACATAACTAGCGAAATGTGGGTGTACTATACACCTCTGCCTACCCCTTCGGGGAAATACAGGAGTGATGTTATGTTATATAGTATGCTACCACTATATTCCCCTTGTTTCAGAGGTATAAAACTAGACGTTTTTAGTTTCATGAGAACAAATAATAATATGAAGCAGAACCAAGGAAATAAATATTGAGGTAGGTACCTAAGCGGTTAAATTCAACCAAAACATTGATCAAATCTTAATATAAAAACTTTTGTAAAAGCTATGTGTAGTGAAGTGAAACCCGAGAAGTTTTCAGATATTAACTTTGCATAAATATAATCTATTTTAAAATGATGGGTGTTTACCTACATATTCATACAGCATTATGGGTGTATCTATTTACAAGTATGAAACATATAATTTGTAAATTTAGTAGGTGTTATAAGATTGACCATTGTACATAATATATCTTTTCTGTAGGTATGTAGCTTATTTTGTGTACAATAAGAAGTATTTAATCTGAAACCCATAGTTAATTTATGGGTTAAAATACAGAACACACAACTAACTAGGTTCATCATTATATTTTAGACATTATATCTGAATATAGTAATTCTGCAATGTTATTATTCATTTCTACTTTTGAAAATGGAGAGCTACTATTTTAGCAGTGTTTTTTTTTGCAATATGATGCAGAAATTGACTTTGTATCCTTTACATAAGGCAAGAAAACAGGGTCACCTGTTTTAAGCACCCAATAAATTAGGTATGCAAAAGGTAAATTGTATGCATTCAGTATGTGGTACCTCTATTAGTGCCTCTGGTAGCTGTGGTGAGTATGCAGCACAGCTGTCACTCGGTTGCAGTTGCATGCCTGTTTTATGTTGATCTGCTTCATCCCAGCTGCTAGTTGCACGTTGTAGTAATGGTAGGCTGCTGACATCATTTTGTGTTCTGCTGATTAGAAGGAAACCACTTGTTTCCCAATACGGAATTCTTCTTGGAGTTTTATAAATATGTTTTCACCAGTATAGAAGAAAATTTCTTTCAATTCTTTAAATAGTATTATACAATTTGTTATCCAACAAAAGTACTACAGTTTCTCTTCATTGTTTCTTCCTGGTAATTATCCGGTAAGAATTAAACTTATAAGAAACCAATTAAGTATGTTAAGTGTAGTATTATTGCTTTAGTTTATTGTCATTAGTTTATTAGTATGACAGATCCATCTATCTCAAAATCTTCTTGAATCCATTTTAAGGACCCATTACACTGGATTGAAGCCACCTCCGGGAACAGTTATGGTGTTCATACTAATAACAAAAATTTATTACCAATATTTCTCCTATGAGGGCCTCCTTCTTTCCTCAAACTCCAACAGGATTCAACCCCACGTTCAGATGTCTCATCAGGTAATTTATCCTCCAAGTTCAATTTTCTTGGCCTTGCCAAGTACATAATACTATTTGGGTACTTCATTTGTAACCATTGTAGGCGGAAAGATTTTGATTAGATCTGATGGTATTTTACCTGTGATGGAGATGGCTTCCTTCAACATAACATCTTATGATTATGTATGTTTCCCAATTGGGGGGTAGTGTTTTGGAAACAAACAGGCCGAGGACATTCTAATGGAACAAACCCACTCTGGGTCAGAGTGTCACCTCAGCTCTGCTCTGCATGTAAATATTTATTACTTTCAGGATAGCATCACGTACTATCACGTTAAGAAAGCACAATTAATTTGTTCCGGGATAATATCACGTATTACCACTTTAGGGAACAAAAGACATTTACCATCAGGATAACATCTCGTGTTATCACGTCAAGATGGTAAGAAATTAATGTATTTAACATGATTTTTCGGCAACTACACTTTCACTTTCACAAAATGGTGGAATGTAAAATTCGTCTTTACGATTATCTACGAAGTATATAACGAACTTTCTTATGTATTTCTTTAAGAATATGTTGTAAATTATAGATTAAATTCATAACTTCAATGAAATACATGAAAAAAACCTAAAATAAAAAATATTCGTGTGACCGACGCAACACACAAAAAATGAATGAGGTTATTAGAGTTGTACCGGTTGAAATAGGGGTGTATGTATGCACGGAATCGATTAGGCCATCGATTCTTTTTATTTAATTTTTGTTTGTTTTAGCAAGCTTTAAACTGTGTGAACCGATGCGATATGCATGGATGGACTACCTTTGTTAAGAAATATCTCGGATGTAATATAGAAGTATAATAGACAAAGAGCCACTACAGTATGATCTCGCTCGGAGAAGTCAAAGTACGTACAGCCTACAGGTCGGTGTGAAGTGGTAGCTGTTCATTTTGTGAGTTGTTCGCAATTTCCCGCAGAACGCTTTGTGTTTGTCTCTCATTTCCGGATTAGCGAGGGGATGAATTTTATAAAATTCATAATGCTGCTATGATGTTTTCTTAAATCATTTTTACTTTCGATACTTAGGTACCAATTTTTTTATATACCAAATAATTTTAAGGGTTAGTCTCTGCGCATTTTTCTGCACAACTTTTATAATCGGACCCACCCTGAAATCAACAAAATAGCTGATCAATACCTATATATGAGGTGGATACCTAAATTACCTAATTCGATCAAAATGCTTAATTAAATAAAAACATCTTTTAGTAGATATAGGAATAATAATATTGTTATGGACTATTGTATTTGTTGATGCGTACTTCACGTGAAGTGCGACGACGAGATGCACGCGTGGAGCCGCCTCGTCTCGGTAACCGTTTAGTCGCATAATGTCAAAATCGCAAAATGACTAACGGTCGCAAAAAGTCAAAAGAGAATACTGTCCTAAGAGTGAAACGTCCAAAGCGTACAATGTCCAAGGAGAAAAATGTCCAAAGCTTTTAAAGACAAAAGAGCAAAAGGTCCAAAGCGTAAAACTTCCAAATCGGTAACTCGTGCTCGGCCTGGCCGCCCGCCGCTACATTTGTGGCTTAATTTGATTTTTGTAATTTGTTTCTAAGGCCTTTTATTCATATCTTAATAAAACATTAAAATCTTCTTACACAAGCAAATTGTTGCTTAACAGAAGACTCCTCACACTGTAAAGTTATATATTTATAAGTTACTGAAATAATCGTTTTGAATTTTTTTTAAACACTTTCGTCACACGTCTTTTATAATAAAGTGATGGAAACTTTCATAGAGGTTTCTGAGGGATTGATGACAAAGTCAGAAAAGTCATGTTCTTCAATTTTGTACAATTTACCCACATTTATACACGTTAACGAGCACTTACAATTTTATAATCCACCATTACAACAAGAAACGCGAATTCTGGAAAATAATACAAAATCCACAACATGTTATTTGTGAATTTTCCCGCCTGGTCGGCTTCAGCTTTCAACCACACTAAATAGTTTGAGGGGGCGTTTTTGAGGGCTGTCTTTATCGTCGAAGTCCAATGATCGCTAGTTAGCTTCAGCCTACATTGAATAAATACATTTTGATTTCGACTGATCTGATACTATTTGTCATCTATTGTTTTTTTTCATCTACGAGTTTCTAGACTTAAGTTATAACTTTTTATTTTTTTATTGATGATCCACTAAACTGGACAAAACACTTTTTTCGTAACAATATAGTAGTTGTTTGAAGGACATGACCAAGTGCTTATCCTTCTACAAGTGGATACAGCATGCAAGAGAAAGATACACTCAAGAGATTACCTGAAATTTTACAATTATGTGTTCAAGTTAAACCTCAGCGGTGACAGATTTCTTTATAAAAATGACCGATGATAAATAAATAATAAATAAATATCTTTGAGACATTTTTACACAGCACCATCTAGTCCCAAACTAAGCAGAGCTTGTGCTATGGGTACTAGACAATGGGTATAATACTTATATACTTTTTTTTTTTGTAAATACATACTTATAATACATAAGCAACACCCAGACCAACACAAACACTTATGTTCATCACACAAATATTTGTGTCCTGTGGGAATCGAACCCACGACCTCGTTAACAGCAGTCCGACACTCGAACCACTAGACCACGAGGTCGTCAAATAGTCTTCACCGATGCGTTGAAAATATAAAATTACGATTGCTGTTGTACAACGAGCACATACGGTACATGGGTGAATGTTGGCCGTAGTTGATGCGAAATAAAGGAAGATGAAATGTTAGTCTATTTTCGACACGACCGTGAGCGTGGTACCGAGAGTTGAAGTTTCTCAAGTATATCTGGACTGTCGATGACCCCCTTCAAAACCTTTGAACTGCTACAGTTTCTACGGTAAACATGTTTTATTAGTAACAATTTAAATTGTGTAAAGAATTATCGCTCAAGAGCAGGTTTTTTTCTTTTCTTTTCACAATTTAAATCGTTAGATTTCGCTTTGTATGCGTAAATGCGTTAAAAATAATAAAATAATGTTTTTAGTAGTTAATAATGTTAGTTTTGGTAGACAATGCATTTCAGATAACTGTTATGAGTATAAAAAATAAAAAATAAACTGGCCAAGTGCGAGTCGGACTCGCGCAGTAAGGGTTCCGTACCTCTCAACCACCTGATACCCCATTAAAACAGATTTAATTTACGGGCAAAGTGTTATTGGATTTTTTCTTTAGGAAATTCTCAGTAGCAGCCTGGAGTCTTGATTCGTGCCCGGTTAATGGCAATAGGCTCGCCCCCTATTACATGGGACTATAACATAACTGGCGAAATGTGGGTGTACTATACACCTCTGCCTACCCCTTCGGGGAAATACAGGCGTGATGTTATGTTATGTTATGTTAATTTACGAGAGTTTATCAAAAGACATCAACGCACAGTGCGCGAAATATTATTTTTTGCATGTCTTTCTTACGCAGGTACCACCACATATGTGTATGTTTGTCTTATTTTTAGTATTTGTTGCTAAAGTACATAGTATGCACTATAATCTGACCAAGTTTGACGCTGGTATGTATTACGGTTTTGAAGATAGAGCAAAAACAAAAACGTTGAAAAAAGTGCATGTTTTTTGAGGTTTCTTGTATGGGGACCCCCTTTGGTTTTAGACTTTTTTTTGTTTTTAGTATTTGTCGTAATACACCTCATAGCAACACATATTCTGAGAAAATTTCAACCGGTTACCTATTACAGTTCAAAAGATAAAGCCCTGTGACAGACAGACAGACGGACGGACGGACAGCGTAGCGAGAGTAATAGGGTCCCGTTTGTCACCCTTCGGGTACGAAACCCTAAAAAAGTAGCAATCAAGATTAATGTTAAACGCATTTTTAGTTAGTGAAAATTCTCATCTGCTCAAATAAAAGTCTGATTCTTCGACAGTTTAATTAAATTACTTAGGGGAATAAAAAATAATGTGTGGGTGGCGTGGTGGGGCGGGCGGCTGAGTGACGGGGCGGGCGGCGCGGCTCGGGGGCAGCCCCCGCGGCTTCCGCCATAGCACTAAACCTGGAGCTGTCCCGTCATGCTGTCCACTCGCTACGCGCTGAGCTGCTGGGGACTGTGCCGCCTGGCCTTGTCGCGGGAGCTGCGAAAAGGGTTACCGTCGAGATTTGTAGAGCATCAAGAAGCGCCTGCCGGCAATAAAATAAGAAAGCCAAGGGAGCTATGCCCGCAGCCGTTTTACGATTCGGCCCGTATGACATGATGTCGATGGGACCATGGGATGGTGGGGGGAAATTAGGCCTTGTCGCGGTCACTTGACGACGCCTCGTGCGACGATGCATCACGCCACACCAGCTGCCAGGCCCTCAGCCAGGCCCTTAGCCGAACTCTCAGCCAGGTCCTTAGCCGAACTCTCAGCCAGGCCCTTAGCCGAACTCTCAGCCAGGACCTTAGCCGAACACTCAGCCAGGCCCTTAGCCGAACTCTCAGCCAGGCCCTTAGCCGAACTCTCAGCCAGGCCCTTAGCCGAACACTCAGCCAGGCCCTTAGCCGAACTCTCAGCCAGGGCCTTAGCCGAACTCTCAGCCAGGCCCTTAGCCGAACACTCGGCCAGGCCCTTAGCCGAACTCTCAGTCAGGCCCTTAGCCGAACTCTCAGCCAGGCCCTTAGCCGAACACTCAGCCAGGCCCTTAGCCGAACTCTCAGCCAGGCCCTTAGCCGAACTCTCAGCCAGGCCCTTAGCCGAACACTCAGCCAGGCCCTTAGCCGAACTCTCAGCCAGGCCCTTAGCCGAACTCTCAGCCAGGCCCTTAGCCGAACACTCAGCCAGGCCCTTAGCCGAACTCTCAGCCAGGCCCTTAGCCGAACTCTCAGCCAGGCCCTTAGCCGAACACTCAGCCAGGCCCTTAGCCGAACTCTCAGCCAGGCCCTTAGCCGAACTCTCAGCCAGGCCCTTAGCCGAACACTCAGCCAGGCCCTTAGCCGAACTCTCAGCCAGGCCCTTAGCCGAACTCTCAGCCAGGCCCTCGACCGGCCTCCTCGTTAGCGTCATAGTGGCGTTTGTAAAGTGACAGCAGGAGGCGGCGCACTTGTCTGTTAGTTTATGCAAATGTCGAGAGTAACTCGCTCAATATTCAACTAACAAGCCGCCAGGTCCGTATTTGCATTTCGAATGTTACTATAATAATCTCCAAACTAACAACAGTTGTTGACTTGTTACGACCCTGACACTCCGGACTTTCTCCGCAACTTGCTGATATAACGTACTGACAAGAAATTTATTGGTTTTATCGAGCGTCCCGCGTCGGCTGTAACTTGTACCTTGATAGACAGTTCAGAAAATACGAGGTGAACGTGACCGACGAGCTCCAAGGTCTTCGGATTGAAATGAAATCCACTGTACTTACACATAATGAGCGAGGCGGCCGCGACACTCCGCCGCTAAACGCTCGGCGGTGAGTGCGTTCTTGTGTTCAGTGTCCGAGTGGAGCGGAGTGCGGTTAAATATTCTATCCACGGTTCGCGTTCAATCACTTGATGTTAACTGCGCTGCGCTTACAACTGAGGTTCGGTCGATGGCTCCGACCAGGCGACGAACATCAGCGCCTGTCTCTGGATTATTAATAGGCACTCTTTTGCCTTCAATTCGTTGCGAATGGAACCTCAGTCGATGTTTGAGTGACAAATAACTAGTTTTCGGAGAGCAAGTGAGTTCGCCTACACATCGCATTGCCGTTATATCGCGAAGGTTTGATTGATTCTAGTCATCGGAGCCAATGAAAGGTCAGAAGAGAATGAACCTTTTTCGCTTTGAGATTCGTCAGTTTATAACTTTGTTATACGCAATTTACAACTAATTTTGTAATAGGTACAGTTTACGAGTAGCTAATAAATACTGTGTTTGTTTACATGCCGCGTCACGCTCGTCTCAAGCTACGATGCACTCCGCGCTTGGTGCGCTACGAGCTTCATGAAACTCATGCGCTACGAATGCCATGATAATGATGACGTAGGCGTGCTACGATTTCCCTAATCGAGTTTGACAGGTGCTACGAGTTCAATGCTGATATCTAATGCATGCTACGAGCTCAATGCTACCGTCTCAGGCATGCTACGAGCATCGTACTTACGTCTCATGCATGCTACGAGCGTAGTATTTTCATCTTTTCATATTTCTTCTTTCTTTTTTTTCTTTAGGTAGTTTGTACAAGGGTCACTCTACCGATAACACCTTCATTTCATGTACCTACATTCTTTGCAAATAAATTCTTATTCTAATTATTATTCTATCTCATGCGTGCTACGACATTAATGCAGACATCGGCCGTCAATTGCTTTATTTCAGGCCTCTTCTTCTTCTTCGTGTCGCTGATTCGAGTTTAATTATATTATTGTGAACTAAAATGTAGTCACGTCAACAGCACTATCAATAATGTACTATCTTCATATGAGTACCTATTTCTAAGGAGTAGATATTTATTTATTCAATATACTCTTTATTGTACATACACAAAACAAAAACAAACACAGTAATTTACAAAATGATGATGGTCTGATCGCACAAGGAAATCTATTTTAGACAACGTTTGGATGGACTAAAAGAATACTATTACAATATTACGCGTAAGTAACAGCTGTATTAAATTGTATTTATTGAGCAATTCGGTCGCGATAGATCTTCCGGAGAACAATCGTAATGAAATAAACTGAGCCATTTATATGTACGAGCAGTATTGACACAGCGCACTACAAATACAACGGCGGCGGCCAGATTTCCTGGAACTGCCGAATGATATTATATTAGATTGCCATGCCCACCTGTTCGCACTATAATATAATAATAATTCATTTAATTCAGGCAACAAGGCCCATGCCATGGCCATGGCCATGTGTCATGTAGCCTTCAGCGAAAACGCCGAAAGACGACACCCTTCGGCCAGAATTCCTCCTTCGAGAAGGTTTCTATATGGTAACTCGGAACCCGCATCACAAATTATTTAAAATTAACTTTGTGGCGCGCACTGTTGCCAGGTCTCCCGATTTTCCGGGAGATTCACAGATTTTTCTAAAAATCTCCCGGTCTCCCGATTTTCGACAAAAATCTCCCGATTTTTAAAAATCCCTATATAAAGCCTAATAATAGGAATAAGATCAAAACCTGGCAAAAAAACTACATAAAATGAAACAGACGGATAAGTTGCTGCCCTGAATATATCCGTCACTCCCAGTGTATCGTATGTTCACTAAACACATTCAGTGTTTAGTGAACATACAACATCCTGCTCGTGAGCGATTTTTTCTTTCCACAATTTATATCTTTAAACTCATTCGATTTTTTTCATTACACAGGGCAGTAAACTAAAAAATTGCTTTGATTTTAATATTACAGCTGGAATGGTGACAAAATACAATATCGTGATTACTTCAAAAACTTTGATTTTTGTTTAAAAACATCATCTCCCGATTTTTTCCATTTTTCCTCAATACATCTCCCGGTTTTTTCATAATAAGCCTCCCGGATTTTGAAAATTGGAGCTGGCAACACTGGTGGCGCGACTCCAACTTCTCAACCCTCAGGGTGAAATTGGTCTTATATCTACATAAGACATCGTTTATTTAAATATCGTCCACTGGACCACCATTCAAAGTTCAATCATTATGATTTAAGTGGTACAAATACTAATAAAAATGGCTTTGTAAGAACGAAACTTCTGAAATAGACTTTCACCGCAGTCGAGCGACAAATAATATTGTATATGGGGCGGATCGGATGCTTACAAAACAGTCGTCGTTAAATCCGTGGGTTTGTCGTCGGTGGGGCCGGCCGGGCGAGCTCACTCGGCTGACGTGTGGATTTACTTTGCGAGCCGGACATCACGTCGGATTACGTCTCAGAGGTAACTCGGCAGGCTTTGTGTTGCCGCGACAAATGGCGCAGGTTGCCGCTCAATCTTCCAGATGATTTGTCGCGTCCGCTCCGCTTGTGATTACGCGAGCAGCCGAGGGGAGCAGATTGGCTTTTTCAGCTAAACGCGCCGGTTTGCGTCCGGACCGAGGACGACTCATAAAGAAGCACGAAACAAAGAGAAACATAGCCGGACCGCGGCCTCAGGGGAATTTTATTCCGAATTAATTTTATTGTGGGCAGATTCCGTTTGTTTTTTTTCTTCTCGAGTCGAGAGTGCCGAGTGCGGCTGTCGTTGTTTTGATTTAATGCCTTTTGTGTATAGTTCTCTTGTTTGGCTGCATTTATGGTAGCTAAACGTTCGGTGATTTATACGAATATTTTGGATGACGTAAAAATCATTACCAAAGAAATTTCGACTGGAAAGTTAAAATTGTTTTGGATCTTGCAGAAGCTATACATAAATCAAATAATGTAATTCTAAAATATGATTTGCTAACAAAGCGACCTGCCGACTCTGTCAACTCGACAATTTGGGTGATTAGCCCGCGATACTGCGCCGGATTTGTGAATTGTCTTCAATTTAATGTAAATTCGATTTGCCCTGTTCTACTGCCGGGCGCGGATTCAATTTGAGTACTTATCTTGTACATGACGAGCGAAGACCTTTTAAAACTTGATTTATATCAATAGAAATGGATGGAATTATCGCTACTGATCTGTGTGTAGTTCAGTCTGCCTGTAGTTAGAACAAGTTGTGTAGACGAAGTGTGAGTTTAGTTGAGTTTCGTCTATTTTCATGGATTCCCGCAAGCGTGTCGTTCGAGGGTTGTAGCTGTGACTGGATGGCGCAGAAGGGCGGAGGCTTATCGCAGCGGTGGGTGACTCTAACATAGTGATGAATCTGATAAATAAATAAATAAAACTTCGTAGAGATAGTCTCCGATCAAATTGATATATTTGGTCGTTGGAGATAAAGACTGATTTAAGGCTACAATCTTTCTACTCATCCGTATCCAGGTAATTAGACCAGGCTCGCAGGGAAGGCCCCGTCGGATGCCCATATCGTAACAGTCGTAATAACATTTTTCCTTAGAAATAAACTAGCAGCCAGCGATTTTGGATTGCGTCATTGTTGTCGTAAGTCGGGCGTCTTTAGACATTATAAGAGAGCTGCCACATAATACGCTTTAGGAATGAGCGCATGAATAAGAAGTTTAACGGCGGACATGATCGAGTGCAATATTAAACGAAGTCAGAGTCGTTGTCCTCGGTGTGAGCTCGGCTCTCGGCCCTCGGTAATAAAAACGTCGGATTCAAGTCCCCAGTCATAATGAAATGAAATCGGAGATGGATTGATAAACGATATCTCGTAAGAGCTAATATTGGAGCGCCTTCGTCTGACGAGACCGTTCGAGAGCGCACAATTTGAGCTTATTAATACTAAGTAGAGAGCATGTGATCAAATAAAATTGTGAATTGCGTTTACTGAGAAATTTTGCGACTGAGAGACATCAATTCATGTACGTACAGGTACTTAGGTACACGATGAGTAGGAATTTAGACGTGTGGTTTAGTTTAGGTAATAATACTTAATTTAAATTATGTAGTTAACTTTGACAACGTAGCTGTAGCGTGGAGTGCAGGTCACCCGGAGCCACTCCGCGCCGTCCCCTGTTTCTTGTTCGCCAGGTAACGTTGTTGAACAAACACGCAAAACGCATTAAGTAGAAGCAGAATTACATTTTGATGCTTACATTTAAGCTAGTGTCATAATCATTAATATAATTTAACAAATAGTTATCATTTCCGAATTCACAGGAAGCGGAGCCCCCTCGGTACAAACCCTATTAGTAACTCACAATGACTTATTTAAAACAACGTCTTAACACTAGGAGGGGTCTCTCTGTCACGACAATATAATATGCGGACGTGACGCGACTACTAACAGACTCAGATAAAAACACACAAACGATGCCCGCAACCGTTTCACTGCATAATGGCTACAATTTATAATACTTGTTACAAACGACAGCATCGGAACGTGCGGTAATGAGCGATAAGTATCGCTTCAAACAAATAAGTCCCCGAGGAGCCGTGATTCATTCGCGCCATTTTAATAAAGAATATTAAGTCGTGGCCTGGCTGGAATACTGATTGAAATTATCACTACATTGATTCAGATGAGATCGTTTACTCATAACAGGTATAACAGGTACCTAGTGTGTGTAGGTTTACAAAGTTCGACAAAAACGTGATGTAGTGTGCGTAGGTATAAGCCAATGGACTGCTCGACAGGTCACGAGGACGCTTCAAGGCAACCATTAACCCTTCCCGGGAAAAATGAGTCGGCGATTTCTTACATATTTCACAATTTTACTCCGGGATTGGTGTAGGTACACCGTCGCGCCTCGATCGCAGCACATAACTCCGGTCCTGCCTGATATTAATGTTGTTATTCATAGAAACTTTCATAATATTTACTGGCCTTCACTCGTTTAGAACACATTATTTAAATAGACATCCCAATCGGATTGTAATCAATCACACTTAGTTCACGTTGTGATTGATGTTAGAGCGCACTTGTTTTAAGATAACTACATGCTTAGCTATTTATATGTCAGAGTAATGAGGTTAGCCGTCTGTGTGGAGTGTTTCATGAGGCTTCAGTGAGCGGTCGTCCGAAAATAACTCAAATGATAAAGTAAGTAAATTACAGTGCGTCACAAAGAAGGAGCCGAGAGCTCGCGCCGTGTCCGGCCCGGTGGCGCGGGCCGGACGGCGGCGACACGGCCTCTAATTAAATCATGTAAAGTACTTAATTTGTTTTTCAGTGCGGTACCGAGATTACCTGCGAGCTTGTGACGTCACACACACAGCGGTGCGTAGGGTGTGTGTGGCGGGTTAATGTGGCGCGTTAATAGCAATTTGAGACTCACTTTATAATATGTATACCGTGTGTCGCGGCGTATCGCTAACGCATCGCATTACGTGACTTCGTCGTCACGCGACGATTGAATTGCCCTCGCCCCTAATATGAACGTGACGTACTAACCCTATGTCAACGATACACCAATTTTTGTGAAGAGTGAGGCGAGATCCAGTTACAACGACACATTACAAATGTTGGCCCGTTCGTCGCATCGCAGAACTGGAAATACCCAAAATTCTTCTAAAAATCTCCTCTGAAAATTCTTCCAACTTTTAGTTCCGTTTAAATACTCAATTAGTTCACGGGGAATTCGCTCCAAAACATGATCTTTACTCAGTTTCACTCGGTCAGACTCAGCTCCATTCCAAGTCGTTTAATTAAAAAAACGGGGATTTGAAGTTAAACTGAGCGGGTAGTAATTGTTTTTTTATTGGTTTCCATTTCCACTCACTCTTACATGTTTGGTATTTAGTAGGAAAATAAAAGTAGTTGCTAGTTCATGTAAGCGTGTTTAGAATGGAAATATTTACTATTTGGGCTCTGAAATATGTATGTGAGGAACTCAGATTAATAGTGAGAAAGTTGAAACTGTCGCTGCGTATTTCTGGCATGCTCGGCCAACCAGTGAGCAGTGACGTAGGAACAGGCCATGCGCTGCGTGCAGCACGCGGCGAGTTGAGTGATGCGACGGGTGACGTGAGTCCAGTGGAATACGATCGGTTCAGCTTTACGAAGCAAGTTGGAGGTGAAGTATGTTATAAGTGAGTTACGGCAGCTGCACGTCACGTATAGCGAGGCGCGGTGCGGTGCGGTGCGAAGCGATGCGGTGCGGTGCGGTGCGGGCGGCGGGTGGTGTGAGACGCAAATTGGCAATTTGAGGTGACGCGGTGTCGCGGGACCGGGATCATCGCTCTTGTTTCATTACCGCACACGTGCCTACGTGTGAAGGCCTTTGTGGCGAATTCTTTTGATCTATAAATCGATCACACGTTGGAAATTCATCTAGTAATTCCTTCGTTTCAAATATTCAAACATACGAGTGAATACATTTTATGTATTCATTACGTAAATTATACAGATAATATTATGTATGTGTGGCTCGGGACTTCGGTGCCTTTATACCGAAATGAAAACTTTGCGAAATTCAGCCAACTTTTGTTTTTGCTTACTACTTATTTACAAAGAATATTGATAGCTGGCATGGTTTTATGGTTTTCTGATGACTACAAACTGAGGGCGATATTCAGTGAATTGAAAGAGGATTGGATCGCGAGACAGGCTCGGTGGGCTTAGCTCGTCGGATCTGATCGAACTGAGGCAGATATTCCCGCTCTAAATGTTTGTTATCCGACTTCATTCCTTTCTAGTGATTCGCATTCTTTTGCGCGCACATCGACACATTTTCCTTAAAGGGATTCAGTGGACCAGATTTCTAAATTGTTTTCCTTTTTAATAAATGTCTTCATTAATATGTAGATATTTTGTTAAATGTAGTGTCGTAGATCGTAATTTGTGCTCTTAATTTCGTGCGGTGTTCCGTGCTTCTGATATAATTAACATTCGACCACAGAGGCACAGACATACAAAAAATATAGACGAAGTGCTGCGAACAATCATAGTGAAGCCGATAAAACCGTGCTCCTCCGTGTAAAAACCAGCGCTCACGCACACACATGCACCTTAAACCGTGCTCACCCCTCTCAGTTCACATGTCGCGTAAGCATCGTCTAGTAAGCAACGCAAAAACAAATATCCATAAGGTGCATGGTGTGTACGTGAGCACTGGTTGTACATGAAGGAGCACGGTTTTTGTTGGCTTCACTATGGTTGTTCGCAGCACTTAGTCTATATTTTTTACCATGTCTGTGCATTCGACTTAGTTCAGTAATATAAAACTCGTAACAAGTTCACAAATAATCTATATGTCTACGAATGTCACCAGGGAACTGTCCTTTTCGTCAAATACAAAAAAAATACAAAAAATTACAAAAAGGTTTATTTTCATCAACAAGATATACGTAACATTAGTTGGTGATTGGAGCCTCCTTTTAAGCAAATAATGCTTGTATTAGGAGACTCCGCTCTAGACAGATAGCTTATATAAATTGTTCGCTACAATTTTTCATGCAGTGCGTTTTACTTGACGAACAGCGAGGTTATACTAGTATTTGCGTATACATAAGTATAGACTTGTAATACGTTTCGCAGTAACCTACCTACCGCCCGCATTTCAAACGGAATCATTAGTTTGATGTTCTACGGTTGCTTGAATGTAGACTGTATGAAATGGTAAAGTTTGTCCGTAGTGCGCTTTCCGACTTGTACCGCTAATTCCTGGAGACGCATTACTGTACGGCAGTGTTAATTAACATTCTCCATAGTGCGACCCCTTTATACCTACATAAGAATTTGTAAGGCTTTATAATAAACTTATTTATTTTTCAAGTGCCTGGGATCTGACACGGTCCGTCTGTCCCCACGCCCCCTGCTGTGATGTTGTGTTTATGAGCGTTCAGTATCAGCTTATTTTAGTATAAAAGAAACCGATACTAAACGATTAGCATATGCTAATCTCTTATAGTTATCATTTGGAAAACATTTTCTTTCTTGCCTTTATAATAATAATTATAAGTAGACATCAATTAATGAAGTGTGGCGAATAATTTGCCGCGCTGTAATATGGTGCAGATCAGCCTTTGTAGTCTCGCGCCACACAAAGTCATTTTATGATAAATCAGAAAGAATCTGTCGGATAAAGGCGGGTGAGAGATCTGGTGAAGGTATATTTCGTTCGATCTAAATCCGGTTTTATCCAGTTCGCGGGGAAATCGGTTGAAAAAATCCTTTTGTAATACATCGTCCCCGAGCGCCAAGCGTGTAGAGCGATGCTTATAGACACTTATAGATAAGTGTGCGGAGGACGGTGCGGGGGGTGCGGGGTGCGGGGCGCGGTGCTCGTGGCGTACCGACGCGATTAGCCGCTACAATTGAATAAGGCTGGAATTGGCGCCCAGGATGAGAATTCGACCCTCGCGGATGCTTGTCGCTGTCAAAGGGAACGGAAATAAGTAAATTAGGCGGTATTGTGGCGGCGCGGCGCAGTAATCTGTGCCTCCGGGCGGCGCGGCACGGTGCGGTGCGGTGCGGTGCGGTGCGGTGCGGGGCGGGGCGGTGCGGGGCGGTGCGGGGCGGGGCGGGGCGGCACGATGTCGCCACAATGCCTGCTGATTTATTAGTCGTTTATCAAACATTCCGGAAAGTGAAGAAATATTTTTGCAGTGACTGTATTTATTAGTTCACTTTTGTTATTAACAGACTTTTCTCCATATAGCAATTTTATAACCTACGTATCAGCAGGCCAATAAGTTATTTTAGAAAAGCTTTCGCAGTTTTCTAATTAACCAATACGATATCGGTGTCGGAGTCCGATCCGATATCAGGACCAGGGCACATAATCTCCCTAATGTAATGGTCCCTGTATTGTATGGTCTGATTCGATATTCGATATCGTGGCGGGGAATGTGAAAAACAAATTAATTTTCGTTTGTGAATTTTTCAGTAGTTACATTTTACGTGCCCCAATATCGGAGTCCAGTACTAATATTTTACCGGATATAATGTGGAAACACTAAAGGTCTACGGCACACGTAGCAAGCAGGCGTTTATTACAATTGAAGCGATCCGCCGCGCATTTTTTGGGGTAGGTACCTACGTTACATAACCACCATTAAATTATATTTACTAAAAAGAAAAAGCATTATTATTTAAAGGCAGACATTTCATTATCCTGCCATACAAGGTGGTACCAAAAGGGACAAGGGCAAGAGCTTGTAGTGAGTCAAGAAGCTCCTGCCGGCAATAAAATAACATAGCCAAGGGAGCTATGCCCACAGCCGTCACAAGCTGCGGCCCGTATGACAAGAGACAAGACGTCGGAGGGGCCCTCGGACAGTGCTGGCAATTCGTTCTTCATCCTGCACAACTTGCACTATAGTATCAACACTGACATGCATGCATTCAGGATCACCTTACTTCGGTTGATACATATTCATTATTCTGTAGCTCCCATAGTAAAAGTTCTGCAGTATGAAGAGCAGTCTACCCTTAAAGATGTTTTGGTTTAATTCCTTGGTATAAAAATGCAAATACACCTACCCTCGTGAACGTTCAGTACTCTTCAAGATTGGTTGTACAAACAGACAGCTGACGTGTTATATTGTACCCACTATTGGGGTGCTGGGCCAGAAAACCTCCTTGTGTGCCTGATGGCTGCTGGTCCTTCTTGGTACACCTGGAAGGAGCAGCAGTTGTTGGGCCGGTGCACCCTGGACACGCGCAATAACTCTTCTTTGGACCGGGGGATCTTATTAATAATAAGTTAATAATATTTTATTTCCATTATACAATATATTTTTTTTTGCCCGTGGAGAATATTTTGGCACGGGACGCTCGATCTGGGCCAATGGGGCGTGACTCCATGTGTCTCTCTGAAAGTAGCAGAGAGCACAGTGGAGGATGAGGAAGAAAACCTCTATAAAAAATAACGGGAGGATAGGCGGCGGACTCGGTATAGTCTGCTGCCAGGAGTGGCTGGTAAGACTTGCGAGGATAGTGTGGCCCCCGTGGCTGGCGAGGCAGGTGGGGCTAGCGTGATCGGGACATCGGCGCGGTAGCTGCGTCATGGCGGGCCCACGAGGTGGCGCGCAGCGCTCCGTGTGCGCTGCCAGGGAGGGTGCGGCTGACGTTAGGCCGCACGGGGAGAAGGGGCTCACCTGCTTGTGGCGGACCGGGACCTGTCACCTGCCAAAGGTAGTTGATAGAACACCGTGGTGGTTTAGTCGGTGTTAGTCCGACACTGGCTCCGCCGTCGCCGGGCGGAGTGCGTCCCTACGCAAAAACAAATACTGTACCTAATATTAGTGTTGCAGTGATGGCAAGGATTATATGTACTCATTTGCTTATAACGCTAGGATAATCTATTTGTAGCCGTCGAGACGCCTGAGAACCCGCGGCACACTTTGTGCTGACACCGGGACCGTTTAGTTATATATCCGGTATATTACTGTCGTACAAACAGTATTCACGAATCCCTGAGCTTTAAACGCCCGCAGTTTAAAGATCAAAGCGAGTGTGTCGGGGCCACCAGTCTCAGTGTTCCTCGTAGCATGATTACAAGGCAAGGGTTCAAACACAGCTGGAAGTATCCTCGGCGTACAAAGCGCGGGGTAAGCGCTCGCCGCCAAGATTACATCTAGATGCACTCTCGACCTCTCGAGCCATTGTCGAGGACTCGCGCGAAACACAACTCGCGATTATGCGCAGATCTCTGTTCAAGAAACAATGTATATGCGATGTTTTTTAGGGTTCCGTACCCAAAGGGTGCCAAAGGGGACCCTATTACTCTCGCTACGCTGTCCATCCGTCTGTCACAGGGCTGTATCTTTTGAACGGTAATAGGTAGCCGGTTGAAATTTTCTCAGATTATGTGTTGCTATGAGGGGTATCACGACAAATACTAAAAACAAAAAAAAACAAAGGGGGTTAAGGTCAAGGTTAAGGTCAACCAACCATACAAGAAACCACATGCATTTTTTTCAACGTAACGATAATCTTCTATCACCAATAATTTTGATTTTGATTTTGTTTACTTTTAATTATTATTTTAAGCCGAAAGATGTCCACTGCTGGACATAGGCCCCCTAAGCATCGCCACAACGACCGGTCCTTCGATTCCCGCGTCTAGCGGTACCCGTGACCTTCACCAATCACCAGGTGAAATGATAATGATGATGATTATTTTTAAACTTGACATTAATTTTATTATGATTTTATTAATTTTTAATATTATAATGCATAAGTGTAAGCCAACTGGCAGCTTTTGTAGGTCATAAAATATTGATGTGTACCTGTATGTGTGCCCTCCATTATCTGTATCCAAAATCACACTAATAAAGATTCTATTCTATTCACTTACGGCCAAAATTAATATCCAATCTATCCACGATTTGCCCTACTAGCCTACCTACTAGAGATAGAAATTTGACATATTTTGTATGGAGCTTATGTCAAATTCCTATCTCTAGTAGGGCAAATCGTGGATAGATTGGAGCTTAATTTTGGCCGTTACCTGTTTCTTGAGATCTGTACCGCTATCATCAGTTACCAATAACTCACTGACGATTTCATGATATGTATGCACGTGTGTAATGTCTTAATAATCATAACTTCACAACTCATATACCTAGTAAATTCTGCAGAGGTTTAACATTATGATTAACGTCAAACTGGTTATAGACGTGCAATATAAACATTTTATGTTGCATTTCGTCGTATAATCGCTACAGATATGAGCGTTCTTTATTCATCGTGTTTTGTTGATGGCTCGAGAGTGCATCGCCCGCGCCGAGGTGACTCTGATAAGGCTGGAGGCATAGAATAGGTAATAATTCTT
This sequence comes from Asteroscopus sphinx, assembly GCA_949699075.1. Classification (NCBI taxonomy): domain Eukaryota; kingdom Metazoa; phylum Arthropoda; class Insecta; order Lepidoptera; family Noctuidae; genus Asteroscopus; species Asteroscopus sphinx. Next base: position 34,475,790 of record OX453003.1, read on the forward strand.
CTCTTTTCTTATGCTGAATCTCGTACGCTTCACTACGGCGCCCCCCGATCAACCCGGGAGCCGCGCCGGGCGGCCAGGGCGCCCTTTTACAACAACGCGCACAATATCTTTATGTTACTCATTTACGTCGCCCGAGGATTCGTGCTTATCACTGCAGATAACCGGGACACTTTAATCCCGGGCTCATCTGGTATTACGCAAAGATTTAAGTAGACTAACTGTTACTTTATCTCCAAGGCGCATTACTAAAGACACCCCCAGCAATTATTTATAACGTTAGCTAGATTTGATACTCCTCGGTTTGGTTTAATTTAATGAATTGTTCTGTAGTTAAAACTTTATGTTGATAGTAATACCGTCGATATTTAGAGCACTGTGCACATGATGAGGATTTAAATGTGTTTTAAGAAGTAATATAATACTGCCGACTGAATGTGATTCCGTCGCGTCGCGTGAGTGCGGAGATGTGCCTCCAGTGGCACAGTGTGCGTGCACTGGGGCAGGTTCTTGAGCTGGTTGGCTCGCTGTGCCGCGGTGCCGCCTGTCAGCCATCGCAGATTACTTCAGCATCACAGTTGTGTGCGTATCATCATCATCATTTCAGCCAAAAGTCGTCCACTGCTGGACACAGGCCTCCCCCAAGCATCGCCACAACGACCGGTCCTGTGCCTTCCGCATCCAGCGGATTCCTGCGACCTTCACCAGGTCGTCGGTCCACCTTGTGGGGGGCCTACCCACGCTGCGCCTTCCAGTACGCGGTCGCCACTCCAGAACTTTACTGCCCCATCGGCCATCCGTTCTGCGAGCAATGTGACCCGCCCACTGCAATTCTTCGGGCTACGTCGGTTACTTTCGTTCTCCTGCGAATCTCCTCATTTCTGATTCGATCACGCAGGGACACTCCGAGCATAGTTGTGTGCGTACTCTATATGAATTGCTAATGTATGCATTCATATTATAATTTATAATGAAATTGCAGACGACGATCTCTAGGAGAGAATAATATTGTGCGTTTTACATTTTTATTTGTACACATAATATATGAAATGGTGTTGGTTATTTATTGTGTTTGTAAATCGGTTCTTTTATAGAAATATTTCTATAAAAGGACTAATGACCGTTAGAGCAGGCCAGGTTTTATGTGGCGACTGCGGCGTAGTCTGTTGTCCACAGCTGGCTGACCCGACCAACGAGGCAACTTGAGGCGGCGGTAAAGAAAATTGATTTTTAACTTTATGATTCAAGTGAATTTCCTACTTTTACAAAAAAGGCTCAGGTTTCCTCTTATCTTACAGCAGTCGAGAAGTCATTGGGCGAGCTGTTCTCAGCCTCTTTTCCGGTGTCGATCTTATAACGTATTCTTTCGTATACCTGCCAGACAGAGTAACGATCAATTAACTATGAATTAACTGTCAAAGGTACAGAGCGTTATTTCAAACTCTCATTGGCATAAAGTAGTATTTAATTGAAAGGTAATTCGGAAAGCCATGGAGTGTTAAACGACGCTGTGGTGGCAGTAAATACGCGAGCGTGCGGCCACGAGCGACGCACTGCCACTGACGAGGGGGCGCCGCCGCCGGGACCGCCGGGACCACCGGGACCACCGGGACCACCGGGACCACCGGGACCACCGGGACCACCGGGACCAGACACCACACTACTACTCAACATGTAACTGTAGACACACACTTCACGCGGATACTAGCGGGTCGTGGCTACTCACAGACTAGTAAGCCTCTAGACGCCGATTAGCCGGACACCCCCGGTCACAACGCATATGCAGTACCACTGCATATCATATTCCCCGCCGCCAATCAGGACGTCAGTCCGTCAGCGAGTGGCACCAATCATACGGAATCATACCACCGAACTTTTGAGCCGACCAATCATAAAGAGCCGTCCGCCCCCCGGTCCCCACCAACATTTTACGACTGCGTTTCAATGCAAAACTTTGTGCAAATTCAAAACTTTGCGGCGTCTTGAGGCTTTCTGGTCTGTGTGGTTACTACAGCACAAACATTCTTTTTCTTTATTGCATACAAGAAAATTACACAATACATAATAGTTTTGAAATTACATTACATTACATTAATCATCAGACAGAAAGAACAAACGCGGGAGACGCTGTCACTTCCAAGAATAGTAGGTACATTACTGTCGAGGCCTGAAATGAAGCAATTGACGGCCGAGTAATATTGGAATTGATTTTGAAAACAAAACTAACTAAACTAGGCCGTTAATTGTTATTTCGGCCGAGACTTGTATAGTACTTTTCTCTCATTTGCGAGGAAACAATACACAAATTAATTCAACAGTATCTAATTTTCATTCGCGCCAATTCATCCGAGCGCGGTTCTTGTGCTATTTTCAAAGTTTAAAAAAAAAAGCGCATTCAGCCTTTTTAGTGATAAATATTTAGTACCTAAAAATACTTAATTTATGTAAGTGTGTACTTAAAAACTTCGCTAGCATAATTAAAAAAATTAAAACTGTCCACCAATTTTAATTATTGTCGTGTTGGGTATTACTGGCCTGTTATTTCATAAAATAACAAAAAATTGAACCGACGAAAAGAGAAACTGAAAAGCGAAAAATAACTAATTATGAGTCGGCGCCAAACGAACTTTTAACAAGCAAAGTGCGTGCAAGTTGCAAGTGGCCGAGCGGAGAACACATTTTTGGAAAGTTATTGTTTATCGTTGAAAATTTCACGTTGTATTTAATGTGACGTTGTTTTTATTATTTATTTAAAGTAATTTAATGATTTTCGTTGATAGGTTGTTTGGCGCCGACTCATAATTAGTTATTTTTCGCTTTTCAGTTTCTCTTTTCGTCGGTTCAATTTTTTGTTAAAAAGTTTTATTTTTCATTTTTTTGTGGTTAAAATCTATAACTCCAGGTCTTCATTATGTCGTAGTGTCTAGAACTATATTTATGTGTGTCAATTTTCAACAGAATCGGTTAACAGGTAAGAATTCAGTGGGTGAACAAACACTCATCCCCTGTTTTACTACCCTTAGGGATGGATTTTGATTTTGAAATTTAAATGGGACCAACTTCGAGATATACCCTATCGATTAAAAAATGAATCATCAAAATCGGACCACTCTGTAAAAAGTTATGCGTGGTCATACATAAAAAAAAAAAAAAAAAAAAATATATACGCGTCGAATTGAGAACCTCCTCCTTTTTTTCGTCGGTTAAAAATAATAAACCAATTTCCGAGCAAGTGGGAGAAAAGTATGTGCACAATGCACATGTATGTTAACGTACCCTACGTTAACATACATGTGCATTTAGCTCATTACTGTCCCACTGCTGGGCGCGCGCCTCTTCTCAGAATGAGAAGGATTCTGACCTTGCCTTAGTCCACCACGCTAGCACAGTTTAACTGTAAAACTGTGACGCTAGTCTCTTTGCCGGACTACACACATAATCGAGAACTTATGGAGGTGTGCAGGTTTCATCATGATGTTTTATTTCGTCGTTAAAGCAAGTGATATTCAAATTATAGATAACGATAACATTTACAAACCCATTAATCAATTTAGTGTTTTATTAGTGTAACGAAAAACTCGACGTATAGTGCTGTTGTAGTTAGCACAAGTCAAATGTAGTGAAAACAAGCTTTATTCTGACGCGCGCTCTCACCGAGCTGATCTTGATAGCTACGTATCAACGTGATGCAGTTTTTATGTCAGGAAAGTATTGGTTTTTTCTAATCCCTCTGCTGTCTGTAATTAGAGAAACTCTGCGGCCTTCTTGATTAAAGGAAAACAAAAAATAGCAGAGGACGAACGCACTGCAAAGTAAAAAGGTTTACTAATGTTGCCTTAATTCGTCTGTTTGAAGCGTTATTTGTAGAACAAGAATTATAAAGATATTATATCTACCCACTCGTGCCCTTGCATTTCATTTAATAACACCCCCATCCCTCACTTTCCTGTTCGCCAGGTCTCCCCGCACTCCCCGAAGGACAACAGCGAATGCGCAGGAGGTTTTAGTCTTCCAATTTACTGGACGTTCCTAAATACAATTTTATTGTTACGGTATCTAGAGCCCCAGCAATTGAACGGAACATCATTACGCTGCATAATTAAACGCGTAAATCAGCTCCCAGCTGCGACCAGCGCGCACCGGTCGCCGGAACCGACGCGTTCCGACTCAATACACACACTCATTATACGGCGACACCGAGCAAATCACGTGGAAACTCACTAAACGCGTTATGATAATATTATGCTAATAATAAATAATACAGCTTTTCGAATTGAAAATGTTGGTGGAGGGTAATAATTTGTTTATTATGTCAACGATTACGTTAGCGCTCGATTTGAATGTAACGAAATTTACGAATAAGAAAAGTTTGGGTCGTTTAGCGCCACACAGTCTCAGAGACATGCTCGCCCACAGAACATACTCGTGTGTGTACCTATATCACTTGGTTGGACTGGCTTTTGTCCAATGTTCAGTATTGGGAAATAATATCATAATATAATATCATGTTCACGGTAGCTTAGTGGCTAAAGCACTGGCGTACTGAGCCAGGAGTCGCAGGTTCGAATCCTGCTCGTGAGCGATTTTTTCTTTCCATAATTTAAAATCGTTAGATTTCGTTTCACATGCGTAAAATGCGTTAAAAATAATAAATAATTAGTAAGGGTAGGCATATCTATACGACTTTGAATTAACTGCTAAGTTAGTCGAGTCGGTTAAGAAACACTGTTTTTTAATAAGATATCGCTGACGTCACCCAAAGATGTACCAAGTGGATGAGAATTTCGTTACCACGAGCAGTGTTCACGGTAGCTTAGTGGCTAAAGCACTGGCGTACTGAGCCAGGAGTCGCAGGTTCGAATCCTGCTCCTGAGCGATTTTTTCTTTCCACAATTTAAAATAGTTAATATCATAGGATTTGTGCAGACGTAGCGTAACTACATAATATTATCCTCAGATTAATATTATCTATCTATTCTATACCTATCTATACAAATAAAACTATTATACTACTACTGTCTTTTTTTTCGTTTGGTGTATGTACAATAAAGAATATAATTAATAAATAAATAAAAAATCAATTGCCAAAATTGGCTCGACCGATTTGGCTGTTTTTTTGTTGTGTTCGTAATTGTCAGGACATGATAAGTAAGAAAGAAATTTAGTGAAAAAAAAAATTGCACCAGAGCGAAGCCGCGGCGGGTCGCTAGTAACATAAAAAAGTTAAAGCTATCCATAACTTAGTGCGCCACACATACGTAAGTAAATATTATTCTGTTATTTCGATTTCAGATAAAGTAGTTCCAGCTATGCGTATCTACATTAGAAAACAAACATAAAGACAATATACTCGTGCTTATGCTCAAAAAGGGATCTCCCAAAGGAATAGACAGAGCGGTAGGGTTGGTACCATAGTATAAGTTGTTCATGCTGATGAGTAGAGTGACCCCTTGAGAGGTTTGCAGTTATTTCAGTAACACGATGGACAACTCCACATCCGCAGCTCGTGGATGTGACGGTGCAGGTCCAATTGATTGGGATATATCTATCGCAGTTTGTTGGACGAAGACCCAATTTTAGGGATTTAATTGTCAGTTTATCTAATAAAAAATCCAATTAGGCTTTTACCTAGCTCAAGCTCGGGTTTTAAAGGACACAGTAAGAGGTCTTCAGCTATTGAGTAGGTCAATGAGGTGACTTATATTTATCGAGTGCACGCTAAAACGTTTTCTTAAAAATATCTTTAATGCCCGGATAGATCGGGTTGGGCCCCTCACCACAGATTTAACTTAAGCGAGAGTATACAAGGCGTACTGCGGACCGTCGGCGTTGGTACTGCGGACAGTATAGAGATAGATGCAGAAGATATACACTTCGTATCCACTGCATACAGCGCCGAACGAAAGAGAATAAAAATAAAAAAAATAAAAAAATATTTCATCAACTTGTAAAACTATTTCATTACAGCGTTGGGAACCACCTTTTAAGCAAATGCTTGCTTGTGTTAGGGAGTTCCGCTCTTCCAAGTAAAGGTCTTAATTAAATACAAGTACAGCCTACAGGACATACAAATTATAAGAAATAAAGAAAAATAGTGGAAACAATACAAAATGTGTTTAGTTGGTTACTGAATGCGAATATGAGTGAATGAATGACATTTTATTTATTTTGCGAGAATGTGAAAAGTGTAATGCATGTGATTGATGGGTGTGTGGGGATGTGTTATGGGTGTATGGGTATGTGTTTTTGTGTGTGGGGGTGTGTGTGTATACGTATTTCATTATTGTATTTTATTATTAACAGAAGCGCATAAAAAGTCATAAATCATATATGTTGCTATTTTATTTTGTGTACAATAAAGAGTATTTGTATTGTATTGTATTGTATTGTAAAAATCGTGGTGGTTCAAGTATTCAGTTTTAATGATTGCAAGGCAAACAGAAACAAAGAGGTACCCATGTTTAGCGCTATGGTGTTGATTGCGAGCTCCGAGCATTAAACCCCATGTAAATGAATTACAAGCTCTCCAGTTCCGAAACTGGTATTCGCACAGATAAATAAAAGGCTTCGATCGCGTTTGCAAATAGGAGCGCGTTATGTCTATTTGCGGAATTGATTTCAAACAAAGTCAGGCGAGTTAGTTCCGAATCGCAAATCGTGGGGAGTAGGTTTTCTTCAGGTTGTAGTTTTCTTCGCTTCTACACCCAACCGGCGTCTTCTGCCAGCGCCCCACTTCGCCACTTTGACGTCTTCTGCCAGCGCCACCCTTCGCCACTTTGACATCACTGTCGCTTACTGCTAAATATATTGATTGCGTTCGTCGAGAGTCGAGGGTTCGTGGCGGTTCATCGCTCATGTGAAGCGATCATCAATATTTGGAGGAGTTAGACAAGCATGGATACTAGTATTATGTTTGTTATTTAAAGCAATATATTTTATTCAAAAATGAGCTTGAGTTTGATTGCCACCTCAGCGATTGTGCGATCGATGATTGTGTACAAGAACCTATTCAGTCGTGCCTTAAAGACCGCCTGATTATACTTAATATGAACTAGCTACTGATCATCTACGTACCTACTCCTACTCAGACGATTTTCATGACACAACTCATAAGTCATATACATATTACATCCAGCCCAGTCCAGCCAAGTGACACGCGCGTTTATGTCTTTTGTTTGCAAACGCTTCACGGTAATAAAACGCGGTGCAGCATTACTGAACTGAGAACTGTGCAAATTTTACATTTAATTTTTAATAAAATTGTACTATTTAATATTGTATTGGATGATTTTATTTTCTCGCAATTGTAGTGAAAAGAAGAGTGAAACACACGGCGCTATAATACGTTATAACTGAAAACCTCTTAAGGGGTCATTGTACTAATTAGTATGAACAACTTTTACTATGGGACTTTTGCATGTTGTTTAATAGGTCATTTTAGCCCCTTGTATAACAGTCTACTATTTATAAGTTATAACGTTACATAACGTTACGTTACGTTATATAACTTTCATAGAGATTGCTTACATTCAATTATTACTTTGAGATAGAAATGACAAATAAATTGATTTTATTTTCTTTCCGAGAAAGTAAGTCACAGTTTGTTTATTTTAATTGAATTACTTAGTAAGTTGCCAGGGGGTGGTTATCCCTCCCACTCACGATATCCTCTATTATACATAGGTGATTAGACGCTCGCAGAATTATTGTATTAATTAGAACAAACTGTTTTATTTTTATTGAATTAAAATAGTACTAATAGTAGTCTATAATAATACAACGTGCATACTCAGAAATGCGTGCTCATATTTTTAGAGCTCATTCAGGGAATGCTATCGAAAAACTATGGGGTCAACCCTGAAATCGCGAAAAAAAATCAATTGATCCATACATTTTGTCGAGCGACATTGATGATTTTCTAGGGAACAGCTGTTTTTTTTTGCAGTTTCAAAGTTGGTCCTATAGCAAAAATTGCTCTATGCTATGCCTTGACTGAGCTCTTGAAACATGAGCACACATGTCTACCACCATTGCACTGATATCTACACGTTGTACAATGTGGTTGATGGTGTGTGTAGTCCGCCAACCCGCACTAGGCCAACATTGTGGACTAAGGCCTTAACCTTCTCATTCTGCGAAGAGCCCCGTGCCCGGCCTAGCCAAGTGGGACAGTAATGACAGAAATACACCGTAGTTGGACAGTTTGTAGAGCAGAGTAATTATAGCATTTATTTAAGAAGACTGCGATAATAAGAGTTAAATATATGTGGGTATTTAGTAGATCTCGACTGGGATGCGGTGGAGTGGGACCGATGATAACAAGAGTAAGAAATGTTGTGAAGTGTTTAGTGGAGTGAGAGTCTAATGCTTAGGGGAGTTGGACTCATGTTAGTTGAGTGAGCAGTATTCAGTCACTACTTAACCTTTATCAGATAAGGAGACACAATAACAATACACATGTCGATGTTGCCAAGGCCCGAATTCTCGCGTTATAGAGATAAATGTCTAATTCGAGATTATCTCTAACGAAAAATGTCGCCGGTAACGTCAACTGCTTTGAACCACTCTTTGTATTTAGAGCGCTAGGCATAGAAATATCTCTAACGTGACATTCTGAGAATATGAAAATTTCGTTTCAATCGACATTCGCCATCTTGATTCGACATTATGTCGAGTACGAGATAATGTCTACGACGCGAGAATCACCCCCCAAGCCTTTGACGACGATCAGCAATACATTACTTAAATGTTTGTTACACTGATGTGGTTACTGAATTAGCGGCGAATGTGTGGAGCTTTGTAATCCGACCGAAGTAGTACGATCATTGTGTTGAGCCGAGTATATATTGTATGCCGCGGCGCCTCGCACAGGCGCGCGTACATACTCGCGGTGTTACATAACTGCATTATGTCTCGTTTGACATAGCTCCGCAGTTAATTGGTTCAACTCGTAATTGGACGGGTTCCAATGTTTACTAAATTAATTCTCCATCACAATGGATTGATTGGAATGGAATTGTTGTGCAGGTTCCATTGTCGCCGCGCGAGTGTTGAGTGTGAGGCCGCCGCGCGCTCACCACCGCTGATTGGAACGGATATTCGAATTTTCCACAAAAATCAAATCAAATCATCTTTATTTGCCTTCAATGTAAGTCTATACATATGATGGAAATACATAACAAGCCCCAGCACATTCTACCTTACGGCATGCAATTCAATTATTTAAAAGGCAATTTTAATATTATCATCTGTACTTTGACCTATGCTCACAATAAACTGATTTGATTTTGATTTTGCAGTTTTATTAAATTAAATTATACTTGCAGAGCAATCTGTTGAAATATTGTTTCATGTCATAAATATTAAAATTATTATTATCCTGGACTTCAAATCATCAAATCAAATTATCTTTATTTTGCGTTTAATGTATACACAAGATGGAAACACAATAATACAAGTCCCATGTACATCCTACCTTGCGGAACTTACGGCAAACTTTTCAAATATTTAATAGCAATTTTAATACTAAATTAAATTATACAAAGTAATACCACAGTCTAAGGAACTCTAGCTCTGCTTTTTAATTACGCTGTGGTAATACTGTGTTATGCATGTCATATATAATGTTATCAACAGTATTTAGGCATTTAGGCATTGGCACATAATTTTTATGCTGAGTGTATAAAAGGCAGGCTAGATTCAAGGCTGGCAAGCTCGGTCCAGGGGAGGGGAAGCTGCCCCCCTGCCCCCAAGGGTACGCCCGTGCTGACCAGGAGTGCTGCAGATAATGGTTTATTTTTGCATATTAACAACTGTTGCAAGGGCCTGGAGCTGGCGATGGTGGTGCGTGCGAGCTTCGCATGACGTTGCCGAGGCAGCGCAAGGATCTGCGGAACTATAAAACACATTTCAGGGCCAAAACAAAAATAAATTCTTGCCGTGAACGTGATGTCAATTTTATTAATATAACGATGTCCCGCCGACCGCGAACTGGCGCTGGCGGAGCACACCACAAATTATGTTAATGTTACAATAGTCACGTATGTAACGCCGCGCCTCCCGGCTCCTCATTTCCTACAATAAGCTAAATTAGCCATCAACATGTGCAATTTGCTGCGAGCGCTACGCGATTAACTTTGGATTTCTAAAAATATATCTGTCCTATTTCTATTTGTGACGCCGCCATTTATATTGGTGACCTATCACGGTCTCATGGAGCAAATGTTTTAGTGCAGAACAGATGTCGAGAAACGCGGCTGCTCGGTGTAAGAAGTGATTGACAACTTTGTAACTGACGCCCTCGGTGAAAAACCTTCACCGAAAATTCCGAAATCAAAGTTTTATTATTTTAAGCCCGTAGTTCAAATAGCTGTATTGTTTCAAAATAAAAAACTTGGCAAATACAAGCTGTTTACGTCATTAAGAGTTTCGTTTCTCCGTGTTCCGTGTAGCGCGGAATACTAAAACAGGAATCTTGGCAGCGACGCGACCACAGAAATGTGCCGAAAACTCGGAAAACAATAAAGTTGACGTGACGTAGTTCACGTAAAGTCACAGACAGATATTACTAGAAATCATTGCGTAAAGTCGGTTTTTTCTCTCTTGTCTTATTTAGGAAACAATCTTGGCACGTCTCTTTATTCAAATAGATAACTACTGATAAAATATAATTACTAGTTCTGCACATGTGATTAGGTTAAAAATGTTATTTAGTGTGTGTAATTGTTAACATAATATCTTTTAATAATTGTTATTGACGAATTGCATAAAAAAGACACCACATAACATAACATCACGCCTGTATTTCCCCGAAGGGGTAGGCAGAGGTGTATAGTACACCCACATTTCGCCTGTTATGTTATAGTCCCATGTAATAGAGGTAAAAAAAAACACGCCATACTAAATAAGACAAGAAAGAACAAAACAGAGTGTAGCATTCCGCCGCGTGCATGCGTATCGGCTCACACTACTCAAGATTTAGGCCAGTATTACAGAACGATACTCAAGCGTTGATCTCAGTTTAAATCTAGTTTAAAGTTGAACTTTGATTTTAGAACGTTCCTCAAGCAGAGATTTGTTGATCACAGTTCAGCTGAGTTTAGTTTTGTTTTATACTGTCACCTGTTTCGGTATTTGAGCTGAGATTTGATCTGTAATCACCCTAGTGTGGTCCAGACTACGCTTGAGTAGAGATTTCTATTATATTTCAGGTCAAATTTATGTGTTATGTTGTTGAATTTAAGTTTATAATTACCGTTCTGGAATAAGACCGATACTCATGTAACGATTCTATCCTTAAGTAGTGATCAGGTGATTGGAGTTTAAACTGTACTTGAGGAAGCTTCTGTAATACGGGCCTTAGTCACACATTTGTAATCTGCATTCCTGAACAATTAAAAATATCTGCATATTTATTATCTCGTAGGAAACTCTAATACGAGTGAGATATAGTTCCAATATTAGCAGAGGTCGGTCGTATGACGTCTTGGCGTCATATTGTACCTAATACCATTGCATAGAAAGTCCATCAATAAAGTTGGCACGGAGTGACTTGCATTTATAATAGAAACATTTTTTATCAATCCACGTTCCCAGTTCGACGATAAAACGTCAAAACATTCAGCATTTTCTTACAAAGAATTTGGAGATTTTTTCAGGCAATGAGTCTGCAAGTAACGGAGGTTCTCGACTAGCTTCATGAGTAAGTCGGTGTCTATTGTTGCTGAGCGCGAAATGAGTTGCAAAACGGCGACAGTTATGGATGGAGCGGCAAGTGACCGCACACCGCCGCCATAGAATATATACTAACGCCACCGCAGAGTTGCTGGCTGCGTAATTATGATTGATGCGCGCGCGGCGCGTGCGAGCACGAAGCACAATACACCTAACCGCTGCCATACTCCATAATGTGACTGCCATTTGACTAAAACGATGCATGAATGCATCATAAATTACGTGCTTTAATGATGTTGAATTACACAAATAGTGTCCGATTTATATTCACGAGGTGATTGTTCAGTACTATTGTTTAAGCCGTTTGATTCAATAGGACTATTTGCGAATGTGCTCTTTCAAAGAGCCTCTTTGTGCACTCGTTGAAAAGGGGTTATATGTGTCATATTTTCTGGATAGAAATATCAAAATAGTAGGAAAAAAAATCTACATTATCATCATTATGACCAATTAAATAATAAATTCTCTTAGTAAAAGTAGGTAATCAGACATTCAATGTTCTTTGTTAACCTAATTTTAGGTTACCCGTCGCTGTTAGTGATAATTAGACATCAGATTAAATGTCGATATAAGATAAGATAAGATAAATATTTATTTTCTCGATATAAAAGCGTTATTGCATAATTTAGTACTTTCTTGTAGATAGTGTTTATTTCGGTAGCGAGGCGTGTAGGAAAACAAAAACCTTCCTTGGTTCAAGTCCATAAAATACTAGAAAAAATATGATCGAAAAGACTGACGCCCTTCCTTATGTACTATCGGAAAAGGTCCGTCGTAAATTAATAATGTTGTTCTATTTAAAACCGGAGTCTAGTTATTAGTTCATGTTACAGGTCGTTTTTGATCTAGAAAATCTTGAAAAATTACGTGATAGTGTTACTGGCACCAGACTTGTAAGTTATCACATTGAAAAACTATATGTAATTTTATTGTTCAATTGATGTTGATTAGTACCAAAAATAAACAAATCCTATGGGCAATCATCTTGGGAATCCATTATTTGTGATTCAATGCGGGCAGGTCTGGCCGACAGAGCGCGCGCGGACTCGCCGCCTGATGGCTTGCATGATTTATTACGGGCTCCGGGCCGCCGGCGGCCGCGGGGTTACGTTAATATACCGCCCGCTCCAAATATCTTCCCGACGCGACGCGGGGGCTCGCCGCTCGCCGGGCCCACTCGTACGATAAACGAGGCATTTCCCTCCGCACGCCTTGTGTCAGTCCATCTTCCTTGTCCAGATTGCGAAACCTCGGAGCTCCCACTCGGAACGGGTTTAACGTTGTCGGACGTCAAATGAAGCGAAAATATAATTATTTATGTGAACAATTCGGTAGCTCTGGCTCCGGCCTCCGGGCTGTTCGCGCTCGGGCTGTGTTTACGCTTCGCGTGCACGACTGATGTTCGCCTATTACTCCCAATAAACAGTGGCGACACGAGGACGTCGGGGTCATTAATGAACGGCTCGGTGACGTGCGGCGCCGGCTGTCATCGGCCCGATCTACCCCGTTCTCATCATGTATTGATACGGAAACGAGGCAGACGTGAATGTGCAAATATTTGTTATTTTTCAGCATTGTTCCGTGTGGTGCCGGACGTGAAGAATTGCACCACCCTCTCTCTTCTCATGGGTGTCGTAAAAGGCGACTAAGGGATTCACCAGAGGATGGGCAGCAGCGTTCTCTGAGTATTTATACAACCAACTGCGATCGCCAACCCGCCTGCCAAGCGTGGCGATTATGGCATATTCCCCCTCTTTTGGGGGAGGCCATTGTCCAGCAGTGGACGTTTTTCGGCTGAAACGATGATGATGATGGTGATGATCATTCAGTTTTAAAAGGTACATAATTTTTTTACACATGCAATTAGTCATTATGTCTTTTTCACAAAACAGCTTCCACAGCGAAAATTTAAGCTTAGCCGCGCCAGCTGGAACTCAACCAACATACGTTATGTATAATAATGTATATACGGTCGACCGCACGTCAGGGGTAACAGTTTGAAATTGGCAGCACCTGTATTTCGTAAGCGGTAAGGGCGGTTTTCTGATTCAAGTGTTACCACTGTCATGCAGTCGACTGTACTAGGGTTTGGGAATTGACTTAAATTGTGACCTTTTGCTAGTATGAAAAGTATTTGGAGGTGGTTGATTAATAAAACAACTCTGTTTATTCTACTGTTTATTCATCTTCTTCCACATCTTTACTTTTACATTAAGATCGTAGGCATCAATACGTCATAGCACAATGTTATACACGTAATCAATCGAAGTTCTTGCTTGGGCAAGCCCGAATTACGCGGGGAAATGTGCGAGTCCAATATGCAGTCCGGGTCGAATAAACTAAAACTTTTTAACAAAAAATTGAACCGACGAAAACAGAAACTGAAAAGCGAAAAATTAAATGAAGCTTACTATTCTCCTATCTAAACTAATGCAAATAACTAATTAGGTATGAGTCGGCGCCAAACAAACAATCAACGAAGATCATTAAATTACTTTAATAATTTACATTAGTTTAGGTAGGAGGTAAGCTTCATTTTATTTTTCGCTTTTCAGTTTCTGTTTTCGTCGGTTCCATTTTTTGTTAAAAGTTTTATTCTAATTTTTTTGTCAGTTCAATATTGCCCGTCGAACGACACATGTGGCGAGAATTCGAGATTGTCTTGGCAACCATAAGGCTACGACCACACAGCAGCTACTTACCTTTCCTACCTGCCTGCCTGAGCTCGCTGCATTATCTTAGCAACAGCTCATCGTCGCATCGTCGCAGCTGTACCTAACCACTCCATTCCTCCGTACCCTCTGACCCCCTGTGCCTCCGTGTTCCGTACCTCCAACTCTCCGTGCCTCCTAGACTCCGAGCCTCTGAGCCTTCGTGTCTCCACTGTCGCCGGGCTACACCTCCTACCTACACCCTGAAGCCTGCCCTACCTGAGCTACCCTCACTCTGAAATGACTACCTAATCACGTGACAACGTGACACTAGGACTAGCTTGTTGTTGGACAAAAAGCATAATATTTTGAAAAATCCTTTGGAGGCCCACTAACCACATAAATAAATAAATATAATTCAGAGAAACTCCGAGCGTAGCCCTTTCCATAGCACGCCGGAAGTGGCAGTGTGCCGGTCACATTAGGCGAAGAACCGATAGCCGTTGAAAGAAAGAAAGAAAGAAAAATATTTATTTGACACATTTGAGACACATACAAAAGAAAGGATATACATGAACAAGAAATAGATTTAGTAAAGAACAAATCGAGGAAAAAGTCATTGACAGTCATGCGCCATGTGTGTGTCTAAATTGTGACAAATGGGGTTCTTGCGTGGAGGGCGTGAATCGGTAAACGTAGGCTAGGTCGCTCTCAGGCTCGGTGGAGCGATGATATTGGCAAGGTGATTAGAAGCAAATGGATGTGAGTGGCCTAGGATCGACGTCTCTGGCGTGCCATTGGAGAGGCCTATGTCCAGCAGTGGACTGATATAGGCTGATGATGATGATGAGTAAGAACTTTATGATAAGCTAGCGCCCGTTGAAGTCTTGTTGGGGCCTGTTGGTAGATAGACACTAACTAAGCTATGCTTCTATGTAAATTATTTTCGAGATTTCATGCTTCTCATCTCATTTATTTACGTCCAAGAAGCGTTACGATTCGCCCTAAAATACGGATTTTTCGAGGCTCATAACTCTCAAGTCAATTGTCTTTTTACGGTTTTGCTAAAATACAAGTCTAGGCAATGAAGAGACAAATCGGTATCATGCTTAGTTATGGAGCTACAACATCAAATAATGGAGTAGTCGCCCTTCAACGTTTGTATCGAGAAGTGACCGCCTAGACCGGCCTTAAATATTATTTTTAAATGTATTTATGGGTTAACTTTCGTGGTTGAAGTCGGCACAGCGTAGGGGAGGGATGGCTTCGGTCTCGTGAACAGGTCGCCGCGCTCCGCGGGTGGCTCTTTTCAATTTATACGAGAACTTTGTTCAGCGATTAGCAAATTATTCTAATTTTGCCACGGATTGCGAATAATGGGAGGTTAATGTGAAAACTACGACCATTTTATGCCAAACAGATAAAAATCTAATAACAGCAATTAATATTCATTTCTATTGTTTGTAGTACCCTATGAAAACTTTTTTTAAATGTGAATTTTTTGTTACAAAGAATTACTCGTAGCGGTATAATAGCTACACGAGGTGGAGCAGATCGCGAACTTTGTAACAACGATTTCTCGTCAGCATGGCTCGAGTCGCTCCAATTTACGAGTTTTTTCATTTCTACATTCAACATCTTAGAAAAAAGTTAAAATGAAATAATCGTTGTTGAGAGGAGGCTCACAGACCTCACAGTGTCTTGTACTGGAGCCCGCGCCCGCACCCCCGCGCGCCCGTCCCCACGCGGGTAATGAAAACAAAGTGGACCGAATTTTTTATTTATTTCACTTAATTTTTGTTTCTTTTTGACAATAAAAAATCGTAATTAATACTTGTCTAGGGAAACATGATTACCAAGCTAAGTTAATTAGTTACAGCCGGGATGGAATCTCCCCGCGGGTGTCAAGCGGACTACCTGAATGTGTACCGTATTGTCACACTAGCTGTGAATATCTGACAATACAGATCGCGAACTGTTCGTGGAAAGAAAAAATACAGGTTTAGCAATAATGTCATGAACTAAATTATTATTTCTAACACATTTACGCATGCGAAGCGAAATCTAAAGATGTAAATTGTGGAAAAAACCACAATTTATATCTTACAGTCCCAGTCCTTTTAATGGGGGTGCATTACAAGAGCCTCCACGAGTGACGATATTTAATTGATCGTCCGGCGCACCCTGGGCTGTCAGCCCCGCTACCAACCTGCTGACTGGCTAATCTTTTCCCCACGGCATGAGCTGTTATCATTTTGTAGGTCATGTCGACACGATAGAAGAAGAAGTCCTTTTAATACCATTATTGTTCCTCCTAGCCTAGTACTTCCAAGTCCCGCCGGGTCCCGAAGGCGTGATGAGGCGATGCTCATTCGTAAAAAATCAATCCTTTTTTGCAAAAATAAAGTCACAAGTTTTTTCACATTGCCCTATCTTCGGACCATGTCTCGAAGAAGAATGCTAAGGGGTCAAATTAAAAGGAAAGAATATAAGGTTTTTTTTGCATCAACATCGAAACGTGAATAGATCGCATAGGTAGGTAATATAAATATCGAATGTAGCGAAAGAAATTGATAGTGATAATTCTATTGTTGTTTTGAGAGATGCATTTAAATGTTGGTCGAATTTCGACCTCAAGCGATACTAGTGTTCATTAATATTCTGTTGGTCGCTCGGTTACTTGATTTATCGATTAACGTCTCTGGCGACTCGGTAACGATGTTCATAACTTATTCAGACGTAGCTCAACTTTAAATCTAATATAACTAGCCAGGCGAGCTCCGGACTACAGACCGAACTAAAGGGCCTGTTGCTTGCCACAACACAAATGTAAACAACAATATAAAGTATGGAGATTGTAATATTAGTTTGTAGTTGACAAATAAAACTTTTCTCAATAGTCAGCCGCTAGCCGGAGAACATTGTGTTTGAAACTTGTATTAGAAGCTTTATTGATGCTCGTTTCACAGTGGACGGGTCCCACTGCTCAACGTTTTGTAGTTTCATAGTGCTGCTCTTTAGAAGTGTATTATTCTTGATAATCGATTGATCGATATTTAATTATTCTGACAAAAGTGGTAACTCCGTGGTGTTTAGCAATCGCAGGCCACATCACGAGAGTCACTGGCGCGGCCCTCGTGCCCACCATGCACCACGCTGACTATGGAGCAGCCACCACACTTACCCACCACATTATGCCTATTAACGATTGATGAAAACACGCTTTTGTAGAGTCCATCACATGTCTGTCTAATGATACACACTGTGTACAATGATAAGACATGAGACATAAGATTGACAATGATAAGACATGAGACATAAGATTGACAATGATAAGACATGATACATAAGATTGACAATGATAAGACATGAGACATAAGATTGACAATGATAATACATGAGACATAAGATTGACAATGATAAGACATGCGACATAAGACATGAGACATAAGATTGACAATGATAAGACATGCGACATAAGACATGAGACATAAGATTGACAATGATAAGACATGAGACATAAGATTGACAATGATAAGACATGAGACATAAGATTGACAATGATAAGCGCGCTGAGCACAGATTTACCCTCAGTTTCTGGAAGGCTGATCAATTTGATCTATTGTCAAATCTAATGTCAGCTCCTGTGATTGGTCGGCAAAAATACTAACAACCAATCACATTGCTTGACCTGAGATTTGACGGTCGATTAGTTAATTTTTGTGTTGATCAGCCTTTCGGATACTGGGGGTCAGTCTGTCAGTTGAGCGGCGTCACTCATGTGGGACCTCGTTAATGTTGTCGATATGACGATGGTAGTTTCTAGAACAACATCTATACATGTCGCGAGTTATTGCTAACATAATTAATAGGAAGACACCGATAGAAAATGATTGGGTACTAATGTTTTCCAGATGCCGAATGAGATATGAAATCAACTTCCTGTATTGTTAGTGTAAACATAGCTTCCGCTAGTTGTCAGTGACTTTCATTTTAATGCATTTATGTAAGACACAACACACATGTGTTTGTTTAGTAGAATATATAAATAGAACAGCAGTATTCTTTCACGAATCATTAAGCTTGTAAAGGCTAAGAGCGGATCGTTTTAATGTTAGTAGGAAGCAGGTCGTCTTGTACAGAGTCAAGGTGTCTGTTTACTGGGTTCCTGCTTGAAAGCGTCCATCGCATCCTCGACTAGTTTCCTTTACTCACTATTTCTGGAGCTATAATCATCGATAGCTTGGACCTTGTTCCCGATGTCGTCCGGTGGGTTACTATTTTTAGAGTTCCGTACCTCAATAGGAAAAAACGGAACCCTTATAGGATCACTTTTTTGTCCGTCTGTCTGTCTGGCTGTCTGAATGTCTGTCTATCTGTCCGTCTGTCAAGAATTATTGTATCAGCAACGGGTAAAGATATGAAGTTGAAAGTAATATCAGATAGGTACTAGGGTCGACGGTCCCTTCATCCCTTGTAGTAAAAAAAATTCAAGCTTCTAACGGTCAAAATTAATATCCAATCTATCCACTATTTACTAAAGATGCAAATTTGACATAAAATGTATGGAGCTTATGTCAAATTTCTATCTCTAGTAGGGCAAATCATGGACAGATTTGGCCGTTAGTCAACGCAATCATACGGTACGGTCATTTAATGTCACATATTTTGATACTCGCAAACTCACTCATCAAAACCTATCCGTTACTTCCCGTTGACCCAGAATCATGAAATTTGGCAAAAAACAGCAAAGTCTCACAGCACAAGTAAAGGAAAATATCCAAAAATCATGAATTTGTGGTTATATCACAGGAAAAAAAAAATTGCGAAGACAAACTTACATTTGCAGTGGGAGAATCGACCGTGTTGTAGACTGATGTATGGGAGAACATGTTTTTAATATATTTTAAAGGACAGAAAAAAAAAAAAAAAAAATTTTGGCTTGCACAGATCGTTTACAGCATAGCATAAACACAAAATAATACATAATTATTAATATAAATAAACGGTTTTACTCACGTAATTCTATCGGGTCCTCCACAGATCGGTCCGCGACGCCGCGCCGCCGCCGCGCAGCCAGCTCGTGTTGAGCTTGAAACTAGTTGGGCACACCCGATAGTTATTATACAAATAATATAATATAAAAAAATACAACCAGATTCTACTATCTATTTTTTCCAATGCTAAGTTAAGTTTACAGTATTTAAGTTAGTCACACAGTATGAAAGTATGGGAGAAGGTGATAGAGAAAAGATTGCGAGAGGAGAGTGAGATCACCCAAAACTAGATGGGATTTATGCTAGGTCGTGGGACAACGGATGCCATATTTGCACTCCGCCAAATATGCGAAAAGTATAGACGTGCGCATAAGAACTTGCACATGGTGTTCGTTGACCTAGAGAAGGCGTACGACAGAGTACCCCGCGAGGTCTTGTGGTGGGCGCTGAAAGAGAAAGGTGTGCCTGCAAAGTATGTGGAGTTAATTCGTGCTATGTACAGCCAATCCAGTACCCACGTTCGGTCGGCCGCTGGCAACACCGACGAGTTCAGTGTGGCTGTGGGCTTGCACCAAGGGTCGGCTCCTTACCTCTTCTTGCTGATAATGGATGCTTTGACATCAGAAATCCAGGAAGAGGCACCCTGGTGCATGCTGTTTGCTGACGACATTGTCCTTGTTGGTGAAGATGGACTTGAGGTCCAGAGTAGATTGGCGAAATGGCAACAAAATCTAGAGAACGTTGGCTTGAAAATCAGCAGAACTAAAACGGAATACATGTTCTGCGATTTCGGTGGTCTTTCCGGTTTTGTTGCTATTGCGCTAGATGGCGTGCCCTTGCCAGTCTGCTCCGACTTTCGGTACCTCGGTTCACTTGTGCAAAGCGATGGCGAAATAGACCGCACAGTCAAGCACCAAATTAACACAGGATTGTTGAAATGGCGGCAGGTCACGGGAACTACATGTGACTCCCGAATTCCTCTTAAACTGAAGGGGAAAATCTATAAGACCATGATAAGACCTGCTGTCCTGTATGGATCGGAATGTTGGGCTACGAAAGGAATTAACGAAAGGCAAGTGCATGCAGCTGAGATGAGAATGTTAAGAGGAATGTGTGGTGTAACGAGAATGGATAGGATAAGGAATGAATATGTAAGAGGGAGTCTAAAAGTAGCGCCTGTGACAGAGAAGTTATTAAGTAGCAATAGACTGTCATGGTATGGACATGTGATGAGGAGGAATGAGGAGCATGTTACGAGGAAAGTTTTAAGTATGAATGTTGATGGCTATAAGAAAAGAGGGAGACCGAAGAAAATATGGATGGATTGTGTGAAAGATGATATGAATGGAAAGAAAGTGAACACGGAGATGACGGCTGATAGAGATGTATGGAAGAAAAAAACATGCTGCGCCGACCCCAAATAAATTGGGATAAGGGCAGGAGAATGCTAAGTTAAGTTTATCTTTAAATCCGTTTACATGTTAGTCCTAAGTTTTAATATTATTAATGGTGTACAATAAAGAATATTCTATCTATCTATCTTGCTTTTCGTTATTAAGAGCTATCTTCGGTGCTTATCTATAATTTGTGAATTTCAGTAAGTTAATTATTAATAAAAAATAAGGCAAATACAGACATGTGTGGTGATACCTGGTTAAGAAAGAGATGCAAATATGAAAGATATCAACGCGTAGTGCAGCACTTTTGGTGAACAAATTAAAATCAGGGATTTAACTTAGGGTTTCTACCCTAAGTTAAATCCCTGATTTATCGTTTTCGGTATCCTAAGTGCACGAGTCCGACGACTTTTTCAATGTGTTTGTATCTTCAAAACTTTAATACATACCAGCGTCAAACTTGTTCTGATTATAGTGCATACTATCAGTTTAGCAACAATACAAAAAATAGGGCAAACATAAACATAAGTGGTGATACCACACCACTTTAGGTACTTGCACTATACATTTTTTTAACCGACGAAAAAAAGGAGGAGGTTCTCAATTCGACGCATAACTTTTTATAGAGTAGTCCGATTTTGATGATTCTTTTTTTAATGGATAGTGTATTTTAACATCAAGAATGCTATCGAGAGATTGTACGATCACACATGTTCTATGCAAATAAACTATTTTGATTTATTTTTGATACCTGCGTAAGAAAGAGATACAAAAATTCATGTCTTTTGATGAACTCTCGTAAATTAAATAAGTTTCTATGGGGTATCAGGTCGATGGGTGGTACGGAACCCTATTTTATATTTTTTGAAATAAATTATAAATGTATGTGTTTATTACCCGACTGCGCCAAAAGGAGGGTTATGTTTTTTAAATATGTGTTTAAAAGAGTATAAAATATATTCAGGTTGTCTGGAAGATATCGCTTTTAGCGATAAGACCGCCCATGTGCCCATAATTTATACGTTGTTCCTGTTTACTACTATTTTCATGGATTTTTGTACAATACAGTATATTCTATCTATCTATCTATCTATATTCAGACATTACAATATTTACAAGGTCTTTTTGAGTCTATTAAAATTGTAAGCAATACTTCTTTTAAAACGTTATTGCTTGTAAGTAATATTAGCTATTGTTATTACTTTGTACCCGTTGAGGTACCTAAATAAGTATGTATAAAATCCTTGACTAACAAAGTTTTGGGCAGATGCTTAGTTTCACAAAGGTAATAAAGCTTAATTTCAGAAGCTACTCACAAGTACCTACGAAGTACACTGAAAAGCTAAAAGTTTTCGTGTAATTAATTAACTAATGAAAATGCGGGAATATGAGGTGACGCCCGCGGTCATGCCATCGTTAATTATGATGAAAGATCAAGGGTTGTGCAAGTGTGCAGCTGGCCCGACGCGGTGACGGCGGCGTCGAACAAAGCTATCAGCGGAGCGCAGCACTGCAGTGCGTGGCGGAATATAATAAGCGCAAGGCGAATATAAAAAGAACATAGCAGAGACCCACTTAAACTGTTGGTCCCAGGTCAAAGGTTGCATTTATATGGTAGAAATGCCTACTGCATAGCAATAAAAATATACAATAAACTACCACTGAAAGTTAGAACTTTAACATTAAATAAATTCAAGCGTGAAATGTTTAACTGGCTCTTGGACAAATGTTTTTATTCTTTGGATGAATTCTTAGATTATAGATTCTGACAAAATCAATGACGTTGACATAAATTACTTTAATAAAATTATACATTTATCACAAATTTATTATATTTTATTATGTTTCAAGTTAGGAATTTTGCCATGCATGTGTCAATAAACTCATTAGTTTTAAATGGTTAGGGTTAAATATTTCCACGCCTATTGTCGTAGAATATGTGTGACTATTATAATTTATAACTTTAAGACCTCGATGTACCATGTTCTTGGAAATAAATATATAAAATATATAAATATATATATATAAAATATATAAATATATATATATAAAATATAAATAAGTTGTATAGTTCTTATTTGGCCACCCTGTATTTTCTTCCTGTTAAGGTACGTTTGACATTTATCATTTAATTTTGGTACTTTTGATAAAAACTACCGATAACGGTTTAACAAGTTCCTGTAGTTGAAACTAATATTTTCATTGGGCCTTAGTAAGACTGATAAGTTTCCCCGTATTATTTTAGCTACCTAAGAATATTTTGACGCCTAAGCACGCCTTTTTGTATCATTTTATTTTGTACTTTCGACACTCAGTTTCAGGGCCCACCCAATATTCGGTCGCAACTCATATTTTGGGAAATACTGTACTAGGTTGACATGTCAACTAATAAATCACTTTTTGATGAGCCGTGCCACAAGTAGGCCGCCGCGCGTCGCCCGCACGGTTGCGGTCGCATTCACACTTGTAGCGGGTTCGACTGCCTCGGTGGTCTATTGATCGCCAGCGCGACTGCTAAGCGTGAGGTCTTGGGTTCGTGGCAAAAAGTGTTATTGTGATTTTTATCAATAAAAGAAGTCAAGATTATAAGTACCAGCCCGGAGTCAGAAAGCTGGCGGTCCTTACATCCTCGTGCCTCGGAGAGCACGTAAAGCTATCGGTCCTGCGCCTGATCTCTCTCCGGTCGGGTCCGATTGCCGTCCCATCGGTTTATGAGAGTGAGGGAATAGAGAGTGCACCTGTCTAGTCATGGCAAGTCTCCGTTCAATATTCGCCCGGGAGGACATTATTGTAGCGAGATCACACGGGTCGATTTTATTATCAACATGTGTTGTTCAACAAAAATTACAAGTTTATAATACTTTTCTTTTGCTTTAAATTGAATGAAAGTCTGTTCAGACGGTTCAAATATCTTTCGATTAAGCATAATATCATAGAAATATAACACATATGTCTATGCATAACAGTTGAATGACTAAAATATATATAGTCTCGTGTGAACGCATTATTACTTGCAACGCCAACGTCTGTAGTTTGCGAGTGCACTTTATACCACATAGTGATGCAGTGCTGGCGGCAAGCTAACTATGATTTAATATTAACTCGCTAATCCTAAAGTGTGTTTGTTTATATAGTTACAGGGCCGCCCGGCGCTGACATGTCGTCATTAGCATAACACAGGCAGTGGGCGGGGCGGGTCGTCTGCTGGGCTGCGGCGGCTCAACTGAAAGGTGTCCGAGTATCGCTATAATACTTCAATATCATTCATAGTACGCAGCAGGGAGTACCGCGACTCAATATAGTCATAAGTTATGAGTAATTTGCCTCACAATTTAGTTTAGAGAAGGTTAAAGCTAATAAATATAGCTCTCTACTTCAAGTACAAATATAATATATTTGTAAATAGTAGGAACTTCTGCCTCTGATATACATGTCTGCTTGCACGCTTGCATACCAGCTCTTTGTACGTGCCAGCTACTTTCATGTGTATACGTTGACTGGCATGTCCGTACCTGGCAAACAAGTAGCTTGTACAACATTTGATTTACTGGCATGCATAATAAGGGAGGGGTCGCGGGGAGCTTCAATACGAACGTGTGAACGTATACGCGACAGCTACGGGCATGCCGGGTGTGCCGGTGTCACTCAAATCCGTCTTCTTCTTCCCTTATTTTTTTGTCTAATTAATTTAACTACACATTCTACTGCTATTACCTAAAAATTAATAAATAATATGACATTATTTAATTCACTTCGAATGCTTTCCATTTATACAAAAACTAGATAACGTGTTGTCAAGACGTCTGTAGCATGACGTAGGTACTGGCACGTGTATACGTTTTGCATGTTACAGGCCAGGCATGCAAGTTTACTTGCAAATGTATCCACAGCGTGCCAGTTACTTGCATATAGCTGACATGCAAGCTGCTTTTACAGGCATGAGTATTCGGGCCAATGACCATGCTGCACGGTGCACGGTTTTATTCATTTGCAACACAAAACATCTGCTACACATTCAAGTCAAAATATTTTAACTATTACCAATTAAAGCTGAAGCGCAGTGTTCAATGAAATACCTACGTACATACGTGCATTAGAATATTATAGCATCAGCAGCATCCAGCGATGAGATAGTTCTCCTGCACGCTGTCACTTGTAATAGATCACTTGATCTGACGACTAACTAAAACTAATTTCGTCGTCGCGTCAAACAGAAGGGATCAGCGCATTACACTGCATCTACAATTACAAACAGTTTGTACGAGTACGAGTATCTAGTGTTGTCGTACTCGGAGCTCGAAGCGACGCACAATGTTATATCATATTGCTACCAACCATTGTAAATTGCCACTGCGGAAATATTGATGATGAATTCGTATTCGTGTACATGGATTTTTTGGAGGGGCTCGTGGCTAAGTAGTAACTGCGCGGATTGTATGATCTGCAAGGTTAAGCTACACTTTCCGCGGTCAGTCCGTGGATGGGTGACCATTTCGTTGCACATCGAGACCCCTCCGTGTCTCGGAGAGCACGTTAAGCTGACGGTTTCGGTTGCCATACGAACGTCTATGGCAGTCGTTACGAGTAGTCAGTAGCCCGAAAGTCTGACAGCTGGTCTAACTTCTGAATGTCGGTATTGTCCAGTAGGTTGCGGGGGTCTGATCAAGTGTGTTGGCAGTCGCTCCGTGTAAAATACGAATGTTCAGCTGCATCTGGTTAGACTGGAAGCCGACTCCAACATAGATGGGAAAAGGCGCGGAGGATGATGATAATGATACATGGATTTTTCGTTACAAGCGATTTGATTTGAATTTCGTTTTACAGATCAACCTACAGATTGTATTTATAGATTAATCTATCGATTGCGGTCGAGTACAGAGCTACGTGCGGCTGTGGTTTAGCCGTTTATAAAACACCATTTACGTTTATCTAAAGCAAATTTATGATTGTAGCTACGAGTATTGAGAAACTAATTATTTGATAAGTATATTACACAATCATCCTTGGAGAGTACGTATATAACTTGCTATAGGTACAGCTGAACACGCAAGCTATCACATTACTGTAGGAGGTGTTACATCAGTAGGTTCGTGTTCATGTGGTCAGTATGGTGTCCGGCATGTTCCATGTGCGGTTCATCTTCATTATTTTTAGTGTCAGTGAGTATACTAACACATTTAATCTTCCCATTCAATATGCCGTACCACAAGGTAGTATCTTGGGGCCCACACTCTTCCTTGTGTTCATAAACGATCTTTGCAATCTCGACATCCCTAATGCCAAAATTGTTACATATGCAGATGATACGGCTATTTCTTTTTCCGCAAACTCATAATCAGAACTACAGACCGCTTCACGGAACGGCTTCAATACTGCCTTAAATTGGCTTTCCACACACACCCTTACCCTTAATGCTACTAAAAAAAAATTCATTACGTTTTCAATAACCACTGCTTCCCAGCCAAAAACCACAATTTCAATAAAAGCCCACTCTTGTGCCTCGCAATCTCATATTAATTGTCAATGTCCTTCACTCACCGCAGTGGAGCAAATTAAATATCTTGGAGTAATCCTGGACAAACACCTCAAATTCAAACCTCATATTAACACGTTATCTGGCCGCGTACGTAAGCTAATATACATTTTCAAGACTCTGCGACAGGTAGCAAACCCATTAATCATCCGAAATGTATATTTTGCTCTGTGCCAGTCAATCGTAACCTACTGCATCTCATGCTAGGGTGGAGCAGCAAGGACCGTTCTTATGCCACTAGAGATCACCCACAGAGCTATACTAAAAGTCGCAACGTTTAGAACCATACTATTTCCGACAAATGAACTTTATAATACATGCAAGGTAATTAATGTAAAGCAACAATTTATTTTACATATAGTCCTTCTACAACACCAAAGAACACCATTCCGACAAATCACAAAACGCCGTAAGGACCTAATCTGTACAATTCCTCCTGCTCACACATCTTTTATAAAGAAATTCTCATTCTATCTTGGCCCTTCGCTATACAATAAAATTCAGCAAAATTCCCAATCTATAGTTCAACATACTTTAACTGTAAAAAGACTGTCCGCTCATACCTTCAATCCCTTAACTATGACGAAACTGAAGAGTACCTGAATAAGTGAACACACACACAGACCCCACACACACGCTTATGTAACTCCTAGCAAAAACTCAAACGCACTACACAAATTTGCACACTTACTCATTTAACGCACATACACACACACGACCTACCCCCTCATACCTCCACACTCACACTAACACACAATGCCTATCAATTTTAGAAATGATTGTACTTACCTTTTGTTTGCTTGTTTTTATTTTTCTTTTTATTATTATTTATAAACTCGGAATGTATAACATGTGCTATAATCCTTCCATATCGATAGGGGATCGGAACTGTCTCTCCTAAACACAGGTTACTTTGTTGCCTATCTAGGAGAACAGTACTCTACCCTTTAACTAGATTAAATAAGTACTTAAATTGTAAGCCTGTGCTAAAATCCTTCCATGTAATCTAGTCCAAGTTTAACAAATAAATAACTATAACTATAAAAAAAAATAATGATAGATAAATATGCAAAAAAACAACTGAGTTTAGTCATGCAGGTGTTTTATCAATATCTTTAATTCATAAATCTTCCGGAACAGACAGACAGAGAGTAGTCGAAGGATAACTCCCTCGGCAGACCGCGCATTGATCGTCCGCAGAACTATCTATCAAGGGTCCTGCCGATGCGAATGCGCGCTCTCTCTACATGTACATGATTCAGTATTGAAAGGATAATTTGAATTTGTTCCAGTAGTGTGGGAGCCGTGCGGCCCTCAGTATGTGACGAACACGAACACGAGGATGATCGCCAAGGTGCGGCAGCTGGCGGCCGAGATGGTGGCGGACGCCGAGATGAAGATAGTCGCCATCCAGTTTTACCGGGACCAGTACTACAAGTCCATCGCCTTCCAGCTCGGGGAGATGGTCTACCACATGCGCAACAAGTTCAAGCGAATGATATTCCTGTACCAGCAAACCAATAAAAACATATCCTACTCTCACTACAATCACAACCAGGTACGACAGGTCACTATAGTAATATGTTTCTGATGGGCCATTCCAGATGTGGAGAGTATACAAATGAAATCATCTGCGCTTAGCGATAGTTCCAGGTGCTTGTACTGTGCTAGGTCGCCATTTGCCGACACGTCGATATCCCATCGTTGTAATATGATCTATCTGACTGGCACAGGTTCACTCACACTAATTAGTCTATTATATTGCACAGAACATCCCGACCATGATTGTAATGTATCAAATGAGCATGGATATTGATAATACAGCCCATATGATAGAAGAGTGGCAGGCGAAGAGAGAAAAAACGGAGCAGTTCCACGAGCGCATGGACAGGGTGATGCGAACCGGAGCCGACAGAAATGACTTCAAGCGAGACGTTGATCGCATGAAGAGACTGGCGAGGACTGGCACGAGCCGCGAGCCGGCACCCCACGCCCGGCCGCGCCCCGCCAAGGGCACACGGATCAAGAAGAAGAAGAACAAAAAGTGGCGACACATCGTCGACGACGATTTTGTATGAATATAATGTTAAATCAAATTAGTTGGCGACAATTCACAGACGTGATGGGTATCGATATCTAATTACAATAAAACACGAATAATTTAGTGAAAAAGATTTTTTACCATATTTTTTAAAAGAAAGTGAATTAATATCGCATTGCCATCCAGTTCCGAGCTATGTTTAAAATTTAAAGTCTCTATCTCATCGGGAAGTTAATTTAAAATCGATTGCAAAATTTGTACCGATCAGACAGACATGTGGTAAAAGATAGGATTGTCTGAACTCATCATTTCATTGAAGTGACGGGATCAACAGTCACGGGACGCGTGACCGTGTAGGTTGACTTATTATTTTTGAAAAATATCAGAAACCATAACACTACAGTGGTTTTTAAATACGTAAAAATCCTTTTCGCTCGTCGCGCGGCCGTTGACCCCGTGATCAGCTGGCACTTGTAATTATGAGTTGAGAAAATCATATTTTTTCTTGTTTTATTTTTTTATTATCATAAAATACCGACATAATGACCATGACGTCTGAGATGTTTCGCGCTAATTTCATAACCTAATATACAACGACGTGGAGATGAATATATGAAATTAAATAAAACCATGTACAGAGTATCACGGTTTCTGACCGTACACAAAAAATCAATCAAATCCAGTTAATAGTTTAGTCACAGGAAATTATTCATAACATAACATAACATAACATCATGCCTGTATTTCCCCGAAGGGGTAGGCAGAGGTGTAATAGTACACCCACATTTCGCCAGTTATGTTATAGTCCCATGTAATAGGGGGCAAGCCTAAATAAAAAAATGTATTCAATATTTATTAATTCTGAATGTAGGACCACTTTTCTAGGCAATGATTTTAAACACTCTTTCTCAATTATTAAAGATGATTATTAATATTGTTATTTATTATTTAGATATTTAAATGCATTTTTGTTTAAAAAATTGTTTTGTTTTTACTTTCGATAAACAACTTATTTATGCGTTTAAATTGCTTCAATAGATTAGTATAACCGTGTTTTCATTGAAGGTCGTATAATCATCACCACGTTGTATAATAACTACTTAATGCTAGTTTTATGATTTCCAAATATTGGTTGATAATTGTTTCAATTCTACCAAATCAAATAATTCAGTAAAGTTAAGCTACCAGATGAATAGAAAAACGGCAAAGTGCGAGTCGGACTCACGCTGCTAAGGGTTCCGTACCGCCCATCGACCAGACACCCCGTAGAGAAGATGTACAGTCTCTTGTTAGACTACACTTCTTATACTGGTAGAAATACGATAGCTCAGGAAAAGAAATGTTACATTGTCCGAATAATTATGAAAGTTAATGAGCTGAATGAACTGTAGGTATGTGAGTGGGAATGATATTGCTAATACGCGATACTCGTTAGTCACGTAGCATGTGAGAACGCGCGGCTTACTTGACCGTCCACGACCGATCGCGAACTGAACTAATTATTAAAAGAAACGCATGAGTCGTGTAAAGATGCTTACCTGAGAAAATGTACGGTTGCATCATACAGATGATATGAGCGTTCATCAAAAGACTTCAACGCTCGTGCGCAATCAACGCGCACCTTTGGTTAAATATGAATATTTGCATCTCTTTCTCACACGTCTGTGTCACGTCGTCTTATTTTTATTACTTATTGTTAACTTATATAGTATGCATCATAATCACACTAAGTTTGACGCTTGTATGTATTTGAAGATAGAGCAGGAACAAAAAACTTTGAAAAAATGTTTTTTTTTTCGTGGTTTCTTGTATGGGAACCCCTTTTGTTGTCAGTATTTTTAAAATTTTTAAGATTTGTCGTGATGTCGTGATAGAGGATATAGTAGTAACACATTTTTCAAATTCAACGAAGGAATTCAACTGGCTACCTATTACCGTTACAAAGAAACAGCCCTGAGACAGACACGACAGACGGACGGACGGCGTTGGCAATGTAATAGGGTCCCGTTGGCACCCTTTGGGTACGGAACCCTAAAAAGCTAAATGTATACCTATGTTTTGTACACAAAATTAGTTTAAGAAAGCTTGAGGCTATCTCGTTAAAGTAGCGCGCCGACTCCGCCTCGTAGAGAAAACAATTGGAGCAACTGTCGACATCACGACTTGGTTGTGACCTGTGGCTGTAACCAGGCTACAGACTCCTGGCTGAGAGTGAGTCACCGATACACTGCTACAAGAAGATATCGTTGCTACACAAGTTCCGTGCTAAACTGTGTGTACATTATTTATTTATGAACATTATGACCGTTTTATTATAATTAAGTATAGCTTGTATGTTCTCTCCCCGGTGTCGAAGTACGTAATTAATAAGCGTCTTTCTCTCATGAATCTTCATATTTTATAGTTAAAATATAATTTGTTGCTGAAAATTGTTTTAGCTAATAAAATGGCGAGTAGAGTAAATATAAAGCATCGAGGGTAAACATAATTTACTTCTTAATTAGTTTCCGATGACATCTATCCAAACATTTCAGTGCCCTACTTAAAAAAATAAAATAACATAAAGATAATAAATAAAGAATTAAAAAACATTGAATTGGTTTTGAAAGCTGAAACGTAGCGTGTAGCGTGTAGCGTCGGTAATATTGTAACCCCAGACACGTGATCGAGTTGGAGCGCGCGAGATTTGGACAGCGCGCCGATCAGCGACTGACACAGCCGAGCTACTCGCTACTTTAGCAATTAATGCTACGTTCATGACATGTGTAGTTAAAAATACATTTATTTAAGTCAGCATTGTATTTATTTAAGTGATTTCGTAGCATGCCAGTGGAGATTTTGGGAATAATCCTAAACAACTAGCCGATTTGTTCGCAACGACGACGCGACGCTGACGATCACACCAGCTCTCCGATTCAGAACATTTTCGATAAGCAGTTGTCGACAGATTTGATTTGTTATCTCGTTTCGTCTACTATCTATGTAACGAGAGAAAGAGAGTTGATCAAAGATACTGATCTCGGCAAGTCATAATAATACAGGCAGCAACGCAAGACAGACACATTGTCTAATACTTTGGACACGACACGTCGCCGGCGCTGTCACACTAGTGCTATTAGTAACACGTGATAGGGCTGCCATTACCTAAATTGCCAATCCCGGACAAAGACTTCTACAAACCTGGACGTTTAAGCGAAACCAGGATTTTACCCAGGACACGTTGAAAAATATATAAATAAAATGGTATTTTTCTATAGCATGTTTATTCGGCTCGAGCACTGAAGCTATACACGAGCACTGAACACACACGATTAGCTTAATGAACGTACATGAAAGATAGGAGGTGCGTCAGGATCGTAGCAGGTGGACATTCATAGTGTGCCTACCCCAATGGGAAACAGGCGTGATAATATGTATGCAGTCTCAGAGTAGTTCGTAGGAGTTCTTTATTGGTCTTCTGTAGAGAGTTATCATTGGGTTCCAAAGCGAGCACGAATGGACAACCAAACAAATGCGTTCACCCCACGCGGACCCGCGTCGCAGCCGAACACCGTCGCGGACAGGCCGGCTCGCGAGCACTCTCGCCGCATGCATACCATAATCTATGGTTTTCTTAATGTGTATAATCTTTGAGGTTCAATTTTTACAAAATTATTTGGTAAAAGTTTCGTGGTGTTCGTCACCGCCATCATCATCATCATTTCAGCCGAAAATCGTTCACTGCTGGAAATAGGCCTCCCCAAGCATTTAATTCAGTGTTCATTTATGTTTGATTCAGATGCTGATTAAATTAACTATAACTATTATTTAAAGATAGATAGGGTTGTGACAACAAATTTATAGTACGAACATGACAGTCATACCTATGAGCTTGGACGAATAAAAAATGCGGACGGAATCTCGCTAAACAATAACTAAAGCATCCATAGTATCTCGCTCCGGCACGCACACATTCACATCCATAGTATGCCAAAAAGCCGCGATTACGCAAAAAATCTAGTGTGACGGTAGTCATTGTTGTAGTGCCACAAATGAAATAACAGTATAAAACTGGTGTGTTAAAATGCTTTCGAAATTATAGTGAGTTTAGGAAAATAGAAGTGCTCCAGTCTTTGTTTAGGGAGATTTCGTCCGCCTTTTTTATTCGTCCGAGCCTATGAGATTAAGTAAAGTTCAAAGCGCTGTTGTTATTTAATCTTTGTATGGTATCGTTTGACACAGTTGCAGTTGCTCAAATGAATTTGTGCGATATATACACTACGTGCGCATGTGCATAGCGTGGGACGTGACACAGTAACGTGCACTTAGCGTGCACGTCGCGACCAGCACCCCCCCCCCCCCCCCCCGCGGAGCCGCGCAGGGGGCTCGCGGCCGAGGGGTATGATGTCGGCAGGAGTCCATCGAAAGCCTTGCGGCAGGCTTTTCTAATTGCACTACAGTCAATATTTAGTAATTAGGCCAGAATCTGAACATCGGCTCGGGTTGCCCAAGTCCGGTATAACGAAACGCACCTGAGGGGGAGCCACGGCCGCTGTACAATAATGATAGTGGGCGGTGCGGCCTCGGCCTCGCTGCGTCGTCGGCCGCCCTCACTAATTACAAAGGCCTTCCATTAACATTTTTCACGTCCCGCAGATACATCAGAGGCTGCTACTGCGGCTCTTTGTTCCGGCCAGAGTCAGACGTCTGTTACGTCAATGAAAAATATTCCCTTTTACCCTAATGAGAAAACGTTGCAAAAGATCAGTTAAGAACGAGCAAGCTAATGAGGGTCTATTACCAACATGAAACAACGAGACAGATGCTTTTTTGTTGAGCTTTTACATTGGTTATAGTGTAGAGTAGATGTCTCGATACTTACTTGAGCAGAGCGTGCGATGCGTGCGGAACACGTGTACGTGTGGCACGCGTGGTACGACGCTGACAATTCCAAACAATTTAAAGTTTATAATAAGCAATTTGTTTGCGAGTACGCGAACGTAATGGAAACAGTTCGGAAGACGAGCGAAGCGCATTTAATAGCGACAAGACGCGAACTTGTGCCGAAGTGCCGATATCACAACAACAACATAACTTTTTTCATTTGAAGGCGACTTTCTGTGAAAACTGTGCAAAGTGAAAAGTCCGACGTGACATGTGTCGCACACGCGGCCTGATGAGCGACGCGAGGGACTCGTCTGTTCATCTATTTGTTGACGTTAAACGAAGTACTTATCGTAGTTAACGTGATTAACGTGACAAGAGGCCAATTCACGTAACTAAGAAGTGCAGTTGCAGTCGAGTTTCGATCAAAACAATGCTTTTTGTATTGTCCTATCTATGGTACCTAATCGCTGTCAGAAACTAATTGCAGCGTCACTGTAACTTGATCGGTGGGTCATGAGTTCACGTGAATTAGGGCCCAGAGCAAGTAAATATTAAAGCTTCGCGCGGCCGGAGCAGTTAATATTGACGACACAGAACAACAAACCGGGGCTCCCGTCAACTAACTGGCCCGCGCGCACTGGCGCACTCACTGCTGCTCATTTTGTACCTAACTGAACGTCTTGGTCGCGTGTGTACAAGTGGCGGTGCTGCTCATAAAACCTGGTGTATTAATTAATAGTTATCGTCTACATGTCTACTAGTATGTAATACATACACATATAATGTTCTTGACTAGTAATTATTAACGACGTGTCGGCGATCACTGTGGCCAGACATCACACACATTTAATTTAATACTCATACTTATCATAATCGTATAATCCCGGTCGGTGACGTCAGTCGGAGCCTACGTCAACGTCCGCCACGTAGGTTCGGTCAGAACTGGTAATATTTAGAAAAGCCGTTTACAGGGGTTCGTAAGTAGACACCGTGATGGAAGAAATGACAGCGGCTGTTAATCCGAGCGCCGACCGTCGCGTGGCAAGCGAGCGGCGCCGCGGTATTGTTAAGTATAGTCACAGTAGTGTTTAAAATTAAGTGCCGATCGATGAATGAACTAGCAGTAAGCGTTGTGGGTACATTCTGTCATAATAATATAGTGCAGTAGTGCAGTCGCACGTGACGTCAGGTCCGGCGCCGACGGCCGACGGCGACGCTCGCTCGCCCCGGAAACATTCGTTTGCGACAAAACTTTGGTCCGTCCCGAATTAACTAAAGTTAGCAAGTGAAGCGTAGTTACGACGTCGTTATTTATTAACTAAAGTTAGCAAGTGAAGCGTAGTTACGACGTCGTTATTTATTAACTAAAGTTAGCAAGTGAAGCGTAGTTACGACGTCGTTATTTATTAACTAAAGTTAGCAAGTGAAGCGTAGTTACGACGTCGTTATTTATTAACTAAAGTTAGCAAGTGAAGCGTAGTTACGACGTCGTTATTTATTAACTAAAGTTAGCAAGTGAAGCGTAGTTACGACGTCGTTATTTATTAACTAAAGTTAGCAAGTGAAGCGTAGTTACGACGTCGTTATTTATTAACGCACGGACTGAGTGGCATTCCACTTTGGGGGCCAAGGACTCCTCAACTTGAACCCGTCCAGGGAGCGACACAGAACCTTTAATTGTTTATGCGCCGATCGTCGCGAGAATCCGACGAGATTGATGTTTTATAAAGTTAGCAAACAATAATAAATCGCGGCTGAAATAAATACAAACAAGCTGTGCGTATTTAGACTGGGTTTCTTTCTATTAGAATTCAGAGGCGAGTGTATTTACATAAAAATTGGCGAACAATATCGATACTGTGGCGGCGTAGCCTGTAGCCATTGTAACACGAGCCACGAGACGATCGCTATTATTTATAAATTAATCGCGGCGACGCTATTTTACATTTATCGCGCAGTTTAATAACACTCACATAAACTGTATTTTCATCACAATTATTATCTTATGGGGGCGTTAAGCTTATATGAGTGTAAAAAGTATCAGCTGAAAATATTGATTAAATACGGCAAAATAGTCTTCAGTTTGATCAACTCAATAACTCTGCTGTATATGTATAATGTGCTAGCACGTACGAGTTGATCTGGTGGCGCAGACATAACATAATTAACGCACATGACTAATACGGCGCTCATCACAAATCAATCAAATGTAATGAGGAAACGGATTAACTGCGTCACACACACACACACACACACACACACACATACACATCCCCACACGTGAACGAGACAGCTGTCGTGTTGCAGCACGGACACAGAGGCTAGCGCTTAACATCAGATGTTAAACTCGATCGTTCATATCAATCGGGGAATGAACAAACAATGTCTAGTGTGTGTACTGTAAGGCAGCTTGAAGGTCGACAAAGGTCGATATTGTTAGTGTGAGGGCCGTGGAGCAGTCTCCCGGAGTTGGAGTCCTCAATCACTTTTAAACTAAACTTAGTGGGCCACTTGAGACACTTCCCCACATGAAGGGGCCTAGCGAGAGCACATCGCTGAGCCGCTACCCTGCTTACTCGGGTTCCTACCTTCTACCTATCTATACACAATTACCGTACCGTAACCGTACTGTACGGTTCACTTTCCGTACATCTCTTACACATGGAAACTTTATAATAAAATTATTGTATCAATAACTGTTGTGATCTATAATCTGGCACTGAGAGCTTCACTTTGAGTCTTTGAGTGCTACCAACTCGATTAATTCATTAGTATTGATCTGATACCTCAAAATGTACGTAGTGCAAGTTAAAATAAACATCATTGGCTATGGGGCGGTCTGTTCAAAGAGCGATAACATATGTAGAGAACTTGACTACGCGAGAAGGTTCAACATCCCTGATTTTTCTCTTTCGTTTTTGTAGACTTTCAACGAAGTGAATCATTTTACGTTTATCTCGTTCTGTTTTTACTTGTAGTGTAGTTTTCGGTTGAAAATATGAGAGTACTGAGTAAAAATTGGTGAAGGTCGCGAGAGTCCGCTGGATACGGAAAGCGCAGGATCGAGTCGTTGTGGCGATGCTTGGGGGAGGCCTATGTCCAGCTGTGGACATTTTTCGGCTGAAATTATGATGATAATGATTAAAAAAAAACGGCCAGGTGCGAATCGGACTCACGCAGTAAGGGTTCCGTACCTCTCAACGACCTGATACCCCATAAAAACTGATTTAATTTACGAGAGATTATCAAAAGACATCAACGCACAGTGAGCGAAATATGAATTTTTGCATGTCTTTCTTACGCAGGTACTGCCACATATGTCTATGTTTGTCTTATTTTTAGTATTTGTTGCTAAACTACATAATATGCACTATAATCTGACCAAGTTTGACGCTGGTATATATTACGGTTTTGAAGATAGAGCAAAAACAAAAACGTTGAAAAAAATGCATGTTTTTGGAGGTTTCTTGTATGGGGACCCCCTTTGGTTTTAGACTTTTTTTGTTTTTAGTATTTTTCGTGATACACCTCATAGCAACACATATTCTGAGTAAATTTCAACCGGTTACCTATTACCGTTCAAAAGATACAGCCCTGTGACAGACAGACGGACGGACGGACGGACGGACGGACGGACGGACGGACGGACAGCGTAGCGAGAGTTGGTCCCGTTTGTCACCCTTCGGGTACGGAACCCTAAAAATGAACCCGTAGTGTTCTACAGTCGAATCCGGCTGCCGCAGGAGTCGCGCTGTGAGCTGCAAAGCGACGCACACGACCGACGTGCCTCGATAATAACTTTACACTGACTGGCTCTGCTCTGCAAATTATATCGACGCTAGCTCAGTGCTTTGTTAATGTCCTTACTTAAATTAATATCCATTTTATCCACGATTTTCCTTACTAGAGATAGAAATTTGACATAAGCTCCAGGAATTTTTGTCCAGTTTCTATCTACCGCAAACCGTACAACCCGTGGATAGATAAGATATTATTTTTTGACTTTAGACACATGGACAACGATAGCGGTGACAACCATAGTAGTGCAGGGGTCCGGGGAGGGGTCGAGAGCACACTGCCGCCAGCACTCCACGGACAAGTTTAAGTAATTCATTAACGAAATCAGTTAGGAAGCGGTCTCTTCAATCTCTCGCCTGAAGTTCCGACGCTTAATAAGACATTGATATGATCTTGTATAAGTTGTAGCTGTGTGCCTTTTTAAGCCGTCTCCTTAAAAGTTTGGAATTTCCTAGTTGTGGTTGATAGACAAGCGTCTTGTAGAGTATAGCGCGTTATTGTAGTGCTCTCAGAGAGGGTCCATGGACGACTACGAGCTGTGCAATGGCGATGATGAATGCACAGGCTCAGAATACAGAACAGCTAAATTCTATGTGCACAGGTATGTACTCTGTCTTTTCAAGTAAAGCTGTTAAAGATGTTGACAATGGAGGAAGGGCTATATCGAGTCGCAAGCGAGACGCGTCACTCCACGTTTACAACACAAAACATGCACTTAGCTTTAAACGTACAAACAAATAGCGAAGTTGAACTCTGTATCATCCAAGTAAATATTTTCTCAACGAAAATCCCGTCTTGGACGAATTTAGACAACAAACACGACGAGAGACGTGGAGGCAGCGAGTGCCGCGCTCCTGTCGCTCGATGTCGGCCGACGTCGCGCCTCCTGACAACTGTTCTCTCCGACTCCTGATAAAAGCTTAATGCACAGTGGATTTAATTAAGAAATTCCGAAGGTCCGCGGCAGGGGGCGCAGACACTTTTCTAGTTGGTCGTGTCGTTAATCTCAGTTAGAGGTCGGCTCGGTGCGGCCGCCCGGTCGCCCTTTAAACTTCAGTTGAGGCAGTAAAAGATATTCTCTTTCCGTGACAGTAAGATCACGAGATAACCTCTATATGTTACGGCACAGCTACTGATGAATCAAATCTTTAGAATAAAATAGAATATATTTATTTGCTTAAAAACATGGTATAAAAAGGTTTTACAGTTCATAAAGAGCAAACATGTTTGTTTGTCCTCTGTTGTGGAACCTTTGTTGTTATTACGAACACAATAACACAGAACGTGACGTAGATGAAACCATGGCCGGAAGAGGATGCCTGGCGGAGTGTCTGGACACACACACGGTGGAGATTGTAAGTGAATGTCGCAAGTCGCAAGGACTCCTCTGATTGCCCCGTAACATGTTAAAATTTCGTATACACAAGCATTGCTCAATAATGAATGTGGAAAGTCCAGAATCCGTAGACACAGTACCTAGTGTTCGATGTATTGACAGACTGAAGGAAAATTCAAGTTTAACATATACATGAAGACCGTCTAGTGTTGGGCTGAGCTGTGTTGAGCTGTTCCGACTTGTTCTAGTGGCTGTTTATAAATATGCACGGTACACATGCGAGCGACGCCCGCGATTGTAAATAATCAGCGCTTCACATCCTTGATATACTCGTTTATCTTGTGACGTATGACTTGTGTCGCAATTACTACGGTTTGTGATGTAACTCTGCCAACTTCAGTTAGTATACAATAATAAACAATATACAAGATGCTAGCAAAGTTGCGCAGAACCGCACTCCGGTCCGAGAGTCGCAACTACATGAAACAATTTGACTAGTTTCAAGTTTATGAGAGGAAATCTAATTAGAGCAATGCCATCCTAGACAAGCTCTGCTATCCACGGTTTTCCACATTAATTAATTAATCCAATTTTTATATTTGCATGTTTCGAGGACTGATTTAACGAATGAAAGTTGTCAATCTGCCATCTTAAATAACATTAATTGTTTTTATGTGTAAGCATGTACTGAGATGAACAACAAACAAGTTGTTAAAACTGATCGGCGTGGTAACGAGATTCTGAAGACGAGAATGATAAAACAACACAGATAATTACAAACTACACACACCCACACACACACATGATCGCGTGTTGAACATGACGCGTCGATGCGTGCTCGCTACTACATCAAGCGTACTACAATAACAGTTACTAATAGCTAATAAAATAATATATTATAGCTCACTGTTGTAGTAGGTACAACCTCGTCGTTGCCTGCTCCGGGAACCTTTGAGATATATTGCACCGAAAGGAAAGGCTTCCAGCCAGTTGAGTGCTGTTACTGCCGCTCGACTAGCCCACACACTCGACTCGAGTGCACTCGCTCGCCGGACGATCAAACGCTGCAAGCTGTGCGGAGTGCGCTCATCGTAGATATAGATGAAAGCCCCGCGCCGGGCGGCAGCCCCCCGCCGCGGCAGCGGGGGGCATAACAAACAACAAACTATTGTTGTTCTCTGTGCGTTTGACACAAATAATTACATAAAAACCAAAACATTTGGCGTTTTTAGGGTTCCGTACCCGAAGGGTGCCAAACGGGACCCTATTACTCTCGCTACGCTGTCCGTCCGTCCGTCCGTCTGTCTGTCACAGGGCTATATCTTTGTAACGGTAATAGATAACTAGTTGAATTTTTCACAGAATATGTGTTGCTATGAGGGGTATCACGACAAATACTAAAAATCTAAAAAAGTCTCAAACCAAAGGGGGTCCCCATACAAGAAACCTCAAAAAAAAACCCGTTTTTTCAACGTTTTTATTTTTTCTTCAAAACAGTAATATATACCAGCGTCAAACTTAGTCAGATTATAGAGCATATCATGTAGTTTAGCAAAAAAATACTAAAAATAAAATAAATATAGACATATGTGGTGGTAACTTCGTAAGAAAGAAATTCAAAAATTCATTTTTCGCGCACTGTGCGTTGATGTCTTTTGATTAACTCTCGTAAATGAAATCAGTATCTATGGGGTATCAGGTCGATGGGTGGTACGGAACCCTTACTGCGCGAGTCCGACTCGCACTTGGCCGGTTTTTATTTCATCTGTTTTTCCTGTTGATAACTTTCTTGTAAGTTCAGCCAGGCAGCCCCCGGGGGCGTCCCCTCCCTGCGCATCCCCACCCCGCGAGTCTCTTCCCGCTGTAATGCCTTCATTCACGTAATTGTTTGTTAAATATTATGATTATTGTTTATTTAACGCCACTTAGCGTTCAAACTTGGTCATTACAATTGACATTGTGAGTGGACAGGGCGCAATTATAAATACGAGAGTTCGCCCAATGCTCTCGACTGTAATTCATAATTTTTTTATGATTGAACTATGCCAAAAAATGCACGGTATGCGCGGTCACTCTCCATCGCGCTGGTCAGACCTCATCAAAACCATCACGCACTCCACCATGACACAATGTTCTCGCAGCGCCAATAACAGAGCCGAATGGAGACGCATCGCAAGAGCTGCTACTCAAGCTTCGAGACCTGATATAACCAAGACCACTCTGCCAAGAGTGAACGACTAAGAAGAAGAATGCCAAAAAAAACCATTTTCATTTATTTTATTGTTGACACTATTACAGCTCGTTAATAGCTACTAAACAAAAAAAAAACAAAAAAAACGCTTGACAAACTGAGGAGAAAATGGTACTGAACCGTTTTTTCTTTGCCTATTCATATGTATGTAGATAATGTTCTTAGATATGCTCCAGACGTCCATCTGTTTGATTACAATATATTCCCACAATTCGCATATCGTGTAGCTTGAAGGTAATGCAGCTACACGAGCGACACATGTACTACGTTGACGTTACATTAGTTCGGGATGCCCAGCCGCAGCGGTGAGCGCTCGTTCAGCAGTATATTGGCGCCATTCGCTCCGAAGCGCGGCGGCTGTACGTCGCTTATCTATTATATAATGTCGGTGTCGCGACGTCACGACACGGCGACACCGCCCTCTGTCTGTGTGTCGTGCGCTCGCTACATCAGTTTATCTTTGTTATTTATGTTTCTTCAAAATTCCACCGATATCTTTTTGACTTATTGTGTTATCGTTTTAGGTGTTGTCCTTAGTGGTAATCGCTCGTACGAACATGCGATGATCATCATTTGTCGTCTTACATAATAATATAAATTCTCATTTTTTTAATGTAAAAAAATCAGACACAATATAAGATTGTTATTGAAATGAATGAATGAAATGATCGCATTGCATTGATCGTGCGAATTTGCGATTAAACACAATACTCTTTTATTGAGTGCCCCATTTTAAGTTTAAATGATTAAACAACAAACAACAAACTTTAGGTTAATACACAAGAGTCCGATTTCTTTGTTAAAGTTCTATTCTAATTATTCATATACCAGGCCCCTCAGAAAGTATTGCGAAAAAAAGTTTTTATATATGGGAGACTGGCCAGTTATAATGTTTTTCGAAAATATGATTATTTATAAGTAAAAATAAGTAAGTTCCAATTTCAAAATTTCCCTCCACATTTTTTGCGAGTTAATTCAAAGTATTGTGTCTCACTGAAATATGGATCTGCGCCGTGAACATTTTAGAGCTATGATTTTAT
This sequence comes from Asteroscopus sphinx, assembly GCA_949699075.1. Lineage (NCBI taxonomy): Eukaryota > Metazoa > Arthropoda > Insecta > Lepidoptera > Noctuidae > Asteroscopus > Asteroscopus sphinx. The sequence goes on from OX453003.1 coordinate 34,517,430, forward strand.
ACGATTTCAAGTGTCGCCTGAAACCGGATGAATCGTACGATAGACTTCAAATGGCATTCATGGATGAAGGCCCTTCCAAGGCAACCGTATATCGTTGGTATAACGAATTCAAGCGCGGTCGACCAACTTTGGGGGATGACGAAAGAAGCGGTCGCCCTTTGACGGCTGTTACCGAAGAAAACGTGCTAGCAGTGAAAAATTTAATCCAAGACAATAGACGAATTACATATCAGGAGATTCAACACATATTGAAGATTGGATCGGGAAGCGTTCACGAGATTCTACACAGCCATCTTCGCGTGAGGAGGATAGTATCACGCTGGGTGCCGCACAACCTCACCGATGCTCAGAAGCAGGCCCGGGTGGAATGGTGCCGTGATATGCTTAACAAATTTGAAGCAGGCTCGTCTCGGCGTGTTTACGACATCGTTACAGGTGATGAGTCCTGGATTTATCAATACGACCCAGAAACCAAGCGCCAGTCGACTGTTTGGGTGTTTCAAAATGAGCCAACGCCTACCAAAGTGAAGCGATCTAGAAGCGGGGGTAAGATTTTGATCGCTAGCTTTTTTAATTTGACTGGCCACTTGGTATCAATTCCCTTACGGGATCAAAGAAGCATTAATGCCGAATGGTATACTACCAAATGTTTGCCAGAAGTTTTCTCTGTTATAAGCAACAAGCGACCAAACACAGGGCTCCGCGGGCTACTGCTCCACCACGACAATGCACCTGCGCACACCGCACTCAAAACGAGGGACTTCCTGGACAGCACGCCAGTCAAACTCCTGGGTCACCCTCCTTACAGCCCTGATCTAGCACCGTGTGACTTCTTTTTATTCCCAAAAATAAAAAATCAGCTCAAAGGGATACAATTTTCGTCGCCGGCAGGCTGTAAACGAGGTGTCTGCGGCGGACTGGAAAAAGTGTTTTGAAAACTGGTTTAGGCGCATGAATCTTTGTATAGAGGCTGGTGGAAAGTACTTTGAAAAGATTTGATAAAAATATATGTACGTATAGAACAATTTTTTTTAGTTTCGCAAAACTTTCTGAGTGTCCCACGTACCTGCAAATAAATACTGTTAATTTAACAATTAATTTCCACAAATCTGTAATATTATCTTTATGTTATCAAATAATGGATTATTCATTACTGGATTATGTATAAAGTAACACCAGGTGTTGTACATCATACCTATGTTTGACAAATAAATAATTTTGAATGTGAATTGTTAACTTGTGTTAAGTGCTCGCTCGACAAAATTGTTTTGTTCGTGCAAGCACAGCAATTATTAACTATTGTGAGAGTGCATGCAGTGCTAGCCATTAAGGGCAATATCTTTTTTGGCAAAAATAAACTTTGCAGGCCACTAAGTATAGCTGTTTGAAAAGTGTAGGCAGAATCAATAAAAATATACAATAAAATACCGTACGTGTTGTATGTGTATATGTAGTAGTATGTGTATTACAAACAGTTTGGTAATCTTTATATGATAACCTTTATCCACAATGACAAATTGAGATTCTTCAACCAGATGGTGGCGTCAGGTGTAAGGGTGAAAAGAGAGCCAAGATACGACAATAAAGGACATCCTTGAATTACATAGATTGTGAATAAAATAATATAGATAGCCTATAAAGATGCCAAACAATTAAATAAATATGATAACCTGTGACTATAGAGAAGATGATAACTATCGTGACTTAAAAATTCATAATTTATCAAACTAATTATAGTATTAAACTAGTCGAGAACACTCGATGGAATTACATCAGTTAGGTAATCTTGTTAAAACCTACGTAACTTTTGAATTATATATCATTCATTTATTATCATTTGAGTAAGTAATTCAATATTCAGAATTTAATCATCAAATGCCAATGATATTACGAAAATAACAACACGCTACCGAGACGCTATTCACATACGGCGGCCGCCGAACTGAAGGTTCCCGAACTACGCTAAACGTAATCCGAGCCAAAGATTCGACTAGTTTTTGGCCAAAACCGAAACCACGCCACGGCGAAACCTAGATTTTAGACCAAAACTGGCCGAAACTAAAACCGAAATTTCAGTCGCTCACTAATTTAAAAACAGAACAGAAGTTTCAGTCGCCGCGCTTGGTTGAGCTCTGCAGATTGTTGCCTGTCTTCCATTATAAGAAGACTATAATGTCACAGAGCGTCAACCCTCCCCCTCACTTGCCTCTGTTTTATTCTGCCATCTGCTTTATAATATAATCAAGAATCAATAAGAATATAAAACATCTGTGCTCCTGTGGCGATCTTATAAAGCGCACTACATGTAGTACATATAGTACAGCTACACAGTTTCATATTAACTAATAAGAATATAAAACATCTGTGCTCCTGTGGCGATCTTATAAAGCGCACTACATGTAGTACATATAGTACAGCTACACAGTTTCATATTAACTAATAAGAATATAAAACATCTGTGCTCCTGTGGCGATCTTATAAAGCGCACTACATGTAGTACATATAGTACAGCTACACAGTTTCATATTAACTAATAAGAATATAAAACATCTGTGCTCCTGTGGCGATCTTATAAAGCGCACTACATGTAGTACATATAGTACAGCTACACAGTTTCATATTAACTAATAAGAATATAAAACATGTGTGCTCCTGTGGCGATCTTATAAAGCGCACTACATGTAGTACATATAGTACAGCTACACAGTTTCATATTAACTAATAAGAATATAAAACATGTGTGCTCCTGTGGCGATCTTATAAAGCGCACTACATGTAGTACATATAGTACAGCTACACAGTTTCATATTAACTAATAAGAATATAAAACATCTGTGCTCCTGTGGCGATCTTATAAAGCGCACTACATGTAGTACATATAGTACAGCTACACAGTTTCATATTAACTAATAAGAATATAAAACATGTGTGCTCCTGTGGCGATCTTATAAAGCGCACTACATGTAGTACATATAGTACAGCTACACAGTTTCATATTAACTAATAAGAATATAAAACATCTGTGCTCCTGTGGCGATCTTATAAAGCGCACTACATGTAGTACATATAGTACAGCTACACAGTTTCATATTAACTAATAAGAATATAAAACATGTGTGCTCCTGTGGCGATCTTATAAAGCGCACTACATGTAGTACATATAGTACAGCTACACAGTTTCATATTAACTAATAAGAATATAAAACATCTGTGCTCCTGTGGCGATCTTATAAAGCGCACTACATGTAGTACATATAGTACAGCTACACAGTTTCATATTAACTAATAAGAATATAAAACATCTGTGCTCCTGTGGCGATCTTATAAAGCGCACTACATGTAGTACATATAGTACAGCTACACAGTTTCATATTAACTAATAAGAATATAAAACATGTGTGCTCCTGTGGCGATCTTATAAAGCGCACTACATGTAGTACATATAGTACAGCTACACAGTTTCATATTAACTAATAAGAATATAAAACATGTGTGCTCCTGTGGCGATCTTATAAAGCGCACTACATGTAGTACATATAGTACAGCTACACAGTTTCATATTAACTAATAAGAATATAAAACATGTGTGCTCCTGTGGCGATCTTATAAAGCGCACTACATGTAGTACATATAGTACAGCTACACAGTTTCATATTAACTAATAAGAATATAAAACATCTGTGCTCCTGTGGCGATCTTATAAAGCGCACTACATGTAGTACATATAGTACAGCTACACAGTTTCATATTAACTAATAAGAATATAAAACATGTGTGCTCCTGTGGCGATCTTATAAAGCGCACTACATGTAGTACATATAGTACAGCTACACAGTTTCATATTAACTAATAAGAATATAAAACATGTGTGCTCCTGTGGCGATCTTATAAAGCGCACTACATGTAGTACATATAGTACAGCTACACAGTTTCATATTAACTAATAAGAATATAAAACATCTGTGCTCCTGTGGCGATCTTATAAAGCGCACTACATGTAGTACATATAGTACAGCTACACAGTTTCATATTAACTAATAAGAATATAAAACATGTGTGCTCCTGTGGCGATCTTATAAAGCGCACTACATGTAGTACATATAGTACAGCTACACAGTTTCATATTAACTAATAAGAATATAAAACATCTGTGCTCCTGTGGCGATCTTATAAAGCGCACTACATGTAGTACATATAGTACAGCTACACAGTTTCATATTAACTAATAAGAATATAAAACATGTGTGCTCCTGTGGCGATCTTATAAAGCGCACTACATGTAGTACATATAGTACAGCTACACAGTTTCATATTAACTAATAAGAATATAAAACATGTGTGCTCCTGTGGCGATCTTATAAAGCGCACTACATGTAGTACATATAGTACAGCTACACAGTTTCATATTAACTAATAAGAATATAAAACATCTGTGCTCCTGTGGCGATCTTATAAAGCGCACTACATGTAGTACATATAGTACAGCTACACAGTTTCATATTAACTAATAAGAATATAAAACATCTGTGCTCCTGTGGCGATCTTATAAAGCGCACTACATGTAGTACATATAGTACAGCTACACAGTTTCATATTAACTAATAAGAATATAAAACATGTGTGCTCCTGTGGCGATCTTATAAAGCGCACTACATGTAGTACATATAGTACAGCTACACAGTTTCATATTAACTAATAAGAATATAAAACATCTGTGCTCCTGTGGCGATCTTATAAAGCGCACTACATGTAGTACATATAGTACAGCTACACAGTTTCATATTAACTAATAAGAATATAAAACATCTGTGCTCCTGTGGCGATCTTATAAAGCGCACTACATGTAGTACATATAGTACAGCTACACAGTTTCATATTAACTAATAAGAATATAAAACATGTGTGCTCCTGTGGCGATCTTATAAAGCGCACTACATGTAGTACATATAGTACAGCTACACAGTTTCATATTAACTAATAAGAATATAAAACATCTGTGCTCCTGTGGCGATCTTATAAAGCGCACTACATGTAGTACATATAGTACAGCTACACAGTTTCATATTAACTAATAAGAATATAAAACATCTGTGCTCCTGTGGCGATCTTATAAAGCGCACTACATGTAGTACATATAGTACAGCTACACAGTTTCATATTAACTAATAAGAATATAAAACATGTGTGCTCCTGTGGCGATCTTATAAAGCGCACTACATGTAGTACATATAGTACAGCTACACAGTTTCATATTAACTAATAAGAATATAAAACATGTGTGCTCCTGTGGCGATCTTATAAAGCGCACTACATGTAGTACATATAGTACAGCTACACAGTTTCATATTAACTAATAAGAATATAAAACATGTGTGCTCCTGTGGCGATCTTATAAAGCGCACTACATGTAGTACATATAGTACAGCTACACAGTTTCATATTAACTAATAAGAATATAAAACATGTGTGCTCCTGTGGCGATCTTATAAAGCGCACTACATGTAGTACATATAGTACAGCTACACAGTTTCATATTAACTAATAAACATTGAACTGTTACAAAGTGCCCCACTGTAGTGTGTGACGCCTCTCCACATGTTAGTAAGCTTAGCATGTAAGTCCATTAAGTATAATATACATATTGCATCAAGTAACACGTGTCTCATTGGTTACCATAAAGCCCCACACTGCACCACAAGTACATACCTACGTAAAAAATAAAAAAATAATCACGCAACCAAATATTTAAAACATACTTGTGATCGACTGATCGTCCCTTAAAGTGTCGATAATTGGGGATGTTACGTTACTTATACATGCTTCCATGTGAACATGTTGAATATGAACGGTGCTGAGCAATGCACCATCTCCCTGCAGGCAGTCAGCGGCCTGTCGTCACCGTGTATGGCATCAGCCAACTGTTCCCGTGTGGACGTTCTGACCGCGCTCACGGGACGAGGATGAGTCCACACCCAGGCCAGACGAGGAGCCTATTAAAAGAGACCATTTAATTTATGCAGCCTATTCTGTGTAGCGTATTGTATGTTTACGTGACTAAATTTTATGTAAGTATTCATAATCATGGTAAACAACTGAAACGTTCTTAATATAGGTATTTAACTTCCAGATCAAGGCAACATTAGTGTAAACTTTAAACTGAACAAGTTCCATACTTTTCACGAATAATTGAAATGTTGGCCGTAGCCGTAGCGCTCCGCTACGCCAGATTGCTACGACGCTACGAGGCCTGCTACGAAAATTATTAAATACCAAAGTTGGAAAGCGATTACTGTAAATGCGTTAACCCCCCTCCACCCCGCCGGCGGCGCTGCGTCACCGATCAGCTGCCTAATTGCGTAACTCACTCGCGATCGCAATCATCTGGATTTCAATGTTCATTGCTCGGTGTGTTTTGACAATCCGTCATATTGACAACTACGTACCACGCAATGAATATTGCTGTAATTTCAAAATGAAAGCTGATGTCAATGTGAATGCATTACACAATTACCCCACAGTTTACACTGTAACCCGCTGGTTGCGACAGCACTGGCTACGACGCGCGACGCGCGACACTCCAATATTTTTACAACACAGGACGGCTGCGGGCGGACGCTACTTTTCCTGTAACAATAGAAATCGAGTTAGCAATATAAAACGCGTGGCGAGCTGGTAACAACCGCTCCATTTCATTAGGTACCTTCTGTATTTAGACAAACGCGACAAAACAAAGATAAATAGGATTTTCCTTTTCGCTTCAGCGCGCCACACGAAAACGAGCCTAATAAAACTTTGTATATAATGATGTCATTGTTGCAATGAAATATTTTATGTTGTATCGTACGAGACCGGCCGAGAGAAACCGTGCGGATTAAATAGTAAGCGACGCGTGGCGATGCGGGGCGACGGGAGGCGACGCGGGGTGACGCGGGTGACAACCGCCGAAGTTTCATATCGTAATCCGTTTTAACTATCTAATTAATCCTCCTTTAGAGCGATTACGAATGTTATTATCGTGCAGCCGCACTGCCGCTGTGTGCGCCGCTGGAGCTTCGAGCGAGCTCATAATATTGGTTTACGTAAACATATTTAGCGAGGGCGACTCGACGGGGACACAAATTGTTTTATGAGTGAAGCGAACCGAACAAGCCTTTTGCTATAAACCATTTGAATAGCGCACATGTTTTCTATTGCCGCAGTCACCGCTCGTAATGTGTCGCCCACTCAGCTCGTATACGAATGTACTCGCTTTGATTTATTGTGGAAATATCTAAAAAAATGCTCACAAAGTTTGGCCGCAGACCCGCAGTGTTTTTCTAACATCTAAAACTTCTACAACTGTAATGAACTTGAAATAAGTATTGTGTCCGAAGGCAATCTTCTTTCAGATTCCCGATCGTCGTCCATCACTTGGTAAGCCCCGCCAGGGCTCGCCGGGGGCCGCGCGCCTCTTAAGGAGATCCGTTATTAACGAGCTTCGGCAGCGCTCCCCCCCGTCTCCCCCCGCAGGTACAACTCGGAGCTATGTCGTAGCTTGACACCAGCCCTTACAAGTCGGCTCCGAGGACGCGTGCGACTATTCATTTGAATACAACGGCAGAGCGCCTTGTTATCAGTTTATACAAAATCTCTTAAGGGGTCATTGTACTCATCATTATAAACAACTTTTACTATAGGACCAACCTTGACATCACGATAAAAAACAGCTGATCCTTACATTTGTGTTTATGTAAATCTAAATATAGGTGTAGCGACATCTATCCGGTGACATGAGAACTATCCTACATCGCGCAAGCAGAATTTACACGCAAGATAACATATATACAAGAGCCCAATATCCCTGCCAGGCGCAGACCCAGCCTGGTCGGAGCATCCTCCCTTTGTGTTGGAGGAACATGATACCTCGTTCCTCCACATAGGGAACAGCTGTTTTTTTTCGCAATTTCAGAATAGGTCTCATAGTAAAAGTTGTTTATAATGATGAGTACAATGACCCCATAAGAGGTTTTGTATAAACTGTGTATAATGTATACATGTCCGTGGCGCGGCTCCGCTCCCAGCATAGCGCACAAACCCCCCCCCCCAACCGGCGCCGGCGCTGCTCCCCGATTCAGAACCACATGATAACCAGTTGTCGAACGATTCGGTTTGTTCTCTCTTTGCGTGAATCATAGACAAAAAAGAGATAACAAACCGATTCGGTCGACAATTGGCTATCGTGTGGTTCTGAATCAGGGAGCTCGACACGGACATATGATCACAATAAACTGAAGCGAACAACGTGTGCTCCGGGAGCCGCGCCGTGACAAATACAACACATGAGTGGGACTGCTCGCTCCCGGCGCCGCCTATCGCACAGACATATGGCCGCAGTTTTTCAATGCTTATTTAAGTGAACGAATATCGAGCGTACTCCCTCCCCATCGCGCCCTCGCACCATATATTACCATCGGCAAGTCCCGAAGTGTTCCCGTATATTTTGGTGTCAACATGTAGGTAATTTGATATAAACAGTTTTGAAGGCACTGTTCGTAAAACTACACGAAGAAAATCAGCTGATCCTTACATTTTATCGATTCCTGTGAAAACAAATGTCACAGCTGATAATTTTTTCGTGATTTCAAGTTTGGTCCCACAGTACAAGTTGTTCATACTGATGAGTATAATGACCCTTTAAGAGGTTTTCAATTATTTCAATAACACGTTGTATGCAGGCGGTGCTGCAGCGCACACTAATTTGCGCTAACTCACACATGCGCGCCCGCCAGCCACGCGCACACACATATGTGCCGCGAGCCTTACTACACAACACAACACAACACGTACACACACGGCCGTGTGTACACACAGCACGGTATCGAGGCGTCATGTGTGGGATGCTGCGGGGCGCCGTCGGGGACGGCCGCTCTCTTATTTTTATGCCATAATATAATCTTTATGATGTCAGTTTTTCCGGGTTATACAAGTTTGATTTTATGCTCGCCGGCAGATAGTTCACAAATTATCGGTTTTATACACGACCCGACGAGAGAGGAATATTTACACACAGAGTGTTATGTTAATATTTTGAAGTGCGGTCATAATCAGATATTTGCTGATATATTCAGTAATTTCTTTGTATTACTAGTCAGGTTTAGGTCTAGTTAGGCTTCCAAAAACAGGAGTGTCTCATCTAATATTTATTTTGTTTCTTAATTATTGTAAGTAATATAGTGAGAGCCTAGCATCTGAACACTTGCCTTTCATGCAAAATAAGTACAGTTGCATGCACGAGCCGCGCCAGCTCCCCGACTCAGAACCACACGACCGGTGTCGACCAGTGGGGCAACTGTGTAATGCAGCGGTACTCTAAGTGTGTTCCGCGGAACCCTAGGGTTCCGCGATACCCCTGTAGGGGTTCCGCAAGAATTTAGAAAAAAAAAACAAAACACCTCTCTCTGGTCACTGGTCGAACGTTTTGAATCCGCCCGCCGCGCGTATACTTGTGAGCGCGCAGTCCCTTTGATAAAAGCCGCCTCTGAATTAGACGCTATAGTTGTGAACAAGCGACTTTCGGCTCTATCTTCAAAAGCATAAAGTCGAGATTGTTTACAACGCATTTTTTTGTATTTATATTTTTATTTCCGCTTTTTGTTTATCAAAGGCACTCGAGTATTTTTGAGAATGTTCGAGTTCGAGTCTAGGACTAAGTATAAAAGCGCTATTATATAAAAAAAGTCGCGCCTCGTCAGTCAGTTGACGATTAGCGTTCGGAGCGATAAGTTCGTACCTACCTACTTACAAGCTGGCTAGCCTGCTGCCTTCTTGTAAGTTCTACTGCCCGCTGTATTCTGATTGTATCAGTTTTGTACATTTCTTCTTTGGACTAAACTTTGTCTCATAAACGCAGTAACGATTGTGCATTATTTTGACCCTACCATCCTGACGTGTAACATTATTAATAAAGAAGAATGGAACGTTGGCTTAAAGGTGTTAAACGTGTTGCAACGACATCTTCTAATGACGCTGAATGTTCAAAAGCAGTACGCGCGGAGAATACAGCAATTACCGATCCAGACGTTGATGCCACGACGTCAAGCTCCACGGTTTCAAAGACTAAAAAAAGGAAGTATGATGAATCATATATCAGTTTCGGATTTGTTGATTCCAACGGCTCACCTCTCTGCATGTTATGTAGTAAACTGCTTCCTAATAGTTCCATGGCACCTGCCAAATTACGCAGACATTTAGAAACTGTACACCCCGAGTCTAAAGACAAGAATAAAGAATTTTTTGTTCGTAAAAAAGAACAGTTATTGGAAAGTCAAAAAAATATGATGCATGTAACACAAACTATCAATGAAAAGGCCACGGAGGCATCATATTTAGTTAGCTATCGCATTGCACAAGCAGGTGAAGCGCACACTATCGCTGAGAATTTAATAAAGCCATGTGTGTTAGACATAACAAAATGTATGCTCGATGAAAAATCTGCAAAGCATCTTTCTACTGTACCGCTATCAAACGATACTGTTTCACGGCGAATCCATGATCTGGCAAGCTACGTCAAACAAGAACTAGTTGCACGTCTACAAAAAACACGATTCGCCTTGCAAATGGATGAGTCAACTGATGTCACTGGTCTGGCTATCTTGCTGGTTATCGTGAGATATCCATATGAACGTTCTTTTGAAGAAGACATGCTTATGTGTGAAGAAATTTTTAATAAAATAAACATATTTTTTAAAGAAAATAATCTTAGTTGGAACGATTGCATTGACATTTGTACAGATGGGGCCAAGGCGATGACAGGTAAAACAGCAGGAGCAGTATCACTAATAAAAAGTAAAGCGCCTAATTGTAGTTCCAGCCATTGTATTCTGCATAGACAAGCACTTGCGATGAAGCAAATGCCGTCAAATCTAAAACTAGTTATGGATGAAGCGGTAAAAATAATTAATTTTATCAAATCACGACCACTACAATCCCGATTGTTCTCATTATTGTGTGAAGATTATGGCAGCAAACATGAAACACTGCTGCTCCATACAGAAGTGCGATGGCTGTCTCGGGGTAAAACTTTAACAAGGCTATTTGAACTTAGAGCCGAGTTACAAATGTTTCTTTCAGCAGATACAGTTTCTTTTAATTTGAAAGACCGTTTGTATGATAAAACTTGGTTGTTCCGATTGTCTTTTATGGCAGATATCTTTCAAAAACTGAACGAATTGAATTTATCATTGCAAGGTAAACAGACAACAGTGTTCCAGGCCTATAACAAAATAACTGCCTTCAAAAGAAAATTAGATTTTTGGATTATTTGCGTTGGTAAGAGAGAAATAGAAAGCTTTACGTCACTCAGTGAGTTTGTTAGCGATAACGACTCGGAAATGTTTCAAGATGATGTGTTTGAAGAATTGGTCCAATATCTCACTTCGATGCGCGCATCTTTTGTAAAGTATTTTCCCGAAGAACATAATACAAAAATGAAGCTGAATTCATGGATTCATAATCCTTTTTTACCCAACTTGCAAAAGCCCGAAAGTATGTCAAACGAGATATATGAATCTCTTTTAGAAATGTCATCAGACACAAGTATGGAGTCACTGTTCAAAACGACGCCTCTCAACGATTTTTGGTGCAGAATCCGTGATGAATATCCAATGCTTGGCAGAATGGCTCTGAATATTCTTCTCCCGTTCCCAACAACATATTTGTGCGAAACAGGATTCTCAACCTATGCAGCCACGAAAACAAAATATCGCAATAGACTGGACGCCGAACCTGATATGAGACTTCAAATGTCTTCTATCAAACCTGATATCAACCAATTGATGAAAAATAAAAAACAGTTTCATACCTCCCATTAGTTAAGATTTTTTCATTTTTAATATCTTCTATTATTGTACTTGGCATGTGGTTAAAGTAAGTAATAATTAGTAACTGTTACATTGTACTTTTATTATGCTTATATAATAAAGAATACACTTTTAAAAACTATTGTTTTATTGTAGGGTTCCGTCAAGTATTTTGCTTGTCAAAAGAGTTCCGTGACCAAAAAAGTTTGAGAACCGCTGGTGTAATGCATTCACTTTGACATTAGCTTTCATTTTGAAATTAAAGCAACATTCATTGCGTGGTACGTAGTTGCCGATAACACGGATTGTCAAAACACACGGAGCAATGAACATTGAAATCCAGATGATTGCGATCGCGAGTGAGTTACGCAATTCGGCAGCGGTTCGATTTTTTATCTCGTTTCGTCTGATGATTCACGTAACGAGAGAAAAAGAGAACAAACCGAATCTGTCGACAACTGGTTATCGTGTGGATCTGAATCGGGAAGCAGGTCAGCAGCTGGCCACTCCTCGGCCACTGGCGCCGCTGTGCGGATGAGCTGATGATGTCGCTTGTTACGTGAAGTACGTGCTCGTTTCTGAGTAGACAATACTAACAACAATAAAACTGTCCGTGATAAATCTGGCAGAGGGGCGCCGGCGCCGGCGGACGATCACGAGAGCCGACACTTTATTCAATTACAAGTAAGTAAAGGCGCCCCACTCCGCCTGAAAAGAGGCCATTACTGCGGCCTATTTGTGTCACAGGTGCCTCGGCCGAGGCTGCGCCAGAACTAATGTATTTTTGCTCAAGTAAACGTCTAATAAAGTAAGACACTCGATTCTAATTCCGATATCGGTTTCTTAGTTTTAGCGGCTCAGTATGAAGCGAGCGATATAAAGGGGCACGAGGGGTTGATTGGCGTAATCAGAGTAATCTCATCGGTTGCGGGCACGGGAGGGTGACAGGAGGGGTGCGTGGTGGGAGAGGGTGTTATCGTATACTCCTCGCGATATATGTCGGCACGTGCTGCATGTATGTGTCGGACCCTTGTCTCACATGATAGCTGCAGTGAGTGCAGGTACACGCTGCAGCACAGCTGAAGTAGCAGTGGCTGCCGAGCCAGTTCACACGCTACACACGCTCGCATGTCATCAACACCGGTGCGAGAACACAATTACGCTGTTATTCTAAACCTTGCTTGTTCTAGAGTAAACCTTGAAAGTTAATTGTTGTTGTAATTAAAAGATGAAGTAGCGAGTGTTGATAGCAGGCTCTGTGTGTGTTTGTTTGTCTCCAAGTAACACGGGAGCTGTAGGTGAGCAGCTCGTTACAACAAACGAGTGTATTCCACACGAGCGACACACAACTGCTCTATTTTTGTTTACACAGATTAGAGATATATTTATCTACGATATTTGTAATATTCACATAATATGTGTTTCGTTTTCTACATGTTTTTAGGGTTCTGTACCCAAAGGGTGCTAACGGGACTCTATTACTCTCGCTACGCTGTCCGTCCGTCGGTCTGTCTGTCGCAGGGCTTTATCTTTGTAACGATAATAGATAACTAGTTGACATATTCAAACAATATGAGTGACTATGGTGCCTAACACCACAAATACTAAAAATAAAAAAAGTTTAAAACCAAAGGGGGTCCGCATACAAGAAACCTTTAAAAACATGCATTTTATTTAATGTTTTGTTCCCTCTCTATCTTTAAAACGGTAATACATAACAGCGTCAAACTTGGTTTGATTATAGTGCATACTATGTAGTTTAGCAACAAATACTTAAAATATACATATTTGGTGGTACGGAACCCTTACTGCGTGAGTCTGACTCACACTTGGCCGGTTTTTATTTAACTTGTAGTTTTTATTATGTTGTGTTCTCTAATGTGAATTTTGAATGAATGAATAAATCTTTTTTCTTTCTGAGTATTGTGTGCTGTAGCGAGTGTGCCGGCTGGTGCTCGTACAGCAGGCAGACCGGCGGAGACCGCTCGCAGTGTGCTCCCCCCGCGGCGGCCACCGGATACTGACCAGCCCTCTGCGCACACAGCAGCACTCTCCACTCCCCCACTCTCATAATCCGATGCGACGTCTTATCATCCGACACGACCGGACAGAGATCAGGCGCAGGACCGACGACTACGTCTGTTCCGAAGCACGGGGGTGTAGCACTGCCAACTTCCTGACTCCGGGCTGCTACTGAGATTTTTTCTTAAAAGAAAATCCTAATAACACTTTTTTCCCAATCCGGGAATCGAATCCAGGATCTCATGTTCTGCAGGTGAACACGACGCTAGTGCTAGACCACCGAGGCATTGTACTGTAGTACAGTGGGCCGTGATAATGGACCATTAGAACATTTTAACATCATAGTTTGTACACCTACATTCTGGCAAATATATGAATTTGAATTTGGGGAACATAGGTAGCATCAGCAGACCAACACCTTCGTTATAGTACGGCGACACCTACCACCGATTTATTATAATATATGGACAAACTACAAGACAGAGGTATTCTAGGTGAACGTGCTCTGTCTACACAACAGCGTGCTCTATCTCGTTAGACTGTAAAAATAGTGTACCTTTATTTGATTTCGCAAACATCCATTTAAAAATATGTCAGTACGTTGATACGTATATACGAGTTTGCGATGGTTTGTTAAAGAAAGTAACACATTAAAACCATTCAAAACATTTTACAATACACATTTATTAAATTAAAAGGTCGTGGGTAGGTAGAAGACCCGTCACTATATTTTCACTTTGTAAGGAGGGTAGCGCATGTACTCTCCTGGCTCAGCTCCGCAGTGGTGGAGACCGCCGAGATGGTGAGCCCGAGGTGTTGATGGGCCGGCTGGATCACGCCAGGAGATGGTGACAGGTGGTCGTCACCGGGCCGGCGAACGGCCGCGCGTAGGTAGGCCGCGTGGAGCGCCGCTAAGATGTAGCCGGGCAGCTACCACGCAGCATGATGATGATGGTTAGCTACAGCGTAGCACCCTGGAATTAATGTTCCAGTGTGAGTGGCGTGATCACAAGCGTCTCCTCTGATTGCGACCACCGGAAGCATAAGCAAAGCGAGAGTACAATTGCGATAGTGATGGTGGTGTGTGATTGTCACAATCAGAACGGAGTTTACAATGGGATGTGAGAAGCACTGAATGAATTTAAATTAAAACAATAGGCAAAACAAATGGGAAAGAAAAGTTAATAATATAAAAATATAGCAGAAGGCTCAAAGGTCAAGTTAAATTTAAACACAGAAAAACGTTATTGATAAACTACCTGAAATAAAAAATAAAAGTTATACTTGTTCAGCACTTACCCAATATGGGGATTTAAAACAATAACACATTAAGAGCCTACTAAATAGGCGACTACCGATGCCAATGGTGTGGAGGGCACACGATTGAAGTCACGGCACCTAATAGAGGTGTCGAGGTGCCGTAAACGTGCACCCCCCACGGTGGCAAAAGTCGGTGTCCGGTGCAGGACGAACGAACGTATAGAATTAACTCGAGCCCGAGCTAGGCGATAACAAATATCGCTGTGTGCGTGTGCTCATGACTCTAGGCCGCGCGCGAATCTAATGGCCGCTAAGCATTTGGTTTTAAAATGAATGAAATAATAAAGAAAAAAGGTTAATAATAATGATTTTAAATTAAAAGTACTAAAAATAACGTTACAACGTTACAACGTATCGGTTTTACGTCACTCTCACAAAGCAGGGGTCGGCTCAGCGGACTGCGAGCTGTTACATTATCACCTGGTCGCCAGCGCTTTGTGGACACTTCGCGTACTAGCCGCGGGGGGCGCCCCCGCTGTTGACTTAGGACCGATACATGTGTGGCGCCGGAATTTACCACAAATACCTTTAATACGACGGTGAAGGCGCCTCGCGGGGATTGACCCCTCCGTACGACGTGCGCTCATACAATGTGCTAACACTGATTAAAAACACGTTTACCATAGTCAGGCTACCTATTGTGTCCACACAGCTCAGAAAATAAGGCTTGTCAGTATCCGCTTGAGTTAGCGTGAACACAAAAGCGATTAGAGCTAGTTAGCCCAAGCATAATAGAATAATAGCTGGTGTCGCGAGCAGCACCCGGCGCACGGCAGCCGGCACCCGGCACCCGGCACCCGGCACCCGACGCCCAAAAGTAGCGAGACTCGACAGCGACACACATCTATGTATTGCAAGTTTCCAATTAAAAAGTTAACGTGGCTTTACTCGTTGACGATTTCATTAAGTCGCGCTAACTTAAATAGCCTTGAGAGGAGTCGCGGTCGCACTCGACAAATAACAATAGTGCACTTGCTGTAACTACTGGTAGTTAGCAGTAACCAGTAGTCGAGGTAGGCAGTGCGCGGAGCACATCCCGGTGCGGCGCGTCGCGCAGCGGGACGAGTGCCGGTGCCAGGCTGCAAGTGTCCTCATTATATTGTATAGCAGGCAAACTTACAAAACAGTTAGTCTTTTACAAAGGTTTTCATCCACGCTGTTAACACTATAAGGTCATCGTTATCTGCGGCTGCAGGTGACATGGATGCGCTAACTTAAGGCCAAAATTAATAGCCGATCTATCCACGATTTGCCCTACTAGAGATATAAATTTGACACAAAATGTATAATTTGCATGCCTCATTCAAGGTAATTTGTACAAGGGTCACTACTTCATGTACCTACATTCTTTGCAAATAAATTATTATTCTATTCTCTTCTGTATGGAGCTTATGTCAAATTTCTATCTCTAGTAGGGCAAATCGTGGATCAATTATCGATCGGTTATTGATTTTAGCCGTTAATCTTTAATAATAACTTGAACTCAGCTAAACAAAGTACAAAGACGCGCATCTTTGTACTTTATTTATTTATATGTTCAATTTCTGTATGAATTGTTACAATCGTGTATTTTGCCCAACTGTAAAACAGTTTGTCTGCAGTTTTTCTCGTTTTACAAGTAGTTTTATAAGTATAGGTTTTTTATTTATCTTTGTGTTCAATATAAATTATTTGGAGGTAGAGGGAGAGTAGGGAGGCTATTGCCCTGCAGTGGGACAGTACAGGCATTAAAAATAATAATGAATGAATGAATGGATAGGCTGTTGATACCAAACTTTGTTAAATTCACAGTTTGTGCAATAAATGTCTTTGTCTTTAAATATCAAAACTAAGTGATGATTGCTGTTTTATGAATGAAAACTTGTCAAATATGTATATTTTTTTATTAACAAATAACGATAGAGGAGTGAAACTGTGTGACTGAAGCTTAATTAATGTTATATCACAAGTGTGCGCGCTCCGTATGGCAGCTGTTTTCAAACTCATATCTACACATAAAGTGTTGAGGAAATTAAATTCATCATAGTTTAATTAAATTTATCTTAATATACAAACAGACGAGTGCGACCTCGCCTCGGGGTCGCACTCGTCTGTTGGTAGCTTTCTAGAAAATAAACTGTTTTAATAATGGAGGCATTTAATAAAACGCATTTTCCGAATTTACCCTGAACTGGTTTGTAAAATAAAACAGTGCAATATATTACTAACCTAAAGGGTCACTGCTACGCGAAAACAATTTTCTTTCAAATATTGAAGATTGAGATTATTTGCAGTTGACCCTCTCACACATTCCTAGCAAGAGAAACCTTTTGTAAACAAGATAACACAGATACAATGTCAAAGATAGGTCGATGTGCTTCTACGATAGCTGCGTAAGGTCTGTGCCCGGGGTCCATGGCTACTCGCGAGTCCGCATCGCCGGACCCCCGCCCCGGGAAGCAAACATCATAGGACATCATAATTTTGCCGCTCTGCAGGCGTAGCGTAACCACTGTAGACAAGAGATTTGTCTACGGAAGAATATACAAACCGACATTGTATAGAACTAAAACTATCAATTCGTCTATTTTTTCGTAGTCAAAATCCTTGTCTACAGTGGTCACACTTCGCCTGCTGGTCCCATGTTATTTGAGATCGGCGCAATATGTTATTTCTTCCATTCTCATCTGTTAGTTTTCTTTTTCACCCTCAAAGGACATGATTGTAAAGAATAAATATATTTAATAAAAAAATTAGTCTATCTGGAAATATTCAATATAAGATCCTCTCTTATAGTTCTATAAGGTCACGAACTATTTGGTCTCTATTATTAAACTAGGCCGGTTTATTTGTAATGATCCGAGTTGTGTGGGTTGAGTGTCGGTGCGTCGCGTCGGAGGCTCTTCGCCTGTAGAGCCTTTAAAACTTTCTGCTGTCTGCTCGTGATGTGCGATAATTAAATACGGTCGCGTCCAAACTCCGGGACACTTATACTTTGCCAAGCGCTAGTACTCTCGGAAATATTCGAGAGCGACCGACCAGCGGCGCCGACACTGAGATGAGGTACTTGTTGACAGTCTGGTGGACATGTGTGTTGGTTTAGGATCACGTTGTGTTATCTGGCTACAGGATTCACGATTTAGTGGTAGCCCACAGTCTACGAACACTACTATAATAATTCACAAATAATACCACAATGTGCGACAACGTTAATTCAGAAAAAAATCCGCGAATAATGCAAAACATGACGGGCGTTTTGAACAAATGACTGTCTGAGTTGAGGATGGGGTGCGGCAGAGGCTGTGTGACGCGTCCGGCACCGGTGCGACACCTACACTGGGTACGAGCGGCGTCCCGCACCGGTGCGGTACCTACACTGGGTACGAGCGGCGTCCCGCACCGGTGCGGTACCTACACTGGGTACGAGCGGCGTCCCGCACCGGTGCGGTACCTACACTGGGTACGAGCGGCGTCCCGCACCGGTGCGGTACCTACACTGGGTACGAGCGGCGTCCCGCACCGGTGCGGTACCTGCACTGGGTACGAGCGGCGTCCCGCACCGGTGCGGTACCTACACTGGGTACGAGCGGCGTCCCGCACCGGTGCGGTACCTACACTGGGTACGAGCGGCGTCCCGCACCGGTGCGGTACCTACACTGGGTACGAGCGGCGTCCCGCACCGGTGCGGTACCTGCACTGGGTACGAGCGGTGTCCCGCACCGGTGCGGTACACTGGCTACGAGCGGCACCCGGTGGCCTGACACCCGCACTAGACAGTCGTCTGCTTCACCTGTGTGCGCGATTGAAACACATAAATAAAATGTTTGTGTAGCAAATAGCTCGCGTGATACACTCGGACTACTGTCACTGTGTGCGCCGCCTGTCCGCGCTCACTGCCGATTATTGTGTGTTCGGAACTACTAGCATAGAACACATAATAGTTGCTACTAGTACAGTCTAACAAAGCAATTAGTATCCAGGGCCGCCAGATATAAATGAAGTTTTCTCAGAAGATTATGGATGTTTTTGAATGAAATGTCATTTTAATAACGGACAAAGTTAAAGTGTATTTATACAAAACCCTAATCAAACCGTTCTATAATACTTTCCCGAGAAATCTTCATCTATATCTGGCGACCTATATACTTATTGCTTAGTTAGACTGTACTATAGCAAAGACAAATTTCAGTGGCACAACCATTTTTATATTTAGGAATTATTAGTAACAAACACATTTACAGTAAATCATAGAGTGTAGTGAGCGCCCGTCGAAGGCTCGTTAGTAAGAGATGTAAGACTATTTTTAACAGTCGCCGCATGAAATATAACGCTTTTAGTGTGTGTATATTATTTATTGGACTAATTCATAATGTGTTTACAGGCGTTATCGCTATACCAAAGACGTGCGGCGCGGATAGTAGCGCGTGGTGACGTCCGGCCCGCACAGCCGCTGTGCCCGCGTCCGGCCCGCGTCCGGCCCGCGTCCGGTTCGCGTCAGGCACACGTCCGGCCCTCGCCCGGCCCGCGCCCGCACGCTTCCGGTCCGCGTCCGGCCCGCGTCCGGCCCGCGCCCGGCCCGCGCCGTGGAGCCGCCGACACTCCACACTCATACATCGTCGTTTGCCGCCGGTGGCCGCCGGGTTTTAGCGAACGACAGATTGTGTTATAAGGTAAATGGTATTAATTAGCGGGTGTGAGTTTAGTGCGGTTACTTTATGAAGTCGCCTCAACTTTCGGGCGTAGGTTTTGGACTGGCAATGTCTTTAGCACGTTAGTTGTTATAATTACGTGGTAACTAATAGGTAATCTGTGACTATACCCTTGTTGCGGAGTGTACGGCGCGTTGGCATCGTAGCAGCGTAGCAGACGCTAAGAGCTCTCGTAGCAAGGCCGCGTAGCCTGTTGCTACGACCAAGGCCAAGAGGTTGTTTCACAAGATTTACTTGAATGTTTAACAAGATATTTAGCATGTATGAAACAAATATGGAAATTGTGATTTTCTCGAAAACGGGTGATTTTCTTGGAACATACTTGCCCTTGGTGTCTTTTATTAATGGTTTTCGTTTGGACCACGACAAGCGTGACACCGTGTTTGTATGTACAGAACATAAAGGTATTATCAGTATAGAAATGTCTTTGGTCTCGCCGGTCGGCTGCGGGCAGTGCGCTCGTGTGAGTGACGCGTGTGTGTGTGTGGCGCACGTGCCTTCAATGTACTGTAGGTTCTAAACTTGAGCGAATGTCACTCATATTAGAATAGAATAAGTCTTGTAATCATAGTGTAGCCCACAGCGGGTCGGTGATAGCTCCGTGTGCGCGCCGCCACCTTGTTAGCTGACTTAAGCGCACTGTAGAAAAAGGGATCATTAAAATGTATACATATCAATAAAATTATTTTACAAACTGTTTTAGAGTACCATCAACAACCAGCAACGGGACGCTATTACTAAGGCCACGCCGACTGTCCGGCCGGCTGCCTGTCATAGGGATGTGTCTTTTTAATAGCTAGCCAGTTTTCACGGAATATTATGTTACTGTGGCCTCTATCATCACAAATACTAAAAATAATAGAGTCTAAACCCAAAAGGACCTCTCTTTGGGTTTAGACTTTATTAGTTTATGCATGATATACGAAATCTCGAAAAAAATGCATTTCTTTAACGTTTTTATTTTTGTTATGGTAAAAGCGTCAAACTTGTTATGATTGTGGTGCATCCTCTATAGTTAAACAACAAATATAATAATAACTGGTAGTAAGGAACACGTAGCGCGGGTCCGACTCGCGCTTGGCCGGTTTTGATAAATATCGTTCGCACCTGTATTTCCTTATCTGAATTAACAATCAAAATAAAGTCAGTGTCTGTTGACACACAAGTGCGCCTCATGTGTTAGTTCAAGCCGATGGGTACTAGACAATGGATATAAACGTACATACTTGTTTTTTGTAAATACATGCTTATAATTCATAAGAAACACCCAGACAAGCACAAACACTTATGCTCATAACATGAATATTTGTGTACTATGGGAATCGAACCTACAACCTCGTGATCAGCAGTCCGACACTCGAACCACTAGACCACAGACGTCGTAGTTTTCTGATGTATATTATATGCGCCTTTTAGCTCGCCACCGCGCGTATCAGGTACGCAACCGTCGCGCGTCGGTTACAGTGGCCTTAACAACACGTTTATGGCCGGAGTCTGGATTTGTGCCCGGTTAATGGCAATAGGTTCGCTCCCTATTACATGGGACTATAACATACTATTATATATAACGTACTATTACACCTCTGCCTACCCCTTCGGGGAAATACAGGCGTGATGTTATTGCCATGTGGCGATGTCCTTCTGATTAACATATTGTACTCTGTGGTACTTACACTACGAAACTGTGAAGTAGGTATATAAATAAATATATTCGGGACATTTTTACACAGCACCATCTAGTCCCAAACTAAGCTGAGCTTGTGTTATGGGTACTAGACAATTACTAAATTAAACGAACTTACCTAAGTGAAGTTCTATTGTAATTATACTTGCTGCCCAGTCTTCGATTCTTCATATATTTATTATGTAGTACCACTATATTCCATTGTTTTACGCGAATATTGAAAGTCCAGAAAAAAAAAAAAACACTTTGTTCTGGCAACTCTAACTTATGTCATTCTATTTAGAGCAATCTGCAATAAAAAAACTTAGCACATTCCGCTTAGATTACATACCTATAACTACTGTAATTCCTAACTTCAGTCAAAGGGTAAACAAATTTTTGAAAGAAAGAAAGAAAGAAAAACTTTTATTTGGCACAGAACACAGGACAGCACAACAATAACATTAATAAAAATACTAAAGTTAATTATAGGTAAATAAAATATGAAGTTGATTTTTGTTTTGGGTTTGGGAGGGAAACTACTATCGAAGACTGGGCAGCTCGTATAGTTACAATAGAACTTCACTTAGGTAAGTTCGTTTAATTTAGTAATTATACTTGCTGCCCAGTCTTCGATTCTTCATATATTTATTATGTAGATGTTTAGAGATGAAGTTGGAAATTACATAAGTATTGAACATTCCGAGATAATTAAAATATCAGAAATTTCAAATCAACCTTTTATTGCAATATTAATCATTTTGAAACAATCAACTTAACTATTGTTTATTTACTTAAAATCACAAGTCGCCTTGTACCAGTAGGTACTCTTTATTATTATTAGATTACATAATTAATAATCAGTCTGAACATTGCACAAGGTCTAAGCAGTAATTTTTATTTTATTTTATTTTATTAGAGGTATATTCTAATGATTTGCAAAAACTTTATGTTACACCTTCCCTATTTGCCTTGAGGTACGTACCTACATTTCTTGATGTCTATGCCACTGTCTATCATTATTTGTTTAATCCTATGACTAATGGTTTTCTTACTATTTATGAGGTTTTTTATAACTGATAAACAATTTTCAGTATTACCTAACTCTGGTTTTTCCAGTGTCTATGGATAATTTGTATGATATCTTAATGTCATAACAAAACAAACTTAGGTCCCAAAGGAAATAAGGTAGCATAATACACACCTGTTGTTTTTCTACTGCAAGGTATAGATATTTTTAACAAGTTATTTTTAACTGTACCCCTGTGTCACAATTTTCATAACCTTGTTATAGGTACTTTTATGAACCATTGACACAATAAGATGAAAAAATCAATTATATATTTTAGTGTATTAACAGATAATGTCTGTATTATTTGTGCACTTCTAAGTGCTAACTGTATAACCTACCAAGTAATATGTAAGAACAACTTCTTTGATAATCAACCAAGAAAAAATAAAAAATTAAGGGCCAATGATGGATCCCAAGTACCTTTGTATTTTGGTCGACTTGGTCGTAGTTTAAAAAATACACTTGAAATATCTCTTTATTTGAAATATCTATTTATTTGAACATCTGTACCTACCTAAGAATCTATTATCAATGATAATGCTGATCTAACAGAGTTGAGTGAAGTGTATGAAGCATCATACTTAAATTGTTCTGTAAGGAATTTGAATATATTTGAAATAATTATAATTCAAAAATTCCTTCACCTTTACAGAAAAAACCCAACACCTTTATAGTGTTATTGAGTATTGTTTAATCGCCTTATCTGACAGTGATAATACCATGATTTCAGTTGTCTCATCTCATATTAAAATAAAGATATCATGAAGAGGGTAAAGTTGTCTGAAACTAACAATAATTGACTTCAATCTTCAAAAAACTATTCTTAATACAGCCATTGAAGTAATAAATTGACACCAGGGTTGTGAGATCCATATGAGGAAAGAACTTAAGATTCTTCCAAATTCTTAATCAACCCCATTATTATTATATACATACATACATATAATGGCGGATATGCATAAAATAGGCAATGATGTTTCAGCAAATTAAGTACATTTCATAAAAGTTCTTTGCAAAGATCCCTTTGCTCCCTATTTTTAGTATTGCCTCTGGCAGCAAATACATCAAAACAGTCTGAAAACCAACAGTCTTGCTAAAAAAGCTATAGCCGACAGGTAGTTCTCTTTCACAATTAATATTTTTACTCCTAGATTCAAGATCAGCTTCTTTGTGGTCTTTGAATTTTCACATGAAGTGAATATCTAATATCCCTTCCTAGCTAGGGAATCAAGTTTTAGGAATTGAATATTTACTCATTCAAATAATATAATAATATTGTGAGTACATAATAGCTGTAGTATTGTTTATGTGTAAAATAATTTGACAGAATTTTTATTCATAAGCAAAACTTTGTACCTAATCCGATAAAGTAACTTAAAACTGAAAGTAAATATGATGACTTGACTTGTTTTTTCTTATTCAAGAAAAACTATTTGCTGTAGTATATTAATTACAAAATATTTTTCAACCAGCACCAGATGTAGGTAGATATCTACCTATCAGTATAAATTTCAATAATTAAAATATTTAATACACTTTTTTGTAGTTTTCATGTAATTTATTCCACCATAGAAATTTTTGTTTATACTCTGTATTTATTTACATAATTGAATCAAAGTCATTAAGTATTATAATTAAGTAATTTCTCACATCTTTGATTTTATAAGTCATGTGTTTAAAAAAAACATAACTTACAACATGGCAAAGCTGCTAAAGTTTCAATGAGCAGTTTTTATGGTTGAGTAATTAGAATTGTGAATTATCGATCATCAGATTCATCATTCACTGACAAGATCATATCCTTCATGTTTACCAAATCTTAACACTTTGTAATGTATGATGAACAAAACCCAAAACTTTAAAAAGTTTCATAGGTAGTATTGTTACAATTTTTTGTCCAATATGATGGTGCTCCAATACAGTTAATATTATCAGGCTAATAAATCACTGATTTAAAACCACTTTTATAAATAGAGCATAAAAGGAAACAGGAAACAGCATGCAAACCAAAACAAGTGTAATTAAACTCATATTATTTTGGAAGTGAAACCATATTATTGTATCTTTTGTCTTGATTTTTTATGAAAACTGTAAAGTATGCATCCTTTAAATCAATAGCGCATATGTAACCATTCCTAGAAATTTGTTTTTATAATGTTCTTATTTTTTCCCATTGAAAATTTTCTGCATGTACAAATTTGTTTAGTTTAATCTCCATTTGGTTTAGTTGGCTACAGTAAACATGTTTGTGATAAAATCAATCAATCAACCAATCAG
Organism: Asteroscopus sphinx; assembly: GCA_949699075.1. Classification (NCBI taxonomy): domain Eukaryota; kingdom Metazoa; phylum Arthropoda; class Insecta; order Lepidoptera; family Noctuidae; genus Asteroscopus; species Asteroscopus sphinx. Next base: position 34,542,309 of record OX453003.1, read on the forward strand.
TCAATCAAAATGTTTATTTGTTTAAAACTTTCCTTTGACAGGCTGCATTTAGCAATAACCTCAAAATCTATAAATTTTCTTCAATAAAATTATTGTTTCAGTCATAAAAATTTTGAATTCAGTCATACATAAACAATTTATGTATGAGGCATGTATAATGCTCTTCTTAAGAAGAGATTATTAATCTGTTTATCCACAGTAAGATAACTTTATCCTGTGTGATTTCTTCCCAAAAACATATAACACGTTTATTTGCTGAACAATTAATATTGAAAATCAATAAAACATTTATGTTTGAACCAGATTCCAGTTCATGTACCTTACTTGCATTTTTCTGCTGGTACTCGTGGTACCTTCCAGGGGTCCTCTGTTGATACCTGCCCCTCTCCCCTTTTTAGTCTGAGTCCAGTTCAGGGGGCTTTGAAGTTTTCCTTATTATTGTATACTTATTTTATCTATACAGGCTTGAATGCAGCCAAGTTGGCATTTCTTTAAGACTAGAGGGTGTTGCTTTATTAATAGCATGATTTTTTGTTATCACTACTAGTTCTAATTTTTCTCCAAGAAGAAAAAACTGTCTCATGACATTGAATTTGATGCTTTCATAGTACCTTTATTAAGAAATCAACTTTCTTTCATTTTTAATTTGTGTTGTACCTAGTAGGTACCAGGCCCCTCAGAAAGTATTGCGAAAAAAAGTTTTTATATATGGGAGACTGGCCAGTTATAATGTTTTTCGAAAATATGATTATTTATAAGTAAAAATAAGTAAGTTCCAATTTCAAAATTTCCCTCCACATTTTTTGCGAGTTAATTCAAAGTATTGTGTCTCACTGAAATATGGATCTGCGCCGGGAACATTTTAGAGCTATGATTTTATACGATTTCAAGTGTCGCCTGAAACCGGATGAATCGTACGATAGACTTCAAATGGCATTCATGGATGAAGGCCCTTCCAAGGCAACCGTGTATCGTTGGTATAACGAATTCAAGCGCGGTCGACCAACTTTGGGGGATGACGAAAGAAGCGGTCGCCCTTTGACGGCTGTTACCGAAGAAAACGTGCTAGCAGTGAAAAATTTAATCCAAGACAATAGGCGAATTACATATCAGGAGATTCAACACATATTGAAGATTGGATCGGGAAGCGTTCACGAGATTCTACACAGCCATCTTCGCGTGAGGAGGATAGTATCACGCTGGGTGCCGCACAACCTCACCGATGCTCAGAAGCAGGCCCGGGTGGAATGGTGCCGTGATATGCTTAACAAATTTGAAGCAGGCTCGTCTCGGCGTGTTTACGACATCGTTACAGGTGATGAGTCCTGGATTTATCAATACGACCCAGAAACCAAGCGCCAGTCGACTGTTTGGGTGTTTCAAAATGAGCCAACGCCTACCAAAGTGAAGCGATCTAGAAGCGGGGGTAAGATTTTGATCGCTAGCTTTTTTAATTTGACTGGCCACTTGGTATCAATTCCCTTACGGGATCAAAGAAGCATTAATGCCGAATGGTATACTACCAAATGTTTGCCAGAAGTTTTCTCTGTTATAAGCAACAAGCGACCAAACACAGGGCTCCGCGGGCTACTGCTCCACCACGACAATGCACCTGCGCACACCGCACTCAAAACGAGGGACTTCCTGGACAGCACGCCAGTCAAACTCCTGGGTCACCCTCCTTACAGCCCTGATCTAGCACCGTGTGACTTCTTTTTATTCCCAAAAATAAAAAATCAGCTCAAAGGGATACAATTTTCGTCGCCGGAAGATGCGCTGGCTGCGTTCGAGCAGGCTGTAAACGAGGTGTCTGCGGCGGACTGGAAAAAGTGTTTTGAAAACTGGTTTAGGCGCATGAATCTTTGTATAGAGGCTGGTGGAAAGTACTTTGAAAAGATTTGATAAAAATATATGTACGTATAGAACAATTTTTTTTAGTTTCGCAAAACTTTCTGAGTGTCCCACGTACATATCACTCTATCTTGAAACATCTATTATAATATACCATTACAATGGTTCTTGTATTTTGGTCGCTGCTAATGGCCAATTGACAACCACTAATCTCATGTTAAAAGCTGTTCCCAAATTACCAACTGCTGCTAGCGATAATCCACACTTTTGTCTTTGTCTTTAATTGAGTCTCACAATCTATTGTGTCAACAAGTTTTGAGTTACAAGGTTTACCTTGAAAAAACTATATTGAGCTTCGGGGCATCATATAATAAAGTCAAGCTTCTTGGTATTTAATACTTTTTGGAAAGCTCATCGCTTACATTATTCTGTATTCTTTTTTGTTAAGATATTTACTACCCATTATTTCAGGGTGATTTTCATCAGCATAAATAAATAAATAAATATTTTGGGACATTTTTACACAGCACCATCTAGTCCCAAACTAAGCAGAGCTTGTACTATGGGTACTAGACAATGGCTACAATACATACATACTTTTTTTTTTGTAAATACATACTTATAATACATAATATGTGTTTTCATAGTTACAAGTATTTCCTGTAGCTTATAGTACAGTTTATTGGAAACCGTGGGTCCTTACGAAGCAGACATAGTACATAATATACTTACTAAGCCTTATAACGTAAAGATCACTGATCTTATCGTATCCATTACTTCTCTCGTGAGACATAAGGTATACGTGCATATCATAGAACTTCTAGATATACATGTTTATGTGCTTTTCACTCCACTGGAGGACCTGTCGTAACACGAACTTACATGTTACAAGGACAGAGCACAGAGACAGACAAAATGGCGCCATATAATTTTTCGCTATTGGTCTGAAAGCTGAAAAAATACCTGAAACACATACCTGTATCCTTTTTCATGATATTCTCAGTTAGATCTGGTATATCATTCGGTGATAGACTATATTAACATTCTATCAATGGTATTTCTCTTTCCGGCGTCAACACACTACACCCACCAAACTCGATATTTTTGGCGTTTTTTCCGTTTCTTCTCCGGCTTCTCCAATGTTTTCCTTAATTCGTCTTTTGGCATCGTGTTTTGTTTACTTTAAACTTAACATAACACCAAAAATCACTTGAAAATTATTTCATTCGTAAAAAACGTCGTCCGCGCAACAACGCGAAAATAGTGAATGACATAAGTTAGAGTTGCCAGAACAAAGAGTTTTTTTTTTTTTTCTGGACTTTCAATATTCGCGTAAAACAATGGAATATAGTGGTACTACATAATAAATATTTAGTGGGTAAACACTATAAATGTATTCGGGTGAACCGTAGTAATAATAAAAGGATAGATTGTTTTACTCACGGTTTATATTTGACCACAAACACAGTTCACATATATAGGCACACACAAACAGAAAGTACAGCACAGTAACATAAACAATGATCAACGTATATAATGTGTTGTATCAAACAAGTGATAGAACGAAGCTGCATAGGCTTCGCGGCGCGAGGGCAAGAATCGTACTAAGGTCAAGGAAGGTTGACGGACGCGCGCTGCGCGAGCGACGCCCCACTCTGTATCTAACTGTACCTTACCTACGTCACGCGGCTACGTAGGTAATGTGCGACTCCACTGCACGATATTCATATTGTAAATATGCGGTGTTAGGAGTTCGTGTGGAAATAAATATTATTATGTTTTGTGGATGTAGTATCTAGTGAATTAATATTATGATGTAAATAATATTAATATTAGATACGTGTAATGTAAATATATAGATATTTGTATAATAGTGTGTTTGTTTATTACGTTAGTGGGAACTGTTAAGTTTGGGAATCCGGTATTTAGATATTAGTTAGGAAGGGAAATTATGGTGGTAAGGAATGCCACATCACTCCCCCCCAGAGACCGTCCTACGGGCGATAAAAATCAGGAAATCGAACCCTTCGACCAGACCTGGTCGTTCTGACCATGGTGTCCATAGACCGTGACTCATCTTGGTCAACTTGGTCAGGTGGCGGGGCGTTGACCAAAATGTCTTCCTGGACTGCTTGGTCAGGTGGTGTGTTGTCAGCCATGATGTAGGCCGGTTTTAACCGATCCACGGAGACTGTGACCACTTTGCCCTTCACCAAAATTTTGAAGGTTTTGTCGCATTTTTCGACAACTTCATAAGGACCGGTGTATGCTGGTTGTAAAGAAGCTCGCAGCGCATCTTCCCGTAGAAATATGTGGCTGCAAGTCCTGAGGTCTTTATGGACAAATATTTTGTCCTTAGAATGGCGTGAAGCAGGAGCCGGTTTTAATTTTGCGGTAAACGAGTGTAAGCGGGCGATGAATTCAGACACATCGGTGGTGCCGCTCACACTGGTGTTGAAAAATTCTCCTGGGAGACGTAAAGGCTCACCATATAGGAGTTCCGCAGAAGAAGTCTTAAGATCCTCTTTAATAGCGCTCCGGACGCCCAGTAAAACCAAGGGCAGGGATTCTGTCCAGTTACTGTCGGCATGGCACATTATGGCCGTTTTAAGTTGCCGGTGGAATCGTTCCACCAGGCCGTTGCATGCTGGGTGGTAGGCAGTGGTTTTCCGGTGTTTGAATCCGACTATTTTGGCGAGATATTGAAACAGCGCGGACTCAAATTGTCGTCCTCGGTCTGTGACAATATCTGTTGGACAGCCAAAGCGGGAAATCCAACCGGTCAATAAGGCCTTGCCTACTGTCTCAGCGGTAATATCTGCAATTGGTACTACTTCAGGCCACCTGGTGAAACGATCCACGGCCGTCAAGCAATACCGGTAACCCTGTGATGGAGGTAGTGGACCAATTAGGTCAATGTGCACAAAGGCAAACCTAGCGCGAGGTATTTCGAATGTGCCCAATGGTGATGACACGTGTCGATTTACCTTGGAGCGTTGACAACCAAGACATGTTCGTGACCATTCCCGACAGTCCTTGCGGACCCCGGGCCAAACATAACGCTGAGCGACTAATTTGGCTGATGCGTTAGCCCCAGGGTGACTAAGGCTGTGAAGGCTGTCGAATACTTGCCTTCGAAATGGTTTGGTTACATATGGTCTTGGATTATCTGTACTCACATCACAGAGCAGTTCGACGGGACTGTCGTCGATTTTAAGCCTCTTTAGTTGAAGAGACGACTCTGTTTTCAGAAGCTGCAGCAATTTAGGGTCTGAAGCTTGGGATTTAGCGAGAACTTCGAAGTCGACTGGAGTTTGCAGTTCACTGACGCGGGACAAAGTATCAGCAACGACATTGTCCTTGCCGGATATATGCTGTATGTCGGTCGTGAATTGTGCAATAAAGTCGAGGTGTCTATACTGACGGGGAGAGCAGTTGTTTTTTCTCTCATGAAAAGCATACAATAATGGCTTGTGGTCAGTATAGATGGTGAAGTGTCTCGCCTCAAGCATGTGGCGGAAGTATTTTATGCCTTCGTAAATCGCGAGGAGCTCACGATCATATGGCGAATACTTCTGCTGAGTTGGGCTCAACTTACGCGAGAAGAAGGCAAGTGGTTGCCACACTCCATCCTTGAGCTGCTGCAAAACTGCGCCCATTGCCAGATCAGATGCATCTGTAACTAGAGCGAGCTTGGCCTGATAGTCGGGATGTGCAAGCAATACGGCATTGCAGAGGCTGTTTTTGCACTGATTAAAGGCAGTGAGTGCCTCGTCCGACATTTCCACAGGATGTGAACCTTTAACTGAGCCAGTCAGCAGGGCGTTAAGGGGACCTTGAAATTTTGCGGCTTGTGGTATAAACCGCCTGTAAAAGTTCAACATCCCTAAGAAACGCCTTAGCTCTTTCACTGTCTTGGGCGTTGGAAAGTCCTTAATGGCTTCCACCTTGGTATCCAAGGGCTTCGTTCCAGCTGCAGAGATGCGGTAGCCTAAAAAGGTGACTTCGTCAGCGCCAAACACACACTTTGACGTGTTAATGACGATGCCATATTTCTGCATCCTGGCGAATAGCTGGTGCAGGTGGGACTCGTGCTGCTCCTGGTTTTGCGAGTATACCAAAAAATCGTCAAGGTAGCAATAGCAGAAATCGAGCCCACGCGTCATTTCGTCGACGAATCTCTGAAACGTTTGACCTGCGTTCCTGAGACCAAAAGTCATGTATGGAAATTCGTACAGGCCAAACGGAGTTGTTATTGCCGTCTTCTGTATGTCGTCCTCGCTGACAGGAATCTGGTTGTAGGCCTTGACCAAATCAATGGTTGAGAAGACCTTGCACCCGGCTATGCTGTGGGTAAGGTCGTGGACATGCCTAATTGGATACCTGTCGGGTATGGTCCTCGAGTTGAGTAGCCTATAGTCGCCGCAGGGACGCCAGCTGTTGTCCTTCTTCGGCGCTAAATGTAAAGGCGCAGCCCATGGGCTGTCGGATGGACGAGCTGTACCATTACTAAGCATGATGTTAAATTCTTGCTTAGCAATCTGCAGTTTATCAGGAGCTAGTCTGCGAGGGGAACAAGAAATGGGCGGGCCGGGTGTGGTACGTATATGGTGTACAGTGTGGTGTGTAGGTTTGCGTAGCGTGCCAGCGGGTCGCGTGATCTCGGGGTATTTATTTAAGATCAAATGATACTTGGAATCCCCAGTTAAGACCTTAACCGACCACGTCGCAGAAGCCTTTGCAATTGAAGCTACAACAGACAAAGAAGTGGTCTTATCAACTAAACGTTTGTTGCGGATGTCAACAAGCAAGTTATAAAAGCTTAAAAAATCTACGCCTATGATAGGCTTTGTGACATCTGCAACAATGAACCGCCATGGAAAGTTACGGCGCAAACCAAAATCTAAATTTAGCTGTAGATAGCCATATGTATCTATCACTGTACCGTTAGCGGCCGATAATTGATAATTCGACTTGACACACTGTTCGCGAAGAACATGGCGTGGAAACACGCACAAATCACTACCAGTGTCCACGAGAAATTGAGTCCTAGAAGCGCGGTCGGTGACGAAGAGGCGACCAGAGTATGTTTGGCAGTCGTCAGCCTCCATTACCGACTGCCTTTGGAGTTTTCCGCCTTCTGGTAATCACATGGCTTAATGCACTTGTGAGCATTGGCCCCATATTTGGAGTGGTAGAAGCAAAGAGGATGATTCCGGTGGCTGGAGTCGGATCGCTGCCTGGAACGATGACGCTGCTGATCATTAGGACGAGATTGTAAACGCGGCGACCTGCTCAGCTGTATGGTGAGGTCTCTCACGGCCTTCTTCAGCTCGGCAATCTCGCTAGCCATCTCCTGCATGCTGGGACCAGGCGCTGATGATGCAGCGACTTGGCCTGGGGTCACAATGTCCTGGACCCTGTCTGCCAGGTCTGCAAGCGCCTCGAGGGAACCAGCTGAGCTGGGCTGTGATGCCAGCAGAGTCTGTATGTTGTTTGGCAGACGGCTACTCCAAATCGTTCTGAGGAAGTCTTCAGGGATACTCGGACCTGCTAAGCTTTGAAGGTGTCGCAGAAACTGCGAGGGCTTGCGGTCTCCGAGTTCCTCGTGCATGAGAAGCTGCTTAACTTTTTTCTCATGTGACGCGGATAACCTCTTGATAAGCTCGTGCTTGAGCTTCTCATATTTGTTTTGGGCCGGCGGAGAAAGAAAAATATCCCGCACTTGACGAGAATACTGGTGCTCGAGGTTGCCGATGACGTAATTTAACTTTGTCGCGTCATTGGTGATATTCGCATTCGCGAATTGTGCCTCGACTTGCGCGAACCAAACCTCTGGATCATCCGGCCAAAAAGGTGGTATCCGAACTCCGATCCGGCAAATGTCGGATCCGTCATCAATGGAAACGCACTTCGGATGGCGTTGTTTTTGCCGATGCGAACGGGTACTTATGCACGATTTCGCCGTATCACTGCTACTGCTGCCACTCATTGTGCTTATTGTGCTATATAGCCTATTATCTGTGTATCACGGGCTTCCTGTTCAGGGTTCTAGCCACGGATAATCAAGCCTTTCTGGCGTTTTCTTCGTCGGGGTCACCAGTTTAGTGGGTAAACACTATAAATGTATTCGGGTGAACCGTAGTAATAATAAAAGGATAGATTGTTTTACTCACGGTTTATATTTGACCACAAACACAGTTCACATATATAGGCACACACAAACAGAAAGTACAGCACAGTAACATAAACAATGATCAACGTATATAATGTGTTGTATCAAACAAGTGATAGAACGAAGCTGCATAGGCTTCGCGGCGCGAGGGCAAGAATCGTACTAAGGTCAAGGAAGGTTGACGGACGCGCGCTGCGCGAGCGACGCCCCACTCTGTATCTAACTGTACCTTACCTACGTCACGCGGCTACGTAGGTAATGTGCGACTCCACTGCACGATATTCATATTGTAAATATGCGGTGTTAGGAGTTCGTGTGGAAATAAATATTATTATGTTTTGTGGATGTAGTATCTAGTGAATTAATATTATGATGTAAATAATATTAATATTAGATACGTGTAATGTAAATATATAGATATTTGTATAATAGTGTGTTTGTTTATTACGTTAGTGGGAACTGTTAAGTTTGGGAATCCGGTATTTAGATATTAGTTAGGAAGGGAAATTATGGTGGTAAGGAATGCCACATACTTTTACTTTTCAAGAGTCGTTACGAATCGTCTCGCGCGTAGATTCGACGAGTTTCAACCACCGGGGCAGGCCGGTTTTGAGGAGGATATGGCACCATAGACCACATTCACACAGTGTGGCAGATTATACACAAGTCTGAAGAGTATAATTGGCCCCTGTACTTAGCATTTGTGGACTATGAGAAGGCCTTTGACTACATCGAAATCTGGTTCTTTTTGGAATCCCTGCAGCAATGCCAAGTTGACTGGCGATATGTCCAAGTGTTGTCGAGCGATATGTCTATATGACACCTCCACGATGACAGTCCAAATTCAGAATCGGCAAACAGAACATATCCACATGCTTTGAGGGGTAAGACAAGGAGACTTTTTCTAATTGGATTCTCCGACAATGTTTTCTAACGCATCAGAGGATATGTTTAAGACACTGGACTGGAATGGATGCGGCATACTTAAATATCAACGGCGAGTACATATCACACTTGCGATTTGCAGACGACATCGTCATTTTGGCTGAATCTCTGCAGGACTTGCAACGGATGTCGGCTGGCCTAGCTGGTTCTTGCCTACGCATCGGCCTCCGGATGAACTTGGATAAAACCATACTTAAGTTCAATGAGCATGGCTGAATCTCTGCAGGACTTGCAACGGATGTCGGCTGGCCTAGCTGGTTCTTGCCTACGCATCGGCCTCCGGATGAACTTGGATAAAACCATACTTAAGTTCAATGAGCATGGCTGAATCTCTGCAGGACTTGCAACGGATGTCGGCTGGCCTAGCTGGTTCTTGCCTACGCATCGGCCTCCGGATGAACTTGGATAAAACCATACTTAAGTTCAATGAGCATGGCTGAATCTCTGCAGGACTTGCAACGGATGTCGGCTGGCCTAGCTGGTTCTTGCCTACGCATCGGCCTCCGGATGAACTTGGATAAAACCATACTTAAGTTCAATGAGCATGGCTGAATCTCTGCAGGACTTGCAACGGATGTCGGCTGGCCTAGCTGGTTCTTGCCTACGCATCGGCCTCCGGATGAACTTGGATAAAACCATACTTAAGTTCAATGAGCATGGCTGAATCTCTGCAGGACTTGCAACGGATGTCGGCTGGCCTAGCTGGTTCTTGCCTACGCATCGGCCTCCGGATGAACTTGGATAAAACCATACTTAAGTTCAATGAGCATGGCTGAATCTCTGCAGGACTTGCAACGGATGTCGGCTGGCCTAGCTGGTTCTTGCCTACGCATCGGCCTCCGGATGAACTTGGATAAAACCATACTTAAGTTCAATGAGCATGGCTGAATCTCTGCAGGACTTGCAACGGATGTCGGCTGGCCTAGCTGGTTCTTGCCTACGCATCGGCCTCCGGATGAACTTGGATAAAACCATACTTAAGTTCAATGAGCATGGCTGAATCTCTGCAGGACTTGCAACGGATGTCGGCTGGCCTAGCTGGTTCTTGCCTACGCATCGGCCTCCGGATGAACTTGGATAAAACCATACTTAAGTTCAATGAGCATGGCTGAATCTCTGCAGGACTTGCAACGGATGTCGGCTGGCCTAGCTGGTTCTTGCCTACGCATCGGCCTCCGGATGAACTTGGATAAAACCATACTTAAGTTCAATGAGCATGGCTGAATCTCTGCAGGACTTGCAACGGATGTCGGCTGGCCTAGCTGGTTCTTGCCTACGCATCGGCCTCCGGATGAACTTGGATAAAACCATACTTAAGTTCAATGAGCATGCCACTCCGGAGCCGGTTGTTGTCACGGCGACGCTGTCGAAGTCGTTGGAGAATATCTTTACCTTGGGCAAAGCCTAAGCCGGTGGCTCTAGGTGGACGAAATTTTGCACCGGACTTCTTTAGATAAAGCAGGTGAGCACTAAGAAAGGATTTTTGAAAATTCATTATATGTAATTTTATTTTTTTCGGAGTGTAATGTTTGTATGAAGAAAACACAGAGCGATGCCACGGGCGCGGGCGTCAGCTAGTATTTAATTGTAATAATATTGTATGATTAGATCGAGCGCGTGGCGGGAGCATCGCGTGTGTGTGTACACAGTTACACACTCGGAGTATCGCGTGTGTGTGTACACAGTTACACACTCGGAGCATCGCGTGTGTGTGTACACAGTTACACACCCGGAGCATCGTGTGTGTGTGTATACAGTTACACACCCGGAGCATCGCGTGTGTGTGTACACAGTTACACACCCGGAGCATCGCGTGTGTGTGTACACAGTTACACACCCGGGCCGACCGTGCCGCGCCACGCTCACAACCGGGCTTGTTGTACACACGCAACAAGTGTGGAAACATTTAAAACTGTACCATTCAAACTTTGTATTGTAACGTATCTGTCGGTTTATCCTCATTTCAGTTTAAACTTGTGTAACGAGGCTGGAGGGGCTCGTTTTTTGTATCCTCAGTAGATTTTCGAGCGGTGGGGTACCTAATGAGCGAAGTTTTTCGCTTTGCGGTCGCTAATGCCCGCTCAGCGACCCTTCTCGGTAAAAAGCAGCTTTCTAAATGATACTTATTGTTAATACAGACAGGATTATGTGAGTGACAGAAGGTCAAGCGTGTGCTAAGTACTAATCCTTGTAACGTGACACATATTTAAAGCCGAACATGGAATTAATAAACCGCACAAAGTGACTGTGTAGCGTATTGCCTCTCATATCGCTCTCGTATCGTATCGTATCGTAAACTTAGGGACTTTACTCATGACGCGACGAGATGCGAGCGATATCGCATCGATTGTTGACTCGAGTTGTACGTACGTTCTAATTGATACCAAAAATATTTCCAACAGATTACTAGTTGCGCAACAGAAGTCGCTCATCGATATCACGTACAGAGAATCGCGTGCAAGTCGAAACAATTAAGTGCCAGCGCTCGCACGCCGCCGTACATTTATTTGAAATAGGATCGCAGGTCATTAGAACGTACATGCAATTCGATATCGAGCAGATCTGTGAGCGTTATCGTCAATCCATGCGATCTTGTCTGAAGACATTTGCGATTTTCAATACATTTTCTTCGAACACATGTTGTTGCGATATCTGACCGATGCAATTCTGCGTCGCGTCGCGCCATGAGTAGAGTCCCTAGTTTTACTCCGACGGCACTATAGCACGCAACAATCTGTTTCAGATGATAGATATTCCATTGAGCATTTTAATACTCGATCCCCTGTAAAGATGATGATGTCCAATTACAACATTATTCTATTGATTTGCATACATGAATCTGAAATAGGCCAATAGGAACGCGCGGAGTATTGGTTCGAACCACAGAAATAGATAGAACAACAGAAGATAGGCCAACACTCTGCACCATAGTGCAGTGCATTTCAAAGCCTTTCTCAGTACGCCATATGACTTGTTTCTGTAAATACTGTAACAAAAACCCGCAAAAATGCCTTATTGTGCTGTTTCTAACTGCAGAAAAAAAAGCTGTAAAGTACAGTGGACCGCACGTCAGTGGCAACACTTGAACTACAAAAACCACCCTTACTGCTTACGAAATAAAGACGCTGTCAAGGTCAAATTGTTACCACTGCCGTGCGGTTGATTGTACATTTGATTAAAGATAATTTAGAAAATGTATGACTTCAATATGGGAGGCGTAGTTTGTTTCGAAAAGTTGCCACACATGAATCGCAAGTAAAATTGTGATTATAACCATTCTATCTATTTGTGTGGTTCGAATAACGCCAGGCCCACGTGTTGCATTGCCCGAGCTAATAGAAGCGCGTTATGTCTTCTCAAATATTGGCAAAAATAATTTCTGACAAAACACATGTGATTACGTCTGTACGGGACTAAATACTCAATGGTCTATTCTCACCCGTTAAGCTATAGCTTCATGGTAGTCTGAGCACCACGATATATCAAGTTTTAGGCATCAGGCATGGCAGTAGCAGTACTGCTAAGCGTAGGCTCCTGGGTTAGATTCCCGGGTTGGATGGAGGATTTTTGTAATTTTTTTTTTTCATTAGTAACAGCCCTGTGTCAGGAAGTTGGCGGTGCTTCACCCCCGTGCCTCGTAAAGCCGTCGGTCCTGCGCCTGATCTCTCTCCGCTCAAGTCGAATTGCCGTCCTATCGGATTTTGAGAGTGAGGGAATAAAGAGTGCACCTGTGTTCCCGCATACACTTGAAAGAAAAGAAAGAAAGAAAAAAGATTTATTTGCTTCACTTCTTGTGCACCATGATAGTCCCGCGCAGATGGCTAGTCTGCGTTGAGGTTTGCTGTCGCGAACAAAATTCAGCCAGGAGGTCATTATTATTAATGAAGTCATTCTAATTCTAGGAGGTCATTATTATTAATGAAGTCATTCTAAGCGTGTTCACTGCGTGGGACTTATTATAACATTGGCATACTGCCAGGAGCCAGTCCACCGATTTGTTGGCGGGCTAATGCTCTTATCCATGATGGAGCGAGTCAGCTCCCCTCAAGCCACAGCCGCGCTTGACCTATAAGTTATCAAAGATAACAAAATATGATGCCTACGTTGAAAAGAGAATAAACATGGAACCAAAAACATTACCTTCCTTCCGGGGAAGTCGGGTAATAAATAGTACATTACTGCAGCAGTCTCTGATAATAATCTATCTATATATATATATATAAATCAATTGCTGTTCGTTAGTCTCGCTAAAACTCGAGAACCAAAATTTTCCAAATCGGTCTAGCCCGATTTGGAAAATTTTGGTTTTAAAATATTTGTGGAAGTCCAGGAAAGGTTTAAAAGGTGAGAAAATGTGGAAAATTTGCGAGGAAAATAGTAAAAACAATTTTATTTTCTCATACAAACTGTTCCTACCTGTCAAACATTTGATGTTCGTCCCGTTCGGTATGGTAAACTCGGGTCCCCTCTAATTTAAAGAACGTATTATATAAGATTTGGATGAAATTTTGTGTGTATGTTTCAATGGGTTCCTCGATGGTTTAAAAATACAATTGGACCCGGTAGGTAGCGCTGCTGTCGGTATGTCACTGATCTCCTAAACTGATAGATGAAAGATTTTAATGATATTTTTTGTGTAGGTACGTTCGAGTCCGGGTCCCTGCAAGGTTTGAATTAACAAATGGACCCGGTAGGTGGCGCTGCAGTCGTTGTGTCACCAAATTTGATTTGCTGAACAATTGATAACATGGGACGGTACATGGGACGGACGGGACATGGGACGGGACGGGATATGGGACGGGACGAGACATGGGACGCGACGGGACATGGGACGGGACGGGACATGGTACGCGACGGGACATGGTACGCGACGGGTCATGGGACGGGACTGGACATGGGACGAGATAGTGAGATAGTGAGATAGTGGGATAGTGGGATAGTGAGATAGTGGGATAGTGTGATAGTGGGAGAGTGAGATAATGGGCTAGTGGGATAGTGAGATAGTGAGATAGTGGGATAGTGGGATAGTAGGATAGTGGGATAGTGACAAGACTGGACTGGACTGGACTGGACGGTCCGAATGAAAGGATGGATGGATGGATGGAACTGGACTGGACTGGACTGAATTAACAGGATCCGTCACGTGGGTGAGCAGAATTTAACGCGAGCGAAGCCGCTGGTAAAAGCTAGTAATAAATATTTCTGAACATTTAACAACAGCAGCATCTAGTCCCAAAATAAGCAGAACCATAGACGATGGATATAATACATATATACTTTTTTTGTGAATACGGTCAACCACATGTCAGTGGTAACAGTTGAACTACGAAAACCACCCTTACTGTTTATTTACGAAATAAGGACGCTGTCAGGGTCAAACCGTTACCACTGACGTGCGGTGCGGATTTTAATTGAAACTCCTCCGTCGCGGCGACTTTGTGTTTGTTCGGACTAATCTCAAAAATTACTGTACGGTATTTTACACAGTTTTCACCAATAGAATGAGGAATTATCAAAGAAGGTTATAATTTTTACCCGTGCGAAGCTAGGGCGAGTCGCTAGTGCTGTATAAATACGAATACGAATGCGGTACCAACGATACTATACAACAACAACAGCGTAGTTGGTATTGCAGTTGTTATGGGCAAAGGTAACCGCTTAAAATCAGGAGGGCCTTTAGCTCGTTTCGCCATCCTATACTATAAAAAAAAGAATACCTTCACATACAACGTACATGTTATAAAGGAAATTCATATAAAGAAAAGCAATATCCGATATGATGTGTTCCATACGATTTGCTGCGCACCGATAAGAGGGCGCTCTAAAGAGGTTCAATAAGTCAGCCGAGGTCGCACCTGCAGTGACCGCCGCGTGCTACGTCACTGTGCTTGTTACGGATGTTACTTTTTTTTTGCCTCGAGGAAATCCTCATGCACCTCATGACGCACGCACTCCGCCCGGGGACGGTAGAGTGTCGGACACTTACCGACTAAACTACCACGGTGTTCCTAAAACTACCTTTGGCCGGGGGCGTGGGAACTCTCTGTATTTGCACAATCACCCTCGACAGGTCCCGGCCTGCCAGCCACAAGCAGCCCCTTCTCCCAGTGAGGCCTAACTTGGGCCTAACGTCGGCCATCCCCTCCCTGGCAGCGCACACGGAACGCTTCGCGCCACCGTGGGCCCGCCATGACACAGTTAACTCGCTAATGTCACAGCCACGCTTGCCACGCTAGCCACGCCTGCCTCGCCTGCCTGACCAGCCACAGGGGCCACGCTAGCTACGACAGCCACGCAAGCCTCGCCAGCCACGGCAGCCACGCCAGCAACACCAGCCACGCCAGGCAGCAGACTACCCCGAGTCCGCCGCCCGCAGGGCCTATCCTCCCGTATTTTTTTATACAGGTTGTCTTCTTTTTCCTTCATCACTGTGCCCTATACTAACTTTAGAAGGACACGCGGAGTCACGCCCCATCGGCCCTGATCGAGCCCCTCCCGCGACAGAATATTCGCCACAGGCAATAAGTTCCTCTGAAGGATAATAATGTCCCTCGAAAGGATATTTATTGCCAGTACCCAGGATGCACCGGCCTAACAACTGCCGTACCGTTCCCTCCAGACGTGTGGAGGTTTTCTGGGCGGCACCCCTACGGATGCTCCCTAGATAGTGCTCTGGGTCATATCTCGACTGCTGGCTATTGCGGGCCCTATGTGCATGGTTGGCCGTTCAAAAGAACGTTTTCATTTTTAATCTGATCGATCGCAGAGCAGTCCGCCCTCTTCCGGAACTTGTCGCGATCAGTTTCCCCTTGCGTCGGGTTTCAATTTATTTATAAATCAGGGTTGTACCGAACCTCCGTCTCCGCAAGTATTCGCGCGGAGGTGAAGCGGAAGTTTAGTGACGCAAGCGGTAGGGAGAAGGCAGCTAGGGGCATAGTATAGTATAACGGGCTGGTTTCCGCAACTCCACGTCCAAGCGTGTATTTTGCGTACGGTACCTAGGGGCATATACAGGGGCCTAGACATTATAATGTCTGTGTAAACGGCTATAGTTTTAATTTAAAACTAAATGTTACTAAAAAAAAACGATTAACAAAATCAAAATTAATGACTTTGTTATTACCCGACTGCGCCAGTAGGAGGGTTATGTTTTTCGAGTGTATGTATGTATATTTCTTTGGCACGCTCTGTAGCCCAAACGGCTTGATGGATTTTAGCTTGAGAGGTGTCGTTAGATTGGTCTTAATTGTGAGAGTGACACTGGGTATATTAAAATTATAAAAAATTTAATGGCCGCTTTTTGGCGCCATAATACCTCTTAATTATTATTTTTCCGTCAAAACCTATCGAGTGGGGTATCAAAATAAAGGGTTTTATAAGTAATAAATGAATAAATACTAATGGTATTATAGCAACTGTATTCAGCACAATTTATATGTTTAGATCCGAATTTAATCTTAATAATAAAAAATAAAATTGCAAAAATTATGTCCCTGTACTGTTTCTTATTTCTTATTTTTTAATTTTGACAACCAATATAAGTATTTGACTTAAAATTTAATATAAAAACTTAATTTAATTGAATAATAATGTATTTCTAAAATTATTTTTTAAATTATTTATACTATTCTAATTACGTATTTGATGTTCTTGTTAGTATTAATTTAAAATAAGAGACTGTACTTAACAACTAACTTATAACTATGGGTGAATTTGCCTGAAATAAAATGATTTTATTATTTTATTTTATTTATTTATAACTGCTTTACAAAAATATATACAACTTATATGTATAAATGTAATTTGGAATGAAAAATTCTAGAAAACAATAGCGTGATAAGACATGACAGAACTAAAATTTTTATAAAATAAAAAAGTGAATTAACAAAACCAAAACCCCGACTGTTTGTAAATATAACTGAAAAAAAAATTGTAATCAAGACTTGTGTAGGTACATGTAGGTATATGTGAAAGTATCAAATCAACACGCAGGCGGAGGCTACCTATGAACTACTTTTGTAATTCATGACCAAAAACATACGTAGCGTCCGCCTGCGTGTTGATTTGAAACTTTCACATATACCTACATGTACCTACACAAGTCTTGTTTACATCTTTTCAGTTATATTTACAAGCAGTCGGGTTTTTGGTTTTGTTAATTATTTTAATTTGTTTTTCGTATGTATGCTGTGTTCGCACCTTGAAAGGCATTCGACCAACATAATTTTCTAAGCTTGTTTTGTTGTATGTAATGTAGTAATGTCAAGTTTAGAGGCCTATCATTATTTTTTTGGCAAATCTCCTTTACTAAGTAATTTTAACTTCCTTACGAAAGGGCCCATTTTCAATTGATAAAAATGAAGGTAATATGTTTTTGTGGGTTGGGTATTGGGCTGATTGTAATAGTTACAAGAAAACTATTTTGTTTACTTGATTTAGTAATTAATTTAATTGGATTTTATGAAGAAGCTTGCAGTTTCTGACGTTGTTCCCCTGAAGACTGGTTATCAACCTTTGATTTTTGGAAATACATTAATGTTTTTGTTAATTTTGGAGCAAATAGCACATCCGCCTCCGCCTGCTTTAAGTCTCCGCTTCTTCGGAGCTAAAGTACCAAAACTCCGCATCTGCTTAAACAGTCGACAATACGCCTCCGATACAACCCTGATATAATGTATCCGTGTTACCGGAACTTTGCCTAAAAATAAGTCAGGGTCGTGGCAGCGGGGCGGCGGGGGGGGCGGGGGGGGGGGGGAGCGCGCCTCCTGCAGGCGGATACAGTCGGCGGCATTAGTTATCAGAGGCGCGGATTAAGTAACAAGATGGATGGTGCCAGTGACGATGTAGTAAAGTGTCGCTAATTAATTGAATATTAATACTTGTCCTCTTTTAGGAACATGGCCACACGTGGACGCGACGCCGCGTGTCGCCATTGCCGTACGCCCGGCCGCCGGCGGCTACGTCGCGTCGCTCCGCTGACGAATTAATTAAATTGTAAGAGGATTCAGATGAATTACGCGAATGAGGCGACGACAAGCTTTCGGCTGTGAGTTAGACCTTTATTTGAATCACTGAATGGTGATGTTATACTGTAATACAATAAGTAGATACGACAAATTTAGGACTAAAATGTTGTGTCGCTATATTTTACTATGAATAAAATTGTTCAACATAATTCGATTTTATTTGCTGACGTTTGGAGTCTTTGCGTCGACACGGCGGGACGCGCCTGCTCGAATTACGGCCGAAAGGACGTTTACCGAGCACAACCAACAATTGCTCTGTTGGATGAAAAATGTGTGTGTGTGTGTGTGTGTGTCAGTGAATCTCTGAAAAAAGTGAGCTAGTCAGTCGGATAGCGTGTAGCGTGAAAATAATCTACTGATGGATTTGAAATTACATTATAGTTCTATAAAAAAGGTGGTAGATAAAAATAAATCTAAGTGAAATAGTTATCGATTCAGAGCATGACAGGGTCCTGAGGCGTGCCCAAAGTGTGTGCGCGTGTTTTAGTGTGCCGGTCAGTGTGTGTGCCGGTCAGTGTGTATGCTGGTCAGTGTGTGTGCCGGTCAGTGTGTGTGCCGGTCAGTGTGTGTGCCGGTCAGTGTGTGTCAGTGTGTGTGCTGGTCAGTGTGTGTGCCGGTCAGTGTGTGTGCCAATCAGTGTGTGTGCTGATCAGTGTGTGTGCCGGTCAGTGTGTGTGCTGGTCAGTGTGTGCCAGTCAGTGTGTGTGCTGGTCAGTGTATGTGCCGGTCAGTGTGTGTGCCAGTCAGTGTGTGTGCTGGTCGGGGTGTGTGCCGGGGTGTGTGTGCGTGTGTCAGCGTCCCCGCTGGCCAGTGCGCCAAACCACTGTGAGCCCGACTGCAGTCCGTCAAGATCACCTACTAATGTATCGGCGGCTATCAGGGGGTCATTTTTTATACACGATATTATTTAAGAAAATAACAACAACAGAACAGAAACAACAGAAGCAAGGTTACAACCCACCTGCCACTTCTTCGTGGCCGGTGAACTGAACACACTGAACAACTGACCTACACTAGAACGCGGTCATGATTCAGAACTGGCAACAGCAGCCCGACCGCGAATTTACAAAAGTTCAACTATTTCAGTCACGAGTCAGACTCTAATAGTTGAGCGTTCGTTAAAATCCCTTGACAATATATAATCTTTAGCCATTAAGCTGCCGTGAACACTGCTCTTTAATGGATATAACACTAATACACTTATTTATTTTGTAAATACATACTTATGATACATAAGCAACCAGACCAACACAAACACTTATGTTCATCACACAAATATTTGTGTCCTGTGGGAATCGAACCCACGACCTCGTGATCAGCAGCCCGACACTCGAACCACTAGACCACAGACGTCGTCAATAGTAATGTACCTTTAATAGTACATTATGATACAAGTGAGCTATGTTGACTATTATACTCGAGGCTGGATTGCAGCCCGAGCCGAAGACGACGGCGTAATGGAGCCGAGAGTATAATAGTCAATGCTCACGCGTGTCATACGACGTTTTTCAACACACTTGCGAGGAAAAAAACATACAAAATGGTGGTACAAATGGTGGTGGTGGTGGTGGTGGTTTCATGGTGTACAATAAAGTATATTCTATCTATCTATCTATCTACACACATTTAGACAATACATATTGATTTGTGAAAAATGGCGCGCGGATTACTGTAATCGCACGGTGACATACAGCAGCGCGCGCAGGTGGTCAAAGGAAACCGCCAAACAACCTAATATTAAAAATATAATAAATTGTTTTATAACACAAATTAATGTTAATTTGTTGCCAAAAATAAATAATTTGATGAAATGAAATGTTTATTTATCATATTTTAATTAATACAGTTGATTTATTCCCAAAAATGTTTAATTTTGTTAGGGTTAGTAATATAATTTTATTGTGAACACTAACATTTGTATGTCATTATGTCATGACAAAATATGCTGAACTACCTACTAAATATATTTGTAACAACTACTGTAACCATATTTAAAAGCAAATAACTATTTGAATTAAATTGAATTGAATTAAAACACTCGTGTGATACTATAAAATTAATTATCAAAGTCTTTTTTAGTGACATATTAGATTGTCAAAGGATTCGCAACAACAAGGCTCATCTGTTAGACTCGTGGCTCAAATAGTATGCATCGCTTTTGTAAATACTCAGCGCAGCCACCGCGCGGCACCGCGAGCTGTGCGCTGCTGTCACTTGTATGCCGAGCACAGCCAGACCATGTTTAATTTATAAACTAACTAGCGGACCCGGCAGACGTCGTCCTGCCCGGAAAAGCAGCGCCACATATAATTAAAATCGTCCCTGCCATTTAGGAGAAGATCAGTGACATACAGACAGAAGGGCCACCTACCGGATCCAATTGTGTTTTCACACCATCCAGGAAACCATTGAAATATTCACAAAAAAATTCATCCAAATCGGTTCAGCTGTTTAGGAGGAGTTAGGCGACAATCAGATGTACAGAAGAAATAAATATTCGCGGCTTCACTCGCGTTAAATTCTGCTAACCCACGTGACGGATCCTGTTAATTCAGTCCAGTCCAGTCCAGTTCCATCCATCCATTCATCCATCCTTTTATTCGGACCGTCCAGTCCAGTCCAGTCCAGTCACTATCCCACTATCCCACTATCTCACCCCATGTCCAGTCCCGTCCCATGTCCCGTCCCGTCCCATGTTAAATGTCCCATCCCGTCCCATGTCCAATGTCCCGTCTCATGTACCATGTCCCGTCCCGGCCCATGTCCCTTCTCAAGTCCCGTCTCGTCCCATGTCCCGTCCCCCATGTCACATGTCCCGTCCCGTCTCATGTCCCATGTCCCGTCCCGGCCCATGTCCCTTCCCATGTCCCGTCCCGTCCCATGTCCCGTCCCCCATGTCACATGTCCCGTCCCCCATGTCACATGTCCCGTCCCCCATGTCACATGTCCCGTCCCGTCCCGTCCCGTCCCATGTCCCGTCCCCCATGTCACATGTCCCGTCCCCCATGTCACATGTCCCGTCCCCCATGTCACATGTCCCGTCCCGTCCCATATCCCGTCCCCCATGTCACATGTCCTGTCCCGTCCGTCCCATGTCCCGTCCCATGTTATCAATTGTTCAGCAAATCAAATTTGGTGACACAACGACTGCAGCGCCACCTACCGGGTAAATAAATAAATGTAGCTTATATGACACGTTCGTAGATTTACCATAGCAGCGCCATCTATTCATTACTTACTCAACCCAGTCGAAAGGTATCGACATCTGTTAGAATCATTTGGAGTTAACAGATAATTGTGACTGTCAAATAATGACAGACAAATAATTAGCAATAAATTAAAATTGCGACTATAATTTGAGATTTAAACTATCCTATCTCTCAAGTTGGATCGAACTCCACATGGTGTGCGAATTTTATTATAATCGGTTAAGTGGTTTAGGAGTCCATTGAGGACAAACATTGTGACACGAGATTTATATATATTAAGAAGATTACATAACAACATAACATCACGCCTGTATTTCCCCGAAGGTGTAGGCAGAGGTGTAATAGTACACCCACATTAACAAAACACAATAAACACACACACAAACACACAAACACACCCCAACACAAAACAAAAACACAAACACAAACTAATGAACTGGAATGTAATGCTATATAGACTTTGCTCGCGGTTTCGCCGGCGTGGATATCGTTGATCGCGCATCCCCCGGGGACTGTTTATCTCCCGGAATAAAATGTAGCTTATTTGTTAATCCGAGTTATGTTCTATCTGTTTTTTTTAAATTTCATCAAAATCCGTTCAGCTCTTAAAGCGTGATAGAGTAACAAACATCCAAACATCTTCGCATCACATTTATAATGTAATATTTTTTGAAATATGCCTGGAAATTCGACCATTAATTTGACAACCTTCTTCGAAAAGTTCTTCTGTGACTCTTTATCCATCTGTCTGGACCCCTATTTTTTGCGAAATAAATTATTCTTATTACTCTTAGATAAATCGAAAGTGTTGTACTGGTCAAATGCACACGAGCTTCGGCCTGCAATCTATATCTATCTATACATAGTATAAAACAAGGTCGCTTTCCGCGTCTGTCTGTTTATGAGCTAACTCCTCCTAAAGCACGCAACGGATTTTCACAGATGGTTTATAAACGTATTTAAAAACAATTGTAGTGTTATGTGGTTTCTGGTATTTCTTAAAAAATACTATGTCATTGTAAACCTACGAGGTCACGCGTCCTGTGACAGTCGATCCCGTTATTAGCTTACTTGAATTGATGAGTTAAAAAAAAATCTTTTATTTTATGATCAGCCTCGGCCCACATTTTCACGTTCGTCTATCAATGCCTCTGTTGCCGGCCGCTGCAGTAATGTACCTACTATTAGTAGGATAGGATAATAGGAACAGCATATTACTGCAGCGGCCGCATTTTGCGTACCACGTACTGTGGCCAAGGCTTGTATAGTACTTTACTAAAATAATGTGCGGAAAATCAAACTAAGTACCTAATAACAATCTTCCATCAGAAAAATCAAGGAAAACTTAGGTACTAGTGGTACGACAAAAGTTATCAAGATTTTGTTTTTGTTTAATCTTTGATCACGCAGTAAGGGTTCCGTACCACCCATCGACCTGGGCCCAATTCTCGCGTTATAGAGATAAATGTCTAATTTTAAATCTCTTCGAAAAATGTCGCCGGTAATGTCAACTGCTATGCCACTTTTTGTATTTAGACCGCTAGGCGTAGACATATCTCTAACGTGCATTCTGAGAATACGTAAATTTATTTTTAATAGACATTCGCCATCTTATTTCGACATAATGTCGAGTTCGAGATAATGTCAACGACGCGAGAATCACCCTCCTGATACCCCATAGAAAGTCGAAAGTCAAAAGACATCAACGCACTATGAATTTTTCATCTCTTTCTTACGCTGGTACCACCACATATGTCCACGTTTGCCGTATTTGTTGCTAAACTACATACACTTTATTCAGACCAAGTTTGACGCTGGTATTTATTACTGTTTTGAAGATAGAGCAAGAAAAAAACGTTGAAAAATGCATGTTTTCGAGGTTTCTTGTGTGGTAATATACCAGGCCCCTCAGAAAGTATTGCGAAAAAAAGTTTTTATATATGGGAGACTGGCCAGTTATAATGTTTTTCGAAAATATGATTATTTATAAGTAAAAATAAGTAAGTTCCAATTTCAAAATTTCCCTCCACATTTTTTGCGAGTTAATTCAAAGTATTGTGTCTCACTGAAATATGGATCTGCGCCGGGAACATTTTAGAGCTATGATTTTATACGATTTCAAGTGTCGCCTGAAACCGGATGAATCGTACGATAGACTTCAAATGGCATTCATGGATGAAGGCCCTTCCAAGGCAACCGTGTATCGTTGGTATAACGAATTCAAGCGCGGTCGACCAACTTTGGGGGATGACGAAAGAAGCGGTCGCCCTTTGACGGCTGTTACCGAAGAAAACGTGCTAGCAGTGAAAAATTTAATCCAAGACAATAGGCGAATTACATATCAGGAGATTCAACACATATTGAAGATTGGATCGGGAAGCGTTCACGAGATTCTACACAGCCATCTTCGCGTGAGGAGGATAGTATCACGCTGGGTGCCGCACAACCTCACCGATGCTCAGAAGCAGGCCCGGGTGGAATGGTGCCGTGATATGCTTAACAAATTTGAAGCAGGCTCGTCTCGGCGTGTTTACGACATCGTTACAGGTGATGAGTCCTGGATTTATCAATACGACCCAGAAACCAAGCGCCAGTCGACTGTTTGGGTGTTTCAAAATGAGCCAAGGCCTACCAAAGTGAAGCGATCTAGAAGCGGGGGTAAGATTTTGATCGCTAGCTTTTTTAATTTGACTGGCCACTTGGTATCAATTCCCTTACGGGATCAAAGAAGCATTAATGCCGAATGGTATACTACCAAATGTTTGCCAGAAGTTTTCTCTGTTATAAGCAACAAGCGACCAAACACAGGGCTCCGCGGGCTACTGCTCCACCACGACAATGCACCTGCGCACACCGCACTCAAAACGAGGGACTTCCTGGACAGCACGCCAGTCAAACTCCTGGGTCACCCTCCTTACAGCCCTGATCTAGCACCGTGTGACTTCTTTTTATTCCCAAAAATAAAAAATCAGCTCAAAGGGATACAATTTTCGTCGCCGGAAGATGCGCTGGCTGCGTTCGAGCAGGCTGTAAACGAGGTGTCTGCGGCGGACTGGAAAAAGTGTTTTGAAAACTGGTTTAGGCGCATGAATCTTTGTATAGAGGCTGGTGGAAAGTACTTTGAAAAGATTTGATAAAAATATATGTACGTATAGAACAATTTTTTTTAGTTTCGCAAAACTTTCTGAGTGTCCCACGTATATAAAACTTTTTAACAAATAATTTAACCGACGAAAATAGAAACTGAAAAGCGAAAAATAACAAATTATGAGTCGGCGCCAAACAAACAATCAACGAGGATCATTAAATTACTTTAAATAAATAATAAAAACAAGTGGATTTTGATTTTGAAATTCAAATGGGACCAACTTCGAGATATACCCTATCCAATAAAAAAAGAATCATCAAAATCGGGCAACTCTGTAAAAAGTTATGCGTGGTCATACATAAAAAAAAAAAAAGATTAAAAAAAAAAAAAAAAAAAACAAATACGCGTCGAATTGAGAACCTCCTCCTTTTTTTCGTCGGTTAATAAAACCACCCCATTGGTTTAAGAAATTTTTAATTTTTGTATTTGTCATGTCGTAATTTGGGGTCATAGCAACGGACGGACAGACAGCGTAGCGAGAATAATAGGGTCCCGTGTGGTACCCTTTGGTTACGGAACCCTAAAAGTATAGGACCAAGTATACTTTTTTGTGGAACATCTGATTTAGTTAGAAGATATTGACTCTCTACTCATGCTTATAACACGCGTCGTGTTCCGCTCCATGTGTCGAGACAAATTCAATATTTATTCGAGTTTGAAATTAATATCGCCACTTTTAATTGCAGCCAAACAATAAAGAGGAACTTTACTGTCCCATCGGCCATCCGTTCTGGAGTGGCGACCACGTACTGGAAGGCGCAGCGTAGGTAGGCCCCCCACAAGGTGGACCGACGACCTGGTGAAGGTCGCGGGAATCCGCTGGATGCGGAAGCCGCAGGACCGGTCGTTGTGGCGATGCTTGGGGGAGGCCTATGTCCAGCAGTGGACGTCTTTCGACTGAAATGATGATGATGATGAATAAAGAGGACTTGTGAATGCTCATAAAAGTCAACTATGCTCCAGAGCACAGAATACCTAATCTTACTAACCAGAATCAAACAGACGGATGAATGATGAAGCATTGCCAGCCATGATTACATAAGGAAAATAATTTTCAACAGATATCAATTTGTAAAATAAAAATCTTGAGACTTCTATTTTTTAAACTTATAGGATCCTTCGCTGCTCTCATTTAGATTGATTCGAATTACTATGTGCGAATAAATATGTGTGATCTTCATAATTGAATAGAAATCGTTACATTTCCCCTGTTAGATACTGTAGTTAGTGGCTGAACATTCTCGACTGTTTGAGGAGCTGCGGGTAGAGGAGACATTCCTGGCTGTGCGCTGAGCTCGCCCGCCGCCGGCCGGGCAGCTCGCCGCTGTGAGCCTCTGTGTAGCTCGCCGCTGTGCGCCTCTGTGTAGCTCGCCGCTGTGCGCCTCTGTGTAGCTCGCCGCTGTGCGCCTCTGTGTAGCTCGCCGCTGTGCGCCTCTGTGTAGCTCGCCGCTGTGCGCCTCTGTGTAGCTCGCCGCTGTGCGCCTCTGTGTAGCTCGCCGCTGTGCGCCTCTGTGTAGCTCGCCGCTGTGCGCCTCTGTGTAGCTCGCCGCTGTGCGCCTCTGTGTAGCTCGCCGCTGTGCGCCTCTGTGTAGCTCGCCGCTGTGCGCCTCTGTGTAGCTCGCCGCTGTGCGCCTCTGTGTAGCTCGCCGCTGTGCGCCTCTGTGTAGCTCGCCGCTGTGCGCCTCTGTGTAGCTCGCCGCTGTGCGCCTCTGTGTAGCTCGCCGCTGTGCGCCTCTGTGTAGCTCGCCGCTGTGCGCCTCTGTGTAGCTCGCCGCTGTGCGCCTCTGTGTAGCTCGCCGCTGTGCGCCTCTGTGTAGCACACGCCTGCATGTTATTTGCTTAGTATTTGCTTTGCCTGCGTGTGTTTGTGCGCCTCTGTGTAGCTCGCCGCTGTGCGCCTCTGTGTAGCTCGCCGCTGTGCGCCTCTGTGTAGCTCGCCGCTGTGCGCCTCTGTGTAGCTCGCCGCTGTGCGCCTCTGTGTAGCTCGCCGCTGTGCGCCTCTGTGTAGCTCGCCGCTGTGCGCCTCTGTGTAGCTCGCCGCTGTGCGCCTCTGTGTAGCTCGCCGCTGTGCGCCTCTGTGTAGCTCGCCGCTGTGCGCCTCTGTGTAGCTCGCCGCTGTGCGCCTCTGTGTAGCACACGCCTGCATGTTATTTGCTTAGTATTTGCTTTGCCTGCGTGTGTTTGTGCGCCTCTGTGTAGCTCGCCGCTGTGCGCCTCTGTGTAGCTCGCCGCTGTGCGCCTCTGTGTAGCTCGCCGCTGTGCGCCTCTGTGTAGCTCGCCGCTGTGCGCCTCTGTGTAGCTCGCCGCTGTGCGCCTCTGTGTAGCTCGCCGCTGTGCGCCTCTGTGTAGCTCGCCGCTGTGCGCCTCTGTGTAGCACACGCCTGCATGTTATTTGCTTAGTATACGCCTGCGTGTATTTGTGCAGGGCACTAATTTACGTAATTTCATGAGACGCTGATCAAAAGTTTTGGATCATTCTCGTTAGATTGCTAAATGGTATTCTTGTAATCTTGGAACTGCGCGTCAACTGCGCGACAAGCGACAACCAAACTTATGGCCATATGACAGATTGAAAATTATCGTCCGAGTGTACATGCGTGTGTTTGCGTGTGGACGTGTTGATGTCGACGCTTCCGGTACGCAATGCGGGTACGCATTCACTTTACCAATTCATGTGCGTTAAAAAAAATCACTTTTGATAATTTTCTTCTGAACTATCTCCTTAGTTATTATATTCGTAACGTAACTCGTTTTACTTCTTTTGGAGAAATGCTGCTAAGTACGGGGAGTCTTTCTAACATCTGCCTCGTGCCAAATACCATTTAGTAGTATAGGTATATCTATGGTAGGTATCATCATCATCATCATCATTTCAGCCGAAAGACGTCCACTGCTGGACATAGGCCTCCCCCAAGCATCGCCACAACGACCGGTCCTGTGCCTTCCTTTATGGTAGGTATACCAATACTTATTTTAATCTATATTTAATTGAAACTTCTTTCCTTTTGGGAAATAACACAAAACAAAAAAGTACTTTGTACACCGTGATCAGTTTCGAAAATTATTGTATTTGCTTTCTTGCAGCCACCGATACCGTGCGGGTAAAATATTAATTTGTTTCTTTGAGGGAAACGGATCACGGTATCAGTGGATACAACGGTCCGGGATCCGTAGCTAATTCAGTCTGATCCCGGGATCCGTGGAGACAAACCCACTATTTATTGCAGCTTTCAACAAAAAAATCATTTGTTTAATTAAAATGGACTAAAAAGATTACTTTTAGAACGATCGAGTAAAGAGTGCCCCACAAATGCCACACTCAGTCCAATGCCATGGCCACTGTTACCATAGTATGTCCTAGTTCAGCGGTTCTCAAACTTTTTTGGTCACGGAACCCTTTTGACAAGCAAAATACTTGACGGAACCCTACAATAAAACAATAGTTTTTAAAAGTGTATTCTTTATTATATAAGCATAATAAAAGTACAATGTAACAGTTACTAATTATTACTTACTTTAACCACATGCCAAGTACAATAATAGAAGATATTAAAAATAAAAAAATCTTAACTAATGGGAGGTATGAAACTGTTTTTTATTTTTCATCAATTGGTTGATATCAGGTTTGATAGAAGACATTTGAAGTCTCATATCAGGTTCGGCGTCCAGTCTATTGCGATATTTTGTTTTCGTGGCTGCATAGGTTGAGAATCCTGTTTCGCACAAATATGTTGTTGGGAACGGGAGAAGAATATTCAGAGCCATTCTGCCAAGCATTGGATATTCATCACGGATTCTGCACCAAAAATCGTTGAGAGGCGTCGTTTTGAACAGTGACTCCATACTTGTGTCTGATGACATTTCTAAAAGAGATTCATATATCTCGTTTGACATACTTTCGGGCTTTTGCAAGTTGGGTAAAAAAGGATTATGAATCCATGAATTCAGCTTCATTTTTGTATTATGTTCTTCGGGAAAATACTTTACAAAAGATGCGCGCATCGAAGTGAGATATTGGACCAATTCTTCAAACACATCATCTTGAAACATTTCCGAGTCGTTATCGCTAACAAACTCACTGAGTGACGTAAAGCTTTCTATTTCTCTCTTACCAACGCAAATAATCCAAAAATCTAATTTTCTTTTGAAGGCAGTTATTTTGTTATAGGCCTGGAACACTGTTGTCTGTTTACCTTGCAATGATAAATTCAATTCGTTCAGTTTTTGAAAGATATCCGCCATAAAAGACAATCGGAACAACCAAGTTTTATCATACAAACGGTCTTTCAAATTAAAAGAAACTGTATCTGCTGAAAGAAACATTTGTAACTCGGCTCTAAGTTCAAATAGCCTTGTTAAAGTTTTACCCCGAGACAGCCATCGCACTTCTGTATGGAGCAGCAGTGTTTTATGTTTGCTGCCATAATCTTCACACAATAATGAGAACAATCGGGATTGTAGTGGTCGTGATTTGATAAAATTAATTATTTTTACCGCTTCATCCATAACTAATTTTAGATTTGACGGCATTTGCTTCATCGCAAGTGCTTGTCTATGCAGAATACAATGGCTGGAACTACAATTAGGCGCTTTACTTTTTATTCGTGATACTGCTCCTGCTGTTTTACCTGTCATCGCCTTGGCCCCATCTGTACAAATGTCAATGCAATCGTTCCAACTAAGATTATTTTCTTTAAAAAATATGTTTATTTTATTAAAAATTTCTTCCCCGGTAGTGTTTGTGGGCAGCGGTGAACACATAAGCATGTCTTCTTCAAAAGAACGTTCATATGGATATCTCACGATAACCAGCAAGATAGCCAGACCAGTGACATCAGTTGACTCATCCATTTGCAAGGCGAATCGTGTTTTTTTGTAGACGTGCAACTAGTTCTTGTTTGACGTAGCTTGCCAGATCATGGATTCGCCGTGAAACAGTATCGTTTGATAGCGGTACAGTAGAAAGATGCTTTGCAGATTTTTCATCGAGCATACATTTTGTTATGTCTAACACACATGGCTTTATTAAATTCTCAGCGATAGTGTGCGCTTCACCTGCTTGTGCAATGCGATAGCTAACTAAATATGATGCCTCCGTGGCCTTTTCATTGATAGTTTGTGTTACATGCATCATATTTTTTTGACTTTCCAATAACTGTTCTTTTTTACGAACAAAAAATTCTTTATTCTTGTCTTTAGACTCGGGGTGTACAGTTTCTAAATGTCTGCGTAATTTGGCAGGTGCCATGGAACTATTAGGAAGCAGTTTACTACATAACATGCAGAGAGGTGAGCCGTTGGAATCAACAAATCCGAAACTGATATATGATTCATCATACTTCCTTTTTTTCGTCTTTGAAACCGTGGAGCTTGACGTCGTGGCATCATCGTCTGGATCGGTAATTGCTGTATTCTCCGCGCGTACTGCTCTTGAACATTCAGCGTCATTAGAAGATGTCGTTGCAACACGTTTAACACCTTTAAGCCAACGTTCCATTCTTCTTTATTAATAATGTTACACGTCAGGATGGTAGGGTCAAAATAATGCACAATCGTTACTGCGTTTATGAGACAAAGTTTAGTCCAAAGAAGAAATGTACAAAACTGATACAATCAGAATACAGCGGGTAGTAGAACTTACAAGAAGGCAGCAGGCTAGCCAGCTTGTAAGTAGGTAGGTACGAACTTATCGCTCCGAACGCTAATCGTCAACTGACTGACGAGGCGCGACTTTTTTTATATAATAGCGCTTTTATACTTAGTCCTAGACTCGAACTCGAACATTCTCAAAAATACTCGAGTCGGCGCCTTTGATAAACAAAAAGCGGAAATAAAAATATAAATACAAAAAAATGCGTTGTAAACAATCTCGACTTTATGCTTTTGAAGATAGAGCCGAAAGTCGCTTGTTCACAACTATAGCGTCTAATTCAGAGGCGGCTTTTATCAAAGGGACTGCGCGCTCACAAGTATACGCGCGGCGGGCGGATTCAAAACGTTCGACCAGTGACCAGAGAGAGGTGTTTTGTTTTTTTTTTCTAAATTCTTGCGGAACCCCTACAGGGGTATCGCGGAACCCTAGGGTTCCGCGGAACACACTTAGAGTACCGCTGTCCTAGTTGGTCCCAAGTCTGAAGACGGGGCCGCTGGTGGTGCTGGTGGCGCGGGGGCGCGGGGGCGCGGGGGCGCGGGGGCGCGGGGCGAGGCGCGGGGCGCGGGCCGCACTCGGCGCCGCACCGTGGCCCCGACCGGCCGCGCCACTCTCGCCAGCGCGGGCTCCGCACGCCGCGGCCCGCACTCGATGCTCGTCAGCGAACGTCATTGTGAAGTGACCCCCCAGTCCCCAGTGCTGTGCCATATATTATATGTGATTTGTTCAGTGATCAAAAAAGTTAAAAGTTACGCGCGGAAAAACTTTCAGCGAATTTCAGCAGCGTCGCCGTTGCCGCCGACGGAGGCACCTGCACCTCTGGTTCTGCCTACCATACAGGTAAACACAAGTTTTATGACACTACATGCTTTTACAAGGAAAACGTGAATCTGCATACCGCCACAACAAACCAAGTCTCTTGTGTACCAATGGGGAAAATAAAAGAATTGAATTGAAAGTTGCCAAACTGAATCAGAAACTTTTCTATTGTTCATTTCAGTTGTTTTCAAGTTGGGCCGTGTAAGTATGTGAACTCGTAACAATTCTGTGAACTGCGTTACTATCCCACTGTGCACTGCTGATACTCGGCAGCTCATAGCTCATACGCTGGCGCTGAGTGGACCGAGAAACTTTCGTTCTTTGAAAGTATACAAAGTGTTATGAGATGAAAATTAATCTTGCGAAATCCTTGTAAGTTGTTCCACATTGTTGTATTTAATAAAGAAGAAAAACTTTAATAACCGTCTTCGAAATTGTTATTTAGTAGGTAAATATAAAATTGTTAATGTAATGTACATAATTATTTAAATAATTATTAATGACAAATTACATTAAAAAGACATGTCAAGATTTTTTACTCAATAATACAAGTGTAAAAAACTGACTGTACATACATTTCACGATCAACTAGATGTTCAAGTTCGTACTCGTAGTGTGCACCGCGGGCTCCACAAATACAGACTTTGTATTGATGTAGAGTCGTTTCGCCGGTTTTCGGCCATTTAGTGGAGTTGTCAACTTAAAGGCACCAGAAAAAAATATTGCCATTGTGCTAGCCTAGTACTATCCATGTTTATGTATAGCCTACATAGTGTAGTTTCAATTTTTATAATAACTTGGTGCTTTAACATAATACTTTTTTTAATAATATTTTTAATGTGAAAAATGGGCATTATGCTAGTTTTCGGCCACAAATTTCAGATTTCGGCCTACATGAATTTTAGTTTTCGGCCACTACTTTAGATGGAATAGAAAGGTGGTACAAATGAAATATTTATTGTGAAATTATAATAAAATGTATTTTATTAATTAAATATAATTATTATCAATCGTACCTGATTCAAGAGATCATAAGTTTTTAGTTAATCTTACCAAATCACTTAGTTTCATACATTAATCCTAACTATTCCTTATTAATTAAAATACAAATCATCTGATTTAGTATTTGCAGGGTATTTTCACTGTAATACTTTTCAGTCGCAGTCTCCATACAATTATTGCTATTTAAAAAATAAGGTATTAAACAATAACTTCGAATATCATAATCAGTCATTTCTCATAAAAATTAAGGTCATCATCATTTCAGTCGAAAGACTAAGACATCCACTGCTAGACATAGGCCTGCCCCAAGCATCGCCACAACGACCGATCCTGCGCTTTCCGCAGCCAGCTGATTCCCGTGACCTTCATTAAGTCGTCAGTCCACCTTGTGAGGCGCCTACCCATGCTGCGCCTTACAGTACGCGGTCGCCACTCCAGAACTTTTCAGCCCCATCGGCCATCTGTTCTGCGAGCAATGTGCTCCGCCCACTGCCACTTATGTTTGGCAATTCTTACCTTCGTTCTACTGCGAATCTCCTCATTTCTGATTTGATCACGCAGGGACACTGAGCATAGCCCTCTCCATTGCCCTTTGGGTGACTTTGAGCCTTCTTATCAGACCCATTATGAGCGACCATGTTTCAGTGCCGTAAACGGTTTGTTAGCACACTCTGGTCAAAGACTTTCGTCTTGAATTTAAGGAGAATTGAAGGAGATATTGCGTAGCTTCCTGAACGCTGCCTAAACGAGTCGGACTCGACGATTAACCTCTTTCTCGAAGTCAGACCTACCTTACTGGACAGTTTGTCCTAGGTATAAATAGTCGTCAACGACATCGAGTGTAGAGTCTCCGATATTTACGGGAATGGGTACTAACCTAACCTAACAATCCTAACATATATAACACAACCACCAACATACAGATAATCATAACCTTACAACAACACACACATAACCAGTAACCAAACCACATAACATAACCTACACACATGACTAACACACAACCTTTGAACGTAAGCTTTGTTTATGATTTGTTTTTGATTTTTTTGTTTTCTTTCTACTGAAGTCATTGAGCATTGTTCTGAGGTCCTCCATAGTCTCAGCCATGACTACTATGTCGTCGGCAAACCGAAGATGAGTAATGTACTCGCCGTTCATGTAAATGCCTAGCCCTTTCCAGTCCAGAACCTTGAACACATCTTCCAATGCCGCAGTTAACAGTTTTGGAGAGATCACATCTCCCTGCCTCACACCTCTCTGCAGAAGGATAGGTTTCAACTTTCGAGGCTTGGTCCTGTCGTCTGACTGACACAGTGGCGTTTTTATACAATCACATCAGCACTTCGATGTACCGATAGTCAATCTGGCACCGTTGAAGAGACTGTAGTCTCGATCGAATCGAAGGCTTTCTCGCAGTCCACAAACGCTAAACAGAGAGGCAGGGTATATTCTTCGGTCTGCTGTTTACCGCAGCGTATGTATCTGGTTTACGGTGCTAAAGCATTTTCGGAATTTGGCTTGTCCGGCTTGGGGAGGCTAGAAGTCGTCAAATATACGTGCGAGACGGTTCGTAATGACTCTCGAAAACAGCTTGTAGACATGGCTCAGAAATGAGATAGGCCTATATTTCTTCAGTAGAGCTAATGCTCTACTTCAAAAAGGGCTATAATTAGCCCTTTTTGAAGAAGACCACCACGCCTCTGCTCCGTGCTGGTGGTGTTCTTCCCTCGAGTATGGCGCGATCAAACCACTTCTGAAGGGCCTTAAAGATCGGTTTTCCACCGCCTTCAAGAGTTCGCCGTTCACCCAGCTCCTTGTTGTTTTTGAGCTGTTTCAGAGCCATCCTAATCTCGTACAGGCTGACGTGTATAATCTAATATGTCTTCAGAATAGTGTCGGATCAATCGAGCTCTTGGGTCGTTCGCCCGATTTGCAGCGGGTTTTCTTATTGACGTGTATAACTGTCCATAGAATTTCTCGACCTCTCTCAAGAGCTCTGATTTGGAGGATACGACTGCCATCCTTGGTCCTCAGTTTTGCTAGCTGGTTCTGCTCAAAAGACAGGTCTCTTGCGAAGATTTTTGAGCCCTCGTTCTTCTCTATCGCGTCTTTAATACGTTCAGTATAAAATCGGCGTAGGTCGCTTTTCAAGGACTTTGAGATCTTATATTGCGCTGCCGGTGCTCAGACGCATCATCTGAAGACAGCAGAATCATCTCGCGTCTTTCCTCCATGAGCTCGAGAGTATAGTCAGAGAGCTTTTGGTTCTATTTGTACGACGGGTCTCAAAGATCCTTTGTTGTATCTTGAGTACCTATATGGTGCATTTTTTTTTCTTTATTTCCTCAGGCTTTGAAGGAACCATCTGAAAATATATTTAAACATCTTCTACCAAAAACGAATCGTTCGAATTCGTGAATGACTAATTATTTATTGAAATGGTCGAAAACCAAAGCAGCATTCCGTTTTCGGCCACTCTCTCATTTCATACAATTTTATGTTGGCCGAAAACTGAATCATAATTATAGACTTATTCTAGTTTTCGGCCACTACTGAAATGGGTATTTTAGTTTCATCGTTAACCGTTATAAATTGCAGTATTTTGGTGGCCGAAAACTGCAAGCTAGTGTCTTCGCAAGCATATGATTCATTATAAATTAAGAGAAGACTAAGAGCGTGTTACTAAATAAATGAAAGAGACAAAAGTATCTAGGCTGAACGCGAGCTAGTTTTCGGCCACACGGCTGAAAACCAAACATTTGGAGAATTTTCCAAGTTACTTTCCGGCCACCTAAATTATTAACTTTGAAATCAAAATATTAAAATTATCAATGTGAAAATACAGTAATAAATAATATAAGCAGTGGAATATATGCACATTATAAGATAATCCTAGTAAATACAACACAAAACTTGCTTTTGAGTGGACCGCGCGCCACTATTTTTTTCGCTCTTTCCCACAGTCGTTGACAACTCCAGTGCTGGGGTTGAACTAAGCAATTAATTAGAATTCACGTGTTGTGGTTACCTGATCAAGTAATGTTAGAAGATATAATGCAACTATTTTCGGTTATATTAAACTTCATTTCGTGCGATAAAATGCATTAAAATTGTTATTAAATCAAATTTACTGATTCACCTGGGCCAAAAGGCCGAAATCCAGAGGTGGCCGGCTAACCGGCACAACGACCCTACGTATATGTAGGTACCTACCTATACTGCAAAATAATTATTGTATGTGACAATACGCGCCGCCTTCAAAATATGGTTTATGATAAAAAATTAAAATACATAGGTACCTACCTAGGTATGTACACGAATTATTTTTTACTTTTTAGTCAGGGTTTTTAAAGTCAGTAATTTTTTTTTTGTTGCCAAGTTTTTATTTCATCCTTTTAGTTGGTTTATTGCTAGGATCGATTGCCTTATCAAATTCGTTAAATCCAAGTTTGTACACACGGCTACACATCAAGCTGTACTTTTCCAGTATAAGCTGACCTCGCACTGTATAGGTTTTCCTTACAACGCGAGGTCAGCCTTTACTGGTTCTGTACAGCTTGATGTGTAGCCGTGTGTACAATAACGTCGATGCACACAAAATGATTCGTACCTATTATTGAAGCTGTACTACATAATACTATCTAATTACGTATAGTAGTGATCATTTTAATGTAGTTATGTGATGTGACTATACTTTAATAAATAAACCAATAAAAGCTGCTTATAAAACCACTGAACCCCAGTAAAGTTAATGTAAAGTATAAAAAACCGGTGTAATTACAAATTTACAATCACATGAGACTATTCTAATGTACCTCATCATCATCATTCTAGCCCGGTATCCCCCACTGCTGGGTATAGGCCTCCTTTCGTTTTTGCCAGCCTCTACGATCTTGTGCGTCCCTCATCCAGGTGTTTCCTGCGGCTTTGGCGATATCATCAACCCAGCGCGCTTTCGGACGGCCCGGGTTTCTCCGAGCTGACCTTGGCCACCACTCGGTCAACGCTTTACTCCATCGGCCATCTCTACGCCGAGCCATATGTCCCGCCCAACTCCACTTTAGCTTAATTGCCCTATCACCGACGTCGTAGACTTTCGTCCGCCGACGGATCTCGGTGTTTCGGACTCGGTCGAGAAGATTTATGCCGAGCATAGCACGCTCCATGGCCCGCTCGCACTCGGTGGACAGTCTCCTTTGTAAGCGTCCATGTCTCGGCACCATAAGTCATAGTTGGCAGGACACACTGGTTAAATAAACGTATTTTTAGGCACTGAGGGATTCTCCTTGACCGAAGGACATCTTCCAGCTTTCCAAATGCCGCCCACCCGAGCTGTATTCTCCTGGAAATTTCCTTATTGGGATGCTTGTTTTCGACAGATAGAATATGTCCAAGATACACATTCTAATGTACCTACCTACCAATAATTTATCCTACGTTGTTCCTGTTTACTACTATTTTCATTTTTTCATGTTTTCAAATTGTTACGGAACCCTAAAAATAATCATAAATATCGATTCATAATCTGCGAATATATCGCGTAACAAACATAAAAAACAGTATAATTGAGAACCTCCTCTTTTTTTGAAGTCGGTATAAAAAGATATACGTAAGCCATATTTTTTATACTTACATAATTATTTGAGATGGACCGAATAGTCGGGCGAACCGATTACTCGGCATGTTTTCTAGTGGGCGACTAATCAGCAAAAATTGGCAAAAATTGCCGAATATCTGGCTTTTATTTTTAGTACTCTTTTAGTTCCTACATCATTCAATTTTATACTGCATAATAGTAAGTAGTGTTAAAATTAATAATCTGCATGCTATTTTTAAATTCAGTACAGGATAATATAACATAACTAATATATATATACTAAAAGTTAAAAGAAAACTACAATAATTTTTCAATAACAAGATAATTACTTTGATGTAATATGTTTCATAGATATTCCCAGCCTCTCAGTCTTTCACTATAGACAGCGCGCGGTACAACTCAATTTAGCGATACGAGCCTTCCAGCAGGCGTAGCGTGTAGCGTGACCTGACGTGACTGTACACAAGCGCTTTGTCTACGAAATAATACACAAAATGACATATAAAGTTCTATACAATGTAGTTTTGTGTATTCTTCGGCAGACAAACCTCTCGTCTACAGCGGGCATGCTACGCCTGCAGCCAGCTGGTAATGGTAACGTAGCTCGTATTAGTGTCGGCCTCGCCACCAGGCGGCACTGTCGGGTCTCCACTGTACAACCTGCAATGGCGGCAGCGCACTCACAAATATACACATTCAACTTAATTCATAATTTGGTCAATGGCATCCCATTGTACGAAGCCTAATCGAAGCGGCAACGAATCCAGAAGTAAAGTAACTTTTGCATTTTACTGGGTATAAAAAACAATTATTTAATTCCTCCAATCAAATTGCTTAAAAGCATCTCTAAGATTTTTGAAGAGCCCACAATATTGTTTTCAGCTATTACTATTGTAAAACCTTCCAATTCCGGTCTCCATTCCATTGTAGGTAAAGGGAAATATCCGGAAATCGTTAATTTGTAGTTATATCACAATAAAAAAAAATGTTTATTCATTTCTCATACTCTGAAAGAAGTACACCATCTACTGTCCATTTTTTCCACTGCAAAGAAGTTTGTCTTTCAATCCGACTTTTTCGTTTGAGAAATGGTCGGTAATTTATACATGCTGAAATTTGAGTCGCTTGAATCCCGATTAAGGGAAATAAGTGATTCAAATTTCAGCGTGTATATTTCAGTACGTAAATTGTCTATTAATAAAAAAAAGGCAAACACAGACATGTGTGGGCCTGCGTAAGAAACAGATGCATTTTCTTTATTTTTTATTCATAATGGACTTGCGTTGTGTGAAAGACATCAACGTCAGTGCTGCACTTGTGAACTCTCATAAATTAAAATTTAAATCAGTTTCTTCGGGGTATCAGGTCGATGGGTGGAACGGAACCCTGAATGCGCGAGTCCGACTTGAACTTGGCTGGGTTTTTTTAATGAAAGTTCCGCTAGAATCTGATAGTTTACCAGTGTGCAAGTGTGCAGCGAGCCGGAGATGTCTATTTTTGACCGAAGTACGGATGATCGGCATCATCATTGCCGAGTAATCAGTCGACTAATCGGCAATTTTCTAGCCAATCAGTCGGCTGGTCGGCAAAACCCATAGTTTGCCCGTCAATAATAAATTAACGTTTTATACGGTACTCGTATAATAATATGCCTGCCTACGAACTCTGATTTCAAGTAGCGGACACCGCTAGAAGCACACCTCTATTATTAGAAGATTACGAAAACTGAACAGTTAAAAGTTAAACAATCTGAAAGCACAATAGTAACACGTTCTGCTGTAGTGTCTCTTGATGCTGTAGCGTTTGTAATTGTAGGACTGAGGCCTCGGAGTGTGCCCGCGCCGCCCGTCGCTGATTCTGTATCACTAATATTGATTTAACCTTGGCGAAACTATTCCTGCGGCATTTAATTGTTTTAATTTTATTATTAGTCGATACCCTTTAAACAGAGATATCAAATCATTAATATCGAATGTTTATTTCTCCGAAACGATTAAACTGGGGTTTCACAACCCAAGTTTTACACACGATGTGACACACACACAGATTTAACGTAAAAAATCGACTTGTATACTTATTGTAGTCTCCCGTGGAACACAGATGCGCGATGTACTCGGGACTCATACTGAACGAGCTACGACACTACACAACTGCCCAACAAACGACATCAAATTATTTAATTTAAAATAATATGCAAGTCATAAGCGTTCAAAATAAACGTGATTGGCACCGCATTGTCGTCGCTCGCCGGGTCGCTTGCCAACGATCCAGATGTGTTGGAAGTTATTTGTCATAAACTTGTGTATTACAGCTAAATCTATTTTAACGACAAATTACGTTAAAGTTCCTCTCATTAAATAATAAAGAAGATATGTGTGATGAAGATAGCACGGGTTCCGCAGCACTTACGTATGAGTACACCCCAGCGCAAGTATTCTCATACCTAGGATTGCTTATTTTAATGTGGGGTTACAAACAAGATCGTAAAACATATTCTGTTCAGGAAGAGACGGAACTACATAACACTGCGTGAGAGCGGTCTCTCGGGAATGCGCCAGAGCTCCCGAGGTCGCGGGTGGCCGTTCTACTGACAATAAGAACAACATAGGTGTCGCGAAGAGAACCAAATGAAACATGAACATAACACAAACCTCCAAAGTTCTGCCAAAAACGCGAATTTAAAAGATTAAATTTTTCAATGTATGACTTATAGCTCACCTAATTTGTGAACTCTTTTATGACACACTGTACAGCCGCATAAAGATTGTTACGCACGTGCGTAAAGTTAGTCGTTATGATATTATTTTTGAATTCATAATTCCAATTTTATGATACGAGTGTAGATAATTAAATAGTGGTTATCAAAAGTTATGTAATAGGTTGATTTATTTTTTAAATAAAAGACCGAAGTTTGAAACAATAACAAAATCTTGGTAAAAGTGTCGTAAGTCTTTTTTGATTTTTCTGATAGAAGATTGTTCGTCATTTTCGTTGCTGCTTCCAGAATGTCAGGTGGAGTCAAATTCTTCTCAGCATCTCTGCTGATTTCAGACGACTATTTTAAACTCACACCCGTTTGTTAACACATGTTATGCATGCAACAGTTTTATCAACTACTATTTCTAAATAAGACGTCCCCGCCCTCAAGCTCAGTGTTCCCGCGACCTCGAATGCTGCAAAGTATTCGCAACATGTAAGATAGATAGAAAGATAGAATATTCTTTTCTCCCACTTGCTCGGAAATTGGTTCATTATTAAAAAAAAAGAACACAACAATCGGCTCTTTTCCGTACGCAACGAAATAACAGGCCAGTAATATCCAACAGGACAATAATAGAAATTGCTGGACACTTTTTATTTTTTAAATTATGCTACCGAGGTTTTTAAGTATACACTTACATAAATTAGGTGTTTTTAGGTACAAAATATTTATCATTATACAGGCTGAATGCGCATTTTTTTTTTCAAAACTTTGAAAATAGAACAAGAACCACGCGCGGGCGAATTGGCGTGAAGGAAAATGAGATACTGTTGAATTAATTTGTATTGTGTTTCCTCGCAAATGAGAGAAAAGTAACAAGTCTCGGCCGAAATAGCAATTAACGGCCTCGTTTAGTTAAAAAGAACTCGGCTTGCGCCTCGTCCTTTCAAAATGACTTGGGAAGTACTCGGCTTCGCCTCGTACTTCCAATATTACTCGGCTGTAAATTGCTTCATTTCAGGCCTCGACAGTAATGTACTATTATTGTACACCAATAACATTATTAAACTTAGGACTAACATGTAAAATAATGGTACATTGGCGGTCTTATCGCTAATAGCGATATCTTCCAGACAACCTTTGGACACTAACACAGTTTGTCTTACATGTAATTAGGATTAGTTCTTACAACTTTAGTCAAATTATTGACCTGCAAATATCTTAGTTGACCCTATATGTAAACAACAACATACAACTGTATGTAACAAGTAAATATTGTAGCTGTAGGTATAGGTATATTTTGTATGGAGCTTATATCAAATTTCTATCTCTAGTATGGCAAATCCTGGATAGATTTGATTTTAATTTTGGCCGTTATTCGCCCTTTACGACACCCATGAGAAGATATAGGATGGTGTTATTCTTTACGTCCGGCACCACACGGAATAGACAGACGGTACCTTACACTTTACACTGAAAGTATCGTTACGGCTAATCGTTGCCATGTGTTGTGTGCGATTGCTAGATGTTTTTTTTTTTTGCAATAAACAACCTTTTTTGTTAGTTAAAGAGCAGCCTAGGAGTCGCATGACTGTTTCGATCAAGTTACAGTGCCGAACTGAGCGGTTGTTTACCGAGATGTATGGACATGGAGCCGCTCACAGCCTCCTCGCAGGACTACGTCCATAACGTGAAGTTTTATCGTCATTCTAATATCCGGCGCCGGACGCGTGAGTGTCGCCCTCACGTCCACTGTTAGTCTATTACCCACACAGCGGCGCCACCACATGAACCGTGTCGTGCAATGGTAATGTGCCGCCCACTGCTGGAGATGAAAGAGCCTCAATACTAGACACGCATACGGTAGGTACCTATTAAACTGCTGCAGGTTAAAGAAGGAAAGAAATGTTTATTTGCACGAAACATGGTACATACTGGTGTTATAATGTAAAGTTCTGTATGCTCCGCCAGCCAGCTGACATACAAAATTAGAGATATTAATGTGAATTTATTTATAAACTTAATTTAAATTTCAATTATTATCACAAATTATTAATATTAAATTATTCAATAAGAGGATTAAAAAATGTCAACAGTTATTATACAAGCTGTTGATCAGTAACCGTGCCGTATTTATAGAGCAAATTATATAAAATGTGCTCGATCATCTAAAATACTTAACCAATTCTACGGCTATTTAATAACAAATTTTTCACTTAGTAACAGCGAGAGTTTGAGATTAATCCCGAAGACTCTGAGAATAAGTCACCGGCAGCATTGTAGCAAGGCGGAAAAATCTACCTAATTTTGTGGTGGTTTTGCCCGCATAGTTTTAGTTTCGCGTGCGACACACGGGGAATTTGTTTGTTTACAAATAGGTATTTAAAATAAAATAAAATTTTGGTCTATGTCCAGCAGTGGACGTCTTCCGACTGAAATGAATGAATGAATTAATTAAAAATGTTGGTGTTGTTTTTTATTGATTCCTGTTCAGTATCAGTGGTATAGTGACCTCCTTAAATATAGTACGGATACAGATCAACATGTTGTATACATGGACAGGATGGCTTGATACGGGGTGCTGGCCAGAACACCTCCACGTGCGTCGGACGGCTGCTTGTCCTTCTGGACACGTCTGGAGGGAACGGCAGTTGTTGGGCCGGTGCATCCTGGGCACGGGCAATAAGTCTCCTTTGGACCGGGGGACCTTATTGCCTGTGGCGAATATTCTGGCACGGGAGGGGCCCGATGTGGGCCAATGGGAAGTTGCTCCGCGTGTCCCTCTGAGAAAGCAAAGGGCACTGTGGAGGAGCAGGGGCGGGCCCGGTGTGCACTCACCCTGCCACTGGGCAGGCAGCGGGGAGACTGTCCTTCCCTGCCCCCGTCGGTCTCGTAATCCCAGGAGTGCCTGCTGAGTAGTGTTCTCGCGCCTCTTGGGACCGAGGGTCTTGGCTTCACTGCCCGGACTGCGAGGAGGAACACCTCTATAAAAAAAATCAGGAGGATGATGAATGGATGGCCTGCGAGCAGCAGACTCGGGGTAGTCTGCTGCCCGACCAGCAGCTGGCGTAGTTGGCGTAGTTGGCGTAGCTGGTAAAGGCCCGTGAGGTGAGGTGGCGTGCAGTGTTCCATGTGCGCCACAGAGGAGGGTGCGGCCGTTGTTAGGCCGCACGGGGAGAAGGGGCTCGCCTGCTTGTGGCGGGCCGGGACCTATCGGGGGTGGTTGTGTGAATACTAACGGGTTCCCACGGCCCCAGCTAAGGTAGTTGAAGGAACACCGTGGTGGTTTTAGTCGGTAAGAGTCCGACACTGGCTCCGCCTACCCCGGGCGGAGTGCGTCCATGAGGATTTCCCCACGGAAAAATAAATAAAAAAGGATGGCTTGATAC
The DNA here is from genome assembly GCA_949699075.1 of Asteroscopus sphinx. NCBI lineage: Eukaryota > Metazoa > Arthropoda > Insecta > Lepidoptera > Noctuidae > Asteroscopus > Asteroscopus sphinx. Next base: position 34,584,821 of record OX453003.1, read on the forward strand.
CTATCAAACAACTATATCCAACTACTATACTATCTATCCAACTTGCTAATACACACCTCGGGACAGTGTCGGGCTCCATCAGTGGTGGCTCCAGGCACCCAGTGGTCGTCGCCGGCAGCGTCAGCGGGCGACCGACGCGGGCCACACGTCACGCGCGTTGTGACTTCTGTGTGAGTCCCCAACTCCCCAGCATGAGTTCTTGCGGTATCGTATAGTTAACGTTATCGTGAAGTTATCGACAAAATTAGTATGGGATTGTTTAGTTCCAATCCATATAGGGTGCGTCTCATAACATATACAAACAATATTTGATATAATTATTTTCATTTCACAAGATATAATAAAAAAAAAAAAAAAATTAAAAAAAAAAATTCAGACATTACTGCCCATAGTTTGTTAGTAATACAGAAACTTATATCTATGTTAGTAACAACATAACATTAATTTAAATATCTTCTGTGACTGCCTGTGCCTTCCGAATCCGCTGGATGCGGAAGGCACAGGACCGGTCGTTGTGGCGATGCTTGGGGGAGGCCTATGTCCAGCAGTGGACGTCTTTCGGCTGAAATGATGATGATGATGTGACTGCCCGATGCACTGGTTACATGCACATGTGTATTTACCCAGTGCCTCATGATCGGGCAGTCAGGCTTATCAGCAATAACCTTGAGAATGGTGTTGGTGCTGCCACGGACTCTGCGCATCAGTGAGGCGACACGTTTGCGTATCACCGCGTGGAACCCGTCAGTGTGCGCTAGAGCAAACATGCCTGACGCACTACAGAATCGCGGGAGCCCCAACATCACTCTGAAGGCATTGTTGTATTGTACTCGGAGAGCGTTGAAAGTCCCCTGCGTGTATCTGACCCACAGACTACAAGTGTATAGCGTTTGGCAGAAGGCCTTAAAGAGGGTTACTTTAACCTCAGCGCTACACTTTGCAAATCTGCGAGCCAGCATATTGCAGCGGACTGCCATCGCTCTCCTTTCCCTCTCAATGTCGGTATCATCCTTCAAGTTCTCGTCTACTAAATGACCGAGATAATTGAAAGACGATACCCTGACAAGAGCTACACCGGTTAACATCACCGGCGGCACGTAGGCCACCCTTCGCCCCTTTGCTCGAAAAACTACAAGCTCACTTTTCTTGACATTATACAAGAGGCCGTGTGACTCTGCGTACTCCTCGCAAATGGCAATCAGTTTCCTGAGCTTGAGTTGAGTCTTTTAATAGGAGCCCTCAATGTAATCCCTCAATGTAATGTTAATACAGAACTTTGTATTACGATGTAGGTATTATTCTCATTTATTCTTCAATTTGAAGTAACTGCTCCCGCGGGTGCTACAAGATTACAGCGAGGGGCTGTCTCTGATACGGCGAGTGCGTCGTCGCTGTCGACAACCTCGGCGCGGACTCTGTAGCTCCATGCCGGCAGTGAGTGGCGCGGCGTCACGTGACCGCACAGTACAGTACCGACAGTAGCGCGACACGCGCTGTCTGCTAGTTATATTTTACGGCGGCTTGGCCATCAACCAGTGTTATTTGTATTCGCGTTCGTTTGCCAAAAATTGTGGAGAGTTTGCGGCTATCGAGTGGTTGTTATCACCGCTTGTCCCGACGGCGCGCGGCGACGAACGGATGACACGTGTTGGACTACGTTGTGCGATTGCGTTTTATATTTTTCTGTTGCGAAAGAATACATAACATACCTACTATACTCGTACGTACTTGACATAATGTTAGTGTCTTAGATTTTTCGGTTTAAATCGTAACAATCTCAATTTTAAGGATTCCGTACCCGAAGGGTGCCAATGAACGGAACTCTACAAAAGCTAGGCCGCGGTCTGCGCCCACCTGTCCCTCGGTCTGTCTGTCTGTCACAGGGCTGTATCATTTTAGCTGTAACAGGTGGCCACAGAACATGTGTCACTATGGCCTCTACCATCGCAAATACTACATAGACATGGTCACGACTGTCTCGCATTGTGGCTAGGCGTCAGAGACCAGCACGTATTTCCATCCGCTACGATGGTGACACATCTGCTTTGCTTCGTCTACTTTCATTTCATTTCTGCTCGTCGGCTTAGAATACTCTTAACCTGGCTTTTTTTGAGAACGCAAGATATAAATATTCTCGTGCCCAATTTATTTGTGGTCGGTGCAGCATGTAGGTATTTTCATTTATTAATAAATAAATAAATATCTTTCGGACTTTCTTTTATCTTTTTTTATTATTCATTTATCTTTTTTTTTAGTTTGCTTCTTTTCTTATCTCATCCACATTCATACGTAAATCTTTCCCCGTAACATGCTCCTCATTTCTCCGCATCACATGTCCATACCATGTTATTATTATTTTGGAAAAAGAGGTCAGGTCTTTTCAAGCCCCTTATGTCACTGCGACCTAAAAGATCTATTGTAACGCCTCTAATAGTAGACTACAGCACCTCTCCAAGCCGCAGGCCAACCATAAAGTCGACTATTGCCATGGGTTTGAGAATCTTATCTCATCAGCTGAGCTTGTGTGGCCTCCAAGATGCTGACTTCTAATGTGGTGCACTGCATCACAATCGCATAGGATATGAATGGGCGTTTCATCCTTTTCGCGACAAAATCTGCAAACTGTGGTATCTGTGAGGCCCATCCTGTGTAGATGTTTGTTCAGTTTGCAGTGCCCTGTGAGGGTTCTAGTCAGGATCCTTATGCGATTTCTGTTAAGATGTAAACCTTTTCCTGAAGCCTACTAGAAGCGCTTTCGAGTGCTCTTGGCCTGGGGGATTTTTCCCAAAGTCTAATAATGCTTTGAAGAGTTCACCAGTCCTTAAGATTAGCTCCTCATTTCTCCGCATCACATGTCCATACCATGTTAGTCTGTTGCTATTGAAAGTTTCTATCACTGGCGATTGCGCTACTGTTACACTCCCTGTTATATACTCATTGACAAAAAAACTCATATCAAAAGGTGGTACCGGAATGTACCCGACACGAAACTTTATTTTTCTTCCTGAGTATAAATTTTTGCATGAGTTTTTGCGATATCGTTTAGGTAACGTTATCATGTAGTTATCGACTATATGGGATTTATTTCATACCAAATAAGCATACGCGGCCCCGCTGTTAAAATTCCCATACATTTATCGATAACTACACGCTACACGCTTTCGCAAAAACACATTCACGGCTCAGCTCTGCTGCTGCTCTCTTTTAAAAACGGTAATACATTAAAGTATCAAACATGATCTGATCTTCTCGTCCAAAATACCGCAGTGTCTCAAGACGAAAGTCTTTGACCAGTGTGTGTTGCCAGTAATTACTTACGGTACTGAAACGTGGTCGCTCACAATGGGCCTGATAAGAAGGCTCAAAGTCACTCAAAGGGCAATGGAGAGGGCTATGCTCGGAGTGTGCTGCGTGATCGAATCAGAAATGAGGAGATTCGCAGGAGAACGATAGTAACCGACATAGCCCGAAGAATTGCCAAACTTAAGTGACAGTGGGCGGGGCACATTGCTCGCAGAACGGATGGCCGATGGGGCAGTAAAATTCTGGAGTGGCGACCGCGTACTGGAAGGCGCAGCGTGGGTAGGCCCCCCACAAGGTGGACCGACGACCTGGTGAAGGTCGCGGGAATCCGCTGGATGCGGAAGGCACAGGACCGGTCGTTGTGGCGATGCTTGGGGGAGGCCTATGTCCAGCAGTTGACGTCTTTCGGCTGAAATGATGATGATGATGATCAAACATGATCTGATTGTAGTGCGGCTCTCTGTAGTTACACAACGAAGAACCGAACAATAAATAAAAACAGTTATTTTACAGATTTGTGTGTACCGTAGTACTCGAGCCCGACTCTCACTTAGTCAGGATCTTTTATATACCTAATTTGAATCAACCTTTAGTGAGCCGCAGTGATTCGACTGCGGCTCCTAGTGCCGCGCCGACGTGGGGTCGCCGCGACTCACTCGCATCATTGGACTGTAACAGCTCGTTTGGCCGGCGTTGGACATTATGTCCTCGTAAAGGCGACGCTCTCGTCCTAATGTGCCTATAAAGAGCGAGGGGCCGTCGCCGACACGCCGACGAGCCGACCAGATGCCAGGCCGGCCTCACGCCCTGTTCAAATCAAACTGACGGACGATCATCACTGTCTCAAACATCCCCGTTTTATAGTACCTAGGTACGTACTCTAACCACTCTGCAATCAAAGTTTACGACAAAATGAAGACCTTCTTATAACATGGCATGACAGACATGAAACTTCCCGAAACATGCCAACACATGCATTTAGAATAAGTGTATCGTTATAGTGTGTATAAAAATAGTCTGCGCACGATTGAATCGTTAAAAATAAGAGTGTGTCCGTCAACAGCGGCAGCGCTCCCACCAAGGAGGTTGTAAGTAGGTACTATCGTACCGTACATTATTTCTATGCAGGACACACCTTCCAGGCCGGGCCGGGCTGGAAACATTCTGATAGAAACGCGGAGCATTAACACACACCTGCCGGCGCCGGCCATTCTGAATTAGCGGCGAAAGCTCACCGGCACCCCCGGACTAGCTAGCCCCCGCTAGCTAGGCCCCGGCTGTGGACCGAGGCTCCGTCCAGTGGCCGCGCGCCGCACAGCCTGCTCGGGCGCGCCGCACAGCGTGCGCCACATTTGTCTAAACGATTGCGCGACCGACTTTATAGCGCATTGTTCGGAATGGAAACCCCTTGTGACCTTGTGTTACGGTTTGTTTACCTTTATGTACTCGCCATGAATTAGGAGAGCGATCCCATTGTACTATGCAGATGCACGTTAATGATTATGTAAGTCCATATCTGCGTCGCCAGCTGGTTCACTCTGCTCTTCAAATTAAACACATGGCACGTACTCACAAGCCGTGTGAGCATCACGTTCGTTTTCCGGACGAGTAGCTACTGGTACTTGGCTAACTGAGGGCCTAGTACGAATTTGACACTTACGAATACTTTCAAAGTATTCGTCGACTTTCATTAATAAATCTGTAGTTCCTCCTCGTATCCGCCAGGGGCGCTACTGATTTATGAATGAAAGTCGACGAAAACGATGAAAGTATTCGTAAGTGTGAAACTCGTACTAGGCCCACTGGTCACACTCGGCGAATTGATTTAAAGTGAACAATTGACACTGCACGTGTACGTGTATGTCGGCGCGTAGCTCAAGGTTTCATCAGGATTCATCACGAAATAAATTTCTCATTACTCCAAATTATGTATTTACACGATTATTACATGAACTAACCAGAAAAAGAAGTTTTACAATAAGAATGACAGCCCGCGCAAAGCACGGTGTCTCCATCTTGATATTACTGCAATCAAATAGACCCAACGGAGTCACTAAATACATTTTAATTTATAAATGAACGCTAAAATAACTAACCAGTAGTCGTGATAAAACTAATATTAATTTAGATAATCTCTAAACATTATATAAACCAACAAATCATGCCAGATATTAAAATATGAAACAATATAAAGCGGAATTATCAGAACCACAAAATTAAATTAACAACATTTAAATTAATCATTTCATTAATCTAATTAGAATATTCGAATTATAATTATCATAATATTAACATTATTTACAACATTAATTTAATTAATACAGATCATCAAATATTAAACTTTGCTAAACAAAAAGGTATCTTCTTTGATCTTTGATAATCTTTGCAAAGTACAACAAATACAACAGAAATCAGTATGAACATAACAACATAACTTCACGCCTGTATTTCCCCGAAGAGGTAGGCAGAGGTGTATAGTACACCCACATTTCGCCAGTTATGTTGTAAGTCCCATGTAATAGGGGGCGAGCCTATTGCCATTAACCGGGCACAAATCCAGACTTCAGAAATCAGTATGATTTACAGAATTTCATGATTAATAAATTACATAGCAAATTCTAGAAATAAACGATATTTATTTCAAAAGATTTCATAATTTAAAAGTAATTCATTGTATAAACTAGTTACCTCAAAATGGCAATAGATTGCGTTGTAAGCATCGATATTCGATATAGCATAGACATTCATTGGTGTGAGTCCGAGCTATGGAAAGCTATATTACTCTCAAAGTATACTAGAGGGCGCAATGTTCAACCAACGCCAGGAAGAAACATTCAACACTGACCAGTAATAAAGATTAATATATTAAGTCCTGTCAAAAACATGTAAACAAATAGATGGCAACACTAGCGCCCCATATTTACACCCCCATACGTACTGGTGTGTGCTCGGAGCGGACTCTCGCTAAGTCCAGTGTAATCTCTGGGTAGCTCCGAGCACAGAGCACACGCTGGTCACGATGTTCATTGGTAAATCTCTTGCCATGAGTTGTATTCAGATGTGGCATAAAATCATTTAGTTTCCTTTGGTTACTGTAACCTCGTCATGTCTTCGGGGAAGCACAGACATAATGGCGTGTCAGTCATTGTGGTGACTGCTTGACACAGAATGTCTGCGGTCTCCACAATTCCACATTACTCTGGGGGTCTATTCGCAAAATCGACAGCGACACAATCAAATGACACAATAATAGCGCTCCGAATATATCATACCTACACTACTCTATTAAATGCTCGGATGCTTGATTCTTCATCAAATTCATACAAATAATGTTTTTTTTTTAAAAAAAAACATTATTTGTTTTTTGTTTGTGGTCTAAAACCAGACCTAGTTTTGACAATTATAAATTAATTGTACCTAATAAATAATATTTTGCATGCCGATCTTACGGTGAGACATGATGTACCTGCCAAAAACCACTAACATCATTGTAAAAACCATGTTTCTTGCAAATAAAAATCTTTATCTTTATCAGAGAAAACTGTCTATAGCTTCGCTTTCTATCTAAAAGGACTTTTGGTTAATTATTATCAAATTGAAACATTCGCCAATGACAAATCTCTGCAAATTAATTTACAGAAGAATTGCGAGTGTTACGTTACAGCCGACCATGATTGCAATTAGTATCGTTCGTTGCTTCGTTATAAACAACAGTGAAACCGACGTTATTTAGGTTTGGTTTCGGACACGATAAATGCTACGATATATCGATTATTGTGGGTCCTATGGAGAAGAACCGGCAAGAAACTCCATAGATATACCTACTCTATTTAAAATAGTTATTGTGTGTATGCGATGCAAAATCTAACGATTTAAATTGTGGAAAGAAAAAGTCGCTCACGAGCAGGATATATACTTGCAGGGTATTGATAGTCGTTGTGGGCGTGCTGTGCTGTGCTGTGCTGTGCTGGACGATGGCACTCTTTCAAACGTATCTTAGATATCATTTCAGATTATGGCTCTTTTATAATGTTATTGGAAGTTCGATGCGCAATTTCATTTAGCTTTGTTGGAGTTGCTGGGCACACGTCTGTACTGCTGTCTGCCAGTGCCAGTGCCAGTGCTAGTGCCAGTGCCAGTGCTAGTGCCAGTGCTAGTGCCAGTGCTAGTGCTGGGTGACGGCCGCGGCGCGTCCTTGCTCTCCGTGTTGCTTGGATCACAACCGATGCACTGAAGCTTACGATTAGAACTTAGCATTCCTTTCATTACAATAACAACAAACAAACACGAAATTGTTGCTTAGTAATTAGGTACCTGAACTGATTACCAGTCCGCCAGATATTGTTATAAATAGGACCGAACACGTAGTCTGTAGTGTATGTAGCACTTGAGAATATTGTTCCTGAAAGAAAGATCCGATCCCATTAATTAATTACCAACCAATTTATTGTAATTATATAGAATTTTGGTTTGGTAGAGCGGGCGCCGTATGATTGACGTCTGAGTGACGTGACAGTCCCCTAAAGATAACCCTCGACGCCAAGCTTTTCCACAAAGCCTTAGGTACCTGACAGTTAAATCTACGACGACACAATATGAGCACGGTCTTGAAGTGTGTGAGGCGGAGCGTCCGACATCCGTTCAATTACGTGGAGTCCCCCACAATACGTCCACACGGCGACGTAGTAGCAGCGGTACCGTGCGTGGACAGACAGTACGATGATAGTGCAGCGTCACGAGCCACAGCGCGGCGCCGCGGCTGCCGAGCTGTGCGGCCGCATTCATTGTGCTGCTGTGAAGGAAGTAGGTAGGCATGCTCAACACACGCTGCTACGGGACCACATAAGGGGGTCATCAGTAAGCACGGCGTTACTAGAGCACCCAGCTGCGTGCAACTGATCGTTTCAATAAAAAGCCTCTGCACTGAAGTCTCGCAACAATTACTTGTAGTGAGGAGTGAAGTGGGCGGCGCGACAGATCGCAGTCAGCGTTTTATTTAAAGCGCAGCGGCTGACAGGCGGAGCGCGGCTCTTATAACATTTGTTATCGGCGAGGTATGTCGCCTAGACACGCTACATTCACTTACCGACTGACGTTTCTATATCCGCTGCCGCTCTTGTACCGCTCTGAGAGTCACACTCAAATCTGATAAGTAAAGAAATGTAATTGCCTCAATTCATGAAGTTTGAGTGGCGGTGCGTCGCGCGCCTGACTCTCGATACAGTACGAGTTTGTGTCGTGAACTCGGGACTGATACGAGTGCTCTTCGACGGATTAGTTCATCCTTTGATCTGTATGATCCCAGCGAGCGACGCCGAGCACACAATAAATCTTAAATTACGACACAAACACACACATGGTAATAATCTTCGATTGTACGCAGTCATACTGTAATAGATATCAAAGTTAATTGATATCCGCTACATATACGGCGTGACTGCATGACCGAGGGACAAATTCCAATATATGCAACATGTGCGTACGTCAGCAGCATCAGCACATTACTGTCCCACTGCTGGGCACGCGCCTCTTCTCAGAATGAGAAGGCTATGATCTCAGTCCACCACGCTGGCCTAGTACGGGTTGGCGGACTACACACACCATCGAGAACTGTACGGAGCATTCTCAGGTGTGTGGTTTCCTCACGATGTTTTCCTTCACCGTTAAAGCACATCGCTGCTTTGCATGAATAACGACACAACTCTAAATATACAATAAAATACATAATTATAATGAACAGAATCAAGTGACTGTTCGTTTTGTACTTATTTACCTAAATTGTGTTTTCTTTGAGTTGTGTCGTTATTCATGCAAAGCAGTGACATATTATGTGCCTACACATAATGAAAAAAAAAGTTGTAAAAAATATTCCACGTTAAATCACGCGTAAGTACAGGAGTAAAAACATTACCCTCCTTCTGAGGCAGTCGGGTATAAATGCTCACGCATGCTCTGACTGCCCAGGGGTCCGCTGGCTAGTAAACAGCGACCGATGATGCCGACACTGCCGTGTTATATAAATGCTCACGCATGCTCTGACTGCCCAGGGGTCCGCTGGCTAGTAAACAGCGACCGATGATGCCGACACTGCCGTGTTATATAAATGCTCACGCATGCTCTGACTGCCCAGGGGTCCGCTGGCTAGTAAACAGCGACCGATGATGCCGACACTGCCGTGTTATATAAATGCTCACGCATGCTCTGACTGCCCAGGGGTCCGCTGGCTAGTAAACAGCGACCTATGATGCCGACACTGCCGTGTTATATAAATGCTCACGCATGCTCTGACTGCCCAGGGGTCCGCTGGCTAGTAAACAGCGACCGATGATGCCGACACTGCCGTGTTATATAAATGCTCACGCATGCTCTGACTGCCCAGGGGTCCGCTGGCTAGTAAACAGCGACCGATGATGCCGACACTGCCGTGTTATATAAATGCTCACGCATGCTCTGACTGCCCAGGGGTCCGCTGGCTAGTAAACAGCGACCGATGATGCCGACACTGCCGTGTTATATAAATGCTCACGCATGCTCTGACTGCCCAGGGGTCCGCTGGCTAGTAAACAGCGACCGATGAGGCCGACACTGCCGTGTTATATGCGCCACGTCACCATTTATGTCATTTTGATTAGTAAGCACGGAACAGTGAGGGGCTCGTAGCGAAGCAACGACTGCGCGGATTGTATGATCTGCAAGGTTAAGCTGTACTTGCTGCGGTCAGTCTGTGGATGGGTGACCGTTTCGTTACACATCGAGACCCCTCCGTGCCTCGGAGAGCACGTTAAGCTGTCGTTCCCGGTTGTCATACGAATATCTATGGCAGTCGTTACGGGTAGTCAGAAACCTGAAAGTCTGACAACTGGTCTAACCTCCGAATGTCAGTATTACCCAGTAAATGGGTTGCGGGGATCTGATGGCAGTCGCTCTGTGTAAAATACTGATGTTCAGCCTTATCTGGCTAGACTGGAAGCCGACCCCAATATAATTGGGAAAAGGCTCGGAGGATGATGAAGCACGGAACAGTGTCCACACTGATTGATAAAATCGATTGCAACAATATTTAAAAATTAAGGTTCTTACCATTTTTATATAAAAAAAAATCTATTAGGGTTCCGTAGTCAAACAAGGGTTGGTACAAAAACAACCCTTAAAATTTCGCCATGTCAAAGTCAAGTTTACTATAGTGTGATTTTTGGTGATACAATACGACTTATACTTATTTTATGGGAACTCAAGAATCTACCCAGTACAAATTGTGTATAATTTAACAATTTATGGAGTTAAAAGAGATATTAAATACAATTTAACAAAAAATAAATTTAACAAAAAAATATTAATTTAATTTAATATCATAATAACTTCTTAGGTTTTCGCGATCACTACACATTATAATAAAACAAAGTTTAACCGGATTAAATCGCGTATATTATTTAAATTGGTTTCCCTGACGTTTCGAAAGCTTTGCAGCATTTCATATTTCATATTTGTAAAGACGCTTGTCATCTTAGTCTACCTGCGACCACGAAATGCTGCAAAGCTTTCGAAACGTCAGGGAAACCAATTTAAATAATATACGCGATTTAATCCGGTTAAACTTTGTTTTATTATAATTTAATATCATTTGTTGCAGGTAATGCATCTTTGATATCACACTCATAGTTTCTATTTGTATCATGTCTTACAAGTGTCCGTCCGTCTGTCTATTCAACTGTCCGGTACAGCCATTTTACTCAAACAGTGCGAGTGCTGTGGAATTTTTTGGCATGGTCATTGGCTTATGAAAAAGTCTAAAAAAAAATCACGAATATTAAGGTTTAAAGTTGTAATGAATGTCATGTAATGTCATCTTGTTGTAATGAATGTCGACGGACCAAGCGGTGTACAGAAAAACCTAAACTGGTTTATGTTCTACACTGTATCTGCCAAATGTATGTTTTTTTTTTTGTGGAAATAAATAAATAAGTGATCATTTTTGTTAGAGTTATATTTGTCCCCCCACCTCCCCACAGGCTAAACCACTAATCCAGAACACTTACAAACTATCCAGAATATTAGAAAATATAACGAATGTAAAAGGAAAGCTATCCCGGATGAGTAGGCTTGTTTACAAGTAACAAGCGACCACCTTTACCACGTAGTTGAGTCTGAAAAAAGTTCATAGAAATTTCGTATAATATTAATTTTCAACAGACTTGCTATCTAGTTATCGATATCTAGTTTCCGCAGAGTCAAGTGGCGCGGCGGGGGGCGGGGTCGCGTCGGCGGTATGTCTTCAATTACACGTCATGTCCACGTAACGTCACAGTTAGCTAATTGCCCCAATAGTTAACACATTAACTCCCCGCGGCCGCGGCGGTACTCTATCCAGTGGATATATGACGACAAGGCTACACAGTTCAGTCAATAGATGACGTCTCCTCGCGGACATCATTACGAGCCAATTTAAGATGATAAATAGTCGAGTGATCTGAAGTGATCTCGCTCGCCCGCGCACTGCTGGCGGCAGTTCCCACTCCGGCGCAGCGCGGCCTCCGCACGGGCGCTGTGCTCGCTTTGTATGGAATGACGATCCTCACATCGGGCCAGCAGCTGGCCCCGCAGTGATGCTGCTCTGCGGGCACCTCGCTGCCCGTGACGTCACGCGAGCGGCGCGGGGACACGTGGCCGACCGCCCGCCGCTCTATTTATACGCGAACACTCGGCCGAGCGTCAGTATTAATAGTCAGCGAAAGTCGCCGCGGAAATGATTACACGCTGATTTCATCACCTCTAAGATTGTCCCCAATACTCGGGGAACACGGGCCTCCAGCCCCACTCTACACTTTTATGTATTTTTTTGTACTGGGTATTAATATTTCAAATTCTCCGCAATTATACAACCATATTTTAATTATACCGTAAAACTGGAAAAATGATTTTCAGAATCACTAGAAAACAAGATTAGTACCTGTAGTTGTTATTCGACACGATATAAGTACATAATATTATCAAAAACAATTTTTGTTGCTTTTAAATACGGTACATGAGCGGATCGCGAGTTTATTGTACTCGCGGAGCATGCGTTCAACATAAATGAACGAGGTGTGTCAGAATCGCAGCAGGTGGCAATCCTTAGGCTCTGCCTACTCCCATGGAAACAGGTATAATACACTCGAGAGCAATGAATCCGGGTCACCAACATTAATCTTAATATCTTAGAAACTAATAATTATAGCTTATTCAAATAAAAAGTTGATAGTAGGTCTATAAAATAATGGATAGTATATTGTTGTTAATAAATAGGTCTATAAAATAACCCTCCTATCGCAGTCGGGTAATAATGGATAGTAGGTATATTGTTGTTAATAAATGGTCTATAAAATACTTTTTATTTGAATAAGCTTTCATTCTTCGTCTCTGAGATTTCAAGGTTTTTGTTGGTGAGCCGGATTCATTGCTCCCGCTCCCGAGTGTATTAGGTAAATACCTGTCTTATGTGTTCTAAAACTAACTTTGTAATACAAATTCGATATTCGAGGGCCGAGGGTGATTGTTCGGCCGGCACCTAAGATTATATTGCTGTGAAGAATCATAATTTAATTGTCACTATTATTTATAAACATTGTGGGTAGTTATGGATGCTAAAACTGCTACGTTGCGCTTGTTGAGTGTCATCAGAAAATTATAAAAGTGATTGAGCTCCACTATTTTAGCGAGTAACTCGACATATCAACCTGGGCGTGACTTGAACGGCGTTGTGACCGTAAGTCAGTGACCGCTATAATTTGATGAGGGATATTCTTCCTGGAGTAGATTTCTGTACGTGAGGTATGGAGACACAGCTTTTGCAACGGAACGAAGGAAGATCAGACGGGCTAGGTTGTACTTACCGGCCGGCGACCGGCGCTCGTGCGACGCCCACGCTGGTGAAGTCCACAATCACGCACAGACACTGATTTTATATTGTTTATGTTCGGTCCAAGTAACCGAACACTTGCGAGCGCGGCTCTTTACAACAATCGTAGGTACTAAGGAATAATTATATTTTCAACTTCATAACTTCAGTGCATTACTAGGCATCGAACAGACCGGGTGCTGCATTCATTTAACATAACATTTAAACATCCTAATTATTAAGAACATAACATTTAAACATCCTAATTATTAAGAACATACAGCTTGTCAGAACTCAAAATAAACATTTTCTCTATTAATCCAGTGCTTTAATATCATTTAAACCTTGCACCCCGCACATAATGGTCCTTCGTGTCGGATCCGCGCGTGTGTAAAAGTAAAGCGGGGGATTCTGTGAACTTATAAAAATAAAAGTGTAGTGTGTGTGAGGACTATAGTGGTATCCAGCACTGAACTACGTTCCTGAGCCAAGTATAACATCCAAGGTGGTATAACAGCAGAACAAGTAAGATCTTTCCATTATTTTCTATACATTTGGAGATCTGACGAACAAAAACAACGTGCGAAATGGCAGAGCTTTACGATACTCAATTAACGCTCGCCATTAACATTGAAAAAATCTACAAACAAATCAAGCAGATGCGAAATAGCGAAGTAGAAGATGAGATATTGACACCACATGATATCCATCACGTGATAAGCTACACCCTTGTGCTTGTGGCGGCTGTGGTAGCAGTCGTGTTCCTGTGGCGGCTGTGGTAGCAGTCGTGTTCCTGTGGCGGTGGCGACGTCGTCGCATGCGACGCGTTCTCATCTCTCCGGACATCGAACTCCAAACTAATAACGACGCGAGTGTTAGTGCTTGTGCGCGACAACATAACAAGGCTGACCGACAGCCCAGTGTCCAAAGTGAAGTGCGAGTGGATGTCGTTAAAAACTAAACAAAGCGTGTTCACCAATATTGAACAAACATTAGAAACATTAAGATTTACTTTAATTCAGATTCTCAAATTAATATTATTGTTTTTTATCTTAATAATCACCTCTAACATTAGGCTAGTATCATATCATTTTATTACCTAACCTGACTGTACATCATCTCATCATCTCATCTTCATCTTAGCCGCCCCGGAATATGTTCGGTCCAAGTAACCGAACACTTGCGAGGCGGCTAAGATGAGAACGCGTCGCATGCGACGACGTCGCCACCGCCACAGGAACACGACTGCTACCACAGCCGCCACAGGAACACGACTGCTACCACAGCCGCCACAAGCACAAGGGTGTAGCTTATCACGTGATGGATATCATGTGGTGTCAATATCTCATCTTCTACTTCGCTATTTCGCATCTGCTTGATTTGTTTGTAGATTTTGCGTAAGTCGTCATCTAACTCGTCCTCGTATGTTAGGTTTTCGTGGTTCATCTCTATCGGTATGCTCACATTGATAATGTTGTTTAATGGGTCAATCTTAGGGACGTAGATATTCGACTTCACGGTTATGTTATTGTCAAATTTTGTGTTTGCATGCAGGGTAAAATCTTGTCCTTTAATAACACAACCCTGTCCAAGATATAATAATCCTGCTTGACTGAGTTGTTCGACTGTTACTTGCTCTCCACAAATTATTTTAATGGAATAGTTGTTGCAGCAGTGAAATAAATACTCAGAAGGATTGTTCAACGGTATCCACTTATTTGAGCATATGTTTTGTTCGACTTTACATTGATTAGTCGCGTGATTAATATTGCAATAATTGTTGTTGTCACTGCCTAGATGGTAAACAGGTTTCTTTAGCAGGCACATATAAGTCTCTTCTTGAGTAAAACATGTTGATAATTCATTGATATTTATCGGAATATACGAGTCCTTTCTTAGATTTACGCCAATATATTCCGATTTTGGTAAAATGGTAGTCATGTTTTTACTAAATTGTTTGGGAATGGGTATCACTCGGTATAGTTTGTATCGATCTCTGCTTATAAGTGGGAATTTTATTTCAAAAATAAAGTATTTTTCAGTAGTTCTTGCTTTTATTTGTAACAGGTGGTACAGTTTCTTTACATCAGTTTGATGGACAGGCAGCGTTAAATCACCAGATAGTTGGCCAGCAACAATGTTGAGCTCTTGCTGTAGTTGCTGAGGCGTTAACAAGTGTATGTTGAACTGGCCATGGCGAATGTCAGTCAAAGTGTCTAATAAAGTGTCTTGGTTTCTTCTCAATGTTTGTAACAAGGTGTTCGCAGTCAACGCTGTAATAATTTGGCCTTATACTTCATTCATGTTAGACATAGCTTGTTGTACTCCATTTGTTAATTTCTCTAGTTTTGCTAAATGTTGATTTATAGTCTTATGTTGTTTATGAATAATTCTTTCAGTTCTTTTCAGTATGTTATATTCCGACTCGACGATAGACGTTTGATTTTTCCATAATTTTGCCAAATGATTTTGATTTTGTTTCAAAAGTTCAATGTCCTTAGTGTACTGTTCAGCGAAACGCTCGTCTAATACGCCGAAGAGAAAATTTGCAGCATAGCCAAGACCATTGATAAGGCCCCGACGCTGTCTAGAGTGTGAGATGAATTGTTGTGTCATCAGTAGTATATTATAGTAACGCAGTTCCGTGAACTCGTGCTGGAGTTGCGGCACTATCATGTTACACACACCGCTGTCTATCGTAGTGCATGTTTTATCTAAATGAGATAGTAGTTTTTCTAGCGCCGTCGTCCCTTCCCAGTAGGGCGACATATCATAATAGACAACTAAGGTCCATTTGTCACGAATCAGATTCATTTTGGCCACAGAATCAAAATACAAGGACTGATTATTCCTTAATTTTGTAATGTTGTACATTCCGTATGCAGTGTCGATTATTATTGTCATAAATAACGTTAATGTTAAAGCCATTGAGATGAAGTTGATTTGTCCTAATCTGACAGGCGTCCTACGTCTTCTTGTTTTGTTTTCTTCTTGTTCATTTGTTTCTGGCCTATTAATAGGCAACAGAGAAAGTTTAATAATAGGCCTCTTCAATATTCCGTTTTCTGTTTTTAGGGATACCACCCGGACAAGGCCGTCTCTGCCCGGATGGAGATCCACTACTCTTCCCATAGACCATTTTCCGGCAGGAATGTTGTTTTCTTGAATGACCACCAAATCACCTATTTTTAGATTTTGTTGTGGTTTCAACCATTTATTTCTCGCAGTTAATTGGCTTAGGTATTCTGTTTTCCACCTTTTCCAAAGGTCTTCCGTTAGTTTCCGGACCAAATTCCATCGTGTTCTTGCATCATTTTCTGTTTCCATGACTGTTAATCCTGCCCGGCCAGTTAAAAAGTGTGCCGGTGTTAGGTAGTCAAGGTCTTCTATGTTTTCTGTTATTGGGCAAAGTGGTCTAGTGTTTAGACAAGCCTCGATCTGAGCCAGAAAAGTCGAGTACTCTTCAAATGTGAGCCTCTGTTCACCAATAACTCGTTTGAGGTGGAATTTGAGGCTTTTTACTGCTCTTTCCCATAAGCCCCCCGCGCTAGGCCAAGATGGGGCGTTAAAGTGCCATTCTATCTTCATTTCAGTCACTTCTGCCAAGAGACTGTCGTTAAAAACTTGTTGTAATTGTTGATACTCTCTCTCTAAAATGTTACTGGCTCCAACAAAGTTAGTTCCTTGGTCGCTGTAAAGGTGACGTGGAGCTCCTCGCCTAGCTGCCATCCTCTTCAATGCAGCCAAGAAAGCAGAGCTTGTTAGATCAGATACCAGCTCCAAGTGTACGGCTTTGGTGACCATACAAATGAAGACTGCCACATAACCTTTAGTTGTGTTAAATCCACGCCCACGTTTGTTTATTTTAATTTCCACAAATCCTGTGTAATCTATTCCGGTATGGTAGAATGGAGGAGCAGGGTTGCTTCGCTCCTCAGGAAGATCGCCCATTAATTGGTATTGTTTACTTTTTTCTTGTTTTCGGCAGATTACACATTTTCGTATCTGTTTCTTAGTAGCATTGTTCCCACTTGTTATCCAGTACTGTTGACGAAGATTAGCCAGGGTTACACGTGGCCCGCCGTGAAATGTTAGTTGATGTGCTTCGTCGATAAGAAGTTCGGCCAACCGACTTTTATGGCTTATAATTTTCGGGTGCCGCATTTCATGACTCATGTTTGCGTTTTTCAATCGTCCACCCACTCGTAATAATCCGTTTTGATCAATGAAGGGATCTAAATTTAATAATTGACTTTTCATTACTATTCTACCAATTTTACGCAAATGTTCTATATCCGTTCCAAAGTCATTATTTTGCACATGTGTTATAATAATTGTTTTAGCTTTGCGCAACTCTGGTAACGTGAGATAGCTCGGTAGTTGTTTACGATAACGTGCACTTATGAATGCTCGATGTATCCATGCTAATAAACGGATTATTTTATTTATATTGTTATGTTTTTCAAGTAATTGGTCGATGATATTCGGGCTATGTTGCACCATGTTAACTTGTTGGTTGTTAATTGTTTTGACCTCTAGATTCGTTTCAAATGTTTGTTGTTCAGTTTCATCCTTCGGAGTCCATGTTTGTAGCCAAGGGGGGCCCTGCCACCACAAGGCATGTTTAGCTAACTGCGATGCTAGCATCCCGCGACTAGCACAGTCCGCCGGGTTGTCCATTGATCTTACATAACGCCAGCATTCAGGAGGCATTATTTTTGTTATTTTGTTAACTCTGTTAGCGACGAAAGTCTTCCAACGGTCAGGCTCGCCTTTTATCCAATTGAGGGTGACCATAGAGTCCGTCCATCCATGTATTTCTAGTTTATTTGTTATTGATTGTTGTATTTTGTTTATTAGTTTAGAAAGTAAATATGCACCGCTGAGTTCGAGCTTCGGCAATGTCAGGGCTTTTTTATGTGGTACAAGTTTCGATTTTGCGGCGATAAGTATTATGCTCGATTTATGTTTTATACGTGCATACGCTATGCACGCATATGCTTCCATGGATGCATCACAAAATCCGTGAATTTCGATGGTGTCGCCTGTGTTGTTATTTAACCATCTTGGTACTTTACAGCTGTGTATGTTGTGTATGTCCGCCTTTATCTTGGACCATTCGTTAGAGATGTCATCGGACACTTCATCGTCCCATTGTAAATTGTTTTTCCATAGTTTTTGGAACAATAATTTTAGTTTAGTGGATAATGGGGTTAACCACCCTAACGGATCAAACAATTTTGATATCTCCGATAGCAGGTAGCGTTTTGTTGGTTTTGAAGATTGTTTTGAAAAATCACATCGAAAGAAAAAATTGTCGGAGTTCGTATTCCAACATAGACCAAGTGTTTTTGAGGTGATTTCAGTTTTCAAATTAAATACGATATTTGTGTCACGATTTTGTTGATTTGGTATGTCTTCGATTAATTTTGGTTCGTTGGACGCCCATTTTCGTAGGTTAAATCCTCCCGATTTTAGTAAGGCGACTAAATCGGACATCAGTTTCTTTCCTTGTTCAATCGAATGACATCCATGAACTAAGTCATCCATGTAAAAATTGTTGTTTAACACCTGGGATGCGTCGGGATATTTTTTCTGTTCGTCTGCTGCTAGTTTCTTCAGCGTCATTAGAGCCATAAATGGGGCCGCTTTTGTTCCATATGTAACCGTCGTAAGTTGATAGGATTGTATAGGTTGTTGAGGATTGTTTCGCCATACAATTTTTTGTAAAGGTTGATCCAATTCGTGTACTAGGATCTGCCTATACATTTTTTCGATATCTGCTGTATAAGCGTATTGGTATTGCCTCCATTTTAGCAATAATGATTGCAGATCTTGTTGGAGATTGGGTCCTTTATGCATCAAATCGTTGAGGCTGCACCCAGAAGATGTCCTTGCAGATGCATTAAAAACTACTCTGTATTTAGTGGTACTTGACTCCTCACGTTGAACTCCATGATGGGGCAAGTAACATTCTGGTGTAATGTTACTGGGCAATGCTAGCTTCATATGTTTCAGTTCTAAATATTCATCCATGAATATTTTGTAATTATATGCTAATGTTTCATGTTTTTGAAATTTGCGCTCCAAATTTCGGAACTGAGCTAATGCCATTTGTTTTGATGAACCCAATTTGTTTTCTATGTTCTCCTTTAACGGTAACCTCACTTCATACCGTCCGTTTTCTTTCCTGTTTGTAGTGTCTGAATAAAATTCAATACATTTTTGATCCTCCAATGACAGACTTGATTGTTCACTTATCTCCTCTACTTCCCAGAATTGTTGAATGTTTTCCAAGTTGTGTAAAACTACATTACACTGCAATGTGTTAGTGGAGCCTCCACACAGTATCCACCCCAAGTGAGTTTGTTGAGCGATAGGCTGCGATCGATTTGTATTTTTTATAATTCCTTCCATGATAATGTTTGCATAAACTTCGGCTCCGAGTAGCAAGTCAACGGGCTTGCTTATGTAATACTCCGGATCCGCCAACTTAATGTTTTCTATGAATGACCACGAGGGCTTCGTAAATGTATGGTTAGGCAGATTTTTAAGAAGATTATTCATAATTAAAGCCTCTGTTGTAAAAGTGTAATCATTGTTTATAGACTTGCATGTAATGTTAATCATCCCCTTACAGCTGTTCTCCCTTTCGCCTACGCCAACAACAGTTCCCTTGCATTTTTGTCGTTTAATCTTTAATAGCTGAGCAGCTTTTTCAGTTATTAAAGATATTTGCGAGCCCTGGTCAATAAGAGCTCGCATGTTGTGATAAGTCCCGTCGGCGGCCATGACCTTCACGAGAGCAGTAGCTAGCAAAATCTCCGCACTATCATCCTGTGACGCGTTGGAGAATTTAAACACTAGACCACTTTGCCCAATAACAGAAAACATAGAAGACCTTGACTACCTAACACCGGCACACTTTTTAACTGGCCGGGCAGGATTAACAGTCATGGAAACAGAAAATGATGCAAGAACACGATGGAATTTGGTCCGGAAACTAACGGAAGACCTTTGGAAAAGGTGGAAAACAGAATACCTAAGCCAATTAACTGCGAGAAATAAATGGTTGAAACCACAACAAAATCTAAAAATAGGTGATTTGGTGGTCATTCAAGAAAACAACATTCCTGCCGGAAAATGGTCTATGGGAAGAGTAGTGGATCTCCATCCGGGCAGAGACGGCCTTGTCCGGGTGGTATCCCTAAAAACAAAAAACGGAATATTGAAGAGGCCTATTATTAAACTTTCTCTGTTGCCTATTAATAGGCCAGAAACAAATGAACAAGAAGAAAACAAAACAAGAAGACGTAGGACGCCTGTCAGATTAGGACAAATCAACTTCATCTCAATGGCTTTAACATTAACGTTATTTATGACAATAATAATCGACACTGCGTACGGAATGTACAACATTACAAAATTAAGGAATAATCAGTCCTTGTATTTTGATTCTGTGGCCAAAATGAATCTGATTCGTGACAAATGGACCTTAGTTGTCTATTATGATATGTCGCCCTACTGGGAAGGGACGACGGCGCTAGAAAAACTACTATCTCATTTAGATAAAACATGCACTACGATAGACAGCGGTGTGTGTAACATGATAGTGCCGCAACTCCAGCACGAGTTCACGGAACTGCGTTACTATAATATACTACTGATGACACAACAATTCATCTCACACTCCAGACAGCGTCGGGGCCTTATCAATGGTCTTGGCTATGCTGCAAATTTTCTCTTCGGCGTATTAGACGAGCGTTTCGCTGAACAGTACACTAAGGACATTGAACTTTTGAAACAAAATCAAAATCATTTGGCAAAATTATGGAAAAATCAAACGTCTATCGTCGAGTCGGAATATAACATACTGAAAAGAACTGAAAGAATTATTCATAAACAACATAAGACTATAAATCAACATTTAGCAAAACTAGAGAAATTAACAAATGGAGTACAACAAGCTATGTCTAACATGAATGAAGTACAAGGCCAAATTATTACAGCGTTGACTGCGAACACCTTGTTACAAACATTGAGAAGAAACCAAGACACTTTATTAGACACTTTGACTGACATTCGCCATGGCCAGTTCAACATACACTTGTTAACGCCTCAGCAACTACAGCAAGAGCTCAACATTGTTGCTGGCCAACTATCTGGTGATTTAACGCTGCCTGTCCATCAAACTGATGTAAAGAAACTGTACCACCTGTTACAAATAAAAGCAAGAACTACTGAAAAATACTTTATTTTTGAAATAAAATTCCCACTTATAAGCAGAGATCGATACAAACTATACCGAGTGATACCCATTCCCAAACAATTTAGTAAAAACATGACTACCATTTTACCAAAATCGGAATATATTGGCGTAAATCTAAGAAAGGACTCGTATATTCCGATAAATATCAATGAATTATCAACATGTTTTACTCAAGAAGAGACTTATATGTGCCTGCTAAAGAAACCTGTTTACCATCTAGGCAGTGACAACAACAATTATTGCAATATTAATCACGCGACTAATCAATGTAAAGTCGAACAAAACATATGCTCAAATAAGTGGATACCGTTGAACAATCCTTCTGAGTATTTATTTCACTGCTGCAACAACTATTCCATTAAAATAATTTGTGGAGAGCAAGTAACAGTCGAACAACTCAGTCAAGCAGGATTATTATATCTTGGACAGGGTTGTGTTATTAAAGGACAAGATTTTACCCTGCATGCAAACACAAAATTTGACAATAACATAACCGTGAAGTCGAATATCTACGTCCCTAAGATTGACCCATTAAACAACATTATCAATGTGAGCATACCGATAGAGATGAACCACGAAAACCTAACATACGAGGACGAGTTAGATGACGACTTACGCAAAATCTACAAACAAATCAAGCAGATGCGAAATAGCGAAGTAGAAGATGAGATATTGACACCACATGATATCCATCACGTGATAAGCTACACCCTTGTGCTTGTGGCGGCTGTGGTAGCAGTCGTGTTCCTGTGGCGGCTGTGGTAGCAGTCGTGTTCCTGTGGCGGTGGCGACGTCGTCGCATGCGACGCGTTCTCATCTCTCCGGACATCGAACTCCAAACTAATAACGACGCGAGTGTTAGTGCTTGTGCGCGACAACATAACAAGGCTGACCGACAGCCCAGTGTCCAAAGTGAAGTGCGAGTGGATGTC
Source organism: Asteroscopus sphinx (assembly GCA_949699075.1). Lineage (NCBI taxonomy): Eukaryota > Metazoa > Arthropoda > Insecta > Lepidoptera > Noctuidae > Asteroscopus > Asteroscopus sphinx. The sequence continues at coordinate 34,607,199 of OX453003.1, forward strand.
GTTAAAAACTAAACAAAGCGTGTTCACCAATATTGAACAAACATTAGAAACATTAAGATTTACTTTAATTCAGATTCTCAAATTAATATTATTGTTTTTTATCTTAATAATCACCTCTAACATTAGGCTAGTATCATATCATTTTATTACCTAACCTGACTGTACATCATCTCATCATCTCATCTTCATCTTAGCCGCCCCGGAATATGTTCGGTCCAAGTAACCGAACACTTGCGAGCGCGGCTCTTTACAACAATCGTAGGTACTAAGGAATAATTATATTTTCAACTTCATAACTTCAGTGCATTACTAGGCATCGAACAGACCGGGTGCTGCATTCATTTAACATAACATTTAAACATCCTAATTATTAAGAACATAACATTTAAACATCCTAATTATTAAGAACATACAGCTTGTCAGAACTCAAAATAAACATTTTCTCAATTAATCCAGTGCTTTAATATCATTAAAACCTTGCACCCCGCACAGTTTATTTGAAATGTTCGGTTTCAAGGCTACTGCAGTAGTTTAAATGTTAAATTTCACAAGTTTTACTAGTTAAAAGATTTATTGTGGGCGCAAGTTGTAATGGCGGCCGCTAGCGACACTTGTTCAAAAGAGGAGTGCGCGCCGTGCGCGTTGTCGTGGTGCCCTCTCGCGGATTCGCTCGGCGGTAAGTTTTGGCGGGGAATTTGAATGGGACATTGAGTTGGGAACAAGGACAAGGACTCAAGGATTGTTGCAAGCGTGAACACAACCCTTTCTGCTATAAAGCTCGTAAATCCAGATCACGTACTTTTGGCAATGAACAAAAACACAAAAACCATAAAAAATACTTTCTTCCATAACTTTTTTGTTTTTACACTTAGGTACCTACTACAGACATAGTAAAAAATGTAGACGTAGTGTGGCGAACAATCATAGTGAAGCAACAAAAACCGTGTTCCTTCGTGCATAAACCAGCGCTCGCGCACACACATAACATAACCCTAAGGATATTTGTTTTCGCGATGCTTACTGCACGATGCCGGTGAGCACGGTTTGAGGTGCATGTGTGTGCGTGAGCGCTGGTTTGTACACGGAGGAGCATGGTTTTGTTGGTTTCACTAGATTGTTCGCAGCACTTCGTCTATATTTTTTACTATGTCTGTATTTGGAATTTATAAAATCGTGTTCTAGGAAGAATGATCTTCAATTTTGACGATCCTTTGCCTTATTTAATTACAGTTATGCCCAAGTGTTAGCATGGACTTACACCCCTGAAAACCTATTTATTAATTTATTCCCTAAACTTTTATTCCTCAATTCTGTGGTAAAATTACATTAATTAAATAATCTATCTACAAAGGTACAATTCAATTCAAAATTCATTTCAATTGAATATAGGTAAGGAAGGTGTTACATGAATATTGTCATAAAAACAATCTTTGTGCATCTATATTCTGCCATTTAGCATGCAACAGGAAATACAGAGTTCTACGCCAAGCTATTAACTGAAGCGTCTAAAGCAATAAAACATAATATATAATAATAAAAAATAACAATAATAAATAATAATAATAAATAATAAATAGTAGTGGTGTTTTCTGTAAGAAACTTTTAGCGGGCAGTAAATAGTTTTTAACATAACATAACATCACGCCTGTATTTCCCCGAAGGGGTAGGCAGTGGTGTACAGTACACCCACATTTCGCCAGTTATGTTGTAAGTCCCATGTAATAGGGGGTGAGCCTATTGCCATTAACCGGGCACAAATCCAGACTCCGGGCTGCTACTGAGAATTTCCTAAGAAAAACCCAATAACACTTTGCCCGACCCGAGAATCGAACCCAGGACCTCACGCTCAACAGTCGCGCTTGCGACCACTAGACCAACGAGGCAGTCAAATAGTTTTTACATCTCTCATATTCGGTAAGTAGGTCCTTATTACCCCCAAATGGGGCTTGTAGGTAACCAATTAGCGCTCTAGGGTAATAGTGTAGCTAGGGCGGTAAGTAATTAAAAAAAAACTCTTCACTCTTTCAAAAAGTTCGCGTACATCTAACCATCATACTGGCAATAGACATCATGCATTCAGCCCAATGACAAAAGAGGTGGCTTCGCTATTCAGCCTTGTCTTTGTATGAGTATAATAGTCATCAATTTTAAATATCGAACGGCGAAGCTCAATTTCGTTCATGAAAAAAAAAAAATTTTTAAAAGATGAAAAAAGCGCGGGGTTCCAACGCCGAAAATTGCATTTACGCGATTGGTCGACAGTCGATGCTCGTCGTCTATTGGACAATTAGGTGTCATTCGGCTACCGTACACTTTCGGTTCAACTTTATTGACTCGCATTTTCGAATTTAAAACAGTTTATTTTTCTTTTGTTGTAATTAAAAAACACCTGTCCCTAAAATTTGAAAATTGTTCTCATTTCACTATAAATTTTAACTAATAAAATGTTTTATTCTTGTAATTACTGATAAAAACGCTTGTTTAATAACGTTCGTGATTGACTGCGCCATGTGTGGTGGTCGTAGGTAGTGGATTTGATTTCCACACAGGACAATACAGAAGTGTCTTTTCAAAAACAGTTATATCTTATTGTCCATAAGGTGCAAATTAGTATGCTTATCTGTACAAAAAGTAACTAATTTCGACCTTATGGTCATAGGTATATATAGGTAACTGTTTTTTAACAGAAACTCCTCCATTTGTGTGATCCACAGATAGTTGTTTTAAATCCGAGGGTACTTCAATATGTATTTAAGTTATTTTATCTTTCAGATCCCCAGGTTTTCTCAAAGGCGAAACCAAAAAAACAGCATAGAAGAAAGATTACGTAAGAAAAGAGAGGCTGAAAAAGGTACGACCGAATATATAATGAAGAATTATGGAAGAAAAACCAAGAAAAGAATAAACAGGCTTATAAGCAGAAAAGAAGAAAAAAACAGCTATCTACAAACTAAATTAATCCTAGACAGCAATGATTGCAAAGGAAGAAATGGAGAATAAACTATAAGTTGTCCAATATAATAATGCACTGAGAGTACTGCTGAGGCTGCCGTGGTGGTGCAGTGCATCGGGGATGTTCGCTGATAATAATATTGATGGTTTCGCCGCCATTCTCAGAAAAAGGTGTGCAGTAAAGGCAGTTCCAACACTATTCTGAGAGTGTTCGCAGATCGGTGGGATTCACCAATGCTGCAGAGGTGGATGCAGCTCCACACCATTTTAAATTGTACTGTTTACTAACACTAGATAATAAGCAAATTGTTACTAACACTATGGACTTTGTCTGAGAATAAACATATTTTAATTTAATTTTAATTTAATTTAAGACAAAAGCAAGCCAAGAAAGTTGCAGCTCACATTGCACAAAATTCCCTACCTGAAAGCCCTGCAAGATCCGATTTTGAACAGATACCTATACCAGTCCACTATGATAATCACCCTGTCAATTCTCCAGCCTCAGTGTCGTCATTTTAACAATATCAGACATTACTTTACAGGCGATTCTAGTGATGACGATCTCAATATTTTATCATCATCATCATTTCAGCCGAAAGACGTCCACTGCTGGACATAGGCCTCTCCCAATGGGGGGGATATGCCGTAATCACCACACTTGGCAGGCGGGTTGGCGATCGCAGTTGTTTGGTAATATTTTATAGGTCAAGTTTATTGCGTTTACCCTTTTGATCGATCTCGGTTGAAGTTTCTAATGAAATTGAATTGTTAGAAGATATTTTATCATTTAAAATGTTATGATAACTAAGCTATCTGTAGTAAGTAATTTTATTTTCGTTACCTGATAGACATGGCTTAAGTTAATTTCGATGATTAACGATCTCACTTCGATTGTAAAACTTAGACTGATTAGTAATAAGAGTTTTCTAAAGATTTTCATGTGACAATATTTTAATTTTTGTTGGTTTTAGTAAGATTTTTGTTCAATTCATGATTTCATTTGGACAGAAAATTATTGTTAAATTCTGTTGAATTTTATTGTGAATAGGATATTAATTCTGTTTCTGTTCCCTTTTTGCAGATATTAGAGTTCGGTTTAAAGAAATTTATTTTCTAAAAGACAAAAATATGCCACTTACATGAAAATAGTTTTGAGTTCAATAATTAATACCAAATATTATACTAGGCTAAATTTCATGCCAAATAAAATGTGTAAAACTAAATTATATAGTAATAGTAACTGACAGAAATTTAATTTCATGGCAGAAATATAAGTTTAGTCGTTTTAAATATAATAAATTCGGCCAAGTGAGAGTCGGACTCACGTAGTAAGGGTTCCGCACCTCTCAACGACCTGATACCCCATAACAACTGATTTAATTTTCGAGATTTATCAAAAGATATCAACGTACCGTGCGCGAAATATGAATTTTTGCATGTCTTTCTTACGCAGGTACCACCACATATGTCTATGTTTGTCTTATTTTTAGTATTTGTTGCTAAACTACATAATATGCACTATAATCTGACCATGTTTGACGCTGGTATATATTACCGTTTTGAAGAAGTTTTGCAGGAACAAAATCGTTGAAAAAATGCATGTTTTTTGAGGTTTCTTGTATGGGGACCAGTGGCGTGCAGTGGCCTACTTCACTTGAATTTATTTTTGGTGTAAGTTATTGATTTTTTTATGTAGGAAGATTTATTCAGCATTAATAGGTTTAATAAAGGATAATAATAGGATTAATAGGTTTAGTGTTATTGGGTTTTTTCAGTAAGAGATTCTCAGTAGCAGCCCGGAGTCTGGATTTGTGCCCGGTTGATGGCAATAGGCTCGCCCCCTATTACATGGGACTTACAACATAACTGGCGAAATGTGGGTGTACTATACACCTCTGCCTACCCCTTCGGGGAAACACAGGCGTGATGTTATGTTATGTTATGTTATGTTAATAAAGGATAAAGAATCATCGTACTTTGAAAAAAATATAATAACTTACACCACTGTTGAGTTTGAATGAGGAAGGCACTGGGTATTGCCTAATTGCCTATATGCAATGCACGCCACTGATGGGGACCCCCTTTGGTTTTAGATTTTTTTTTGTTTTTATTATTTGTCGTGATACACTTCATAGCAACACATATTTTGTGAAAATTTCAACTGGTTATCTATTACCGTTACAAAGATACAGCCCTGTGACAGACAGACGGACGGACGGACGGACGGACGGACAGCATAGCGAGAGTAATAGGGTCCCGTTTGGCACCCTTCGGGTACGGAACCCTAAAAATGAATTAAATAATTTAGAATCTTTTTGAATTCCTCATTTAACTCTTCAACCCTATTTAATTATTATATTTAAGTATATTATGTACGAAACGTACCTAATTTTACACCGTAACTACCCACGATCGGTTCCCGGTACAATAAAGAATATAATAAATAAATAAGTAACAAAAATCTAATTAATCTACCCATTTCATAATTCATCTAGAAGGCTAATTCATCAGGAAACTCTTAATTTTAAACCCATGAGGATATAGCCGTGCCTTTCACAAGTGTTTTTGCGCGTATGCGCAATTGATCAGACATGGATTTTAGGATAAATAAGGAGGAAATCCTAAAAATAAAAAATGGCAGACGAATTAGTTGAAAACACTCTCATTCAAAGAATCACCCCCATGCCACTGTCGCCGCGCCCATCTACATCCAAACGAGAACGAGATTCACACCGTCACATTTTCCTCAAAATGAGCCAGATTTGGACATTATTTCAAACACGCAGAATATAAAATCTACAACAATCTCTATTCATAATAAAACTAACAATAAATTTTCATAATTGCGGAAATGTCTCAAATGTAAATATAAAATGTCTCAAATGTAAATATAAAATGTCTCAAATGTAAATATAAGTTTTTAGTTGTTTTATTATTAGATACTATTTAATTTCAATTTAGTTGTTACTCTATGTTTTATTAAATAATAATATTACAATAAAATATGAGGCGCCTTTTATTTTCTCATGGAGGGATGAAAACTAGAGTATCACTCGGGCGCAAAATATACGTACCAGGCCCCTCAGAAAGTATTGCGAAAAAAAGTTTTTATATATGGGAGACTGGCCAGTTATAATGTTTTTCGAAAATATGATTATTTATAAGTAAAAATAAGTAAGTTCCAATTTCAAAATTTCCCTCCACATTTTTTGCGAGTTAATTCAAAGTATTGTGTCTCACTGAAATATGGATCTGCGCCGGGAACATTTTAGAGCTATGATTTTATACGATTTCAAGTGTCGCCTGAAACCGGATGAATCGTACGATAGACTTCAAATGGCATTCATGGATGAAGGCCCTTCCAAGGCAACCGTGTATCGTTGGTATAACGAATTCAAGCGCGGTCGACCAACTTTGGGGGATGACGAAAGAAGCGGTCGCCCTTTGACGGCTGTTACCGAAGAAAACGTGCTAGCAGTGAAAAATTTAATCCAAGACAATAGGCGAATTACATATCAGGAGATTCAACACATATTGAAGATTGGATCGGGAAGCGTTCACGAGATTCTACACAGCCATCTTCGCGTGAGGAGGATAGTATCACGCTGGGTGCCGCACAACCTCACCGATGCTCAGAAGCAGGCCCGGGTGGAATGGTGCCGTGATATGCTTAACAAATTTGAAGCAGGCTCGTCTCGGCGTGTTTACGACATCGTTATACGTGACGAGTCCTGGATTTATCAATAGGACCCAGAAACCAAGCGCCAGTCGACTGTTTGGGTGTTTCAAAATGAGCCAACGCCTATTAAAGTGAAGCGATCTAGAAGCGGGGGTAAGATTTTGATCGCTAGCTTTTTTAATTTGACTGGCCACTTGGTATCAATTCCCTTACGGGATCAAAGAAGCATTAATGCCGAATGGTATACTACCAAATGTTTGCCAGAAGTTTTCTCTGTTATAAGCAACAAGCGACCAAACACAGGGCTCCGCGGGCTACTGCTCCACCACGACAATGCACCTGCGCACACCGCACTCAAAACGAGGGACTTCCTGGACAGCACGCCAGTCAAACTCCTGGGTCACCCTCCTTACAGCCCTGATCTAGCACCGTGTGACTTCTTTTTATTCACAAAAATAAAAAATCAGCTCAAAGGGATACAATTTTCGTCGCCGGAAGATGCGCTGGCTGAGTTTGAGCAGGCTGTAAACGAGGTGTCTGCGGCGGACTGGAAAAAGTGTTTTGAAAACTGGTTTAGGCGCATGAATCTTTGTATAGAGGCTGGTGGAAAGTACTTTGAAAAGATTTGATAAAAATATATGTACGTATAGAACAATTTTTTTTAGTTTCGCAAAACTTTCTGAGTGTCCCACGTACTTTGAATCCCTGATTGAATTGAATCTTTGATTAAAAAAAGCGCCCTCGCCGTAAAAATATTATTTTGCGCCCTTATGATACAATGTACTATTTTTTATTTAGTGTTGTGTGACGCGTGTGTTCGGTGGGTCGATAGCGCCGGCGATGTTCACTGACACCTGTGTCGGGTGTCGGCCACCTGGGCCCCAAGTCTGCTAATTACACTAAAAAACCAACCATCGCCATTCCACCGACACCCTACTGACACTCATAAACAACTGTGACAAAATGGGTAGTCTGCTAAAACTTAAATCTCGACGGAATGGCAATAGAATGGTAATGTCAAATCGATGTTGCCAATTAAAATCTACCATTAGTTGTATTGTTTTTTATCAACCTTTTTTTTAGTTTTTATCAATGAAATATTTAAATTAAGGATTTTATTGATATTACCTACCTCTTTATGGGTCATTATACTCATCCGTATGAACAACTTTAACATTTACGTTTTTAGCGTACTAAGCGGCAATACTATCGACATACGTGTTATTGAAAACCTCTTAAGGGGTCATTATACTCATCTGTATGAACAACTTATACGTTTACGTTTTTAGCGTACTACGCGGTAATACTATCCGACATACGACGTGTTATTGAAAACCTCTTAAGGGGTCATTGTACTCATCCGTATGAACAACTTTTACGTTTACGTTTTTAGCGTACTAGGCGGCAATACTATCGACATACGTGTTATTGAAAACCTCTTAAGGGGTCATTATACTCATCTGTATGAACAACTTTTAGTACAATGTACCCCTTAAGAGGTTTTCAATAACACGTCGTATCTCGATAGTATTACCGCGTAGTAAGCTATTGATATACGTGTTATTGAAAACCTCTTAAGGGGTCATTGTACTCATCCGAATCATCATCATCATCATCATCATCATCATCATCATCATCAGAATAATAGTTATTTAGAGACCAATGGCTATCCAATGACTTTCCACTGAACTACAATAAAATTAAAAACCATAAAATCAAAATCAAAATTAAAATCAAAATAATTTATTTGTGAAACATAGGTAAAAGTTAAAAACTTTGTGGAAAATTAAAATATTAAGTCACACTATATTTAACCTTGAAAGGCATACAAATTACATAGTATAGAACACAGCATACATAGCATTTTCATTTTTATTCCATTCGTTTCTACCATTCAACTGCCATTGGACTATTTGCTATTCTGTAAACCAATAGTGTATCAATGTCTTCTCGATAGCTTAAGTTTCGGTAGTCTACTCGTTATTTGACGTTTCTGACAATCGTCTCTCAATGACTTTTTGCCATCGAACTACAACTGAGAGGACATTTTGCAAACATACCTTTTTTGCAGTTATTGTTATAACAATTGAACTTTTTTTTTGTAAAATAAAGTTGAATTGTGTATTGTAGTAATTTATTTCGACGATAATATTCAATTTTAGACTATAAATGCGACCTTGAGAATCAGTTACACAATCGATGGGCATGTACTATTGACTATTGACACATTATAGCAATACTATCGTTAGTGTCTATATAGTATTTGACACTAATAGTGCTATGAATAGTATTGCATAAAAAGCTATCAATACGGTCGATAGCAACGATCGCTTCGATAGTATCTAAAGCTAACCTTGAGAATCAGTTACTCTATCGATAGTATCGATAGCATGGCACCTGCCAATATTATCGACGTATATATTATCGTCAGTATAAACAACTTTTACTATGAACACAACCCTGAAATCGCGAAAAAAAACAGCTTATCCCTACATTTTCCTGATTTCGCGGCCCTACATTTGTGTTCACATAAATCGACGAAATGTAGAGAACAGCAGTTTTTTTTACGTTTGAAATGTTTCAATTATTTTTCAACACACTTACTCGTTAAGTGGCTCTTATTGCACCACTTTTAGGTTCATAATGTAGCTTATAATAACGCCCGCGTGGTTTTTACTTTATATTATCGCACTAGTGCTTTTTAGTTTTTACTTTAGGTACTTACAGTTTATTTTTTAATTTTATAAAAGCAGCAAAATATTTTGATGTCTACACAAAATTAAAAAAAATTGTGAACAAATCAACTATTTAATTTGTGTTAAACATTTAATTTCATTAAATTATTTATGTTTGTCAACAAATTAACATTAATTTGTGTTATAAATAATAAATTATATTTTTAATATTAGGTTGTTTGGCGGTTTCCTTCTACCAACTGCGCGCGCATACCAATACATCACCGTGCGATTACAGTGATCCGCTCGCCATTATTCACAAATTCAATATTTGCTTAAAATACGTTCATATGTTTTTTCCTCGCAAGTGTGTTGAAAAACGTCGTATGACACGCGTGAGCATTATAATAAATAATAATAAATAGCCAACTTAGCTTAAGTTACTTGAAGCGAAGTTCGCTACGTCGCCGCGTCGTTTACGTAACTATTGGAACATGAAGCAACTACGTGAATCCTTAATTGATAAAAACCAACCATCGCCATTCCACCGACATCCTACTGACACTCCTATACAACTGTGACAAAATGGGTATTCTGCTAAAACTTAAATGTCAATCTCGTCGGAATGGTAATGGGATATCAATTGTTTTCAAATCGATGTTGCCCATTTAAATCTACCATTAGTAGTTGTATTGTTTTTTATCAAACTTTTTTTAAGTTATTATCAATGAAATATTTAAATTAAGGATTTTATTGATATTGCCTACAAAATTTTCATGTCTATAAAATAATTAAAACACATCAAACGTAAAAAACAGCTGTTTCCTACATTTTGTCGATTTATGTGAACACAAATGTAGGGAAGAGCTGATATTTTTTTGGCGATTTTAGGTTTGGTCCCATAGTAAAAGTTGTTCACACGGATGAGTACAATGACCCCTTAAGAGGTTTTCAATAATACGTATATCGATAGCGTACTACTCTACGCGGTTATACATCGACACACGTGTTATTGAAAACTTCTTAAGGGGTCATTGTACTCATCCGTATGAAAAACATTTACGTTTACGTTTTTAGGGTACTACGCGGCAATACTATCCACATAAGACGTGTTATTGAAAACCTCTTAAGGGGTCATTATACTCATCCGTAAGAGCAACTTTTGGTACTTTTACGTTTACGTTTTTAGCGTACTACGAGGCAATACTATCGACATATGACGTGTTAATGAAACCTCTTAAGGGGTCATTATACTCATCCGTCATTGTACTCATCTGTATGATCAACTTTTACTAAGGGACCAATCCTGAAATCGCAAAAAAAACGAATATGTACAATGACCCTTTAAGGGGTCATTGTACACATTCGATGTATGAAAAACATTTATTAGGGACCAAAGTTGAAATCACCAAAAAAAAATTATTTAAAAAAAATATGATGGCAAAAAAATCATCGTAAGACGATTGTGGGAAACGTCAAATAACAGCAGAATAGCAAATAGTCCAATGGCAGTTGAATTGTAGTCAATGGCAGTTCAGTGGAAAGTCATTGGAAAGCCATTGGTCTCAAAATAACTAGTAGAATACCAAATGGCTAAAACTATTCCACCGACACTCTACCGACACCCAACTGAAGCGTTTGTCAATTAGCAGACTCGGGGCCCTGGTCATCAATCTTCAATATGTCTCATATTAAATTTCCTCGTGTGATAAATCGCGTTACGTCTGCCCTTCAATTCTTTTGCAGGAGTGCGACGCGACGATATTTCCTCTACTTTATAAACAGGTACCTATTCGTATTATGTACCTCTCCCTACATACCTGTTACATTTTACTAAAAAAAACATAATTTTTGCTACAGTTATATTCGTCTAAATAATAAAACAAGTCTAATAAATTATTATTAAACAAATCGAATCCAACGTCTTAATATGTTGTTTGCAACGAGATTTGTTGAGAGCAGACTGAATGGAGATATTGCAATCTCAACCTGAGCATGAGATGGGTTGATGAGTGTTATTGACGCACAAAGATCGCAGCAGTATTCATAGTATGTACCTAGCTTGCATTTTTTATTATTATAGTAAATATTAATAAAGTATTTTGTATAAGTTATTAGGTTGTAGTGTGCGTCAAATTGGAGCGCAAGAATAAAATATTTTTCTTTCTTTCTTTTCTTTCTTTGCGTGGGTTGCATTGTGCAGTGTGCAGGCCACGCACTCAGCTTCGCCGGCCAGTCTTCTAGTTCACATTTGTTTCGTGTAAGTTTTATAGATAAATTCTTCTAAAAACGTGGTACAGGACCACTATAAATTATATTATGATATTTAGTATGAAGCTTATTTATTACGAGGCGACATATTATTTTAACGACTTGTTATGAAACACGAAACTATCATTTTTACGATGTCGCTAAGCGAAGGACGACGACCACATTTCTTATGAGCTACAAAGCTTGCTTTGCTTTGAAGACAATTTATCTGGTTGCCATACGAAACTAGTATATAGGTATTTAACAACACGCAATGTTAGTGAGAAGCGAGCAGTGAACACCTTACAGAGCCCCTAGCATGGGTTTTTGTGATACTGTGTAGTTAACGTTTTTTTTTTTTGGTGATTGGGAAAAATAAATAAATGAATACAGACCAGCCAAATTTGAAAATAAAGATTAGGTATGAGATCAAACCGAAAGTGTGTTTAAAAATTATTAATCGATCAGATACTGATACCGCGTACTGGAAGGCGCAGCGTGGGTAGGCCCCCCACAAGGTGGACCGACGACCTGGTGAAGGTCGCGGGAATCCGCTGGATGCGGAAGGCACAGGACCGGTCCTTGTGGCGATGCTTGGGGGAGGCCTATGTCCAGCAGTGGACGTCTTTCGGCTGAAATGATGATGAATCGATCAGATCGGTCGATCAGACCTGTGGAAGTTGCTCACATCCCCTCATCTAGAAAAGAGCTGATCATCTTCAAAAGGCTGAACAGATTTTCTTGAATTATAACTAAGAACGCTCTCGATCAAGTCACTTTTCAAGTAAAGAAAACTAAATCATTAATCATCATTAATCATTTATTTAGCATATTCAGTACAGTACATTCATGTGGTGCCCCGACTCTCGAACTAGGATGTCCTGTGTGTTAGGAGTCAGTACAAAAATCAAATCAAAATCGTTTGATCCATCTGGGAGCTACGATGATGCCACAGATAGACACACAGATACACACGTCAAAAACATAATACCCCTCCGTTTGCGTCGGTGGTTAAAAATGTATTTAAAACAACTTTACCTATTTACAATTTATGTATTCAATCAATTTATTCGGTTTTTTTATAGCAACGATTTTTTTGAAGTATGTTTGTTATGTTATTAATATTGAAAAAAGCTGTAACATAATAGGTATTACAACGTTCAGTGACGATCCACAACACAAGAGTGCAGGGGCAGTGGCTTGCCCCGGCCGCGGCCCCCGGTGCCTGTAGCCCCCAGCCTGCAGCCTGTAGCCCCCGGCCTGCAGCCTGTAGCCCCCAGCCTGCAGCCTGCAGCCTGTGCGAATGCATGCGGTATGCGCGCGATGTAAGAGGAAGTGTCCACTCGTGGTGCGCGTCCCCCACTCGCTACTCGTCCGGCCGCGCTGTCTGTCTATACTTAGCTCGGGCATATGAAACTATTTCAGTGGCGCGCGTCCACCCGTCGACTCACATCTACAATAGTTGGCACGCTCCTTATTGTATCTTAATTGTAGAAAAATATAAATAACAATGAACCTCTCAGAATATAGGTCGCACCCGCTCCCCGCGCCCCGCGCCCCGCGCCGCTCCGCGCGACATCTCGCATCTCGCGCCGACTTGGTATACGATTTTGTACACAAATTAAACGAGTGCATTTAGTGTGAGGTACTGCTGCCGAATTGCGTAACTCACTCGCCTTCGCAATCAATAGGATTTCAATGTTCATTGCTCCGTGTGTTTTGACAATTCATCTTATCGGCAACTACGAACCACGCAATGAATATTGTTATAATTTCAAAATGAAAGCTAATGTCAATGTCAATGCATTACACAATTACCCCCCTGGTCTTTAAGACAGGTACTAAATTCTACCCGATTGTGCCACAAAACTTGACGGAAGTTCTTTAAAGCAAGTCACTACCTTCAAGTATCTGGGCCACTGGGTTTCCGAAGACCTAAAGGACAGTCTGGACATGAGTGTGAGCGCAGGGCGTTGGCTGTCCGCTGCAATACGTTGGCTCGCAGGTTTGCAACATGCACGACCGAGGTAAAGGCTCCGCTGTTTACAGCATACTGTCGGTCGTTCCATACATGCAGTCTGCGGGTTAACTACACGCAGAGGGCATACAGCACCCTGCGCGTACAATACAATAATACATGTACGATGTTGATGGGGCTGCCGCGCTACTGCAGTGCTTCCGGCATGTTCGCAGAGGTGAGAATAGAGGGTGGCCACGCTATGATGCGCAAGCGATGCGCTTCCATCACGCGCAAGGTACGCGCCAGCCCCAACAGCATACTAAAAACTATAGCAGACAGCTGGGATCGCCCCATACTGGGATATTAGATACGCCTACATGCTCCTGTGGCGTAGTTCTTCAATTTAATTTTATTCACTGGTAGATGTAATGTAAGTACTAACATTAGTTTCTAAGTTGTTTGTATACTAACCAAATGGACTTACAGTCTCAAATAAAACGTTTTAATTTAGTTTAATTTAATAAGTCTCCCTGTTCGAGTTAAAATCGAACACTTAGTTAATCTACATAAAGTGCATCGCATGCAACGGTGCACGTCAGCGAGTTCCTCACCTCATCCATATTGTATTATAATATATGTAATAATTGTTTGCCTAATCTTAGGTTAGGACAGTTTGCGTTCGATTCCCGTTGAGACATTGCGTGCTCAAACCATTAACCATTTTTAACCAGTTTTATGTCCAGTTTTATGCCTATGTCCAGCAGTGGACGTCTTTTGGCTGAAATGATGATGATGAACCAGTTTTAGTGTTAATTTGTGTACTATTTAGTGCCAAATATGTTATTATTGCAACTCACGACATTTTACTTGAACCAATATTAAACATACCAAAACCTAGCTAGAGGCACTCCTCTACAACTCCACAGCGCCGGTGGACAACTACTACACTAACAACACTAACACTATTATTAGCACTATTATCACTATTATTAACACTATTACCAGCAGTATTATCACTATTATTAACACTATTACCAGCACTATTATCACTACTATTATCACTATTATTAACACTATTACCAGCAGTATTATCACTATTACCAGCACTATTATCACTACTATTATCACTATTATTAACACTATTACCAGCACTATTATCACTACTATTATCACTATTATTAACACTATTACCAGCACTATTATCACTACTATTATCACTATTATTAACACTATTACCAGCACTATTATCACTACTATTATCACTATTATTAACACTATTACCAGCACTATTATCACTACTATTATCACTATTATTAACACTATTACCAGCAGTATTATCACTATTATTATCACTATTATTAACACTATTACCAGCACTATTATCACTACTATTATCACTATTATTAACACTATTACCAGCACTATTATCACTACTATTATCACTATTATTAACACTATTACCAGCAGTATTATCACTATTATTAACACTATTACCAGCACTATTATCACTACTATTATCACTATTATTAACACTATTACCAGCACTATTATCACTACTATTATCACTATTATTAACACTTTTATCAGTCTCCCTTCAGTCACATTTAGGACGACATTCATTCAATGCTTTCTGCAGCGCACCGCGTCATACCGCCCAACATGGAAACTTACGTAGGTATTAGTATGTTCAAAGGAGGTTTTTTGTGCTATATTCTAATAAAAAATCTAAAATAGGAATATTATTCCTAATATAACAAATATAAAACAAAGTTTAACCGGATTAAATCGCGTATATTATTTAAATTGGTTTTCCTGACGTTTCGAAAGCTTTGCAGCATTTCGTGGTCGCAGGTAGACTAAGATGACAAGAGTCTTCACAGATATTTCTAAAAAATTATAAAACAATAGGAACAGTAGGAATAATAACTTTTTCGAGACTACAGACTGGACACGCCAGCCACATGGACTCATAGTCCTACAACACAGGAAAGGGGTGCTGGGCCAGAACACATCCTCGAGTGTGTAATGGCTGCTGGTCTGCCTCGATACGTCTGGAAGGAACAGCAGTTTGTTGGGCCGGTGCGACCTGGGCATGGGCACTAACTTTTTTTCGGGGGACCTTGTTGTCTGTGGCGAATATTCTGGCGCGGCCGAGGCCCAATCTGAGCCAATGGGGCGTGACTCCGCGTGTCCCTCTGAAGTAAGCAGAGGGCACAATGGAAGATGAGGGATGAGGAATTGGCTGGCGAGACTGATGGGGCTTGCGTGGCTGACGTGGCTTGCGTGTCTGGCGTGGCTTGCGTGGTTTGCGTGGCTGGCGTGGCTTGCGTGGCTGGCGTGGCTTGCGTGGCTGGCGTGGCTTGCGTGGCTGGCGTTTCTGGCGTGGCTTGCGTGGCTGGCGTGGTTTGCGTGGCTGGCGTGGCTTGCTTGGCTGGCGTGGCTGGCAAGGCTGGTGAGGCTAGCTTGGTTATAATAAAACAAGTTTAACCGGATTACATCGCGTATTTTATTTAAATTGGTTTTCCTGACGTTTCGAAAGCTTTGCAGCATTCGTGGTCGCAGAAAGACTAAGATGAGAAGCGTCTTCACAGATATTTCTAAAAAAAAGTTTAATCTACCCTATAATTTTTATTAATTAAAATGGTTTCGATGCACGCAGTAATCACTCATAATATCATTGTCTTTTACAGTGTTGCGTGCTGTTTGGGACTTGATTATTTTTAGTCTGGGTTCCAAACAGCTGGTAGCTGCCAACCTTGTTCTCTATTAAAATTAGGATGTTATCAAATCGAAGAAAATGGTTGGGTTTGTCTAGGGCATCACACACTGTAGACTTTGTGGAGCGTCTGTTCTTGACGTCAGCTATATGTTCTTTAATTCTAGTGGCTATACTACGCTTTGTTTGCCCAACGTATGATAACCCACAATCACAATCAATCTTGTAGACACTTCAACGGTCTAAGGAGTTGGCTGATCTTTCTTTGTGGCTTGAAATAAGTTTTGATAGAAACACCCAAGAAATGACCAATTCTGTCGGTGACCCCTTTGATGAATGGTAGAACAGCAGGTCGACGATCAACTGTGCTGGGTTTCGGGTGGCGTTTGCGATGGGGGGCTCGCAAGTTGTTATGCTTGAGAACATGCTTCACATGGTAAAGTTCCCCTGCCAGGTTGTCGGCGTCGGCTAGCATGGCTGGCGTGACCCCTGTGGCTAGTACGTATGTATTTATTTATTTTTATTATATTTTTATTGTATATCCGTAGTTCTAACCTTATATTACTACTTTACTGGTGCATCTACCTTTTTTTTTGTCTCTGCATTACCCTAAGGTTGTCTGGTAGAGGACGTTAAAACCGCCTTTGTAGTCTCCTTTGTACCCAGTTGTGCATAAATAATTAAATAAATAAATAAATATGCTCAGACTGTATTCGCGATACGCGAGCACACCCCGCTGCAGGTCATCGCGTACTTCAATATTATGTGGGTCAAGGAGCCGAGTGTGACCACGCGCCACATCCGTCCGCCTCTGACGTAACTAACGCCAGATTTGCACTTCTTAGTTTGGGACACACTTCAAATGGATCAGTTGGTGACTAGGTCATTGAATTCATTCAATGGACAACCATGGACAGATACCTTACTTGCTAGTGCAGTTTCGCTTGTATTTAGTTTAGCGAGGGTGTGGTTGGCCAACTTGCTGCCAATCGTAGTAAAGTACTCATTTACCACATTCAGAGACTCAGTAGGCGTAATTTTAGTGTGCAAAAGCATGGACACCAATTTTTTTTTCCTATTTAGACTAGCTTTTGCCTGCGACTTCAAACACGTGGCCTGCCGGTTCGCAAACGCTTCCCGCAGGCGCTGGGTATAGTCATTATTCTCATAAAATGATGCTTTGCTATTTGCCGCCCGCAATTACCGTCTAAAAGTCATCAATCAAGGGTTTATTTTCATGAAACAAATATTTCTTTATTTTCAATCAGAATGCCAAATAAAAAAATCGTAGATCTAACTTCAAAACTGATGGATTTTATTAACAACATGAAACGTTTTTTGAGGAAAATAAGAATAATCATTTCAGCTAAAGGCGATGTTATTATCGATAATCCCATGCTTTTAAACATGAACACATAAGTAAAATTGTGGAAAGAAAAACTATCTCACGACCGACTCCAACCTCACACCGTGCATCGCATCTGTAAATGCGTTAAAAATAATGAAATAAACTTAATAATAAAGTAATTTTGCTATTACACGCTAGATGGTGTTAATGAATCGTTGTAATCGCAAAAAAATATTTTTATATGTTAAAACTAATTTCCAATTTTCGGATGTTTTTCTTGAGTTGTGCTGTAAGACCTAGCTTCTTGCCACGTTTCATGGTTCTAGGTCAACGGAAAGTAGCCTTTAGGTTTTGATTACCGAGTTTACGAGTATAAATATATGAGATAAATGCCCGTATCCTTTGATTGCGGTGACTTAGAAGCTTGATTTTTTTTTCCAGCTAGGCTCCGTAGACTTTACTATTTGATATTAATTTAAACTTGATATCTCAACCCGTTTTTTATATAAATATTCTTGACAGACGGACAGACAGACGGACAACAAAGTGGTCCTATAAGGGTTCCGTTTTTTCCTTTTGAGGCAAAGAAACCTAAAACTAATGGATTTTTATACAAACTTTCAACCCTTATTTAACCACATTGGAGGATGAATTTTCAAAAATCCTTACTTAGTGCTCACTTACTACTTAACACCAGGTGGGCCTTTAGCTCGTTTCGCCATCCTACACTATAAAAAATAAATAAAAAAGCTGATAAGGAACTGCTGTCCTCCTGGAGCCACCAGCTCAGGCGCTGCGTCGTCTGTCAGCCAGTTTCTACAATGTCACCCAGTACATGACATACATCCTTAATATGGTGATTAATTGTAATAACTTTGATAGTAATATCATATATATGTGAAATAAAAGGACAAGCTCATAGGCAATTTGCTATTTTATTATCAATTTAAACAAGTCATGATTAATAACGTATGTATATTGGTACAGAATCACAATAAGATACATGAATAGACATAACTCCACAAACCAATTATCTGTTCATCAGAAGTTACATTATAAAAACAACAGAATAAATGAATATTGAATTAATAAACATTAACACATTCTAAAATGAATACAATATAAATAGTTAAATAATCACATTATCTCGCAACAAAATATCAATGCATAACTTACGTGAATAACAGGTATTCAGAGATGTTAACTCCATCAATGTTCAACACCAACTAACTCGGCAAACATGGCGGCACCCCTTTTTATACACGATAGTGGGAGGTGGCGTCATGCTTGCGCGTTTGAAAAGTACCTACATTTTAGTATTATTTTGCAGATAAAGGAAAACGCTATGCTACATATTTTAAAATAAGGATTACACAAGCTGTAAAATTATAAAAGCTGACATATATACGTGGGACACTCAGAAAGTTTTGCGAAACTAAAAAAAATTGTTCTATACGTACATATATTTTTATCAAATCTTTTCAAAGTACTTTCCACCAGCCTCTATACAAAGATTCATGCGCCTAAACCAGTTTTCAAAACACTTTTTCCAGTCCGCCGCAGACACCTCGTTTACAGCCTGCTCGAACGCAGCCAGCGCATCTTCCGGCGACGAAAATTGTATCCCTTTGAGCTGATTTTTTATTTTTGGGAATAAAAAGAAGTCACACGGTGCTAGATCAGGGCTGTAAGGAGGGTGACCCAGGAGTTTGACTGGCGTGCTGTCCAGGAAGTCCCTCGTTTTGAGTGCGGTGTGCGCAGGTGCATTGTCGTGGTGGAGCAGTAGCCCGCGGAGCCCTGTGTTTGGTCGCTTGTTGCTTATAACAGAGAAAACTTCTGGCAAACATTTGGTAGTATACCATTCGGCATTAATGCTTCTTTGATCCCGTAAGGGAATTGATACCAAGTGGCCAGTCAAATTAAAAAAGCTAGCGATCAAAATCTTACCCCCGCTTCTAGATCGCTTCACTTTGGTAGGCGTTGGCTCATTTTGAAACACCCAAACAGTCGACTGGCGCTTGGTTTCTGGGTCGTATTGATAAATCCAGGACTCATCACCTGTAACGATGTCGTAAACACGCCGAGACGAGCCTGCTTCAAATTTGTTAAGCATATCACGGCACCATTCCACCCGGGCCTGCTTCTGAGCATCGGTGAGGTTGTGCGGCACCCAGCGTGATACTATCCTCCTCACGCGAAGATGGCTGTGTAGAATCTCGTGAACGCTTCCCGATCCAATCTTCAATATGTGTTGAATCTCCTGATATGTAATTCGCCTATTGTCTTGGATTAAATTTTTCACTGCTAGCACGTTTTCTTCGGTAACAGCCGTCAAAGGGCGACCGCTTCTTTCGTCATCCCCCAAAGTTGGTCGACCGCGCTTGAATTCGTTATACCAACGATACACGGTTGCCTTGGAAGGGCCTTCATCCATGAATGCCATTTGAAGTCTATCGTACGATTCATCCGGTTTCAGGCGACACTTGAAATCGTATAAAATCATAGCTCTAAAATGTTCCCGGCGCAGATCCATATTTCAGTGAGACACAATACTTTGAATTAACTCGCAAAAAATGTGGAGGGAAATTTTGAAATTGGAACTTACTTATTTTTACTTATAAATAATCATATTTTCGAAAAACATTATAACTGGCCAGTCTCCCATATATAAAAACTTTTTTTCGCAATACTTTCTGAGGGGCCTGGTATATATATTATGTCTGACTCGATTGAAAGCGGGAAGATATATGTATTACCTACATATTGTTTTGTTTTTAGTTGAGTTAGATACTTTCACCTTAATTATAAGTTAGCTCAGTCATTAAATTTGTGCATGCTGTGGCCTCCTGTAAGTGAAGGAGTACTCCAGATAGAATCCTGTATCTGTCACTTGTGATTTTTTGTGTACATCTTTTGTTGGAGGTCCTCAATGTTGGGGCTTCAGAGTACTTCAATGAAACTCCCGTATTGAGATTACTTGGTATAATCCAGTAAATATAAATTTTAACAATAAAAAAGGTCGGAGCGAAATGGTCGCGACTGATATAAAACAAAGGTACAATTAAGAGTTAATGTAGGTACGCGTGGAAAAATATTATCAATAGCGCCTTGACGATTTGAATAGCAAACACTAGACGATGAATGAAGTTTTATATTTACGTAGGCGTAAACATCCTGCCCCGTTGAAACTATTAGTGGAAAGTGGAACCTTAATAGGAAAATGTAACTGATCAGTCGATGGATTCCATCCCATGCCCAGAGTACTAGTTGATTCGCTTACTAAAAGATTGTCATCACTGTGATCAGATGAATTAAATAAGGTTGGTAAGTTCGTCTTGAACTTACGAAGATTGAAGCATCCTTTTTTCAGTGCTTCAGATACAGCTTGGTGGATATATCGTAAGGTGTCCTCACTTTCAGAACCTGTGATAAGATCGTCCACGAAGAAATCATGTTGTATTATTTTCTTGATCATAGGATCAGAGGATTCTTCACCAATCTGCCATAGACATCGAGTACTCAAGTAGCTGGAACTTGCCATTCCGTACGTCACAGTACTTAACTGAAGTGTTTTGATGGGCATAGTCTCGTCTTCTCTCCATAAAATGAGTTGAAGATTACGATCCTCCTCATGGACACGGACTTGACGGTACATCTTTTCAACGTCACCAGTGAGGAGGTACTTATGCTGTCGAGATCTTATTAAAATGGAGAAAAGCGAGTCCTGCATATTAGGCCCGACCAAGAGGATGTCATTGACGGACTGACTCGATGAAGTAGGAGCCGAGCCGTCGAATACAACTCTAATCTTTGTGGACTCACTACTGTCCTTAAAGACAGCGTGATGGCAAAGAAAGTAAGATGTGTAAGGTATAGGTACAGCGGATTCAGAAAGATGCCCTAGGTCTGCGTACTCACGCATAAATTCTATGTATTGTGACTTGACTTGGGGTTGTTTGCGAAAACGTTTTTCTAAATTTAATAAACGTTTTTTAGCTAATGAATAAGATTCACCAAGGCAATCAGGTGTATCCTTTAAGGGTAGACCAACAGAGAATCTACCAGTTTCCAGGCGGAAAGTGTGAGATAAAAAATGTGTTTCACATGCTTTCTCGCTGTGGCTCATAAGTGGTTTCGTTTGGGGAACATTTTCTAAGTCCCAGAACTTGGTTAGTTCATGATGTATGTT
Source organism: Asteroscopus sphinx (assembly GCA_949699075.1). NCBI lineage: Eukaryota > Metazoa > Arthropoda > Insecta > Lepidoptera > Noctuidae > Asteroscopus > Asteroscopus sphinx. The sequence goes on from OX453003.1 coordinate 34,628,971, forward strand.
GTCATCGGATGACGTGTAAGAAGCGATTGAATGACTACATTCTGTATTTGTATAATTTGACTTATTGTTTGTGGGATAATTAAAATAAATAGGACCTGAAATCAACCAACCAAAATGGGAACTTCTTAATATAGGAAAATTAAGACCAAGAGAAAGTTGCTCATGGCCCAGAATGTCCCAGAAAAGATCGGCACCGATGAGGACATCAACGGGTGCTGGTTGGTGGAAATTAGGGTCTGCCAGAAAGATATCACTCGATATGTTAAGTTTTTTAATATCAACAGGTATTCTAGGTATATTACCGGTTAACGTTGGCAACACTAGAAATGTAGAAGTGACGTTGAAATGTTTCATCAAAGACTTCAACTGCACCACGCAAGTTTCTGTAGCCTGACTGGTGGTCTTATTGCCTATGCCAATTATATTGACATGCAAAGAAGAATTAGATTGTAAACATAGTTTTGTTTTAAGAGATTGTGTAATAAATGATGACTGACTACCACAATCCATAAGAGCGCGAACCTTCTGTGTTTGGTTGGTGATCGGATTGGATACCTCAATATAGGCAGTAGACAGTAAAACTTGGTTAGCATTCTGATTAGAAAAATTTACAATAGTATCGTCAGTATTGTCGGGTAAAGTGGTGACAACACTGGAAATATTATGGTTGATAAATTGTTTATGTAACAATCTATTGTGCCTCGCATTGCACATGCGACATGGATGCATACGACAGTTGCGTGCAGAATGGCCAGACCTTAAACAGTTATGACATAAATTCAATCTGCTTACTTCACTGATACGGTCATCTACACTCTTAGCCAAAAATGTGGGACAGTCGTAAAGGCGATGACTACCGTTACAAACGCCGCACGATATATCAGGAATAGTATTGCCTTCACTATTAGAAACGTATGACTGATGAGACCTAGTATTAGAAACCATAGGTTTTGGCGTTGCCTGAGTCTTAGTTTTAGGATATGAATGGCTACGATTTATTGACTCGAGTACATCAGCACGGTCAATAAGAAACTTAAAAAAATGTTGCAACTTGGGTGTATCAGTATTCAACGTGCCACGGCACTCTTCCCACTTCGCAATGGTGTGACCATCAAGTTTGGAACTCATTATGTGAATAATTAAAATATCCCACTCATTTGTAGCTAGTCCGAGATTAGTTAAAGCACGTAAGTTTTTTGTTATATGATCCACAAAAAATCTTAATGATTTGTCGCACTCACGTGTGATTTGCTGTATATTTAACAATGAGTTTATATGATGACTTATTAATTGTCGTTTATTGTCATATCTTTCACATAATAATTTCCAAGCACTCGTGTAGTTAACGCTGGATACCTCCAAGTTAGTTATAATACGCGCTGCATCGCCCGTCAGGTATGAAATAAGATAATGGAACTTATGAATCGGAGCGATGCGGTCGTTATTATGTACTATAGATAAGAATGTGTCACGAAACTCAAGCCAACGAAAGTAAGACCCGTCGAACTTAGCAATTTGAATACGAGGTAATTTAAAACCTATATCATGATGTTCATTATTACACTGACCTGTAGATGATTGACTTGTATTCAAATCCTTGTAGTTACTTTCATCATGCCGGTTTGAATTATGTTTTTGTATGATACTTTGAGCCATAGCAATGTTGGATATAAACAGGTGCTCAATAGTATCACGCTCATCTATCTCATTAGGTAAATTATCAGAGTTTAACACTTCTATTTGATTTTGCAAGTCATCAAAACGGCTATAAATAGATTCAAATTTGTTTAATTTTAATGTTAATTCAGCTAACTCAATTTGAGAAAGCACTTCCTTAACATTTGATAAAAAGTTTCTAAATTTTGTGATTTGTCCTTTTATGGAACTACGTTTCACTAAAAGATCCTGTAAATCTTGAGGATCCTTTGTGCCAGATTCACCTCCACAATCTTTACCCATTGTGAACCTAAGAAACTTGTAAAATATTGTAGATGTAATTTAATTAACTAATTGTATTTTATATTAAAGTTATGTAAACAAAAGGATTGATCATGGAAATGAACAGGTACAAAGTAAGTAATATTTCGAAAATAAAATATAAATTTAGCTCACGCTCCTCGCCTAACGTCACCTGAGGCCGGCCCTGTGCTCCCAGCAGTGGGCCCGACTAGCGACTACTGCGTTCCGATTGTCACACTGTGACACGGCCCGAAGTTGCGCAGCCCGATGTAGCGTAACCCGGAGAGGTCAGCCTGGAATGTTCGGCAAAGTGGGTGAAATATATGCTTTTAATATAACTAATAAGCCTGTAATGTAATAGAAAATAGGCTAATATTACTGGGAGATAGCTTAATAGTTGTGTTGTTATAACATACTAGTACGTTACAACTATATAGTAGCAACGGTTAACGTTGATCGAAAAAAAAAAAAAATAACTTTTAATGAATTGCGTACGGTAGGTACCTATAAATTATTAATAATTTTAAACACTATAGACACTAATGCACAAAAAAGCTATTTGAAATAGGTATTAGGTAGATGATTAAGTAGATTTAGAAAGGGTGTGGTAAAAGGGTAATGGTACGTAGGTAAAAGGGAATTCACAAGGAAAAAAGGGCACTTAGCTGCATTGGCCGAGGCTGCGGTACGATGCTGAATGCTGATCGCTGACCGGCGGTGGCTGCAATGGCTGGTACACATCCAAGGAACCCAGGAATGATCATAAATTGTGTTGAAAACTGGCTGCGGCGCAATAGTTAGATGCCGGCCGGCACGTGTCGTCACAAAGATCGAACTTGTTTTCTCCGAATATTGCAGGTCATGTCACGGTCGCCATAATGTTGGGGCTTCAGAGTACTTCAATGAAACTCCCGTATTGAGATTACTTGGTATAATCCAGTAAATATAAATTTTAACAATAAAAAAGGTCGGAGCGAAATGGTCGCGACTGATATAAAACAAAGGTACAATTAAGAGTTAATGTAGGTACGCGTGGAAAAATATTATCAATAGCGCCTTGACGATTTGAATAGCAAACACTAGACGATGAATGAAGTTTTATATTTACGTAGGCGTAAACAAATAAATAAATAAATAAATAAATATCTTGTGGCGGAAAAATATTTGATTTAAGAATAATCTCTGAATTTGTTTTGATTTTATAACGGACAAAATTAGTTCAGTATTACCCAGTATAGAAATGTTTTTGGTATTACCTCTCGTCAAGTTTTGTGCGATACTAAATAGTTTTTCAATGTTTTTTTTTACTAACTTCTACTTAACTACTATCGCACAAAACTTTGTGTTATCCGGGTTTAAGCGGGTGTCGTCTTTTAGGTATTTTAGTAGCACTAGTGTTCTCTTTGGTTACTTTTTTCAGATAGTAAATTAGGAATAAGGAATTGGGCCGCTCATTGGCATATTTTATAGTGTACACATAGAAGTTTTTAAACTTTCGCGAATTTCACTCATATTGAACTAAGTTTACGGGACTTGTCGCGCACAATTAAATCAAAATATAACAAACATTTTGACTAACCTCGACGTTTCGGTCAAGTTGCATTGGCCGTGGTCACGAGCAGACTGAAGTATGTGGGTGTCATCGTCTTGAGCGGCGGGTGTTTTGTCGAACTACCCGCGGTTGGTTTTTCGTAACGTCGCTGTCCGTGACAAGATATGCTGAATCACGACACACAATGCTGACAGTTTCGGCGGACATACATGTAGACATACCACGACGCGAACACTTCTCGATTACCGGATCCCACGAGGAGGACAACCTATATCCATCTTCCCGATTGAAATTTTTATATTTAGTGTACACATGTTCCTGTTAGCTAAATGGTAAAGGCTCGTAAGTTATTCACTAACACAGCGCGCAGCGGTTTCTTGTTTTGAACTTGAACTTGACATATTATGTACAACCTTATTCTTTCTTTATACTAAACCGCTTAAGGGGACATTGTACTCATCATTATGAACAACTTTTACTATGGGACTAACCCTGGAATCGCGAAACAAAATCTGCTGTTCCCCATATTTTGTCCATTTATGTGAACACAAATGTAGGGATCAGCTGGTTTTTTGAAGATTTCAGGGTTGATCCCATAGTAAAATTTGTTGATAATAATATGTACAATGACCCCTTAAGAGCTTTAGTATATACCAAGAATAAGGTTGTATAAGTTCATTCATTACATAAATTAAACTCTTTTACCATTTAATACGATTATTTGTTCAATTTTGCACGAGTTAATAACTTTGTGTTGGCGTATTTACACATGTGCTGCCATTCGACACTTGCTATTCAAGCGCTACACCGTAGTGACCACTGTAGAGCCGCTAGCGTAGCGGCGTAGCGCTGTAGCAGCGTAGCACACGTAGCCGCGCGTAGCACCAGCAGCGTTTCGTAATGAGTATAGAGGGTGGAAAAAACGAACGGGACATGAGGAATAATACATTTAAATATTGAAGATAGCAAAATTTACTCTAAGAGCTTTATGCGGAGCGCACCAGTTATATCCCCCTTTTACGAAAATATACAATACTAGCTTCTGCCCGCTGCTTCGCACGCGTGTAATTCGGTTCATCACAGAAAGATGTTAGCGCATCCCTCGAGAATTTTTATAGACTTCTGCGAGGGTTCTCATTAATGACGTGGATTTTCCGGAACTACTGTCGCTGCTGCTTAATATCGCTTACCCCTGTTAATTATAATGAATAACAGACGAATGATTTGGCCATTGTTAATAAAAAGTTTGAAAAAATATCCATGTATGTATTTCAAAATCTTTTCATAAACCAACATTTTGAAGGCGGCGCGTGATTGACCCTTTCTTTATGTATGTACATGTATTTCACGATCAATCATGGTGAGCGTCATGTAAACATAATGTACAGTCGAGCACATATCGATGGTAAAATAACAGTAGCCAGGTCACGCGCCGCCTTCAAAATGTTGGTTTATGAAAAAAAAATGAAATACATACAAGGATTATTTTTTACTTTCGGCTAACGCCTCGTCCTTTTAAAATCACTTCGGAAGTATTACTCGGCCGTCAATAGTTGCATTTCAGGGCTCGACAGTAATGTACTATTTTTTCAACACACTTGCTCGTAAAGTGGCTCTAATTGCACCGCTTTAAAGTTCATAATACAGATTATAACGCACGCGTGCTTTTTACTTTACAGTTTATTTTTATATCTCAGCAAAAACAGTTTTATGCCTAAACAAAATTAAACATTTTTGTGAATAAATCAACTGTGATAGTTAAAATATGATAAAACTAAATAAATATTTCATTTCATCAAGTAATTAATTTTTGTCATCAAATCAACATTAATTTGTGTTCTAAATAAAATAAAATAAATATTGTATTTTTTACATTAATCTGTTTGGCGGCTTCCTTCAACCACCTGACATACCTATACGCGCATACCAAGGTATACGTCACTCACCCGCAGGCTCGGCGGTGCTGGCCAGAGGACCCGCACTGTCTGCCGGCTGCTGCTCCCTCTGGACACGTCTGGAGGGACCGGCACTTGTTAGGCCGGTGCATCCTGGGTACGGTAATACAATCCTTTCGGGGGATCTTATTGCCTGTGGCGAATATTCTGGTACGGGAGGGGCCCCGTGTGGGCCAACGGGGAGTTGCTCCGCGTGTCCCTCTGATGCCAGCAGAGGGCACACAGTGGAGGAGCAGGGGCGGGCCCGGTGTGCACTCACCCTGCCACTGGGCAGGCAGCGGGGGAACTGTCCTTCCCAGCCCCTGTAGATCTCGTAACCCCAGGAGTACCCGCTGAGTAGTGTTCTACTAGTGTAGTGTGAGTGTGGTCAAGACCCTACCGAGGGTCGCGCCTCTTGGGACCGCCCAAGAGGCGCGAGCCTCGGTAAGGTCTTGGCTTCACCGCCCGGACCGCGAGGAAGACAACCTCTATAACAATGCGCCGCCTAGGAGGGTGCGGCCAACGTTAGGCCGCACGGGGAGATGGGGTTCGCCTGCTTGTGGCGGGCTGGGACCAGTCGGGGGTGGTTGTGTGAATACTCACGGGTTCCCACGCCCCCGGCTAAGGTAGTCAAAGGAACACCGTGGTGGTTTTAGTCGGTAACTCAGAGTCTGACACTGGCGCCGCCTACCCCGGGCGGAGTGCTTCCATGAAGATTTAACCACGGCAAAAAAAAAAACCGCCCAAGAGCATGTCGGGCCATGCTCAGTATTATAGGGTTCCTTAAGTAGGTCTAATTACAAACGAATCAAATCGAATATTAATCATTGCTATTTTAGTTTATGCAAACAGCGCCACCTAGCGCTAAATTTAAGAAGTGTGTCATATATTCATATGACACACTTCGTAAATTTAGCGCTAGGTGGCGCTGTTACTTTGTGTTATCAATATAACACAAAGTTTCTTTTTGTGAGTTTTATAAAAGTCTATCAAAGTCGAAAATTCAAGTTTCTACGTTGCATAGTTTGGAAATGGCATGGGGGGGGACACATTGTAAGCCACTTTAGTGGGCTATATTTCGCAGATGGTACACCTGATAAAAAAGTGATGTATGAAACATTACCTTCATTTTAGTAGACCTATTCAATGATACCCCACACGAGGGGATGCAGCGAAAAAATTTTTTTATCCCCATTTCACATGTATGGGCGCCACCCCTAAAAAACGTTACCAAGATTTTTTTATGCTTTTAAAATTGATATCTATATCTAAACCATTTTTTAACAAAATTTCATTTACTTATATTTATAACTGTAGAAGTTATTAAGCTGTAAAGGATTAGGACAGACGGACAGACGGACAGACGGATTGTTTATGTTCTGGTCACAATTATTTGTTTTGTAAATTTAGTTGAGTCGAGGCTCGAGAGATGGCGTTGTTAGTTTTCGAACACTTGCTGAATCGCGGTGTTAAGAGTCTCCGACATCTAATGACCTCAGTCCATACATGGAGTATTATGTAGTTCATTAGGAAGATTTGGTAACTTGTAATAGTTAATAGTACACTCCTTGAGTCAATATAGTTCAGTGAAAATCTATCAGGTGTTTTATTAAGTGCCCTATAGATTGTCTAGTTCATCCGACCGACCGTGGCCTAAACATATGGTCCTATCGGAGCCGGAGTCTGACTGTGTTGTGAGACCAGTCATTGGAGAAGGCGTCGACACAGTGGTGGATCGCTGCTGATGGCGCCTAGGTGTTGGTGAGGCACCAGGGTAGTGACACCCAGTTCAAGAGTTCGAGGTCACATCGTCGGCGGCGGGTCCAGAGGCGGAAGCGGGTTCCAGAGCAGGAGCGGCTTCCAGATCATCAGCTGTGCTGCGGTCGCATGGTGGCCGGTGCGACGAGCTGAAGCGGATCCATAAGCGGAGCGATTTCAAGGAGTTTGGTGTGGGCACGAGTGAGTGTCTTCAGTGTGAGTGCAGTGGATTAATTGTGAGTACATTTTAATTATTTACTTAGGAAAATTTGAAGAGATCCAGGAACTTTTAATTGTTTGCTGTGTTTTAACTTAGACTATTATTTGTGCATTTTGGACTTAGAGTAAATTTCGTAAATTTTAGACTTAGAATAGTGTAACGTTGTAAACACGTTTTTATTTTTTTTAAAGCTTAAAGATTAGTTAACCCTTCCAACAACACACATCAATAATATACCATACGCACACTACGACGTGCGCGAGCGCAATTCCGGCCTCCGGTGACACCGCCCGCACGTCATTGCTAAACTGATCTCACGGGAGGCGCACGTTCACGCGCTGTTCGGACGTAATCCTAACCAAGCGCGTGTCGTCTTACGTGACGCCTTTATTATCAGTAACTACATATATTCGTGTTTTTGTTAAACTATAAAATCAGTGTCTAACCCCGTATTTGGGTAAGTGTTGAACGAATACATTTCTATCTTGCTAGATCATGTTGGGTGTGGCCAACGACTAGCCTTTGACAGTCACCTTTTAAATATGTTTCTCATCACATGCTAGATAATTTACATTATCTATTTCTTGCCTTTTCTATTCTCACTAGGCTTATCATCTGCTTTTAATTGTAGATAAATTCATATATTTAATATTATAGTAGGTACTTCACTGTTTACTATTTTATTCCACAAACATAATGTTAACTCCGATTCTGATTGTGACTATACACACATTCGCCTTAAGCGCTGTAGTACTGCCTGCCCTTCACTTACGCTGCCGCCGTCACAATCAGAAAAGGATAAACAGAGGACAGCTGTTAACATAATGGAAAATATTTCCAGGGTCCAAAGTCCGGGCACTTATCCTGGAGTGCCCAGTGTTTATGCTGCCACCACCACCAGTCCACCTTCATCCTCGCGGGTTATTCACCACCTTGCGCCACATCCTCGGCATCGGCATCATCGCCTCATCAGCTCCGGAAGCCAGGAGAGTACATAGTGCGCCTACCTCCATAGTGTAGATTAATTAATGACGGGTCCATCAACCTACGACCTAATAAAATATTATTGAAAGCGTTGAGTGAGTTTTATTTAGTAGTGACTGATGAACCACTCTCAAACGTTTCAATAGTTTAAGAAAAACAGCTACTACGGGGAACCTACGCCCGATATTTACAAAGTGTAGTTTGTTCCTAAGCACTTGTAAAATTTTAAAGTTCATTTCAGTAACTTAGAATATTTTTCTTTGTTTACATAGACTTAGAATAATTTGATAAAAAAAGCAAATACGGGGAATCTATGCCCAATCTATACTATAATATATATAATATAATATATAATAATATATATATATAATATTAATAATAATAATAATATATATAATAATATTATAAAGAGGAAAGATTTGATTGTTTGTTTGTTTGTTTGTTTGTTTGCATTGAATAGGCTCCGAAACTAATAGACCGATTTGAAAAATTCTTTCACCGTTGGAAAGCTACACTATCTCCGAGTGACATAGGCTATATTATATTTTCAAAAAAATTAGGGATCCTTACTAAAACTCCAATAATGTAACCCAAGGTGTAAAAAAAATACCTATAAAATTCCTTTCATCGCGTGCGCTGCTAAAACTATTGATGATAGAATAAGATAATGTACTAAAACTTTGCAAAACCCGTCATTATCTACAAAAAATGTCGCGACAGCATATGTCTAACTGTTATAGTTATGTCACAATAAGTGTTCTTTTATTTTTTTTAAAACAATTGAAATGCCGCCGCTAGAAAAGGCTCTTTATTTGTACCTTGGTATTAATCCTTATCAAAATAAATTACTTTATACTGAAGACTGCTTCAATACCTTTATATAACTTTTTGAATTATTCAATTCGGACATTCCATTCGAAAGATATCACGAGTTCAAAAATGTAAGTATTAGAAAAAAGTCGCGTGGTGGCTGCTCACTCCGCTCGGCTAACTATTGCAGGTCGGGCAGCAGACTACCCTGAGTCTACTGCTCGCAGGCCCCATCCTCCCGTAATTTTTATAGAATTAGTTTTCTTCCTCGCGGTCCGGGTGGTGAAGCCAAGACCTTCGGTCCCAAGAGGCGCGGGAACACTTCTCAGCGGGCACTCCTGGGGTTACGAGATCGACGGGGGCAGGGAAGGACAGTCCCCCCACTGCCTGCCCAGTGGCAGGGTGAGTGCATACTGGGCCCACCCCTGCTCCTCCACTGTGCCCTCTGCTGACATCAGAGGGACATGTGGAGCAACTCCCCATTGGCCCCCATGAGGCCCCTCCCGTACCAGAACATTCGCAGGCAATAAGATCCCCCGAAAGTTAATCCTTCGAAAGGATTCCATTGCCAGTACCGAGGATGCACTGGCCTAACAACTGCCGTTCCCTCCAGACGCGTCCAGAGGGCCAAGGAGTTGTCAGACACACGTGTAGGTTTTCTGGCCAGCCCCTACAGGGAAGCTCTGACTTAATTTTAATGGCTTTTGTTTGTAGTTATGATCTTTTTACAAACAGTAGAAATAAAAATGAAATAATCGAATATTAAAAAATAATGACAAAAAAAAATTAAAATCTAAACTTTCTATATAATGTACTCTTTCTTATTAACCCGACGCAAAAAGAAGGGTGTCTGTGTGTGAGTGTATATTATATGTGTTAAAATTTATAATTTTTGAATTTTTTCCTAAATACCCGTGCGAAGCCGGAACGGGCTGCTAGTATTTTATAAGTTGTTTCATGTTTAAACACTTATAAAAATTTGGATTTTGTTTGTGTTATTTTAAGACTTAGTTTATTTATTTAGCTACGTTAGTATCTTCAGTGCATTTGATTGTTATATATTTACTGTAGTCTATTGGATAATAAATTAAAAATGGAGTCATTACTGAAGTTGCAATTAGACAATAAAAACATTATTGAGAAGGGCAAAACTAACTTTAAAAAATCACCGAAAGATAGAATAACGGCAGGATATTTAGAAACTAGATTGGAAACATTAGAAGATCAATGGAAAAGGTTTAATGAAGTGCATAGAAAGATAATTGAGAAAGCTACGGTAGATGACATGAAGGGTTCATATTTTAGCGCAGAAATTTATAATGAAACGGAAGAAGCTTACATCACATATAAATCGGAATTAAAAGACAGTCAAGTTAAATTTGTTGTGAAAGATTCTAGTGAGCAACCATCTTGTAGCGATAGTAAAATATTTAATGTAAGATTGCCGAAAATAAATATTCCGTCGTTCTCGGGAAATTATAATGAATGGTTAAGTTTCCGTGACCTTTTTATGTCACTGGTGCATTTAAATAAAGGTTTAGATGATGTCCAAAGGCTGCACTATTTAAAGGGATGTTTAACGGGAGAAGCTGAACAGTTGCTTCGGCAAATACATGTTACAGCTGCAAATTATGCCGTGTGTTGGAATCAGTTAGAACATAGATATAATAATAAGCGTCAGTTATCTAATTCTATTTTACTACGTTTGTTCGGGCAGAAACGTGTTAGTTCTGAGTCAGCTGTGACTCTAAAGCATTTGCTGGACACGACTTCGGACTGCATGAGTGCATTGACCAATTTAGGCATTAATGTGTCCACCTGGGACATAATAGTCATTCATATAGTCGCATCCAAGTTAGACCAGGAAACACGCAAGCAGTGGGAGTTGAAGGTGTCCTCAGATAGTTCGACTGAGCTGCCTACGTTAGATAATTTCAAGGCATTTATTGAGAGTCGATACAGGGCTCTTGAATTTATCGAGCCTCAAAAGACATCAGGACATAATAGTAGTTCACGAATTGAGCGATCTACTAATCATAAGGTATTTACTACTCGTAATACAAACCCAGTACAGGCAGCTCAGACTATAATGCGATGTGAGCATTGTGGTGAAGGTCACAAGTTGTGTTTCTGTGCAAAGTTCGCTAAGTTAGATACTGACCAGAGAAGACAATTTGTTCAGAGTAATAAAATATGTTTTAACTGTCTTGGCGGAAATCACATGGTGAGCCAGTGTAGGATCACCACGGGTTGTCGTTTGTGTAAGAGGAGACACCATACATTACTGCATACAGCTGACACCAATTCTAAGGTACCAAAAGATCAAGAGAAGAAACAGGATACCACATCAGAAGATACTAGAGCTTCTATTAATAGCGCGCCACCTCTTGTTTCCTGTCTTTCAACTAATAAATATGCCAGACCAGGTCAAGTTTTATTAGCCACCGCGTTAGTAAAAGCTCAGACGGCTGCGCATGATTTTCAAATAGTTCGAGCATTGTTAGACCAAGGCTCACAAGCTTCTTTTATCACTGAAGCGGCAGTGCAGTTCTTAGGATTAAAAAGAAGATCAATCAGGGGAATCGTGTCAAGCCTTGGGGACAGTAAGATATGGTTACTTTGGTTTTACATTCGATGGCAGAATCCGAGTTCGAGATGAAGGTGGAAGCTTATGTTTTAAAAAATATCACGTCTTATCTCCCGGAAAAGGAACTAAAATCGATAAGATGGTCTGATTTAGAGCATTTAGTATTAGCCGATCCACACTTCAGCACACCAAACAGAATCGATATTTTGTTAGGTGCCGAAGTGTATAGTGCAGTGTTAAAAGAAGGCGTCAAGAAGGATCCAACTGGAGCATTAGTGGCACAGTGCACCAGCTTGGGTTGGATTCTTTCTGGAGTGGCCCACCTGAAAGAAAAGGACATTAGTTCAAATCAGATCACGGCAATGCATGTTCAACTTAATGAAAATGAAATGTTCAAGAAATTTTGGGAAATTGAAGACCAATTCCCACACTCTGAAATACTTACGGACCAGGAGAAAAGATGTGAAATGTTATACACATCTAGTACCACACGAACCGCCGATGGTAGATATGTGGTAAGCTTGCCATTCAAAGAAGAAAATCCTGCATGTATAGGGGGTAATAATAGAGAAATAGCAATAAAAAGATTTAAAGCATTAGAAAGGAAGTTCACACGGGATCAAGATCTGAAAGAGAAATACACAAGGGTTATAAATGAATATTTAGAATTAGATCATATGCGGATAGTACACAAACCAGATAATAACTTAAATAAAGCTGTTTACTTACCCCACCACGCAGTAATCAGAGAAGACAAGACCACGACGAAGGTCCGAGTCGTTTTCGACGCATCCTGCAAAAATGAAAATGGTGTATCACTTAATGATACATTAATGGTAGGTCCAAGTTTACAATCAGATCTGCGACACATAGTTCTTCGTTGGAGGATACATCGCATAGCTATCGTAGCAGACATAGTAAAGATGTACCGTCAAGTGAGAGTAGCAGAAGAAGATGTTGCGTATCAAAGAATAGTATGGAGAAACAATACTGATGAAGAACTACAGGATTACGAGTTGTTAACAGTAACCTTTGGTACAGCTTCGGCTCCTTACTTAGCGGTAAAGACATTAAATCAGGTCGCATTGGATGATGGAAAAGATTTTCCAACAGCAGCTGAAAGGGTTCCCAATAGTTACTACATGGACGATTTGATGATTAGTTGCTCAACAATAGAAGAAGGAAAGAGATTCTGTAAAGAAATGAGAAAATTATTAGAAAGGGCTGGATTTGAATTACAGAAATGGGACAGCAACAACAAGGAACTTCTAAAGGAGATAGAGTGCTATGAAAAGGTAAATCAGGACATGGGAGAGAGGAAGGAAGAGGTGTGTGAAAGTGGGGAAGAAAGGGAAGTATTCGATAATACAAAAATATTAGGACTTACCTGGTGCCGTAGTACAGACGAATTCAAGTACACCGTGCAGCTTCCCTCGAGATCTGAAAAGGTAACGAAACGCATTATTATATCAGATATCGCGCGGTTATTTGTTCCGTTAGGTTGGATTGCGCCCAGTATAATAGTAGCAAAGATACTTATACAGAAGCTTTGGTTAGCAGGCGTAGATTGGGACGATGACGTGCCCAATATATTAAAACAAGAATGGGATACTTACCGAGAGGATTTGGAACAGTTGTCCAGGGTACGCGTTCCTAGATGGCTTGGAGTAACCAGTAATGATAGTTCCCTTGAGTTGCATGGTTTTAGCGATGCCTCCAAGGTGGCATATGCAGCGGTCGTGTATACTCGGTATATTGATGGTTCTGGAAATATTAATATTTCTCTTCTGGCTGCCAAAACAAAGGTCGCACCTATAAAACAGATCAGCATTCCTCACCTAGAACTTTGTGGGGCATTGATATTAACACGATTGTTAGCTGATGTGGCGAAGGCAATGAATATTTCCAAGGACAAGGTGCGAGCCTGGACAGATTCAACAGTAGTGCTGGCGTGGCTAAATAGTCACCCTAATCGATGGAAAACGTTTGTGGCAAATCGAGTTCCCGAGATTTTGACTACACTTGATGCAGACCAATGGGCGCACGTATCTTCTAAAGATAATCCTGCAGACTGTGCGTCAAGAGGAGTTCCACCAAGTTTATTATCGGCAAATAAACTTTGGTATGAGGGTCCACAGTTCTTATATAATGTACCAGGCCCCTCAGAAAGTATTGCGAAAAAAAGTTTTTATATATGGGAGACTGGCCAACTGGCCAGTCTCCCATATATAAAAACTTTTTTCGAAAAACATTATAACTATAATGTTTTTCGAAAATATGATTATTTATAAGTAAAAATAAGTAAGTTCCAATTTCAAAATTTCCCTCCACATTTTTTGCGAGTTAATTCAAAGTATTGTGTCTCACTGAAATATGGATCTGCGCCGGGAACATTTTAGAGCTATGATTTTATACGATTTCAAGTGTCGCCTGAAACCGGATGAATCGTACGATAGACTTCAAATGGCATTCATGGATGAAGGCCCTTCCAAGGCAACCGTGTATCGTTGGTATAACGAATTCAAGCGCGGTCGACCAACTTTGGGGGATGACGAAAGAAGCGGTCGCCCTTTGACGGCTGTTACCGAAGAAAACGTGCTAGCAGTGAAAAATTTAATCCAAGACAATAGGCGAATTACATATCAGGAGATTCAACACATATTGAAGATTGGATCGGGAAGCGTTCACGAGATTCTACACAGCCATCTTCGCGTGAGGAGGATAGTATCACGCTGGGTGCCGCACAACCTCACCGATGCTCAGAAGTAGGCCCGGGTGGAATGGTGCCGTGATATGCTTAACAAATTTGAAGCAGGCTCGTCTCGGCGTGTTTACGACATCGTTACAGGTGATGAGTCCTGGATTTATCAATACGACCCAGAAACCAAGCGCCAGTCGACTGTTTGGGTGTTTCAAAATGAGCCAACGCCTACCAAAGTGAAGCGATCTAGAAGCGGGGGTAAGATTTTGATCGCTAGCTTTTTTAATTTGACTGGCCACTTGGTATCAATTCCCTTACGGGATCAAAGAAGCATTAATGCCGAATGGTATACTACCAAATGTTTGCCAGAAGTTTTCTCTGTTATAAGCAACAAGCGACCAAACACAGGGCTCCGCGGGCTACTGCTCCACCACGACAATGCACCTGCGCACACCGCACTCAAAACGAGGGACTTCCTGGACAGCACGCCAGTCAAACTCCTGGGTCACCCTCCTTACAGCCCTGATCTAGCACCGTGTGACTTCTTTTTATTCCCAAAAATAAAAAATCAGCTCAAAGGGATACAATTTTCGTCGCCGGAAGATGCGCTGGCTGCGTTCGAGCAGGCTGTAAACGAGGTGTCTGCGGCGGACTGGAAAAAGTGTTTTGAAAACTGGTTTAGGCGCATGAATCTTTGTATAGAGGCTGGTGGAAAGTACTTTGAAAAGATTTGATAAAAATATATGTACGTATAGAACAATTTTTTTTAGTTTCGCAAAACTTTCTGAGTGTCCCACGTAAATATTAGTTATAGTAGACCAATTAATGTAGATATTCATTTAGAGGAGTCTATCAAATCGCATATGGCTGTTCTTGAGGAAGAATTGCCATGGAATAAATTCGGTAAGTTAAGAAAATTGCTGAGAATCGTAGCATTGTGCAGAAGATTTATATACTGTTATTACAAAATTAAGCAGGATATACCTAAGTACCTTCATAAGGCAGAATTGGATGAAGCACTGATGTGTTGTATTAGGCGGTGTCAGAGAAAAGAGTTCAAAGAAGAATACACTCAGATCAAAAATACAGCATCAATCAAAGACAAGTCCAGCAGACTCAGATCTCTATGTCCTTTTGTGGACAAAGATGATATAATGCGAGTGGGTGGCAGATTACAACAAGCTTCTTTGTCAGATCTGGTAAAGCATCCAGTAATTCTGCCACATCATGCGTATCTTACTAAGTTATTAGTAGCAGATGCTCATGACCAGACTTTACATGGTGGTCCTCAATTAATGATAAATTTTCTTAGATCTGCTTACTGGATTATTGGAGTAAAGAGCTTAGTTAAACAGTACGTACGCAAGTGTGTGACGTGTGTGAAACATAAAGCTAAAGTTCAGTCTCAATTAATGGGATCACTTCCTTTAGCAAGGTGCAGTTCAACAAGACCATTCCTACACAGTGGGGTGGACTATGCAGGTCCAGTCAATATTCGGACGACAAAGGGTCGAGGTCAGCGCTCATACAAAGGTTATATTTGTGTGTTCGTTTGTATGGCCACTCGGGCCATACATTTAGAGGTAGTGAGTGACATGAGTACGCAAGGTTTTCTAGCAGCGTTCCGACGGTTCGTCTCTAGACGTGGACACTGTGCTCAAATATGGAGCGATAATGGGACTAATTTTGTTGGAGCTGCTAGAGAGTTAAAAGAATTGTCTGCTATACAACAGGATATAGCAGAGAATTTAGAGACACATGGCACTGTTTGGCATTTTATACCGCCTCACGCCCCAAATTTTGGAGGCTTATGGGAAGCAGCAGTTAGGTCTACAAAATTTCATATAAAGCGAGTAATAGGGGATACAACACTCACTTATGAGGAGATGAGCACTCTGCTTACCCAAGTAGAGGCTTGTCTTAATTCTAGGCCAATGACTGTGATCAATGGTGAAGATTTAGACGAACCAATGCCATTGACTCCAGGTCATTTTCTGGTTGGTGAACCGCTCATCACTGTTCCTAATGTCAACTATGAGAGTTCGAGTATAAGTTCCCTGTCTCGATGGCAACTTTTGCAAAAAATGTTGCAGAATTTTTGGCGGCGTTGGTCCACCGAGTATTTGAGTAATCTAGTTCATAGGTACAAGTGGTCATCTCAAACTCCAGAACCAGATATTGGTGATGTAGTACTAGTGAAAGAATCTGACTTACCTCCTGCTCGCTGGTTGATTAGTCGAGTAATCGAAAAACATCCCGGTGCTGATAACATCACCCGCGTGGTCACATTACGCACTAAAACAGGTCTTTTTAAACGCCCCACATCTAAATTATGTGTTCTGCCCGTCAACGAATAAAATAGAATAGTTTTTTTTTGTGTTAAGTTCATAAGATCTCATATCAGTTTGTGTTATGTTGCAATTGCATACCCTGATTATGCTCTAGTTCATGAGATCAAATAAATTAAGGTTTGTTTTTAGGTTTATACAATTGTTTAGGTCATAAGATTTATTAGATTTAAGATTTGCCATGACTTTGTGTGTAAACTTTGTTAATGTAAGTTCATTTTAAAAAATCATGTCAGCTGTTTTTAATTCCAAGTTCTATAAAAATGTAATATTTAGTGCAGTAGATCCTTTTTGAAGGACATTAATCGTCAATAATGTCCTTGGTGGCCGATATGTTTATGTTCTGGTCACAATTATTTGTTTTGTAAATTTAGTTGAGTCGAGGCTCGAGAGATGGCGTTGTTAGTTTTCGAACACTTGCTGAATCGCGGTGTTAAGAGTCTCCGACATCTAATGACCTCAGTCCATACATGGAGTATTATGTAGTTCATTAGGAAGATTTGGTAACTTGTAATAGTTAATAGTACACTCCTTGAGTCAATATAGTTCAGAGAAAATCTATCAGGTGTTTTATTAAGTGCCCTATAGATTGTCTAGTTCATCCGACCGACCGTGGCCTAAACACGGATAGATGGATAGACGGACAGACGGACAGACGGACGGACATGACGGACATGACGAAACTATAAGTGTTCGGTGCAATACAATCGAACAGCTCAGCACTTTTGCCTTTGCGCATTTTTATAAATACATCGATCGTGATTATTACCAATTAGTACGTTTTCGACCATTGATCGCGTAACTCGTAACAAATCATATCAAATCATCATTTAGTGTTAATTTAGTATTTATCATTTAATAGTTTAAATAGCACTAATATAACTTTCTCAACCATAACTTCGTATCATTCAAACAGGAACCGTCAACCAATAGCTATTTAAACTTTAACCATACGATATCAATAGAATCAACCAAATATCAACCAACCCAGAAGTTAGTGTCTCGACGCAACGGGCAATAACTTCTTCAATAAGGGTTCCTTGTAGGACTACGGAACTCTAAAAAACGGCGTGAGATTACAAAAATCCGCGCGCCATTTTTATTAATTTAATATTCGTCTAAAAACTGTTGGATTTTTTTTCCTTGCAAGTGTGTTGAAAAACGTCGTATGACACGCGTGAGCAATGTTCATTATACTTTCGGCTTCATTACGCCCTCGCCTTAGTCTCAGACTGAAAATCAGCCTCGAGTATAGTGAACATCTTGGCTCACTTGTATCATAATGTACTATTAAACAAACATTATCAACTGCTGAGCTTACCCCCCAACACTAGACAACCATATTTTACATGTTGGGAAACGTAAATCAATATTCTTTTGGTACATAGTCAAGATTATAAAATATACATTTTGCCAACGATGTGTACATGTTGGTGTTAGGTTATAAAAGTAGCTGTTATAAACTTAGTTGCCTTGTTCAGGCGCTGGCGTGTTGGTCTCAAGCCTCAAGCACATGTTCACTTGGTTACAGATACCGATGTGTCTTCACCGGCTCGACACTATCTTTGTAAGTACCGAATCTAAACTTTCCTGCTCAATGCAGGAGCTCATTGTCCGGCAGCGACGCGGAGGCGACGCGGAGCGGAGGTGATGCGGAGCGGAGGCAATGCGGAGCGGAGGCGATGCGGAGCGGAGGCGATTTCATTACTTCAGCGCTGCTTTGAATAGAGTTAGGCGTGGAGCGGCAGCATACAATATAATTAATAAAATAAAATATAATTATGGCGGCAGCGAAACGGCATGCCTGCGCCGCGTCGCTTGTATATAATTCACGACGCGTCACTTTCGTACATTTTGTATACATACGTTTTGAAGCGGCACCGCGTGCGCCGCGCCTTATGCTATTTTTGTATAATTCGCGTCTCGCTCTAGCGTTCATCTTGTGATGCAAGCTGTGTCGGAGTGGTCATGAACCGCTGTCCCTATGTAATACACTGCATGGCCGAGCTGGGCCGCGTCCCGCCTCGTCCCGTACTTCTGTCCTTCTGTCTTTCCGTCACGGTCAAATAATACAACGTGGACAAAACTGAGAGCCTTCTTTTTTTTCACATCAGACCACACTCCAGATCCATTTAATGCATCCCAGGCGCGATCCGAGGGAGGGGGGGGGGGGGGTGATAGATAATTATTATGTTTCATAATTGTGGACTGAGGTCAATGAGGAAATTAAAATTCGAGAAAAAATAATTTGTAATCATCATCGTATAATTTGACCAAGTTTATAGTATACTAGCTTTTACCCGCGGCTCCGCTCGCGTTAAATTCTGCTAACCCACGTGATGGATCCTGTTAATTCAGTCCAGTCCAGTCCAGTCCTGTTCCAGTCCCAGTCTCAGTCAAAGTCCACTCACTCACTCACTCAATCACTCACTCATCCAGCCATCGTACATTACTATCCGCTCGTGCAAATACGTAGAAGCTTCGTATCTGTCGGGTGAGGACACAACCCACGATTTTTTTTCTTTCTTTATTTTCTTTCTAAAAACCCATACCAGTTTTTAGTCTGATCATCAGCTTTAATGCTGTGTGATGCTTGAATAAATAAACAGACATTTACAATTTTATAATAGTTAAGAAGATAAGATGAATTATGTTGGAGAACTAATAGGCCGCCCTACTTACCATCCCTCATAATCATTGATCAGATAGGAGTCGTGAACATGAAAATTCCCGTGTCATGGGTCATAAACATCAGTTGTTGAATAACATGTTGATTTCGCAAACATTGGTTATTTCAACGTCCAAATAATTGCCGAATCAATTGACTTTGGTTGTAAAAATCGAAATACTTATTTAGTTATACCTTTTTTTTTTTTTTTTTTTATTCTTAACGGGCTTGCGTTTGACCGCCACCTCACCTGATGTTAAGCGATGGTGCGGTCGACGATGATACACGCTTGCCCAGCAAAAACCTATTCACTCGAGTCTTGAAGACCACTAGATTATATTTCTCGGGAAACACTGACGCCGGCAAGGAATTCCACTCTTTGGCGGTACGCATGATAAAGCTATTAGCAAACCGGTTCGTGCGTAAGGGTGGAATATCTACCATATAACGGTGGCGCATCGCCGTGCGTCTGGTCGTCCGATAATGGAAAGGGCTTGGGGGAGTTAAATTGTGCAATTCCAACGCACACTCGCCGAAATGCATTCGATAAAAAACCGATAGGCTAGCAACTCTGCGCCGATGCTCGAGACTTTGTAGTTTGGCGTCGACCAGCGCATCGTCGCCAACGAGCCTCTTGGCGCGCCTCTCAATCGACTCGAGAGCCGCCAGTTGATATTTAGCCGAGCCATCACAGAGATGAGAGCAGTACTCCATACAGGACCGAACTTGTGCTTGGTACAAATTGAGCAGCTGTTCAGGTGTGAAGTACCGTCTCACCTTAGAGAGGATGCCCAGCTTTTTGGCAGCAAGTTGAGCCTTGGACTCTATGTATGAGCCGAAGTTTAGGGTGGATGTTAGTGACACGCCAAGAAGCAACCTATCTCAAAACTAAAGCAGGATATAGTACATTACTGCCGCGGTGTATAATGACTACTTTGCTAGTCGCGCTGATGATGGCCGAGAGCGCAGCTCCAGGCGACACAGCGCGGTCAGCGTGCAGCACTCGATGGACGAGCTGGGTTACAGCGCGGACAGCGAGGGCTGCAATGATGGCCAAGCTGGAAGGCCGAGAGCGTAGCTAGGCTAGCTCGAGGCAATCATAGCGTGACCAGCGAAGCACTCATAGTGGGCCAAGGCTTGTATAGTGCTTGTACGATGCAACCGTACATTTTCTCAGGTCAGCGTTTTTACGCGACTCATGAATTTCTTTTAATATTTAGACCAGTTCGCGACGAGCGATCAAGTAAGCCGCGCGTTCTCACATTTTACGTGACTAACAAGTGTCGCGTATTAGCAATATCATTTTCACTCACATACCTACAGTTCATTCAGTTCATTAACTTTCATAAATATTCGGACAATATAACATTTATTTTCCTGAGCTATCGTATTTTATTTCTACCAGCATCATCATCAAAAGAAGTGCAGTCTAACAAGAGACTGTACATCTTTTTGGTCCTTCGTAAAGAACTTGCGCAGTATTCTTAGGGTCGCGTCGCGTGTCGTGTCGCGGACTATCACTGTGCAAGACAATCCAGTGACAGTCAAAAACTATCAAGTGTTTGTGAGTGCATCAGAAGTCGAGACTACCAAGTGTCTCAAAGGATCACCAAGGATCCGTAAGCAGTACCTAAGCAAGGACATTCAAGTAAGATCGTTTTATTTTACTTCTTACTTCCAATAAGTTCTCAACATGGAGGCTTTACACGCGAATCAATCTGATCTGTTTGTGGCTATTAGCAAGTTAGCTGCCAACCTCAAGAAGGATTCCGCAGATCGTAAAACTGTCGATTATTTCAAGAGGCGGTTGGAAACATTAGAGCAGTATTGGTCTGACTATCAGTATAACCACGATCGTCTCCTGACGGAAGAAAGCAAGTCTCATCCGTATTTTACCAGGCGTGACTACGAACAAGCAGAAGAGTTATACAGGTCAACCAAAGCATACATCAATCAACATCATCAAGGTTTGTTGAGAAACATGAAGTATGAACCTACAGCATCAGCTACCATTTCTGGACAACAGCAGCCTTCATCTCAGCAAGGAGATGAATATCAGGAGGAACAAGGTCACACCAGCTCTGAGCAAGAAGAACTAGTGGGACATTCTCCACCAGTCCAGAGGCAGTCGCGAGGTTCATCCAGCAAACTCGACGAAATGTTGAAGAAGCAAGCAAGCAATTTCAGGGCGCTTCAGCGCACAGTATCAGGAATTAATGTAGAAAATGTTTCTGAAAAGTGGGTGTTGGAAGATGCCTTACGTACTCTGCAATCCCGTTGGTCTACAATAGATTCCTTACATTGGGAATTGGACAGCGAATTGGAGGGTTCTAATGTAGAATACGAGTTATCCTATACACAGCAAGAAAACATCTATAACGAATTTAAAAAGACCATCAACAGCAAGTTGTGGTCTGTAACTCACAAAGATAAGTGGACTCCGAAAATGGATATCCCTTTCTTCAATGGCAACTATCAAACTTGGGTATCATTTAAAGACTTATTTGTCGAAGCCATTCACAGTAATGTCTCCATATCAAACGCTCAGAAGATGCAGTTTCTCAAAAGCAAGGTGAGGGGCGAAGCTGAACGTTTGATACAGCACTTACAAATCAGCTCCGAAAACTATAACATCTGCTGGGAGATATTGAATAACCGGTACAACCATATTAGGTTGATTTTCACATCTCATACAAATACTTTACTAAACCTACCAGTAGTTCAACAAGCATCAGTGAATCATATCAAGAAGATTCACGATACAACTCTGGAGTGCCTAAATGCAATAAAAAACCTAGGTGTAGACATAACCAGCTGGGATCCACTAATCGTCCATATTTTATTGCAAAAATTAGACACGGAATCGCATAATTTATATTTCGAATTTTTGAAGAGTCCTAGAGACCTGCCAAAATTAGAAGACTTTTTAAAATTCTTAGAGAGCAAGTTTACGTCGTTGGAGTCATCTCGTAAGAAACTTGAGTACTCAAAACCATCAACAAGCAAACAAAGCAATACATTTTCGAATTCTAGAAATAAATCGAACAACAATAATGATTTTTCTGCGAATAAACTCAATGCATCATCGCCATCGCCGAATGCAAATTCAGCAAAACCATGCCCGGTGTGTAAAGATTCACACGGAATATATTATTGCAATAAGTTTCTGAACATGTCGCCGCAAGTAAAACGCCAAACAATCACAAAATTACGTTTGTGCAAAAATTGTCTTTATGACCATGGCGATAAAGCATGTATTTCTGATAAACGTTGCCGTGAATGTCAGGGCAAACACAATTCAATTTTACATGAAGCATTTATTAATACGTCGTGCAATTCGACTACAGAGTCAATGCCGACGGTTCTGGTAACAAGAAACCAAGACAAACAAGAATTACAAGAAAATCAGCCCGTTTTGCAACAAGGCAATAACGTGGTTGAAATATTATTAGCCACTGCAATGATCATGGTTCAATCAAGTGACGGATCATATCATAAAATGCGTGCGCTAATAGATCAAGGTTCCCAAGCTTCTCTTATATCTTCGAGGGCGGCGCAAATCCTGGCTTTACCAAGAAAGCAATGCAAGGGAGTCATCTTCGGTATAGGAGAGAAGAGGAACAGCTGCAAGGGCGCCATGAACATAACATGTTGTTCACAATATAATCAATTTACTTTTAAAACAGATGTATTAATCATGAATACACTGATTACAAAGTTACCGGGACACACATTTATCAAGCCAACATGGGCACACCTGGACGGCATTCAGCTCGCCGATCCAGACTATCATACCAGTCGTCCCATTGATATCTTGCTGGGAGCAGATGTCTACTCATTTATCATATTGGATGGCATAATAAGGGCCGATCTATCCTTACCCATTGCGCAACAGACTCGATTGGGGTGGATTTTATGCGGCAGTATCAAGATATTGCATTGTAATGTAGTCCAAAATCAGGAGGACACAGTACAACAATTTTGGGAGATCGAAGACATATCAGAATCACCCAACTTATCTGCAGATGACCTACAATGTATGGAATTCTACAAACAAACAAAAAAAAGACGTGAGGATGGTACTTATGAAGTTCGATTGCCATTTCAAGAAAACTTTGACAATCAGTTGGGTTCGTCGAAACATAAGGCCTTTGCGCAATTTCGTCAGTTGGAACGGAAGTTTAGCAATACCGAAAATATAGCAAAACAATATAAATCATTTATTCAAGAATATCAAATGTTAGGTCACATGAAACTCGCTACAAGTAACGAGAAACCCGACTTTCATCTACCGCACCATTGCGTGTTACGAAAGGAATCTACTACAACAGCACTTCGTGTTGTTTTTAACGCTTCGACTAAAACAACAACCGGATGCAGTTTAAATGATATCATGTTAAAAGGTCCTAACCTTCAGCAAGATCTTCAATCTTTATTATTAAAGTGGAGACAATATCGGGTAGCATTCACACCCGACATCGAAAAAATTTTTAGATTCTTCTGGATAAATGAGCAAGATCAAAAATTTCAGAAAATCATTTGGCGTGATTCTCCTGACATGGTCTATCAAGAGTACCAACTTACCACGGTCACATACGGCACCAAGGCCGCGCCATTTTTGGCTATGATGACGTTAAAGCAGTTAGCAGAAGATGAGCGACAGAATTATGACAGTGCAGCAATCAAGGCTTTAGAACAGTCATTTTACATGGATGATGTTTTACACGGGTCTCATTCTGTCACATCAGCAGTAAAATTACAAAAGGACTTAATTGAGTTATTAAAATCAGGAGGATTCAATTTAAGAAAATGGTCGTCCAACGCACCTGAACTACGACAAGATGTATTCGGGGAAAATAACAAGCAAGATAATTTTGATTTCAAGCAAGTGGAGTCAACAAAAACTTTGGGATTACGTTGGAACCCCAAAACTGATTCATTTACATTTCTATCCCAGATTGAAACATCTACCAAACACGCAACAAAGCGCTCAATGTTATCAGACATCTCCAAATTGTTTGATCCCCTTGGCTGGCTTTCACCAGTATCAACCAAGCTGAAGTTGATCTTCCAGAAAGTTTGGGTGTCAAATATTCAATGGGATGACAAGTTACCCAAAGATATCAACAAAGAGTGGGTAAACATAAGAGATGACATGCAAAAAATCAACCAATTTGAATTAGAGCGTTGGTTGGGCACAGGAGAAAGTGATAAAGTGGAGTTACATGGATTCTGCGACTCCTCCAACAAAGCCTATGCATGCGTTGTCTATTGTAAGCAAGTAATCAATGGTGACATTAACCTAACATTGGTAGCAGGAAAAGCGAGGCTAGCTCCAGCAAATAAAACCGTCTCATTACCAAGATTAGAGCTTAGCGGCGCTCTTTTATTGGCAAACCTGATGTTCAAGATTCAGCAATGCCTTATCAATCATACAATCAACTTACCTCCTGGAAAATGGGCATTAGGCCCCGTCGTCCAGCTGCATCCCGGTAATGACGGCCACGTCAGGGTGGTCACATTAAAAACAAAGAATGGACTAATCAAGCATCCTATCATCAAGTTGTCAGTACTTCCTGTAAACGATAGAGTCAACAAACAAGAATCGAACTCCGACCAAGCGGAGGATCTTAACCGCCACAGACAAACAAGAAAGAGATCAAATTTAAATTTTCTATCACTAGCAATGTTACTTATATCGTTTATGAGCATTTTTATCGCATCGCATTGTGTTGACATTGAAGAAAATCAAGGCCTCTATTTTGTCAAAATTTCCAACATGCAATTAATTAGAGACGAGTGGAAGATCGTAGCATACTACGACATGGATCCTTATTGGCAAGGGACCACAGCATGCAGTAAATACATAAACTAGTTGGATCAATTATGCAACAGGCTTAAAGATAGTTCTCACTGTGACGTAATACAAGTACAACTACAGCATGAGTTATCAGAACTGGAGTACTACAACCACATGTTGCTAAGTCAGCATACCAGCACGCGCCACGCACCGTCCTTGCGCCGGCGCAGGCGAGGCCTTATCGACGGTGTCGGGTATCTTGCGAACAGTTTGTTTGGTGTTCTCGACGAAAGATTTGCCGAGCAATACAAACAAGATATAAATAAATACATATATATACAATTAATACGAAATAATGAGAATCATTTCATGTCATTGATGAAAAATCAAACTTCTATGATTGAAGCCGAGTATAACGTTCTAAAGAGGAATGAAAATGCAATCAATAAGCAACACAAGATGCTTAATCTGTTATCAATCAAGTTAGATAAGATGGAGAATATTTTGGTGAGCGAGTCTGAGCGAAATCGAATCATGAACGATTTCAGTATCGGATCAATAGCAACGAGCAACATTTTAAGACATTTAAAAACAATCCAAACGAGTTTATTGG
The DNA here is from genome assembly GCA_949699075.1 of Asteroscopus sphinx. Taxonomy (NCBI): domain Eukaryota; kingdom Metazoa; phylum Arthropoda; class Insecta; order Lepidoptera; family Noctuidae; genus Asteroscopus; species Asteroscopus sphinx. Next base: position 34,654,905 of record OX453003.1, read on the forward strand.
ACACAATAACCGATGTCTATCATGGAAGACTCAATTTTCATTTATTATCACCAGAGCAACTGAAAGACACGCTGAACACCATTTCGAGTCACCTATCGAAAGATCTTTCATTGCCTATCAATAATTTACAAGCGAATTTTAGAAATATTTATCATTTATTAAAAGTACGAGCAAGAATGTCGGAAGAATACCTAATCTTCGAATTGAGATTACCATTGGTATCTAGAGATTCATTTGCAATCATGAAGCTAATACCAATACCTCAAGTTATAAATAACACAAGCATGGCTACTATCAAACCGATTGCTGAGCATGTAGCGATCAATTTGAAAAAAGACTCGTATTTACCTATGTCCTTACACGATGTCGAAGCATGTCTACGTGATGACACCGATACATATCTGTGTTATTTACAAAGGCCAATTTATCATCTCAAAAATAATGAAAGATTATGTGAAGTAGAACCTGAAACAAGAAAATGCAAGATCAGCATTACAGCATGTTCAAATCAATGGACAGCAATTAGCAAGATAAACAAGTACATATACTTCTGTTGTAGCCAGTGTCAAATACGAGTGCTATGCGAAGATCAGGTGTCAGCCGGTCTCTTAAAAAAGGCTGGAATATTAGGGGTTAAACATGATTGTTTGATTAAAACTGAAAGCTTTACAGTTTACTCACGCAATGAGGATTCAAGCAATTTAAACATAAAGGCATCGTTCAACCTACCAGAGATAGAACCAATTAATCACATAATTGACGTAGGCATTCCAACCCCACTGATACAAAATTATTCACTTCTTTCTAATAACAAAGAATTGGAGGACATCAAGAAACAAATAATCAACATGAAAGCAAGTGAACATTTATCACAGCAAGTGTCGTACCACGACATCCATCACTACACAGCATTTTATGTGGTGATTAGCATCGTAATCGTAGTTGGAGCAGTTATCGTGGTACGTCGGGTCCGCAGCAGGCGGGCAACATTCCATGCGGTGGCAAGCGCCGCATTTGCGAGCTCTCAGCCCCCGGAACACGCAGAGTCGGCCGGGCCCTCTGGTTCGCCGTCCGCAGTGCAAGTTTTTAGTATTAGTGCGCGTAATCAGTGCAAAGTGCCGTGCGACCCGGACTTTAGTGAGGTCTCTAAAGTTGATAAGTGTACGACACCTATTCGTCGTAAAACCGAGTTCAATTAGAGACTATAAGCATAATCTAAGGAACAAGTGGCATCATCTTGTCAAAATTCATATTTTCATCTCTCATTCATCATTCCGCTTGGGAGCATGTACGATGCAACCGTACATTTTCTCAGGTCAGCGTTTTTACGCGACTCATGAATTTCTTTTAATATTTAGACCAGTTCGCGACGAGCGATCAAGTAAGCCGCGCGTTCTCACATTTTACGTGACTAACAAGTGTCGCGTATTAGCAATATCATTTTCACTCACATACCTACAGTTCATTCAGTTCATTAACTTTCATAAATATTCGGACAATATAACATTTATTTTCCTGAGCTATCGTATTTTATTTCTACCAGCATCATCATCAAAAGAAGTGCAGTCTAACAAGAGACTGTACAGTGCTTTACTCAAAAATGCAAGTACCTAATCTAAATAAAACCAGCAAGTAATTTAAATAAAATATATATTAATTAACTAGAAATTTAATTAAAATGACAAATATGAAAAGTACAGTTATTAAAATTCAACACCGATTTTCCCGGTTTGATATTACTAATAGTTTGCGATAATTTTAATGCGGTGTTTGACTGCTGTATTATTTCTTCAGTATCCACTGCACAAATTTTTCATATGCAAGCTTATATTTTTCCTTTGAGTTTCGCATTGAATCGGAAGAATTTTCGCTTTGAGAGCTCATTTTTAGGAAAAAAGTCAATAAATAAAAATAAAATTTTCGCTGAACCGCGCTTTTGTTACTTCTTTGTTTTTTTTTTTTTAGCAATGGTAGTTGGAACTATACAGCCAAATATGGAATAAAATCTTTTTGTACCTATCTCTATAAATACAAACAGCTGTTTTAAATAAAATCTTTTTGCATTTGATTTTTTAAAACGTTGAAACGTCAAATTAGCGGCCGGCAATGTTTTGCCGGCCTGTTAAAGCGACCAGCAAAACTTTGCCGGCCGCTCCTTGAAACAGAACGGCAAGGTCGACTTTACTCAAACGAGGTCGTCAAAATAATGACCACCTTACATGCATTTTTGAGTAAATGAAGTTTGGTTAACAGAATATCAAAGAACATAACAGTACCTTAAAATAATGTTTTCTCCCACTTGCTCGGAAATTGGTTCATTATTCAAAAAAAAGAATACAACAATCGGCTCTTTTTCGTACGCAACGAAATAACAGGCCGGTAATATCCAACAGGACAATAATAGAAATTGCTGGACACTTTTTATTTTTTAAATTATGCTACCGAGGTTTTTAAGTACACACTTACATAAATTAGGTGTTTTTAGGCACAAAATATTCATCATTATACAGGCTGAATGCGCATTTTTTTTTTTCAAAACTTTGAAAATAGAACAAGATCCGCGCGGGCGAATGGTGTGAATGAACATGAGATACTGTTGAATTAATTTGTGTTGTGTTTCCTCGCAAATGAGAGAAAAGTACTATATAAGTCTCGGCCGAAATAGCAATTAACGGCCTCGTTTAGTTAAAAAGGACTCGGCTTGCGCCTCGTCCTCTCAAAATCACTTGGGAAGTATTCGGCTTCGCCTCGTACTTCCAATATTACTCGGCCGTAAATTGCTTCGTTTCCGGCCTCGACAGTAATGTACTATTACTTCCAGAAGTGGCTGCTTATTTTTTTTGGATCAAGCCCCATACATTGATGCCCTTCCTTCTTTATTTAACTCGTTTCATTAATACGTTCATTCCATCGTACTCCATGCCATCAAAATATCGTACAAGTAAAATGAATAGTAAAGCTTTTATTATTCATCACAAGTCGTCCTCACGCTACGACGCTGGCGCGCGCTAGCAGCGCGGCGGGCAGCAGCGCGGCGGGCGCGGCGCGGGGCGCGCGGGGCGCGGCGCCGACGACGCGCATGCGCAGCGCCGCGTCCGTGTCGTGCATGGTGGCGTTGAGCAGCTCCGCGTAGTGGTACAGCGCCGTCAGCACGCTGGCGGCGCCCGCGGGCGGCGCGCGCGCGGCGCACTGCAGCGGGCCCATGGACGTCACCGCCACCTGCGCGCCGCGGTACAGCGCGGGCCCGCCCGAGTCGCCCGCGCACACCCCCGCGCCGCCCGCGCCGCGCCCCACGCCGCACACGCAGTGCAGCCAGGCGCCGCGCTCGCAGCGCACGAGCCGCAGCCGCACCTCGAACAGCTGCTCGCCCAGCGCCGACTCCTCCGTGCGCCCGAAGCCCAGCACCTGCGCGCATACACCCTCACTGATCATTATATTTACATGCTAATCCTAGATCGTGTACTCGTAGCAGAGTTTGCTTACATTAGGAGTCGATCCCTGTTTCAATAGGGTAATTGTTTTTTTTTTAAAGTACGTAAAACGATAGCGAAACATCCAATAAAGGCATTCATTAATTAATAATTACTAGAATATGCTTTTAAAATTACTTTTATTATTTACGTTTATCGTTTATAAAAAAAAAAAGTTAAAATCGACAAAAATTGTAAAACAAGTTTAGGGAGTAGATTTCGATTCGATTTGATTTAAGAAAAAAATTAATTAACAAAAACAAAAAACCCGACTGCGTGTAAAAATAACAGAAAGAATTTTGATGTCACATAAAATGGCTCCTAAAAGCGGCCATTTTGATTTTTATAATTTTGATATACCCAGTGTCACTCTCACAATTAAGACGAATCCAACGACACCTCTCAAACTAAGATCCATCAAGCCGTTTAGGCTACAGAGCGTGCCAAAGAAATATACATACATACATACATACATACACTCGAAAAACATAACCCTCCTTCTGGCGCAGTCGGGTAAAAACAAGCGATTGCTGCAATCGCGTATGATTTGCTATCATCCATTGAAGAGTTCCCTTCTTTATCTCCAAAGATCTTTCGTCAGATCTTCACTAAATAATACTTTCGGAATGCATTTGCATTTGCTTGACTTGTTGATGAAAATACCAAAATCACTATATGTATACCTATAATATTTGAAGAGTTCCCTCAATTCCACATGGATCCCATCATCAAAACTGGATTTTGATAAAAATGGGACCAATCTAGAAGTATATTCTTTCAAATAAATAAAATAATATTCAATATCGAATTATAAATGACGGGTCCTGAAGTCACAAACATAAAAAAAAAATAAGTACAGTCAAATTGAGAACCTCTTCTTTTTTTTTAAGTCGGTTAAAATGTTGGCACCGAGTTCCTAAACTTTTTCACACAAATTATTTTATTATTATTGAAGTAAAACTTCTTTACGCACGCTTAACTTAGGGAGTAAGCTGGCGAGAGCGTTATGAAAAGTGTGATCGGGTGGGGCGAACGGAGGAGGTAGTGCGGGACGCTGGGAGCGAGTCGCGGTACGGCCACGACACAGATTACGCGCGCCGCGCCGCCATTCCTTTTTTCTCATTGAAATAGTATTGAGCACAGAGTACATTGTAATATACTGAAATAGAGACCAATCTTCAATCTCAAAACAGGTAACCGTTTACTAGCGCCATCTGATACTTTTAGTGCGATACTACTGTTAGTACATCATCTGAACTAAAAATAAAAAATGCAAAAAGAGAAGCATTTCTTGAGTATTGAACCCACGTCCTGCGTTTATAAACCCGACCGCAAGATCGTACTGCTACCAACATTCACTTCTGAATTGCGAATTTTAGCACGATAATCAACCAGTTGAAATCCATAAAAGTAAAATACTTTATTATTCAAAAAACAACAAAAATGGCTCTGAAATAGATACTTATTTAATAATGTAATATTTGGTGAAAAATCAGTACAATTATCTCGTGAAATGAAATCTTAATATCTTTGGAGAAATTATCCAATATGGGGTCATGTAGCGACATCTATCGAATATTGAATAAACTATTACAATATCTCGTTTTTTAAATTTGTAAAACCTGCCATCTATTACTTTTAGTCCGTAACAGTAACAAATATAATGCTACTAAATTAAAAACCACCATCTTACCTGTTATCTACAAGCATTCGAAGTACTACGTTTTTTTGCAGCGTTGTAAAAGCTGTTGTACCCGATTATTTGTTCTAAGATTGAGCACCCTGGTATTGAGGGAGATATCAGTTAGTGAAGTAAAATAAATAAATAATAATAATTGTCGGTTTTTACTTTTTTAAAGTTCATTTTTGTGTCATGTTTTATCGCGCTATTAATGTTTAATTTTAAAGTCACACAGTCAGTTTTTTTAACTTTGAATATTTTCCGTTGAAGTCCACGTCCGAAGACCACTTCTGTCGCGTATGCAACCCTAATACCCGAAGCATCTCATGGGCTGAGATTCCAGGACCTGGACCTTGGCAGAGCTCCAGCCAACGAGGAGTCGGCCAGCATAAAAAATAATAATAAATAAAATAATAATAATAATATACTAGCATATAAAACCACCTCAATATCCCGAAGAGCCGTCCTCTCCAGGGTCTCTATTGATCTAGCAGAGCTCTCCTCCCTCACAGAGGTAAGAGTGGTCTCGGCGCTGACCAGCCGGCCCAACTTCCTCAGCTTTGCTCGCGCCCGAGCTCATTTGGGACGTCAGCGACACACTCGGGCCATCCGACTCACTCTCGTCGGTACACGACTCGTGTGGCGAACTAGGTCGTGTTGAACGACCTCTCCTTCCATGGCGAGAACCACTGCCCCTAGAGGTCGTCGCTTTCAAAGGTACCTTTGAAGGCGGCAGCATTTCGCACACGGCCGGCTTACGCGAGCGTTTTTGGCTTTCACTCCTCCGAGAATCGGAAGGGTTAGCGTTCGTCTGCTGTGTGGGTCTCGGAGATATAGACGTGTTGGGAAAAGATCCCGACGAATCCACACCACGGTGGCGTGAGCCTCCCTCCCTGGCTCAATGCATCTGAATCGGACGGTAGGCGGTCGGTGCCCCCCGCCCCAGAATACAAAGGACAGACTGAACTAGATTCAGTGAGAGATTCTCTAGCAACTGGTACTCTCCTGGGGTAATACTTCTTTACGAGACTCTTAAGAGATTTTTTATGGGATGGGGTCCCCGTGCAGGATTTTTTAAAGGGGTTGTCCTCCCGTGGCTCTAGGCAGGGCCTCCGGTCCTCTCAATGAGGATTACGGGTCAGGCCGAACGGTGGTCTGCATTAGACCGTGTCTGCCAGCCAGCCATTGCTGAATAGCAAACCCGCCGCCCCTACCTCTTTCTTCTCCTTCCAGAATCATTGGGGATCTGTATCATTCCCGCAGTCACTCGTTCGCATCTACGGTTATGTGTGATGACATACATATACCAGGAGTGTGACTCCCCAGTGACTGTACCCTCCCCAAATCCGGCCTTGCCCTTTACGGCAGTCCATCCTAGTTTCTCCCTTTGGATCTTTCTGGCATGAGTAGCTTTACCGGCATAGCTCCAAAGATCACTGAGACACGCAAGTCCCACCACGGGGACAACGTGGGATACACGGTGGGATCATCTTCATGTCAGTGGAAACCGTCACCTGCTACAATAAACAACGTCCGTACACACTGGCTATAACGAGCACGTGTTGACGTCACCTGCACTTCTTGGTTCGCGAGGTCGCCGGGGTTGTAAAGGCGCATGGCGCGCAGGGGGTCGGGGGGCGGCGCGCCGGCCAGCGCCATGTCGCTGCGCGTGCGCACGAGCCCCACGTCGTGCTGCAGCTGCGTCACGTCCATGCCGCGACCCTCGTCTTCCTGCCGCACGCGGTACCCGGGGTGGCGGTACAGGTAGTGCACGGCGGCCGCGGCGCCCTCGGGCGAGTTGTACTTGACGTAGGCGACGTGCGGCGCCACGCAGTGCGCGGCCGTGAGCGCCCAGCGCGGCGCCAGCACGGCGCCCGAGCAGCGCGCCGCCCAGTAGCGGTCCAGCAGCGCGCACGCCGCCGGCCACGCGCCCGGCGCCGCCGCCGCGCCGCCGAACACGCGCCGCGCGCCCGCCCCGCGCCCCGCGCCCATGCTGCGGTAGAACCCGTACCGGCTGCCATTGCCCCCCTCACACGCCCAAACCAGCGACACGAACACCAACAGCGCTCGCATCGCTTACCCCGTTACACTTCCTAATTTCAACATGTTCAACATATCCTGAATGATGGCGTTGTCATTGAATGACACACGTAGTGATTATTATCTTTGGAATGACATCTGTCACTATGCGTAAATACTCTATGCCAGAATTTGCTACAAAATGAGGTCGTAATGACTTGATCGGAACGTAACATATGAAGGTTGTAGTTAGTTTGTGGAGATGTTCACGTAGTAAGGTATTGCTATTGCTGGTTGCAGGTGGAGCTGGGCGGCGCGGCGTGAGGGCGCGGGGATGCGCGGCGCCCCCCCGGCATGAGCCTCAACGAGTCGCGCGGGGGCTGCGACTCGGACGCGGGCGCGGCGCCGGGCGACACGCTGTTCCGCTTCGTGGTGCACGGCGTGCTGCTCAACGCCATCGGCGCGGCCGGCCTGCTGGGCAACGCGCTGGCCGTGCTGGTGCTGTCGCGCCCGCAGATGCGCTCCTCCATCAACTGCCTGCTGGTGGGGCTGGCGGCCTGCGACACCGCGCTCATCCTCACCTCCGTGCTGCTGTTCGGGCTCACGGCCGTGTTCCCCTACACGGGCCACCTGCGCTACTACTACTACCACGTCTGCCCGCACATCACGCCCTACGCGTACCCCATCGCCAACGCCGCGCAGACCATGTCGGTGTACCTGACGCTGATCGTAACGGTGGAGCGCTGGGTGGCCGTGTGCCACCCCTTCCGCGCCAAAGCGCTGTGCACGTCGTCGCGCGCACGCTGGTACGTGCTGGGCACGGCCGCCTTCGCCTTCGCGTACAACGCGCCCAAGTTCTTCGAGGCGGAGGTGGTGCAGCGCTTCGCGGACGGCGAGCCCGTGTACTGCGTCACGGCCGACGTGCACTTCCGCACCGAGTCGTACATCGTGGTGTATATCCACTCCATGTACATGGTCGTGATGTACATCGTGCCGTTCACGGCGCTGGCAGCGCTCAACGCGTGCATCGTGCGGCAGGTGCGGCGCGCGCAGGCCGAGCGCGCGCGCCTGTCGCGCGTGCAGCGCCGCGAGCTGGGGCTGGCCACCATGCTGCTGGTCGTCGTGCTCGTGTTCTTCCTGTGCAACCTGCTGCCCCTCGTCACCAACTCGTTCGAGGTGTTCCTCGGCGACCAGTTCGACAAGCTCGACCCGCTCGTCAAGACGACCAACTTGCTGGTGACGATCAACAGCAGCGTGAACTTCGTCATATACGTCATATTTGGCGAAAAGTTCAAGCGCGTGTTCTTGAAGATGTTCTGCGCCGGAGGCGTGTGGCGGCGCGACTCGCCCGAGCACACGCGCGACGACTCCTTCGCGTCCTGCGGCGAGCGCGTGTCGCTGCGCCTGGCGCGCAACGGCACGCTGCGCCGCTCGGACACGCGCGGCGGCGGGGGAGCGGGGCGTGCGCGGCGCGCCGCCTCCCCCGCGCCCACCGTGTACTACCCCGCGCCCGCCACGGAGCTCACGAGCGCGGCGGACGCGCGCTGGGACGGCCACGCGCGCGCGCAGTTCTAGCAGCGCTCGCGCGCGCCGCCTCCCCCGCGCCCACCGTGTACTACCCCGCGCCCGCCACGGAGCTCACGAGCGCGGCGGACGCGCGCTGGGACGGCCACGCGCGCGCGCAGTTCTAGCAGCGCTCACGCGCGCCGCCTCCCCCGCGCCCACCGTGTACTACCCCGCGCCCGCCACGGAGCTCACGAGCGCGGCGGACGCGCGCTGGGACGGCCACGCGCGCGCGCAGTTCTAGCAGCGCTCGCGCGCGCCGCCTCCCCCGCGCCCACCGTGTACTACCCCGCGCCCGCCACGGAGCTCACGAGCGCGGCGGACGCGCGCTGGGACGGCCACGCGCGCGCGCAGTTCTAGCAGCGCTCACGCGCGCCGCCTCCCCCGCGCCCACCGTGTACTACCCCGCGCCCGCCACGGAGCTCACGAGCGCGGCGGACGCGCGCTGGGACGGCCACGCGCGCGCGCAGTTCTAGCAGCGCTCGCGCGCGCCGCCTCCCCCGCGCCCACCGTGTACTACCCCGCGCACCTCCCCGCGCACCTCCCCACGCAGTCCGTGTAGTGGCACGCGCTGGCCCACTCCGAGTGAACTATTTCTATCAGAACATTTGCGGGACTTTTATACGTTCTCTGATCGGCTCGACTCCGAGTTCGTTAGGCTCAAGATGTTGATCGTGATTTGTGTGTAATTTAAATCTGTACCGTATTGACTTTGTAAGGAAACTAGCCTGTATCATAATGTAATACATTCTAATAGTGAGTCAACTCGGCCGCCAGACAGCAACCATGGGGTGCGGTATGAAGGAGAGCGGAGCCCCCCCCTGCCCGTGACGCCTGCGGTAGTCCGGCTCGACATCGCTTGCGCGCCGGTACTCCCGTTTAGGTGTGTCAGGTACACGAAATTACTACCACGTGTTGGATTTTTAATTGAATTAAATCTAAGGATGATAATTCATTATATCATTAGGTTCAATAAAAGACTATTAAAAACATCTAATAATAAATATCCCAAATATTTACCGGTTGAACATCTGTATCGAGCCGGATAAACAGAATATATAGTTTAGCTTATTTTATTTTGTTCTGTACTACTATTTCACTATTTTAGGGCATGCAATTTATTTCTTATGTATAAGATGTTTCAATGTACAAGTGATTATTGTCTTGTCCGATTTGTGAACCATTAAAAAAAAAATAAAAAAAAAAATTAAAAAAAATATTTTAAATGCAAAATGTTTGATGAAAAACTTTGGATGTTTTTTTGTTACTTAATCACCACTAATTGATCGAAGCCGCAGGGCACAGCTTGTAAGTACCTACATATAGAATATAAAATATCAAGAGTAATGCAAATTTTGATCTAGGTAATCTAATATTATTTTGCAAAAGATATTTTCTTTTGTAACAACCCTTGCATATTTTTAGCTACTAGTTAGTAGGTAGTCACCTGTCGGCATTTTGCGCCGCCACAAAGGAGATGACTCACTATTGGTATTTATTACACTATGTCTGTATGCTTCACTGACAAAATTTATAATACATCCCAGTATATTTCCTGTACATTTTTGTAAATATACATCTCGATCTCTCCGAGGCCTAAAAGGTAAATTACCGCTTGGACGGTAACTACGAATTATGATGTTGTAATGTTAATAATATGAACTTTTTGTAAATAATGTAGTTACATTGTAAAGTATATGAAGACGATATCGCAACAAGCGACGGTGGCTCTCGTTGATAACTTCTCTATCAATTAAAAGTCATAATGTCTATGTGTGCTGGTTTAATTTTGTCACTGACTACAACCCTCTCTCTGCTACCTCCCTGCTCACAATGAATGCCGAAGAAGCAAGCTCGGCTGACCCACGGAGTTAAAAGAAGTGCCACTACACCGTACTGAGCACTTTATACCTACAGGATGATTTGAGATTGGTCTGTGGAAAGAAAATTTATCTCGCGGCCTCTATATTAGGGTTATGAAACGAGCACTCAAAGATAAGCAATAACTCACGCAGCCCAAGAATGTTCGATTCCAACCTGCTTCCAGTATTTCAACAAGCTTACATAGCTCCACTTGTCAGTTTGGGACAAATCTTCAGTACTCAATCACTCATTGGCATTCTACAATGTAGACTTACGTGGTAACTTAATATAATTATGAGATCATTATGGATCCTGTCAGGCATAGCAAAAGTAGGAGGGGGGAAGAGGGCTTTAATAGTACATTACTGTGTCGAGGCCTGAAATGAAGCTTTTGATGGCAGAGTAATATTGGAAGTACGAGGCGAAACCGAGCACTTCCGAAGTGATTTTAAAAGGACAAGGCGCTGGTCAAGTCCTTTTTAACTAAATGAGGCCGTTAATTGCTATTTCGGCCGAAACTTGTATAGTAGTTTTCTCTCATTTACGAGGAAACAATACACAAATTAATTCAACAGTATCTAAGTTTCATTCGCACTAATTCGACCGCGCGCGGTTCTTGTTCAATAGATAATATTCAAAGTTTTGAAAAAAAAAATGCTCATTTAGCCTTTATAATAGTGGCGTGAATTCCATATAGGCAAATAAGCAGTGCCTACCTCGTTAGAATTTAATATTTACTATTACCACAGCGTAATTAATACAACCAGTGGTCCATCGCCTTTGAAGTTGCGGGAAATGCCACTTCTGTCTGACATTACGTCATGCCGCAAGGTTGTCACATTTATTATCAGTTTATTATTTTACTTTGTCCCGTATTCACTTATTGGTAATAATAATAAATATTAACATAAACATTTTATTTATTATCTTAAATATTATAATACTGTAAATGTCTGTTTGTTTGTTCGAGCATCACGCTAAAACTACTGGACCGATTTTGATGAAACATTTTTTGATTGAAATATGATGATTATACTTAAAAACTGGTATGGGTTTTAAGAAAGAAAGAAACAATTAACAAAACCAAATAACCCGACTGCGTGTAAATATAACTGAATAGATGTAAACAAGACTTGTGTAGGTATATCTGAAAGTATCAAATCAACACGCAGGCGGAGGCTACGTATGTTTTTGGTCATTAATTACATATTATGTAGTTCATAGGTAGCCTCCGCCTGCGTGTTGACACAAGTCTTGTTTACATCTATTCAGTTATATTTACACGCAGTCGGGTTTTTTGGTTTTGTTAATTAACTTTTTTATTTCAAAATTTTTAGTTCTGTCATGTTTTATCGCGCTATTAATGTATTTTTTTTAAAGTCACACAAATATATAGGGTACCCAATTCATTTTTAACGTTGAATATTTTGTTGTTTTTTAGCATTTCTCATTCCAAATTACATTTAAACATATAAGTTGTACATATTTTTGTAAAGCATTTATAAAACCCTTTATTTTGATACCCCATTCGATAGGTTTTGATGAAAAAAAAAAAAATTTTATGACGTAATATGGCTCCAAAAAGCGGCCATTTTGATTTTTATAATTTTGGGTGAATCTTGAGAGGCTTATTTTGCGCTGTCCGGAGGGAAAAACTACCCGTAGTATTAAAACTTGGACCCACACTATTTTTTTTAGGTTACTTTAATCTATGATCTAACTGGGGCACGATAGTGATAGTGCCTAATTTGGATACATATAGTCGAAAAAAAAATCCAAAGCCCTAAAAATTGATACCCCTGGCACGTCCGCGCTACTTTTTTTGTGAAAAATATCCTCAAAACACCGACTTATGAAAGGAAACTAAGTTATTGATGTGATCTAACCGCTAGGGGATTAGTTGTAGATTGAAAAAAAAAATAGTATGTGTGTTTATCGTAGTTTTAATTTAAGTTATTAGATATCTAAGGTTTGTCCAGGGCTAAACGTTGATTCCACTGGCGCGTCACAAAACTACACGTATATCACTAGTGGAACATTGTAGAAGTTTGCGTCCATGTCGATATGCGAGTGCTAGTCGCGCTTCGAACATCGTGGAAGAAGGTTTAACCTCTCGTCACTCCAGTTCAAAGTTACGAAGGTAAACATTTGATTCCCGTGACTTTGTTCCACTAGGTGCTTGATTACCCTGACCACATTTATAATTAATTTTTGATAATTTAGAAATGGTTTAGTATAGTAAATAGAACCGCATAAGCGACCATTATTTGGTCATTTAATTGTATGATATATTTATTTGATATGGGTTAAACCCGAAATAAATGTATTTTAATTTTATTTTATTTTTTAATTTTTAATTGTTAGCTGGTCAGCTCTTTCGTTCCCCTCCAGTCCCGCGTGGGCCTTGATCCAAAAAAGCTCAACTTTTTTGGACCGGACTCTGCATTGCCGCAAGTTCTCTCTGGTTTCGACTGCGAGGGGATGGACAGAGCGGTGGTTAGTGACCGCTTCTAATGACGACCTTGAGTCGCTATATATGCCAAATGTTTCATGTTTGCTACGCAGAATCTCCCGGGTGGCCCTGCATACAGCCAACAGTTCCGCCTGGAAGACTGTGCAGTGAGACGACAGCTTCAATTTTTGGCTCTTGAATTTGACATCATTGCTCCAATGAGACAATGATGCCCCAACTTTGCCTTCAATCTTGCTGCCGTCTGTATATATTTGCACTGCAAATATATACAGTTATTGTTTACTTGTCCCTGGTCTGCCAGGCATACGAACTGAAGGCTTATATGCTCCGCCGGATGGGGTGTTTTGTCAAATGCGGTTCGTCGCTCGATCTCCCTGTCTCCTAGCGCTGGCTGAGGCACCCCCCTTCTTGCCTCATATAAGGCAGCTGCCTCCTGAATTCGGAGATCAAGAGGTAGTATCCCAGCAAGCACTAGTGCCGAGTTTAGGGAGACCGTGCGGTAGGATTTACACAGTTTCTGTGCAAATCCCCGTTGGACCGCATTCAACCTCTTCTGCGTCATCAACTTGTTGGCTGCTGGCGCCCAGACACTCGCTGCGTACAAGACAATTGGTTCGACCACTGCCGTGTATATGGTGCGTATGACGTCAGGGTGGAGTCCCCAGCTGATCCTGGCGGCCCTTGACAACTGCTTGTATATATTAAGTGCCTTCACGCAGGTCTTTGTTACGTGGGTTTTAAACGTAAGCTTATTGTCAATAGTGAGCCCCAGGATTTTAAACTCTTGGGACATGCCAATGCGGACCCCGCCCATGCTCAGCAGCGGAGTGTCAAACTTTAGCTTCCGCGTGATTAACATCGCATTCGTTTTGTGCGGTGCGAATCTCAGCTTATTGTCGACACCCCACTGGTGAACATACTCGAGGGCCTCATTGGCACGTCGCTGGACCTCCAAGGCGGAATCCCCGTCAAACATAAGCACCACATCGTCGGCAAAAGCCTGGCAATGGTCTCCCCGTTTTGTCAGCCCGGTTAACAGGGGATCCAGGAGTATGTTCCAGAGGATCGGCCCCCCTATTGATCCCTGTACACACCCTTTCTGGGTCCCCCTAACCACTTCTTCACCTGCGTATCTGACCCTGACTTTCCTACTTTCAAGGTAGCTATCAAGGACTCTCCTGATGTTCACCGGGCATTTTTCCTCAGCCAGTCTGGTTTTCAAGGCTGGCCACCATGCACTATCGAAGGCTCCCTCTATGTCTAGCGATATCATAACTATTAGTTTTTTCTCATTGAGCTTCTTGTGAATGTGTTCAACTAGATCATAGAGGGAGTCTTCCGTGCTTTTTTGGGGCAAAAAACCGTACTGGCGAGTACTAAGTTTCGGTACTATATGCCACTTGAGTCTGGCAACAATCATCTTTTCCAGAACCTTTCCCATCACTGGCAACAGTCCAATCGGTCTATACGATTTCGGAACTAGCTTTCCTTCCCGGGCTTCCTCAGGATCACTACTGTCGCCTCCTTCCAGGTCCCCGGGAAGTAGCCCAGCTCTAGGCATTTATTTGCCAGTGATAGGAAAGCCTCCCGATCATGACTTATTGTCTGCTGGCAGATGTCGGCTGTTAAGCCATCCCCACCCGGGGCTTTCTTGTGACTGAAACTGCCAATAGCGGATTTCAGCTCTTCTTGTGTAAACGGAGGGTCATGTTGTTCATCATGCCCCTCTTTGTTTACTTCTTCAGCTATTTTGCGAATCCGCTTATGTTCTTCTGTGTCTTCTGCTTTTTTGTCGTCCGGGTAAAATGTTTCCGCCAGCAGTTTGGCAGACTCAAGATTGTCGAGAGTCCTACCGTCCTTAGTCAGGGGCAGATCCCCAGGTCTTTTGGACGTTTTTCCTATTACCCTATAGATGCTGTCCCATAGCCCTTCTTTGCTTTGTTTCCCGCAAAAACTCTTCCAGCTCTCCGTTTGAGCTGATTTAGCTGCCTGTTCGTAGTTCTCTTTCGTTCTCAGGTACTCACCGATGACAAACTCCCTTCGGCGCGTCGCTGCACAGCGGATCCTGCGTTTTCTGGTGGTGACTTCTTTCTTCAGCATGGCGAGCTCTTCGGACCACCACGGCAGCTTGATCTGGTTTGTAGGCTTTAGTTTGGGTATACTTTTGTCACTTGCTTCTAATATTGCTTTTATGTATGTTCCTGTGTTTTCTTCTAATTCCTCTTTATTTTTAATTTTGTCTAAATTTGTTTTATTAATTTTGTTTTGCTCCATCAACTGGGCCAGTTTCTCATGAAACTGGTCCCAGTTAGCTTTCCTACTGTTGAATATGCGTGTTGTTCTACTAATTTGTATACCCTTTGCTCTTTCCAAGCCAATGCTGAACGTGATTGCGTTATGGTCCGAACTCGTCATGCCTTCCTCTGTTTTCCAGTCCTCCACCAGTCCAAGCAGGTCAGCCGTGCAGGCGGTGACGTCTACAAAGCTGGAATACAGCTTTGCTCCCCTGACGGTATCGAAAGTTGGAGTGGTGCCGACGTTGAGTACCTGAAGGCTCATTTCTTCCAGGGCACCGGCCATTTCTATTCCCCTCTTGTTGATCTTAGGGCTGCCCCACCAGGAGTTTTTGGCGTTTGTATCGCCACCCATTATCATCATCCGGCCGAAGTTCCGCTCTATCTTGATTAACTGCTCCAGGTATGGCTCTATTGGTGTTGGTTTTGGTTCAAGGTAGAACGAGACTACCACTATTTCCCAGGCGCTAGTCCTCATTTTAAGTACTGTGATGTTAGGTGTAGTGAAATACCAGGCCCCTCAGAAAGTATTGCGAAAAAAAGTTTTTATATATGGGAGACTGGCCAGTTATAATGTTTTTCGAAAATATGATTATTTATAAGTAAAAATAAGTAAGTTCCAATTTCAAAATTTCCCTCCACATTTTTTGCGAGTTAATTCAAAGTATTGTGTCTCACTGAAATATGGATCTGCGCCGGGAACATTTTAGAGCTATGATTTTATACGATTTCAAGTGTCGCCTGAAACCGGATGAATCGTACGATAGACTTCAAATGGCATTCATGGATGAAGGCCCTTCCAAGGCAACCGTGTATCGTTGGTATAACGAATTCAAGCGCGGTCGACCAACTTTGGGGGATGACGAAAGAAGCGGTCGCCCTTTGACGGCTGTTACCGAAGAAAACGTGCTAGCAGTGAAAAATTTAATCCAAGACAATAGGCGAATTACATATCAGGAGATTCAACACATATTGAAGATTGGATCGGGAAGCGTTCACGAAATTCTACACAGCCATCTTCGCGTGAGGAGGATAGTATCACGCTGGATGCCGCACAACCTCACCGATGCTCAGAAGCAGGCCCGGGTGGAATGGTGCCGTGATATGCTTAACAAATTTGAAGCAGGCTCGTCTCGGCGTGTTTACGACATCGTTACAGGTGATGAGTCCTGGATTTATCAATACGACCCAGAAACCAAGCGCCAGTCGACTGTTTGGGTGTTTCAAAATGAGCCAACGCCTACCAAAGTGAAGCGATCTAGAAGCGGGGGTAAGATTTTGATCGCTAGCTTTTTTAATTTGACTGGCCACTTGGTATCAATTCCCTTACGGGATCAAAGAAGCATTAATGCCGAATGGTATACTACCAAATGTTTGCCAGAAGTTTTCTCTGTTATAAGCAACAAGCGACCAAACACAGGGCTCCGCGGGCTACTGCTCCACCACGACAATGCACCTGCGCACACCGCACTCAAAACGAGGGACTTCCTGGACAGCACGCCAGTCAAACTCCTGGGTCACCCTCCTTACAGCCCTGATCTAGCACCGTGTGACTTCTTTTTATTCCCAAAAATAAAAAATCAGCTCAAAGGGATACAATTTTCGTCGCCGGAAGATGCGCTGGCTGCGTTCGAGCAGGCTGTAAACGAGGTGTCTGCGGCGGACTGGAAAAAGTGTTTTGAAAACTGGTTTAGGCGCATGAATCTTTGTATAGAGGCTGGTGGAAAGTACTTTGAAAAGATTTGATAAAAATATATGTACGTATAGAACAATTTTTTTTAGTTTCGCAAAACTTTCTGAGTGTCCCACGTAGTCCTATGGGACCTTGTCGAGAGAGATATGTGTGTCGCTTAACTCTGCCAAGTAGGCAAGGCTAGGTCAAGTCAAGGTCCAAAAAACAGAGGGCAAAAAACCATGTACTTAAGTGGAGAACTGAGATTTCCAAAATAAAATATCCGGTAGGCTGTCAACTGTCAACTAAACCTATTACACAGCCAGTCAAAAGTTCTAGACTGTGTACTTATATTAAAAATGGACTGATAAGCCAACTAGTGTAATGAGTTTGAAGGCCTAGATTAAATTATCTACTACTATCCAAAAAATTTGGGGGGGTCATGGGGGGGTCCAAAAGTTGGGTGAGGTTTGAAAGGAGTACCCAAGGGGTCAAAGAAGGTTTCGGGAACAAAGGATTAAGGGCGCAATTTTTTTTTTTTTGTGGGGGTCTACTGTCGGAGCCAATCGATAGGGCTCCTCCTCCCGGTCTCAACAAGCCGAAACACGTGGGTGCTAGTCCCTCTGGTTCCGAGACCACGAGTCGGGGGCGTAGGAGGGGGGGCGGGAAGAAGAGTCTTGCTCAGTCAATAGAAATGGCCAGAACTGTTAAAGTGGGCAATTTCATCCCCAGAGACTAAGTCGAAGATCGATTTTTGGGGTAGGGGGATGAAACTTAGTCCAAATGTCTCCAGTTTTCAGAAATTACTAGTTCAACAATAAATTAAAAAATAGGGGTCGTCGCTTGTTTTCTTGAGCTAGGGCTGTCACAAGATGAAAATATGTTGAAATTTTTTAAAAGTTAAATATCGTCGCTCCCAGGTAACTTATCGAGATGAACGAAACAGTAAATTGTTTCTTACGTACTCCTCTCCTAGTTGAGATGATGACTGGAGCTCTGGGAATGCTGGTTCAGGAGTCACGCTGCACGTGTTTTTCAGATTTTCCCCCGTAGCAGCGAAGGGTGAAGGGGGAAAAATCCAATACTTTGCCAATATGTGCAGCAAAGTGGTCCCCTTCGAATAGCAGTAAAAAGTTTGGGGGTTGCCGCGATAAAACTGGCGCCGCACGCAATTTTGTGTCTCCAACACGTGGTTTTTTGAAAACTAACCTCTCAAAAAACTGTTTTCGGGATTTTCAAAGAAAACCACCAGAGTTTTCACAAAAACACTGCACTGCTTTTATAGGTCGCACTGAAACACACACTTTGACACAAATTTCGAATTTAAATTCGTACTTTGACTTTGGTAAAGGAATTTTCGAGCGCGGAGCGACTTAAAATGATCTGGTCGCGGCGAGGGGTGCCGCGCAAACTGGGTTAGGTTAGGTTATAGGTTAGGTTAGGTTAGGTTATAGGTTAGGTTAGGTTATAGGTTAGGTTAGGTTAGGTTAGGTTATAGGTTAGGTTAGGTTAGGTTAGGTTATAGGTTAGGTTAGGTTAGGTTAGGTTATAGGTTAGGTTAGGTTAGGTTAGGTTATAGGTTAGGTTAGGTTAGGTTATAGGTTAGGTTAGGTTAGGTTATAGGTTAGGTTAGGTTAGGTTATAGGTTAGGTTAGGTTAGGTTATAGGTTAGGTTAGGTTAGGTTATAGGTTAGGTTAGGTTAGGTTATAGGTTAGGTTAGGTTAGGTTATAGGTTAGGTTAGGTTAGGTTATAGGTTAGGTTAGGTTAGGTTATAGGTTAGGTTAGGTTAGGTTATAGGTTAGGTTAGGTTAGGTTATAGGTTAGGTTAGGTTAGGTTATAGGTTAGGTTAGGTTAGGTTATAGGTTAGGTTAGGTTAGGTTATAGGTTAGGTTAGGTTAGGTTATAGGTTAGGTTAGGTTATAGGTTAGGTTAGGTTAGGTTATAGGTTAGGTTAGGTTAGGTTATAGGTTAGGTTAGGTTAGGTTATAGGTTAGGTTAGGTTAGGTTATAGGTTAGGTTAGGTTAGGTTATAGGTTAGGTTAGGTTAGGTTATAGGTTAGGTTAGGTTAGGTTATAGGTTAGGTTAGGTTAGGTTATAGGTTAGGTTAGGTTAGGTTATAGGTTAGGTTAGGTTAGGTTATAGGTTAGGTTAGGTTAGGTTATAGGTTAGGTTAGGTTAGGTTATAGGTTAGGTTAGGTTAGGTTATAGGTTAGGTTAGGTTATAGGTTAGGTTAGGTTAGGTTAGGTTAGGTTAGGTTAGGTTATAGGTTAGGTTAGGTTAGGTTAGGTTAGGTTAGGTTAGGTTAGGTTAGGTTAGGTTAGGTTAGGTTAGGTTAGGTTAGGTTTTTTTTTTTTTTTTTTTTTTTTTTTAAAAGCACCCGTCATCACAGGGCGTTGCGTTTGTACCCTCTGACATAATCAGAGTCATTCGGTATCTTTTAATTTAATTTTTCATGTATTCTTTTTTTTTTCTTTTCCTTTTTCCTTTCCTTTAATTATTTCATTCTAATCCAGTCTTAAGTGATACATTTTCCTATGGTATTTGTCTTATATCTATTACAATTTTTATTTCTTTGGCATTCTATACATCATTTAGCTACTGTCTTAATATTAATTATAATACTAGTACTTAGCTTGCCTACTTATTTCTAATTATAACTTGGCTTAAAACTCTAATACCATATTGTATAAACTTATCCCTAGTCAAACTGTCTTCCATTATCCCACTCAAATTCTCCAACTTTATTTCAATTCCTATCTCCTGTTCCGCGTTGTATCTTTCGGATCCATATACGGGGCAGTCAGTAAGTATGTGAGTCACAGTCTCGTCACAGTCGGGGTCACATATACACGATGGGCTCCCCTTGCACTTGAACCTATTTAGGTATGCGGAGAACCCACCGTGTCCAGTAAACATTTGAGTCATAGTCCCTATTGGCTTGAGTTTTTTGACTACTCTATAGGCACGCGCGGCGTCCGGGAAGAATATTTTGGTAGTCGCAGCTGTGTTTCCAGCCTTGTACCTCCGATTCCATTCGTCAAGCGAGTCCTTACGGATTTGCCGCTTGACGAATGAAATCGGACACAGGTCATAGTCCGGTCTTTTCTTTAGGTTCATGGCGGCCTCTTTTGCAAGCTGATCCGCTCTCTCATTGCCTGCCAGCCCTGCGTGGGCCTTTATCCAGAACAAGGACACAAGCTTGTTCTGGAGAGATGCAGATGTTATATTCTGTCTGGCCTCTACTGCCAGGGGATGCAGGCAATTAGGGTTTTTCACCGTCAAAAGAGCCGCCATGGAGTCGCTATAGACCCCGAAGGTAGGCGCAGTGGATTTCTTGATTTCCCGCGTTGCCCGGCTTATCGCGAGTAGCTCAGCCTGGTAAACCGTGCAGTACTTCGGTAGCGCCAACTTGAGGGTGCGCGTCTCGGCCTCTCCGTTCCATATGGACAGAGCTGCTCCGACACGCTCCCCAATCTTACTACCGTCTGTGAAAATTTTCACCTGTTGGTCCGAATTTTCATCGAGTTCCTCCTGGTTTACCAGGCTGACAATCTTCAAGTCGCTCTGCTCCGCGGGATGCGAGGATTCTAGTGCAGAGGTCATCTGCTCTACCTCTCTGTCCCCCAATATGGTCTGTGGTTCCCCTTTCTTAGCTCTATACAGCGATGCCGCCTCTTGGATTCTAAGATCCAGGGGGAGTATCCCGGCTAGTAGGAGCACCGAGTTCAGTGAGACAGTTCGGTACGCCCTGCACATTTTCTGCGCTATTCCCCGCTGCACCACGCCCAGCTGTTTAATAGTTCCCAGTTTATTGGCGGCTTCCGCCCATACGCTGGCGGCGTATAGGATTATTGGTTCTATCGTAGCCACGTATATGATTTTAACTACCTCCGGATTTAGACCCCAGCTTACTTTTGCGGCCCTACTCAGCTGTTTGTGGACCGCGATGGCCTTGCGACATACTTCTGAGGTGTGCGCATTAAACGTGAGCCCGTCGTCGATGGTGACACCTAATATTTTAATTTTCTTGGACATAGCAATGTCGACCCCGCCCATGCTCAATCGCGGGGCGTCGTATTTTAACTTATTTGTGATGACCATTGCACTGGTCTTGTGTGGTGCGAAGTTTAACTTATTTTCGACGCCCCACGCCCGAACACGTTCGAGGGCGGCATTCGCCTGTCTCTCTATTTCCAATGCCGTGTCTCCATCGAAGAATAGGATCACGTCGTCAGCGAAGGCTTGCGCATAATCTCCTCTTTTCTCGAGGTCTTTGAGGAGGGGGTCCAATATGAGGTTCCAGAGAATGGGGCCTCCAATTGAGCCTTGTACACAGCCCTTCTGCGTGCTTCTCTGATGCTCAGCGCCAGCGTATCTTACTCGTACTTTCCTGTCGCGCAAGTAGCTGTCGATGACCCTTCTCAGGTTGACCGGACACCTTTCCTCAGCCAGTCGGACTCTAATGGCTGGCCACCAGGCATTGTCGAAGGCTCCCTCTATGTCCAGCGATATTAGTGTTATTATTTTCTTTTGTTTCAGCTTATTGCGTATTTTTTGCATGAGGGTATAGAGGGAGTCTTCGGTACTCCTTTGTGGCATGAATCCGTACTGGCGAGTACTCATCCTCGGTGCTATGTAAAACCTGAGTCGGGCCACTATCATTTTCTCATAGATTTTTCCGAGTACTGGCAACAGGCCGATTGGGCGGTACGCCTTTGGTGTTGTGTAGTCTGTTTTCCCTGGCTTCCGTAGCATAATCACTGTTGCCTCCTTCCACACTCTGGGGAAGTGGTTGTAGACAAGGCATTTGTTGAGGATCGCCAGGAAAATTTCGGGGTCTTTGCTGATAGCACGATTGCAGACGTCGGCTGTGAGGCCATCCATTCCCGGAGCCTTCTTTGGATTGAAGGACTCGCTCGACATTCTCAATTCGGCTATAGTGAATGGTGGGTCAAATGGCTCACCATTTGCGCCTTCATTCACCGATTCCGCCTCTTGTCTGACATGGCTGTGGTGGAGGTTATCCGCAGCTAGGTGATCTTCTGGATACAGGGTCTCCGCTATATATCGGGCAGACCCTTCCGCGTCTAGCACCTCCCCGTCTTTCACCAGTGGCGGGTCCTCCACCCTGCTAGTTGTTCTTCCTATAACCCTATAAATCCCCTCCCAGACCCCCTCCTTATTCTGTTTACAGCAGAACTCCTTCCAACTCTCGGTTTGGGCTCTGGCTGCCTCTATCTCATATACTTCTTTCTGTTGCAGGTACTCTTCGACAACGATGGATCTACGGACTGGAGCAGCGCACCTGATCCTCCTCTTTTTGGTAGCTACCGCTTTTTTCAGTTTTTCGAGTCTCTCCGACCACCACGGCAAGGTAAGTTTTTCTATTTGTTTTTTAATTGGCATAGATGCTTTACATGCTTTTGTAATTATGTCTGTGTAGTTGTTTACTATTTTATCTAATTGCTCTACTTTGCTTATCTTTTCTATTTCCTCTTTTGTGATTTCGTATTCTTGGCTCAACTGGGTGAGTTTCGCATGAAAATCAGACCAGTTGGCCTTTTTTGTATTAAATATTCTGGTAGTTCTTTCTACTTTTAGCCCTTTGGATTTAGTCTGTAAAATTTTGAAGACGATGCCGTTGTGGTCGGAGCTGCTCAGACCCTCTACGACTTCCCAGTCTGCTACCTTGTCAAGTATATTTGCTGAACTAGCTGTTATGTCGACATAACTGCTATAGCGTTGTCCTCCCCTTACAGTGTCGAAGGTCGGGATTTCTCCTGCGTTTAGTATATGCAGCCCGAGTTCCCCGAGAGTCCCGCATACCTCCTCTCCCCTACGGTCGACCGTCGGACTGCCCCACCAAGTGCTTTTGGCATTTACGTCGCCTCCAACGATTATGGGCTTAGAGCAATTTTTGATCACTACTTCTTTAAGGTGGTCTAAGTAGGGCTCCACTGGTTTGTCCGGCTCGAAGTATATGGACATCAGGGTGATCTCCCAGGCACTGGTCTGGATCCCCACCACAACGATGTTATTTGTGGTGAGTTTCGGGTACTGCTTTATATTGAGATTGCTATCAAATACAGCAATTGCAGCCTTAACCGTCCCTTCTCCATCTTCAGTGTTCTGGAAGATCCTTACTCCCTTATAGCTCTTCATTGTCTTGGTCCCCCCTACGTATGGCTCTTGCAGCAGTGCTACGGATACCCCTTGTTTTTGTGCTTCGAGCAGCAGCTCGATTGTTGCCAGCCTTTTCCGTTGGAGGTTCGCTTGTATATAGCTATATGTGGTGGTGGCAACGTTGGCGTTAGCAGTACGCGACGGTCGACCGGGCCAGTTTGTCCCATCGGTGGCGTACAGGACACCCAGAGCTGAAGGCATTGTGCTCTGTCTGCGTTAATTTCGCCTTTTTGCAGTTTCTGCAGGCGGGTGACTCCCCAGCTAGCCAGTCCGCGCACTCCGCTCTCAGGTGGGGACCGCCACAATGGCTGCATGCGTCTGCAGTCTCTTGGCAGTACTTTCTGCCGTGTCCGTACCCCAGGCAGCGCATGCACTGGACTAGTGGAGTCTGGTCTTCCGCTCTGACCCGTTGGAGATCTATGTATACGTAGCCCCTTTCTGTCACCCGCCTCCAGACACTGGGCGACACGCTTATAATTACATGGTTGGTGTGAGGGTTTCTGGCTCTCTTTCTATATTTTACTACTATCCTATCCTCCCCTTCATCGAGGTCGTGGAAAACAGCCTCATTCTGGTTTCTAAGAGCCTTGAGGATGTCCTCATCAGTATTTACTGACAAGACATCCCCTAGCCTGACCAGCGGGTCCTTGTTCTCCACGTCCTCGATGGTGAGGCTGCCACCTTCTTTCCCTATTCTATCCTTCACTTTATCCCGCTCTTCCTTAGATCCAAAGCCCATTATTACTTTCCTATTTTTGGCCTTTCTTACCCTCTCCACCTTAACCCATCCCTCCTTAGCGTCTATGGCCTTTCTAACTTTTTCAAGCACCTCCTCTCCTGTTTCCGTCTCCACGGTCGAGGTGACCGCAACCGAGTGCAGTGTACGCTTTTGCAGTACTCCGTCACTCTGAGTCGCGGTCACCCGAGCGTAGGTAGGCATTTCTATCTTTTCCATTTTTTCGGCATGCCTTTCAATCGTCGCCTTCAATTCTTCCATTTTCCTGCTGCTTTCTCGTATTTGATTCGTATGTTCTTCTATACGCGCCATGAGTATGCTTTCACCGGAGGTAGAAGGGACGGAGTCCGAAGGTGGAGCAACACATGCTCCCACTCCCCCTTCCGCACGCCTTCCCGCTATTGTACTTCCCTTTGTCTTGAGCTCCGTTTCGGCTTCCTTGACTAGTCCAAGGAGTCGTGTAAGTGCCTTTTCAACCCCCTCTTTTATCTCTGTCTTAAGGTTCCGTGAGGCCCTCAGGTGGGCCTTCGCCTTATTCAGACAGGCTGCCGCTTCCGCTGCTCTACTGATGTAATGCTTTTTGGGGGACTCGTCATTTCCCGCTGATGTTCTGGGCGCGGCGGTGGTGTTTCCCGCTGTTGTTCTGGGCGCGGCGGTGGTGTTTCCCGCTGTTTTAGTGGCTGCTTTGGTCGTTTCTGCAGGGCCAGCCTGCATTGTCGCGCTGGTTCTTACTGTTTCTGCACATGCTATTACAGTCAGTTCCTCGCTTTGCTCAGCGGCCTCCCACCTGTCTATACTTTTGCGGACGGTCACCTTTGGGGGTGACTTATCACTCTCCTGCTTTTTAATAGGCGTGCGGATGCCAAACATTTTGGAGGGGCAGATGATTTTTGTAAAAGTTGTAAAAGGACTGCCCCTTTTATTGTAACAAGATAATTGTATATAATGAGCCACTGACTCTGGTCAAACTACGAGTACAAAAAAAAAAAAAAAAAAAAAAAAAAAACCCTTGGTAGAGTCAACAATACAACACAATAGAATGAGTCACTGACTCTGGTCGACCTACGAGTACAGACACTAGAAAATAAGAGAAAAAAAAAAAAAATAATAAAAATAAAATAGGATAAAAAGTACACTGAAAATTTTTGGTAGAGTCAACAATACAACATAAAGAGTCACTGACTCTGGTCAATCTATGGGAGCAAACACTAGAAAAAATTTAAATAATAAATGTTATATAATAATATAATGTAAAATAAAGATTACAGGTAGAGTTAACTCTACTATGGTCACTGTATGCCGCGTAATGCACTTAGTCTACTTATAACTAACTTACTGGTGGTAATTTAAAATATTTAAGTTTTAGCTCTATGTAGAGTCTCTAGACTCTATCCAAAAAATTCTTCAGACTGAGCCCTATTTTATGCAAAAAACCCCGTAGCTCTAGCTCTCTCCGTTCGCAAGTTATAACAATGTTTAATTTAGGGGTAGTTACCCCTAAAGGGCCCTTATAGTACCCTTTTTGTGTATACAATTCTATGCTAAAACAATCAACCCCAATATAATAAAATTCCAAACGATAACCAAATCTAGTCAAAAATTTTCTAAGTCCAGAAAACGAAAGTTAGTTTTTAGGGGTAGGGGGTTGGGAACCTAGGGGTTGGATGCGGGGTGGGGGGTAGTTTAAGGGTTAGGGTTTGCGGAGCAAGGGGGTTAGGTTAGGGAAGGGGGGGGGAA
This sequence comes from Asteroscopus sphinx, assembly GCA_949699075.1. Lineage (NCBI taxonomy): Eukaryota > Metazoa > Arthropoda > Insecta > Lepidoptera > Noctuidae > Asteroscopus > Asteroscopus sphinx. The sequence goes on from OX453003.1 coordinate 34,680,601, forward strand.
ATTTTCGTTATTTTTGAGCTAGGACGCACGGTTTCCGAGTTACGGGATGTTTTTTGCAAAAATTTTGGGGAAAAAATACCTAAACAAATTTATCCCTTTGCCGTCGAACGGCTTGAGAGGATGTTTTTTAATAACCTGTAAAAATTTTCCCTGTGGTCCGATTTTGCCGAAAGAAGTTTTGAATTAAACTGTTTTAGTGGGGCCGTCCGGTAACGCTAATCCCACGGGAGTGGGTCACGTGGTCGATTTTTTATTTGCGCTCAAACTTAGGGGTGGCTTTATGTCAACTACGATTGCCTGGTTTCAACCTTAGGAACAAGATATCGAAACGGGAAAAAATACTAGGGTGTAGGTCGCAACCCAAATTTACCGTCAAATCCCTTATTTTCTCTTTTGGAAATCCAGAAACCCAAAAAATTTCCTGTTTTCCCAAAAAATCTCGTCGGGGGTGGTTTTTAAGGGTGCCAATGTGGAGGTCGACCTTATGATCGCATGTTATTTTTGCGATATCTCGCTCCCCTGAGGCTCCAGGGGGTGTACAAACTTAAGCGGTAATGCCGCCCGGGACCCTTGTTCCACCTTAAATTCTATATAAAATCTAATATTTATCCTACTTACAATCTAAAATTTTTGTCCCACAGGGGGTGAACCGGCCTTTGTTATCCCGCCTGTCCGAAAGTCTTCCGTTACCTGCACCACCCTCGGGAGTCTGCCAAAGATAGGGGTGGCTGACAATTTTCTGCAAATAGCTCCTAGTGCAGAAGATTCGCGTCCCAGGGGGTTGGTCCCGAAGAGTTTTCTTCCTTGGAGGGGTTTTTCTTTCGGGTGTTGCTGAGAACAGGATATCACAGGTACTTTCGGTTCTGTGTGACGTCACAGGTTCCTCCTTATTTACTAAATTTTATTGTAGCTCAAAGACTACCAGTCAAAAAATTCTGGAATTTTGCACACTTGTTGTCCTGATGGAGTGCAATATTTTAAAATCCAGAAAAAGTGACGTCACAGATCTTATTTAAACTCTGGATAGGGTCAAGGTTCGTACTACCTTTAAAGTCCTCTATTTTCCAGGGGGGTGCTCCGATTTCGTCAATCGGGGTGTCGGCTGACTGGTCGATCTGGAAGAGCTGTAAAACCTGTTGTACGCTTCGCTTAGGGGGGAGTGATGTGGGATTCACGTAACTCTCGCCACGATGACGGACGACATCCTCGCTCCAGGATCACATCAGCACTGCCGCGCTGCGGGCGCGCCGCCTTTATTATATAGTGTGCGAGAAGACTGCGCTATACGAAACGCGCGCACGGGAACGAGATGGGTGCGCCCACGGCATTGGCTTAGTAAATATTTGTTAGAAATCTGTATTAATTTTATTGGCTATTTAATTGTACTATAAGATGTAAGTACTGTGAATTGTTACCCATTAAACACTATGTAAGGCAGGTCTATTTTTACAAAATTACAAGAAGTTATCATCAGTATTGCTGTTTGCTTTCAACATCATACCTGCCTCCTACGTGCAGAACAACTCCAGACTAACTCTTGTAATCTGGCTTGGACGGGTATACCTTAGATGAAATAGGTTCTCTCTGTCCAAGTAGGATAGCTGGTTTATGTCTCCAATGAGGACAACTTCGCTTGCTCCCGACAACCTCACAGCCATCACTATGGCCCCAAAATGGTTCATCAGCGCCTCGTCTACCGTTAGACGGTAGCAACGGTCGCGCTTCTTGAAACCATTTGCTAAAATGGAGGCCATAGTGCGCACTTTGAAGATGACGTGATCTCCGTAGCGGTGCGCTAGCTTTTCACGGAGATCCTTGGCTGCTTCGGTCGTCGTGGTGACTATAACGTCTTTGTCCTCATTGAAGTTACCAACCACCCAAGTCGTCTTGCCACATCCGGGGACCCCGTTAACCCATTTGATGACTGGTACCGCCCAACCCCCTTGCAATGCCGGACTTTGAGATTTCCCTAGAATGGACTGGGCCATTCCGAGAATCTTGTCGTCCAGCATTATTTTGGTACATCGGGCGGTGACTACGATGGGATCGCTTGGTGGTGTTGCGAAAACGGGTTCGCCTTTACGCCTCGTCTCGTCCTCGTCCAGAGCCACGAAACCATTTGCTGCGCTGTAGGCAGCCATGTATGGCCCCGCCATTTTCCCTGCGATGATCTGGGAGTTGGCGTTGTCGTACACGGCGGCCTCTGCTTCCTCGAGTAGCACCCTGAGCAGACCTTCAATGTTTAGCTGGAAGATCTGCAGGATTTTCTTGCAGGTCGCGAGGTTTACCTCCCTGGTTGCTCTCACGACCGCTACGTACTCTTGGAAGGCGTTGGCAAAGTGTTCCGCGGGTTCTGACGCTGGCTGTAGGCTAGGAGCGGTGACTTGCCCCATATCTGCTCTGGTTTTTTGAGGTAATGGCTGTGAAGGACTTCTAGGTTTTGAACGCAGGAAGTCCCTCACCGCCATCTCCTGCCCATTTATTCTTTTGGGTATCAACCTTCCTATGAAACTCCGAAAGGTTGATAACCGTTTCCTTTTGGCTTGCTCTTCCTCGGGTGACCCTCCTGAGCTCCGCTTCATTGCGTCTTTCTCGGCGGCTGCCAATTGCTGGACTTTTTCGGACATGCTTAGGCTGGCGGAGGTGGGTTGGGGAGAACTCTGGCTGATGTTTGGGCCGGATGCACTTGTGGCGTCTCTGCGGGGGGTCTTCAGAAAACCTAGGTCTTCCCCCCTGTCTTCATAGACAACCACTTCGTGATGCACTGATGCTTCAATGCATGCGATCCGGTCCGAGACTTCTCCCCTCTCCCGCTCCACCACCATTGCGTCGATGCTTATGATGCGGGAACTGGTGTTCGTCCCGCATCCTGCCGCCGCTATCTCCAGAAGCAATGAGCACGCCTGGGAAAACGGATTTAGGGCCCCCCACTCGAATAGTGCGATCGTCTTGTCGAGAGATCGCATCATTCGGCATCGGTGGTTCCCCAATTCCGCTTCCGGTAAGGCCAAGTATTTGTTGGCCTTCATGCTCATTTTGGAAGTGCTTCCGTTGACAAGGGCGGCAAGGCCTGGTGAAATGGCTACCTTGTTGTTTCGTCCAGCACGGCAGAAGCTAATGCCGAGTTTTTCGCGTGGGCGGTTCATAAAGAGGGCCACACCTCGTAGTCTGATGCCTGGCGCTCCTGCTGCTTCCCCGAGCGCCAGCCATCGACCAATTGGCATGGCCGTTGTTGGGTTTGGCTGAGTTGGTTGCGGTTGTGGTTGCGGTTGTGTTGGTGAAAGGTGTTGGGATTGCGAGGGAAGCTGAGGTTGCATTTGGTGGTGGTGAGGTTGGGGCTGAAGTTGAGGCTGAGGCTGTGGTGCAGACTGAGATTGCGACTGCGGGGATGCGCCTGTTTTATTGGCCCTTACCGCGACGGTGACGACCTTGCTCAAGAATTCCAGAAACGGCGCTCTTGTGGCGAGCTTCTCCATGATGGTGTGGAGCGTAGGCTGGTTTAGTTGGACTTGGATCTTTTGTTCCAACTCCAGCCTATCTATGCCGAATCTTGGACATTCAAAGAGCAAATGCCAAATCGTCTCCTCGCAGATAGGGTCACAGACACATGCTGGACTATCCTTTAGGTGAAAGCGATGCAGGTACGCCGAGAAACCTCCATGGCCTGTTAGGGCCTGGACATGAAGTGGAGTGATGACAGCTTCTCTAAGTGTTCTTTTCGCCGCCAGGACGTCTGGGAAGAACACTTTTGTCACCGCTCCCGTGTCGGAGGCGTCATAGCGCACCTGCCACTTTTGGATAGTGCTTTCCCGTATCTTCCTTCTCACGTATGATACGGGAACGCAGTCGTAATCTGGGGCCGTCTTCTTCTTTAGCGCTGCCTTTTTCGCCAGTTCATCCGCTCTTTCATTACCCAAAGTCCCCACATGAGCCCTTAGCCAGAACAGCCTCACCTCTCTGTCCTCCTCCCGGATTTCACGCACGCACTTCTTCATCTCGAGTGCCAGTCGGTGAGTAACGGACGGGCTCCTCAACAGATCGAGCGACGATCTTGAGTCGCTCAGTATGTTGATGGGGCTCGCCCTAGATTCTCGTGCCAACTTGACAGCTCTGAATAGTGCGTACATTTCCGACTGGAAGACAGTGTTGTGAGGCTCTAGGCGGAAGGTTCTGTTGGTTTTTTCCTTCCCTTCTTCCCACCATGTGAGGGCAGCACCGACTTTCCCCTCTATCTTGCTGCCGTCGGTGTAAATCTGGGGACCTGTCACATGATGAGTCGATAGTGTTTTGGGCTCCATGTCCTCGAGGCGGGTGTACTCAGTTATTGTGAGTGAGGACGGGTGGGGATTGAGCTCGCTGTCCGCCGGCTTTTCTAGCTCTCTGCCTGGTGGAACGAACTCTTGGGAAATGCCTTTCTTGATCTTAAAAAGGGTAGCGGCTTCCCATACCCGGAGGTCTAGGGGTAGTTGGCCTGACAGAAGTAATGCCGATGTTAGAGACACCGTGCGGTATGCCTTGCAGATTTTTTGCGCGAAACCCCTTTGCAGAGAATCAAACTGATTACGTGACATCAGTTTCTCTGCAGCTGGTTCCCACGCACTCGCTGCATACAACACGATTGGCTCTATCACCGACACATATATGGTCCTGATAATCTCCTTGTTCAGACCCCACGTCACCTTTGCCGCGCATGCTAGCTGTTTGTAAATATCCGCTGCTTTTTTACAGGTTGCGGACACATGCGCGTTAAAGGTGAGTTTGCGGTCTATCCTGAGTCCCAGCAGCTTTATTTCATCGACGAGCTCTAGTTGAACACCGGACATGTGGATTATTGGGGCGTCATAAACAAGCTTTCTCGTTATCACCATTGCATTCGTTTTATGCGTGGCGAAACGCAGCTTGTTTCTGACTCCCCAACTTGCCACCATCTCCAGTGCTTCGTCGGCTTTTTGCTGCAGGGTACTGACCGCATGGTCTGAGAAGACTAGAACCACGTCATCTGCGAAGGCCTGGCAGTATACCCCTTTACTTGCCATGTTGTGTAGGAGCGAGTCTAGGATTAGGTTCCAAAACGTCGGACCGGCTATTGAGCCCTGGACGCATCCTTTCGTGGTTCCCTTCTCACTAGACGCTCTGGCATAGTTGACCCGGATCTTACGATCTTCCAGGTATGAGTTGACTAGGGCGTATAAATTTTTTGGGCAGCGCTTTCCAACCATTTGGGTTTTTAGAGCCGGCCACCATGCGTTATCGAAGGCTCCCTCTATGTCCAATGATATCAAAAGCACGATCTTTTTGGCTTTGATTTCGGCACGTACGTGCGTCATTAGGGCATAGAGGGCGTCCTCGGTTCCTCGCTGTGGCATGAACCCAAATTGCTGTTTATTTAGTGTTGGTGAGAAGTGCCACTGCAGTCTGCCCACGAGGAGTTTCTCGACGATTTTGCCTAGAACCGGTAACAGGCCTATTGGCCTGTAGGACTTCGGGTGGGTGTAGTCTTCTTTACCTGGCTTTCGGAGTATGCACACATGGGCTACTTTCCATTGCTCAGGGAAGTGCGACAGCGCCAGGCATCTATTTGCCAGCGCCAAGAACACCTCCCTGTTGCAATTTATCGCAGCTGTGCATATGTCGGATGTCAACCCATCGGGACCGGGGGCTTTTTTCGGATTTTGGGCCTGAAGGACCATTTCCAGCTCCGCGGTTGTAAAGGGTGGGTCGTCATCCGACAGTCCTTGAAGTAGCGCCAGGTTTCTCCCATCCGTGTCATCCCTGAGCATGGTATGGTATTCGGTATCGGCTTCTGTCGAGTCATCAGGGTAAAACGTCTTGGCCAGGAGGTCCGCGGACTGCTCTGGGCTGAGTGTCTCGCCCGCGGTGTTTCGGAGTAGCATGTCCTCCTGTCTCCTGGCTGTTTTCCTGAGTACTCGATAGATGCCGTCCCACATGCTCTCTCGGTTCTGTGTCGAGCAGAACTCCTTCCAGCTCTCTGTAGCGGCTTCAGATGATTTAGTGCTGTAAACCTCTTTTATTGCCAATACTCAGCAATAACATGGCTTCTTCTTGATGGGGCTGCGTTCCTTATCCTCCTTTTTTTAGTAAGCACCTCTCTCTTGAGGACCTCAAGAGAGGGTGACCACCAAGGTGGGACTGAGTCGTGTGTTGGGGCTTTACGCCTTGGGATGGTGTCCTCACACGAGCGGTGGATGTTTTCCATGTACAGCTTTAGGAATGTCTCCAGATCCTCCGGAGTTCGTGCTGCTGTAACGCTGTCGTATGTTATTGCGTCCTTATCCAGATGTTGTTTGAACTTGGTGGTGAAGTCCGACCACTTCGCCTTCTTTGTGTTGTAGATACGTGTTGTAATTGGCCTAAGGGGTTCTAAGGCCTTCTCAACACGTACCGCGAAGGTGATTGCGTTGTGGTCTGATGTTATGAGACCTCTATCCACCCGCCATTCCCCGACCCTCGCCAGTAGCGACTGGCTGCACGCAGTGACGTCCACCATACTGCTGTATAGTTGGTCGCCTCTGTATGTTTCGAAGGTCGGGATACGGCCCGTGTTCAGGATCTGGAGATCCCGCTCGTTGAGGAACGCGTTGTACTCAGCCCCTCTAGGGTTCTCTACGCTGCTGCCCCACCATTGGCTCCAGGCGTTGACGTCGCCCCCCACCAGTATGTTTGCTGTTTTGATTTTGTTTATGCATGCTTCAGTATGTTGTAGGTACGGGCCCATGTCCTCACTCCCCGCGAAGTAGACTGAGATCACTGCAAGCTTTATTTGGCCCACTTTTATCATGACGGCCGCCACGTCCTCGGTGACTATCTGAGGGTCATGGATGACCTCCAGGCTGCCCCCGAAGACGACAATGGCCGCCCTGACAACCTTGTGGCGATTTAGAGTGCACTGGATGACTTGCGTGCCTGGGTTTGATTTCATCACGCCGGTCCTCCCTATATAAGGTTCCTGGACCAACGCAATTGAAATACCCTTCTCCTTCGCCACTTGGTGGAGCTCTGCTGTTGTGCGCTTGCAGCGCTGCAAGTTTATTTGTATTATTTTCAACTTGCCTCCCAGTCCCGTCGCGGGCCGTGGGGACACGGGACCGCCTACTGGTGATGGACTTACTGGAGTGCCCTTAGCAATATGAAACTCTCGACCTTGCTATGAAGTCCCATTTTCTTCGCTCAGGACACTCCTCACTTACTGCTGCATGAGACAGTTCGCTGCCTGCTTTTTTGGCCACCTTGCAGTTTATGCACGTCGGTGTTTTGGCTTCTACACGGTTTTTGCACTCACTCCAGCTGTGCGATCCAGCGCAGTAGCTACAGATGTTGTGTGCTGCAGTGCATATGGTCCTACTGTGACCATATCCCTGGCACTTGCTGCATTGCACCAGCGGAGATTGGTCTTGGACCGTGCAGCGCTTTATTCCGACGTGTATCTTCTCCGCTTCGGTAAGATTCTTCCACATTTCTGTGGAGACTTCGATTACCGGATGGCACTCGTGTTGGTTTCTTGCTCTTTTACGATACCGTATTCGCATGCTCTGTCCAGATTCACCAACGTTTGTCAGAAGATCTTTGTTCTGGACTTTTATTAGGTGAACTATCTCTTCGTTGGTGTAACTGGACAGAACACCCTTTATGCAGACTAGCGGGTTCCCTGGCCTTGGCTCCCGCACCGATAACTCCCTGCTGGCCTGGACTTGTTGCTTGACGAGCATGAGATCCGTCTTACTCGCGCAGCTCATCACCACTTTCTGGTTGCGAGCCTTGCGGATCTGGTCGACTCTCACGCCCGTCGTTTTAAGGTCCAGGGCTGACGTGATCCTCTCGATGACGTTTTCACCCGTATGCCTAGGGTCCGTCGACGAGATGATCAGCGTATGATTTGGGAGCTTTGGTTTGGGTGGCTTAGGGGTTCTGGCTACTTGGGCAAACGTTTTGGGGCCCTGCGTCTGCACTTGCGGTCTCGTTGTTAACTCGGCAACTTCCTTCTGGATGCTGTCCAGCGTCCTCCTGACCTCTACCGTTGCGAGTTCCGTGTCCAGACTTGGAACGATGGGAACCTGTTGTTGTGGTTCCTTATCTCGTAGAACTCGCAAATCAGAGGACACCATGTCTAGTCTCTCTGATAGAGGCCTGAGGTGGCTGGACAGATCCAGCGGGGGTGGTGGTGGTGGGGGGGATTGCGGCGGCTTTGTTACTAGTTTACTTGTATTCTCAAGGATAGAGTGGATTTCTTCCTCCATCCTTGAGAAGTCGTGTTCCGGTTTCAGGGGACTATAGAATGTGTCTGGGACTGGATTTGGTGCTTTCAGATCCTCGGCAAAGTTGTTTAGACTGCGGCGAAGCGTGTCCAGCTGGTTGGACAGGCCGGCATGGTTTGCCTCTAGTTTGGAGAGACCTGCCTCTACTGTCTCCCACTTTTGGTGGTCGACATTAGCAGTCCCTCCTTCACTTTTGGCATTTTCGCGCTCCTGCCGCAGGTCTGCTGCCAAGGACCTGACCTCTCTGGCGGTGGTCTTCACTTCACTGAAGGGCTCCAGTGTTTCGTAGCCTAGCCACGACCGGATGTCTTTAGCCTCTTTCAGTGTGTTAGTGATTTCACCGCGAGCGAGTGATAGCTCCACAGTGAGGGCTTTTGTGATCTCGGCGATCTCCCTGGCGTGGGCTCTCTCCACCCTCACCAGCTCTCTTGCGCTACGAGATCGCTCCTTCTCCCACTCGTGGATATATCTGCACCTCGAGTCCCATGTAGATAGCACTATTTCGTATAGCCCCTGCAGACACTCGATGGTGGTGGTCTTTACCTCTCTTTTTATATTTCCGCTGGCCTCCAGTGCGTCCTTCCCTGTTTGCAACAGGGTGTTGGCCTCCCTGGTTGCCTTGTCCATTTCCACTCCCGTGCCTCTCCTAGGGGTCCTATACAATAAGCTCACGCGTCTGCTGCTGGGAGCAGCAGACGATGAGCCCGAGGTCTCCTCGTCGGACTCTATTGGACGGGGAGGGGAGATGCCCAGCTGCTTCCACTCTATTACCCGGTCAAAACTGTTTTTTTGGCTTTGGGTGTGAGTGTCTGAAGCTTCGCTGGTACTGGCAGGCAGTTCCAGGGGGGGCTGTTGCTGGGTCGGATTTTTGGCCGCGGGTGCTACTGCCACGTCTGCCTCAGACATCGCCTTGGCCTTCGCCGGGGCACGGGTCCGATGGGCCATCCTCTCGGACGCTGACGTGGCTGTTGTTTTTGCTAGTTTTTTTAATACTTTTTCCCTCAGCGATCGGGTTGCCGCGGGTGCGGCCTCCGTGGCTGAGTTACGTGCTGCGTTGCTTTGTGATGACATTTTATGTGTTCTATTCTAACTTATTTAATAACTTAAGACTATTCTTATATATTAATGTGATATGGACTCACTGCAGGTCTTCGCTTACGCCGATGGTGCGCGCAGTTAGGTTGGTGTTTTCGCTGCTGTGATGTTGATGATCTTGTCTCACGCCGATGTGCGCGTGGTTAGCGTGGTGTTCTCGCAGTTTGTTAAAGGAGTACTGTGTGATGTTGTACCAAATGTACGGTACCCGCGTATCTGCAGGGCTGCCCGGTGCAAGTGTCTGGACAGTGCCCGGGGGTGTTTGTGTGTGCTACTTTCTTGTTTCTCCCAGTCTTCTTATTTGTGGTGAGGAGATTCGTGATTCAGCTGGGGCCAGTCGATGCGCCGTCTCTTTGCGATTCCAACGACCCCAAACTTGCTATACTTGTCTCCTCTGGTTACTGAGTTACAACCTCGGGGGGGTGAGGCAACCCAAAAGAAGGGGGGAGGGGGGGGTGGAAAAATGTCAAAGACAACAAAGGAGGGAGGGGGGAGTGGAAAAACGTCAGAGACAAAAAAGGGGGGAGGGGGGGGAGTGGAAAACGTCAGAGACAAAAAGGGGGGGAAATGGGAAAAGGGGGAAGGGGGGAGTGGAAAACGTCAGAGACAAAAAGGGGGGGAAATGGGGAAAAGGGGGGAGTGGAAAACGTCAGAGACAAAAAGGGGGGGAAAGGGAAAGGGGGAAGGGGGGAGTGGAAAATGTCAGAGACAAAAAGGGGGAAAGGGGGGAAAGGGGGGAGTGGAAAATGTCAGGGATGAGACTTGGTCGGGGGGGGTCGGGGGGGGGTACGGGGGGGGGGTTAGAGGGTTCTCCTGAAGGGAGGGGATATTTGAAGTGGTGGGGGCCGTTTCCTCCAAGGAGGGGGTATTGGGGTGGGGGGAGGGGGGGGGGGTTGGTTTTGTGGTAGGGGATTTGGATACTGGTTCAGATGGAACCAGTCTCAGGAGTCTAGGATGAGGGGTTTGGGAGTTCCGGGTCTACCTGATCCCTTCCAAGGTGCTTCTCGGGTGTTGAGGTGGTTGCTGGGGTAATTCTTCGGGCCGGCTTCGGAGTCTTCACGGGAGGCTGAAACCGCGTGTCGCCGCCTCGTGTACTTAATGTGGGGTTAAGTACTAGGCAAGAGGTTAGCCCAGGTTATACATGCGGTTTCACCACGTGTTTTTTCTGAAAACGGCAAGCCTAATAGCTCGGCCGTTTCAGCTCCGATCTTCTGGATTTTTTCACGTGGGGCTAGAACTTTATGGGCTCTATCCCTGTATAACCTAACAAATGTGGTATAACTAACCTCTTCCGTGTCCTTGATGTTGAAAGTCCGGCTGCTCTTGCGTCGTGGTCTCGGGTGTTAGCACTTCACAAACACTTTCCCAGGTGTATTGGGCACTGCTCATTCACCTGCACTATGCTACTCGTGCAAATTACGCGCTATTCTATTTATTATAGAATTTCTTCGCGGAGCTATATATTATGGTGTTGCTCGTTTGAGTTGTACTGGGTTTTTTTTTTTTTTTTTTTTTTTTTTTTTTAATCGCACCCGTCATCACAGGGCGTTGCGTGTGTACCCTCTGACTTGATCAGAGCCCTTAGTATCTTTTGATTTTTTATTGCCATGTATTCATTTTTAGTTCTATCATTCTATTATTTTTATAACAGTCAGTCTTACATCTATTCTTAATTCTATATATCCCTTAAACATATTATGCATTCTTTAAAAACTATTTCTTACACTAATATCACAGATTTTTTGCAAATATGTATAGCTCTCCCAATTTTCAATCTATTACAGTCATTATACCACGTGTTATTTCATGTGTAGTCAGTCCTTTATATCAAGTTGTCGTATTTTGTAGGAGCTTTCGTTTTATATACGCTATGCTACTGTCATATATTATATCAGAAAATATAAATACTAAGCAGAGTATTCCACTACTTGTTCCTACTAATAGTTTTGGCTGCCACTTCGACACAGAATTTTTTAAATATTTCCTTAGTTTGTTTGCATGTTATCAGCCAGCTAATGTTTTGAATTTTAATTTCTGTGCCTAATTCTTGTTCGATCTCAAATCTCCTGAGGCCATAGACCGGACATTCTGTGAGAATGTGGGGGACAGTTTCATCTCTCTCTGGGTCGCATATACACGATGGGCTTTCCTTGCACCTGAACCTGTTCAGGTACTCGGAAAACCCACCGTGACCGGTCATAACTTGCGTCATTATCCCTGTTGGCTGCGTCTTCCTAACGAATTTATATGCTATTGCTGCATCCGGAAAAAACATCTTCGTGATATTCCCTGTTCCTTCCGCCTTGTACCGATGATTCCATTCGTCAAGCGTGTCCATACGGATTTGTCGCTTGACGAATGAGATCGGGCACTGGTCGTAATTCGGCGTGGTCTTCATTTTTAGGGCCGCGGTCTTTGCCAGCTCGTCTGCTCTCTCATTCCCCCCCAGTCCCGCGTGGGCTTTAATCCAGTAAAGTTGCACAACTTTACCCTGGATTATGCACCTCCATAGGTTTCTACGGGTTTCGACCGCGAGGGGATGGAGAGAGCCGCGATTTGTTATCGCTTCCAGCGATGATCTGGAATCGCTGTAGATGCCGAATGTGTTCTCTGTGCTATCCAGAATTTCTCTCGTGGCTCTACATATAGCCAGCAATTCCGCCTGGTAGACAGTGCAGTAGGACGACAGTTTGAGTTTCAGGCATTTGGTTTCGGCGTCATTGCTCCAAAGAGACAATGCCGCCCCTACCTTGCCGTCAATTTTACTGCCGTCCGTGAAGATACGTACTGCATGGCTGCAGTGGTTTTGCAGTTGTTCTTGGTCTGCCAGGCATATGAATTGCAGGTCTATATGGTCTGCCGGGTGGGGAGTATCAGTGAACGCGGTGCGTTGCTCTATCTCCCTGCCTCCCAGCGCCGGCTGTGGCGCCCCCCTCCTTGCTTCATATAGGGTGGCTACCTCCTGTATTCTGAGGTCGAGTGGTAGAATCCCAGCCAGCACTAGTGCCGAGTTCAGGGAGACTGTGCGATAAGATTTACACATCTTCTGTGCGAATCCTCTTTGGACCGAGTTCAACTGTTTCTGGACAGCCAGCTTCCTGGCTGCTGGTGCCCATGCGCTGGCTGCGTAGAGGATTACAGGTTCCACCGTTGCCACATAAATAGTTCTTATTATTTCCGGATGCAGCCCCCAGCTCTGCTTTGCAGCCCTTGACAGTTGTTTATAGATGGCTATTGCCTTTTTGCAGACGTTCGCCACATGTTTATTAAACGTGAGCTTGTGGTCGATGGTTAACCCGAGGATCTTTATCTCCCCTGACATGCCGATGTCGACCCCGCCCATGCTCAGCAGTGGTGTGTCGTATTTTAATTTGTTTGTTATTAGCATCGCGCACGTTTTGTGTGGAGCAAACCTTAACTTGTTTCTGACACCCCACTCCCAAACATATGCGAGGGCGGCATTGGCACATCGCTGGACCTCAAGGGCCGTCTCACCATCAAACACCAGCACCACGTCATCGGCGAACGCCTGGCAATAGTCACCTCTCGTCTCTAACCCCTTTAGCAGCGGATCCAGTAGGAGGTTCCAGAGGATCGGCCCGCCAATTGAACCTTGAACACAACCCTTGTTCGTATTCGTCTTGTGTTCCTCGCCCGCGTATCTGACGGCCACTGTTCTGTGGCTCAAGTAGCTGTCCATCAACCTCCTCATGTTTTCAGGACACTTTTCCTCAGCCAGTCGGACTTTGATCGCGGGCCACCATGCGCTATCGAAGGCTCCCTCTATATCCAGTGACACCATAGTTACGAGCTTTTTGTCTCGCAACTTCTGTCTGATGTGGTGCACCAGTGTATAAAGGGAGTCCTCGGTGCTCCTCTGTGGCATAAAGCCGTACTGGCGAGTACTCATCCTAGGTATCAGGTGCCACTTTAGCCTGGCCACGGTCATTTTCTCTAGGACCTTTCCCAGAACAGGTAACAGACCGATTGGCCTGTAGGATTTAGGGACGGTGTAGTTGTCTCTGCCTGGCTTCCGGAGAGCGATCACCGTAGCCTCTTTCCATATTCTGGGGAAGTGTCCTAGCTCCAGGCATTTATTAGTTATGGCGAGGAACATCTCAGGGTCCGTCTCGATTGCGCGAGTACAGATGTCAGACGTGAGGCCGTCCGCCCCCGGGGCTTTTTTAGTTTTAGAGTTGTACTGGGTTAGGTTAGGTTAGGTTAGGTTAGGTTAGGTTAGGTTAGGTTAGGTTAGGTTAGGTTAGGTTAGGTTAGGTTAGGTTAGGTTAGGTTAGGTTAGGTTAGGTTAGGTTAGGTTAGGTTAGGTTAGGTTAGGTTAGGTTAGGTTATAGGTTAGGTTAGGTTAGGTTATAGGTTAGGTTAGGTTAGGTTATAGGTTAGGTTAGGTTAGGTTATAGGTTAGGTTAGGTTAGGTTATAGGTTAGGTTAGGTTAGGTTATAGGTTAGGTTAGGTTAGGTTATAGGTTAGGTTAGGTTAGGTTATAGGTTAGGTTAGGTTAGGTTATAGGTTAGGTTAGGTTAGGTTATAGGTTAGGTTAGGTTAGGTTATAGGTTAGGTTAGGTTAGGTTATAGGTTAGGTTAGGTTAGGTTATAGGTTAGGTTAGGTTAGGTTATAGGTTAGGTTAGGTTAGGTTAGGTTAGGTTAGGTTAGGTTAGGTTTTTTTTTTTTTTTTTTTTTTTTTTTTTTTTTTTTTTTTTCGCACCCGTCATCACAGGGCGTTGCGTGCGTACCCTCTGACATGATCAGAGACCTTTGGTATCTTTTTATAACATCAGTCTTACATCGCCAATCCCCATCGTCTCAATTAGTTTACAGTTTTATCATTTCTGGTTACATATTTTCCTTCTTTATTCTTTTATCTATCAGTCTTATTTCTATCAGGATTTCTACAAAAGATTGCATTTATATTTAAACTTTAAATTCAACATTAGTTATCTTAATTTAACATTTCCATTTATCGCATCCCTCCTTCCCTTTCATTAATTGTACATTTCATTTTCTTATTCTAACATATTTCCTGCATTTATACTTATCACAGTTCTTATACATTCTACTAGTCTAACAATAGTATTAGTTGCTTATTTTTATTTTTGCAATCCTAACTTGCTACTGTCATATATTCTTATTTCAATATACATACTAAGCATTATTGTTATTTGTTTCTCTTGATAACTCTTTCCGCTATTCCGGTACAATATTTTATAAATTTATTTCTAGATTTAATTCCCGTTAGTAAACCATGCATGCTCCCAACATTTATTTCCTGATGTAATTCTTGTTCTATTTCGTATCTTTCCAGGCAGTAAGCGGGACAGTCTATCAATATGTGTGTCACTGTTTCCTGCTCATCAGGGTCGCATATGCACGATGGGCTTTCCTTGCACTTGAACCTGTTCAAGTACTCTGAAAACCCACCGTGCCCTGTCAGTAATTGTGTAAGTGTCCCTGTAGGTTGCAGTTTCCTTATATGTCGAAAGGCTTGGACGGCATCAGGGAAAAATATTTTTGTTATGCCAGCTGTATCTCCGGATCTATATCTCCGATTCCACTCGTCAAGCGTGTCCGCACGGATCTGTCGCTTGACGAATGAAATCGGACAATGGTCGTAATCTGGCTTCTTTTTCGAGTTGAGCGCAGCATCCTTCGCCAGCTGATCAGCTCTCTCGTTCCCCTCCAGTCCCGCGTGGGCCTTGATCCAAAAGAGTTGCACCTCTTTGGATCGGATTCTGCATTGGCGCAAGTTCGCTCTAGTTTCAACTGCGAGGGGATGGAGAGAGCAGTGATTTGTGACCGTTTCTAATGATGACCTTGAATCGCTAAATATACCAAATGTGTTTTGTTTACTACGCAGAATCTCCCGCGTGGCCCTGCATATGGCCAGCAGTTCCGCCTGGTAGACGGTGCAGTGGGGCGACAGCTTCAATTTCTGGCTTTTGGTTTCGACATCATTGCTCCAATGAGACAATGATGCCCCCACCTTGCCTTCAATTTTGCTGCCGTCCGTATATATTTGCACTGCTTGCGTGCAGTGATTGCTAACTTGTTCCTGGTCTGCCAGGCATATGAACTGCAGGCTCATATGTTCCGCCGGGTGGGGTGTGTTGCTGAATGCGGTTCGTCGCTCGATCTCCCTGTCTCCTAGCGCTGGCTGAGGTACTCCCCTCCTTGCCTCGTATAGAGCGGCTGCCTCTTGTACTCGGAGGTCGAGGGGTAGTATCCCAGCCAGCACCAGTGCCGAGTTTAGGGAGACCGTGCGGTATGATTTACACAACTTTTGTGCGAATCCCCTTTGGACCGCATTCAGCCTCTTCTGCGTCATCAACTTGTTGGCTGCTGGCGCCCAGACACTCGCTGCGTATAACACAATTGGTTCGACCACTGCCATGTATATGGTGCGTATTACGTCGGGGTGGAGTCCCCAGCTGATCCTGGCGGCCCTTGACAACTGCTTGTACACATTCAGCGCCTTTATACAGGTTTTAGTTATATGGCTGTTGAATGTAAGCTTGTTGTCAACGGTAAGCCCCAGGACTTTAAACTCTTGCGACATGCCAATGCTGACCCCGCCCATGCTCAGCAATGGAGCGTCATACATCAGTTTCCGCGTGATTAACATCGCATTAGTTTTATGCGGTGCGAATTTCAACTTATTGTTGACACCCCACTGATGAACATACTCGAGAGCATCATTGGCACGTCGCTGGACTTCCAAGGCAGAATCCCCGTCGAACACAAGCACCACATCATCGGCAAAAGCCTGGCAGTGATCTCCCCGTCGTTCCAGTTCTTTTAGCAGGGGGTCAAGGAGTATGTTCCAGAGGATCGGCCCCCCTATTGATCCCTGAACACACCCCTTGTTTGTCTCCCTGGTAACTTCTTCCCCGGCGTACCTCACCCTGACTCTTCTGTTTTCCAGGTAACTGTCCATCATCCTTCTGACATTTACCGGGCATCTCTCCTCAGCCAGTCTGGCTTTTATTGCTGGCCACCATGCGCTATCAAATGCTCCCTCTATGTCTAACGATATCATAGTTATCAGCTTTTTCTCTCTGAGTTTATTGCGGATATGTGCGATCAGGTCATAGAGGGAGTCTTCTGTGCTTTTTTGTGGCATGAAGCCATACTGGCGAGTACTAAGCCGTGGTATTAGATGCCATTTTATTCTGCCTATGATCATCTTTTCCAGGACCTTTCCCAGCACTGGCAGCAGGCCTATTGGCCTATAAGATTTTGGGACTGCATAGTTATCCTTCCCGGGCTTCTTTAGGATGACCACTGTTGCTTCCTTCCAGATACCCGGGAAGCATCCCAGCTCCAGGCATTTGTTTGCCAGTGATAGGAAAAGTCCTGGATCATGGTCAATCGAGTGCTGGCAAATATCGGATGTTAGGCCATCTGCTCCCGGGGCTTTCTTCGGGTTGAAACTGCATATGGCGGATTTTAGTTCTTCTTCCGTAAATGGTGGGTCATGTTTATCATCATGGCTCTCCTTGTTTACATCTTTGGCTATTTTCCTGATCCGCCTATGCTCCTCATTGTCTTGTTCCAGTATGTCCCCGGGATAGAACGTTTCCGCCAGCCACTTGGCAGATTGGAGATGGTCCAGTACCTCGCCGTTTTTGGTCAGGGGCTGGTCTTCCTGTCGCCTTGCCGTCCTACCTATGACTCTGTAGATTCCTTCCCAAAGGCCCTCTCTGTCTTGTCTTCCACAAAAGTTTTTCCAACTCTGTGTTTGAGCTTTCTTAGCCTCCTCTTCGTACTTTTCTTTTGTCCTCAGGTACTCACCGACGACGAACTCCCTCCGACGCGGGGCTGCACAACGGATCCTGCGTTTTCTGGTGGTGACTTCATTCTTGAGCTTGGCGAGCTCTTCAGACCACCACGGTAGGTTTACTTTGTTTATGGGCTTTATTTTGGGTATGCTGATGTTACTTGATTCTACTATTAGTTTTGTATAAATTTCTGTTGTCTGTTCCAATTCATTTTTACTGTTAATTTTATTTAAATTTGACTTATTTATTTTGTTTCGATCCAGCAACTGGGCCAGTTTCTCATGAAACTGGTCCCAGTTTGCTTTTTTACTATTGAAAATGCGTGTTGTCCTGTTGATTTGCATACCCTTTGCCCTCTCCAAACCTATTTTAAAAGTTATGGTGTTGTGGTCTGAGCTCGTCATGCCCTCTTCTAGTTTCCAGTCCTCCACCAGTCCGAGCAGGTCCGCCGTGCAAGCGGTAACGTCCACAAAGCTAGTATATAACTTTGTCCCCCGTACTGTGTGGAACGTCGGAGTGTCGCCGACGTTGAGAACCTGAAGACTCATTTCGTCCAGGGCACCGGCCATTGCTACTCCCCTTTTATCAATCTTTGGACTACCCCACCAGGAGTTCTTGGCGTTTGTATCGCCACCAAAAATGATCATCCGGCCGAAGTTCCGCTCTATTTTGATAAGCTGCTCCAGGTATGGCTCTATCGGTGTTGGTTTAGGTTCTAGGTAGAATGAGACCACCACTATTTCCCAGGCGCTAGTTTTCAACACAACCACTGTGATGTTTGGCGTAGTGTATTTTGGACACTGAATGACGTCTATGTCGCCATCAAAGACAGCAATTGCAGTCTTGATGGCGCCATCTACGCCATCATTATGTTGGTATATTCTAGCGCCGTGGTAGTCCTTCATTCTACCCAAACTTCCGATGTACGGCTCCTGGAGCAGTGCAAAGGCGACCCTACTCTTGTGGGCCTCTAGCATTAGTTCATCTGTCGCCAACGCTTTTTTCTTCAGATTTGCCTGAGCCACAAGGTAGGGCCCCCTTCCAGAATCAGTTCTTCCGCCGGTGACCACCTTAGCAATATTGTGTCGTGGATCTTGCCAAGGTCTCCCATCTCCTCCTGATGGGGCAGTCCTGGCTGAAGGCACTGTGATTAACGTGATCAAGCTTCGCGCGCATGCAGTTGCAACAAGACGGGGTAACTCCCTCTAACCATTTTGGGCACTCCGTCCTCATATGGGGGCCCCCACAATGGCTACACTTCGCCTGGGTTTCTTGACAAAAACGCCTACCATGTCCATAACCCAGGCAGAGCGAGCACTGGACTAGCGGTGATTGGTCGGCCACCTTTATCCTTTGCAGATCTATGTGAACCGACTCGGCTTCCGTCATCCGCCTCCATATTTTGGGGGACACCCTCATGACGACGTGGTGCGTATGTGGATTTCTCGTACGACGTTTGTAGATGATTTCCGTCTTTTCGCTTCCATCCACGTCTGTGAAGATGTGCTTGTTTTGGTTTTTTAGTGCTTTGAGAATGTCCCCGTCGTTGTTGCACTGCAGCACGTCTTTCAAGATCACGAGGGGATCTTTGTTTTTCATATTTTCTGTTTTTAAGTGCTCTCCCGATTCAATTATCCTATTTCTGAACCTTTCCCTGTCTACTTCGGTTCTACACCCCACTATTACCTTTCCGTCCTTCGCTTTTCTGATTTTCTCCACAACGATGCCTCCTTCCTTTGCGTTCGATGCCTTTCTTATTCTCTCTAACACCTCCTCCCCCGTCTCCATTTCATTAGTCGCAGTGACTACCAGCGAGTGCAGCGCCGTCTGCTCCGGGAGTTGCCTCCCGGAGGACGCCGCTACACCCGCGTATGTTTTTTGTTCCATTTCAATTAATTTGTCATTTAGTCTGGTCATTCTATCGGTATTCTCTCTAATGAGACCAGCGTGTTCTTCCAACTTTCTCATTAGCTCGATCTCTCGCCGCTTCCCCTCCCCCGTACCCCCCACCCCTCCATCCCGATCCTCCTTTCGCTCTTGTGGTACTGGTAGCGATGTTGGTATAGGTACCGTTTTTTGGACTGATTTGTGATCTGCCTCTTTGACCAATTGGTAAAGTCGTTCAGCAGCCTGGACTATAGCCGACTTTATTTCGGTCTTGGTGTTCCTTGAGAGTCCAAGCTGCATCTTAACTTTGGCCAGGCAAGATCTTGCTTCGATTGTTTTGTCCTTCGGCTTTTGGAGTTCCGTTTGAGCGGCAGGAGCGAGGGGGACGGCAGACGGACCAGGAGACGGAGCAGAAGACACAGAAGATGTTGGAACAGAAGTGGATGTCATGGGGGTCACGGGTATGGAATTGGGGGAAGTCTGGGCCTTGGTTAGGGTCTTCCCTGAATCTGTTTTTGCAGCCTCCCATTCCCCAATACTTTTCCTGACGGCTGAGGGTTGTGTTAGAGTTTTTTCTTGTTCAGGAGTTAGCGATCTAGTGAATGTTTTGTTACATTCTCTTATTGTGAGTGGGGTGTCTTCTTCTCTAACCTCCATTTTTTTGACCGGTGTCCTGATTCCTAGCATTTCGTGGATTGGGACTTGTCTCGCAATTTATAAGCTAAAGCGTAAAGGTTTAAATTGTATAAATGTAAATAAATTTGTAATTTGTAAAAATAAAGTAAAGTGTATAAATTGTAAAATTGAAATAAAATGTCTATGAAGAAATTGTATGAAATAGTATTACTAATTATCACCGGCTATAATGCCTCGTCTTTGGTCAATCTTACAGTAAAAGATAAACAATAAAAAATAAATAAAAGTATAGACCACAACAACTGTAAATAGAGTCAAATATAACGTAGATAGAGTGTAATTTGTAAGATGTAAATGGTCTTACAAATAAACACTGTTTTCCGCTCGTCTCACAAGAATCTAGTCCTATATCGTAGTCCGGTCGGGGCCTTGTCTAGAGAGATACAAAGACAGTACAGTCAACAAATTAAAAGGGGGAAAATGTTTTTAATGGGGTCAATAGGGCTCAACCTTTTGCCCTTATACGCAATTCAAACTGGATAGCCAGCACTTATGTTCCGTCAATCGGGTCGGTTTAGCCCCACAGAAAGATTCCTGGCTGGTGAAAAGCAACTCCAGGCGGTGATAAAGCAATAAATAACAATTAATAAACGACGTCTATCTAATTTAGGCCTATTAAAATATATATTATTTTTCAATTTATTTTTAACCAAAAATGTTTAAACTTTCTGAATTTTAGGGGGGAAGGGAGGGCCAGGCGGGAGTTTCGTCGGAGCCAGAACGCAGATTTTTTACTCCCGGTTAAATTGAGTCCAAACTCGGGGTCTCTAGCTGTCTCGGTTCCGAAGTTACTATCCGGGGGGGTAAGGAGGTCTAGAGAGGTAACGGGAGAGGGGGGGGAATAAAGTTTTGAGGGGGTTTAAGGTCTGACAGGGTTTGAGGAAAGGAATGGAGCTATTAGAGGGGAGTGGTAGGGGGTAGAAGTTTTTTGGGGGGAAATTAAATTGGGGGGGGGTGGCAGGGAGAAGTATTTGAGGGGCGGGGGTTCAGTAGTTCCAACCAGCGTAACTACACAATCGGGTGGCGCTAGTTGGTGTTTGTTCCGCCGATCTTACTTATAAAAATTTGATGAAAAAGTAGGGGAAAAAATTAAAAAAAAAAAAAAAAAAAAAAAAAAAAAAAAGGGGGGGGATTTTTGGGATTTCTGGAAGAGAGTCCAGGGCGAGAGGGGGGGTGTTAGGGGGGGGGGGAAATTCCCTCAGAATTTTGATATCTCCAGCCGTTCCCGAGATATCGAGACTTGGAGGGTGTCTAATGGTACTAGGCCGGTTAGGGAACGGGGTTGTGTCCAACTTTGACCGTTCCCGAGATATCAAATTCAAATAAAGGGGTGGGGGATGATTTTAGGAAGGGGTATTGGATAGGTGGGAGGTGGATAAAACTTTTTGGGTGACTAAGGGGGGGTGAAAAATATCAGGGGGGTGGGGGTTGTTATGGGAGGGGATTTCTACCGGGACTGAGAGTCGGGTATCTGCTTCCCGGTTCCGATGAGCCCAAACTCGGGGTTTCTAGGCCTCTCGGCTCCGAAGTTAGGGTAAGGGGGGGTGAAATTTTCCTTAGCGGGGGAAAGTCAATTTTGGAAAGAATTAATACGGAAGTGAGGTATTTATAAGTGACAAGGAAAGTGGTGAGGAAAATATCCGGGGAGGGGGGGGGGGGGTATATGGGTGTATGGGGGAAGGATTTATGCCGGGGCTAGGAGACGGGTCTCTTCTTCCTGGTTCTAATGAGCCCAAACTCGGGTTTCCTATCTCTCTCGGCGCCGAAGTTGGGACTAGGGGGGGTGAGGTGAGGTATTCCTAAAGGGAAGTAGGGGTAGGGAACTAAGTTTTGAGGGACAGCGGAAGGCTTAATAATTTATAGGGAGGGGTATCGTTAGAGGGGGGGGGGGTAATGAGGGGGGCTTGTTTACGAGTTCCCACTTGTGCGATTAATAAACACAAGTGTGAACAACTGATGTTCGTGGGTAAACTTATGTTCGTGGAAAATTTATGTTTTGCACGTAAGTCGTGCAAAATATGAGAGTTTGCGAAGAAGAAACAGAGAGTTACGCGTAAAGGTGCGACCTAAAACTTTTTGTGCAGTTGGTGGCAATAAGTAAAGTTATGACTTTTATTTATTTATTTAATTCTATAGCCTTTCTATGTTATTATATTAATGTATTTATTGTGTTTCATAATTATTAAAAGAAAAATATTTAATAAAAAATTAATATAGGGGGATAAAAGCCACCCACGTGACCTTGTTTTATATATTTATTTTCGCCCAATTTTGGACTTATAATTTGAGGCTCCTATAGCTCCAACGAGCTCTTGTTTATCTGCTTATTAAATTTTTTACCAATTCAAATATTATTAAATTTTGAAAAAAAAAAAAAAAAAGAACCTAGCTTTATTCTGGTCAAGTTTAATTTGTACTATATGGGGACAATACCTTACCGAACATTCGAGTATTTATTGTGTGCAAATTGAGACTTCCGTTTCCGTACTTTTGACAGCGAGCATGAGTTGTGCAAATTCACGAAAATCCGTTTTTGACTTTCCTGTTTGACGCTATTTCAACCCGGAAAAAGGGGGATTACATGTGCTTACCTTCGGGACCACCCAATAAAGGGTTATTTTACTCCTGGAACGTTCCGGGACAAAGTTATTAAGGAGCAAAGTCAGTACAGAAATGGGACGAAACTTGAGTTTCGTGCAATGTCGATAACTCAAAAAATACTCAACAGAATTATTTGAAATTTTTACACAGGGTAGCCAGAAGGGTATTACTTTAGGGAATAATACAATATATGAAATATATTGGTTAAATTAGTTTAAATTAAATATCTAATATGCTATCATCAAAGTTTGTTATTTTTGTCTTGTTATTTACATTACTCTGCAGATTATTGACATAAAATTTTGAAATTTGGAATATATGTACTACAGAAAGAACACTTATTTTTGAAATAATAAAAGCAATACCTTTTCGATCTATTTTTTGAATTAATAGCACTTGTACTTTATGAGATTTTATGTTAAGTTGTAATGTTTATAACTTTTTGTCCACTTATCTTTTCGAAGATCTTGAAACAGATTTCAGCTGCTGTTGTTGTCTTCTCTGAGATGCTGTTGTCAATTTAGGCGAAAATTCCAAAATTGGTGTCTTCGTGTCCACGTGTGTGTTGTTTTTTTGGCAATTTCTTCGCAAATTCTCAGAGAAAAAATTTGAGAATTGGTCACTAGTTGGAACCCAGCAGTGGGCAAATATCCACACTGTAAAAAATGTGGGTCGTCGCGATAAATCACGAGATTTTGCACATTTCAAAATGTAAACAAACACTTTTCACACTTTTTTCACGCTAACTTTTTTCCCGGTAAAGTCCGGTTTTTTATTTTTGCTGCACTATATTCGCGTCGCTCGTCCGCAACTTTTAAGATATAACACGTCAAAATGTGACACAAAAAACCTTGTTTCACGATTTTTAGTTTGCGGAGCGCGGAAAAAACGTGACAGTTAGGCTCACGGTGCTCGAGAGACTCGGGTTAGGTTAGGTTAGGTTAGGTTAGGTTAGGTTAGGTTAGGTTAGGTTAGGTTAGGTTAGGTTAGGTTAGGTTAGGTTAGGTTAGGTTTTTTTTTTTTTTTTTTTTTTAAATGATACAATTTCTCCTACAGACCTTTCGTCCGTACTCTTTTTTGCTTTTTTTATTAATATAATTGACTGCTTACACGTTTATTACAGTTACTGTCCTCCGCGGACGACTAACACTAATACACAATCATTAAAAACTAAGAGTGAGTCCATCACACACTTACTATCTAAATTTTTTTTTTTTTTTTTTTTTTTTTTTTTTTTTTTTTTTTTTTTTTTTTTTTTTTTTTTTTGACATCTTAATGTTATTCTTTGTTGTTTATGCTGTCAGTGGCCTCCGATAGCCTGTGAAGGCTTATTGCCGTAGAGGCCACCGCTTTATTTTGCTTTTGTAGTTTCTCTCTTGTTTTTTTTTTTTTTTTTTTTTTTTTTTTTTTTTTTTTTTTTCTCTTAGTAGCCTTAAGCCTTAAGTGCTATTTGTCTGTCACGGACTTTGCGAGCTTTGCCAGGGCTTCCACGATTGCTGCGTCTCGGTGTTTCATGGCCATCTTTAGATTGTAGTCGACGACCGTTTTTGTTGACGCACCAATTGCCCCCTTCGCGATCCGGCCTATTGCGTCATCTGCGTCATCGGTGTAGTAGACGCAGCTGACCGTGTGCCTCGAGACCGCCACTACCGCGTGGGGGACGCTGTCGTGGATCTTCAAGCTCCTAGCCTTGGTGTTGATTATGACGACGTTGTCACATGTCAACCCCTGAGACTCGTGAATCGTCAGGATCCGCGAACCTCCGCCAGACCCGTATTCTTGACCGATGAGCATGGATTTCTCCTCTTGCGTATGTGTCAAGAATAGGGTGTTTTCGGCGGTATTCGGTATTTGCGAATCTCTGAAACTCTCAAGCCTCAAGGAGTGGACCTGCGACTTTGACGAGTAGATGCCAGCGTATATCTCGCGCAAGGCAAACGCTACATCCAAAGGGTTCCGATGCGTGCAGAACAACTCCAGACTGATGTTTGTTATCTGGCTTGGACGGGTGTACCTTAGTTGGAATAGGTTCTCTCTGTCCAAGTAGGATAGCTGGTTTACATCTCCGATGAGGACAACTTCGCTTGCCCCAGACAACCTCACAGCCATTACTATAGCCCCAAAGTGGTTCATTAGCGCCTCGTCTACCGTTAAACGGTAGCAGCGGTCTCGCTTCTTGAACCCATTTGCTAGTATTGAGGCCATAGTGCGCACCTTGAAAATGACATGATCTCCGTAGCGGTGCGCTAACTTTCCTCGGAGATCCTTGGCTGCTTCAGTAGTCGTGGTTACAATGACGTCTTTGTCCCCATCGAAGTTTCCAACCACCCAAGTCGTTTTGCCACAACCGGGGACCCCGTTAACCCATTTGATTGATGGTACCGCCCAATTTCCTCCTAATGCCGAACTATATGAAGTCCTGAGAATGGTTTCCGCCATTCTGAGGATCTTGTCGTCCAGCATTATTTTGGTGCATCGGGCGGTGACTACAATGGGATCGCTGAGTGGTGTTGCGAATACGGGTTTGCCTTTGCGCCTCGTCTCGTCCTCATCCAGAGCCACGAAGCCATTCGCTGCGCTGTAGGCAGCCATGTATGGCCCCGCCATTTTCCCTGTGATGACCTGGGAATTGGCGTTGTCATACACGGCGGCCTCCGCTTCCTCGAGCAAAACCCTAAGCAGACCTTCAATATTGAGATGGAAGGTCCGCAGGATTTTCTGGCAGGTCGCGAGATTAACCTCCTTGGTTGCTCTCACGACCGCTACGTACTCGTGGAAGGCGTTTACGAAGTGCTCCGCGGGCTCCGACGCTGGCTTTAGGCTAGGAGCGGTGACTTGCCCCTTTTCTGCTCTTGTTTTTGGCGGTGGTGGCTGCGCGAACTTCCTAGGTGTTAGCCTTAGGAAGTCTCGCACCGCTGTTTCTTGCCCATTTCTTTTTCTGGGTATCAACCTTCCCATGAAATTCCGGAAGGTCGATAGCCGTTTTTGCTGTCGTGCTTCATCCTCGAGCGACCCTCTTGAGCCGTATTTCGCTTCGGCTTTGTCGGCGGCTGCCTGTTGTTGGACCTTTTCTGACATGCTATGGCTGGCGGATGCGGATTGGGGGTGGCCCTGGCTGGTGTTGGGGCCGGATGCGCTGGCAGCATCTTTTCGGGGGGTTTTGAGGAAACTTAGGTCTTCCCCCCTGTCTTCATAGACCACCACTTCATGATGCATCGAGGCATCGATGCAAGCGATTCGGTCTGAGACTTCTCCCCTCTCTCTTTCCACCACCATAGCGTCGACACTTATTATGCGGGACTTGATGTTCATCCCGCGTCCCGCCGCTGCTATCTCCAGAAGCAGTGAGCATGCTTGGGTAAACGGATTTAGGTTTCCCCACTCGAATAATGCGATCGTCTTGTCGAGCGATCGCAGTACTCGGCATCGGTGATTCCCCATTTCCGTCTCCGGTAAGGCCAGATACTTACTGGCCTTCATGCTCATTTTAGTGGTGCTTCCGTTGATAAGAGCGGCGAGGCCTGGTGATATGGCTATTGTTCGGTCTCGTCCAACACGGCAGAAGCTTATGCCGAGCTTTTCGCGGGGGCGATTCATAAAGAGGGCCACTCCGCGAAGCCTGATGCCTGGCGCTCCTGCTTCTTCTCCGAGCGCCAGCCATTGGCTGATCGGCATTTGTCGCTGGGGTTGTTGCAGCGATTGTGAGGGTGTTTGCAGTTGCGGTAGTGGTAGTGGTAGTGGTGGTTGAGGCTGCTGTTGTTGTTGTTGAGGCTGAGATAGAGGTGAAGGCTGTGTCTGTAAATGCAGTTGGTTTGGGTTTGGAGGTTGTGGTGGTGGTAGAAGCTGAGGCTGAGGTTGAGGTTGAGGGTGAGACTGCGGCTGCGGGGATGCGCTTGTTTTGTTAGCCCTAATTGCGACGCTGACGACTCTGCTCATGAATGCCAAGAACGGAACTCTCGTGGCGAGTTTCTCCATTATAATATGGAGGGTAGGCTGGTCTAGTCGGACTTGGATCTTCTGTTCCAACTCCAGCCTATCTCTGCCAAATCTTGGACATTCGAGCAGTAGATGCCATATTGTTTCGTCGCAGCCAGGGTCACAAACGCATTCTGGGCTATCTTTCAAGTGGAAGCGGTGCAGGTATGCCGAGAATCCCCCATGACCGGTTAGGGCTTGGACATGGAGCGGTGTGATAACAGCGTTTGTGAGTGTTCTTTTCGCCGCTAGGACGTCTGGGAAGAACACTCTTGTCACCGCTCCTGTGCTGGAGGATCCGTAGCGCACCTGCCACTTTTTGATAGTGTTTTCCCGTATCTTCTTCCTTACGTATGATACGGGAACGCAGTCGTAGTCTGGTGCTGTTTTCTTTGTGAGCGCTGCCTTCTTTGCCAGTTCGTCAGCTCTCTCATTCCCTGGCGTCCCCACGTGAGCCCGTAGCCAGAAGAGCCTCACCTCCCTGCCCTCCTCCCGGATCTCGCGCACGCACTTCTTCATATCCAGTGCCAGCTGGTGGGAGACGGACGGATTCCTCAACAGATCGAGTGACGATCTTGAGTCACTCAATATGTTGATAGAACTCGCCCTGGATTCTCGTGCCAGCTGGACAGCTCTGTGTAGCGCGTACATCTCCGATTGGAAGACAGTGTTGTGAGGCTCTAGGCGGAAAGTTCTAAACTTCTTTTCCCTTCCTTCTTCCCACCACGTGAGGGCAGCTCCGACTTTCCCCTCAATCTTGCTGCCGTCAGTGAAAATCTGGGGACCAGTTACGTGGTGGGTTGATAGGGTATCGGGCTCCATGTCCTCGAGGCGGATGTACTCTGTTATTGTGAGTGAGGACGGGTGGGGGTTGAGTCTGCTGTCCACCTTTTGTTCAACTTCTCTGCCCAGTGGAACAAACTCTTGGGAATGACCTTTTTTAACCTTGAAGAGGGTAGCGGCTTCCAGTACCCTGAGGTCCAGGGGTAGTAAGCCCGACAGGAGTAGTGCCGATGTCAGAGACACCGTACGGTATGCCTTGCAGATCTTTTGGACGAACCCTCTCTGCAACGAGTCTAGCTGATTTCTTGTCATCAGCTTCTCGGCAGCGGGTTCCCAAGCACTGGCTGCATACAGCACGATTGGCTCTATCACCGACACGTATATAGTCCTTATTATTTCTTTGTTGAGGCCCCACGTCACCCTAGCCGCGCATGCCAGCTGTTTGTAGATTGCTGCCGCCTTTTTACAGGTTGCAGCGACGTGCGCGTTGAAGGTGAGCTTGTAGTCTATTATGAGGCCCAGCAGCTTGATCTGTTCGACCAGATCCAGCCGAACGCCCGACATGTGGATGATTGGGGTGTCGTATACTAGCTTTCTCGTTATCACCATCGCGTTTGTTTTGTGCGCGGCGAAACGTAGCTTGTTACGATCTCCCCAATCAGCCACATCTCGAAGCGTATCTTCGGCTGTCTGCTGCAGGGTGCTGACTACATGACCTGAGAATACAAGGACTACATCGTCTGCGAAGGCTTGGCAGTAGACCCCTTTACTAGCCATTTTGTGTAGGAGTGAGTCTAGTATAAGGTTCCAAAACGTCGGACCGGCTATGGAGCCTTGAACGCATCCTTTGGTGGTTTCCTTTGTACTAGACGCTCTGGCATAGTTGACCTCAATCTTCCGGTCTTCGAGGTAGGAGCTTACGAGGGCGTAGATGTTTTTGGGGCAGCGCTTCTCCGTCATCTGCTGCTTTAGAGCCGGCCACCATGCGTTGTCGAAGGCACCCTCTATGTCCAATGATACTAGGAGCACTATTTTTGTGGCTTCCCTTTCCGCACGTATGTGCTTCATTAGGGCATAGAGGGCGTCCTCGGTCCCTCTCTGTGGCATGAATCCAAATTGTTGGTTGTTGAATTTCGGGAGGAAATGCCACTGGAGTCTTCCTACCAGGAGTTTCTCGACTATCTTTCCCAGGACCGATAACAAGCCGATTGGCCTGTACGACTTAGGATGGGTGTAGTCTTCCTTACCCGGCTTGCGGAGTATGCACACATGGGCTGTTTTCCACTGCTTGGGGAAGTACGACAGCGCTAAGCATTTGTTAGCTATTGCCAAGAATACTTCCCTGTTGCAGTTTATTGCAGCTGTGCATATGTCGGATGTCAGCCCATCGGGACCGGGAGCTTTTTTCGGGTTTTGTGCCCTAAGGACCATTTCAAGCTCCGCGGTTGTGAAGGGTGGGTCGTCATCCGACAGACCTTGTATTTCCGCCGGGTTTTTGCCTTCTGTTAGGCTCCTGAGCATTGTGTGATGTTCCGAGTCGGTTTCTATCGAGTCGTCAGGGTAAAACGTGCTTGCCAAAAGATCCGCGGACTGATCTGGGCTAAGTGTTTCGCCCGCGGTATTCCTGAGGAGCATGTCCTCTTGTCTTTTGGCTGTCTTCCTGATGACTCGATAGATACCATCCCACATGCTCTCTCGTTCCTGCGTCGAGCAGAACTCCTTCCAACTCTCTGTGGCCGACTCACTTGCTGCTATAGTATACTCGGCTTTTGCGGCCAAGTATTCTTCGATGACGAAGGTTTTCCGCGATGGGGCTGCGTTTCTTATTCTCCTCTTTTTTCTCAGAACCTCTTTTTGCATGCTGGCTAAGGAAGGTGTCCACCATGGAGGGGTTAGATTGGGCTTCGGGGCTCTTTTTTTGGGGATGGTGTTTAGACATGAGCGGTGGATGTGCTCCGTGTATTGTATCAGGAGCTCCTCCAGACTCTCTGGGCATTGGACTGCTGCGACGCTGTCAGGTGTTATAGCGTTTTCGTCCAGGCCAGATTTGAACTTTGTGGTGAAGTCCGACCACTTCGCCTTCTTTGTGTTATAGATGCGTGTCGAGATTGGCCGAAGAGGTTCTAGGGCTTTCTCGAGGCGCATCGAGAAGGTTATTGCGTTGTGGTCTGATGTTATAAGACTTCTGTCCACTTGCCATCCCTCAACCCTCGCCAACAGTGACGGGCTGCACACAGTAACATCCACTATACTCCTGTACAACTGTCCTCTCCTGTATGTTTCGAAGGTTGGGGTTTGGCCCATGTTCAGAATCTGAAGGTCCCGCTCGTTTAGGAAGGCGTTATATTCCGCCCCCCTATCGTCCTCGCTAACACTCCCCCACCATTGGCTCCAGGCGTTTACATCCCCTCCCACCAGTATGTTGGATGTTTTTAGCTTGTCGATGCATGCTTCAGTTTGTCTTAGATACCGGCCCAGGTCTTCAGTCCCCTCAAAGTAGACCGAGATCACTCCCAGCATCATTTTGTCCACCTTTATTAAAACGGCTACAACGTTTTCGGTGACTAACTGGGGGTCATGGATGACCTCCACATCGTCCCCGAAAACGACAATGGCCGCTTTAACGTTTTTATGGCGATTGAGAGTACACTGGATGACTTTCGTGCCGGAGCTTTGTTTCATTACACCAGTCGCTCCTGTGTAGGGTTCTTGGACTAGTGCAACTGAAACTCCTCTCTCTCTCGCCACATGGTGGAGCTCAACTGTTGCTAGTTTGGAGCGTTGTAGGTTGGCTTGGATGAAGTTCAGCCTGCCTCTCGATCCTGTTTGGTGTTGGGGGGATGATGGGGTATCTAAGGGTTGCGGCAGGGTGCCCTTAGCAGTATGAGACTCTCGACCTTGCTATGTAGTCCCATTTCTTGCGTTCGGGGCACTCTTCGCTTACTGCTGCATGCTCTTTTTCGCAGCCCGTTTTGTGCGCTATTTTGCAGTTTATGCACGACGGTGGTTCGGCTGCTGCTCTGGACTTACAGTCCCTCCAGGTGTGCGTGCCGCTGCAGTAACTGCAAATTTCTTTTGCAGCCGAGCATACGGTCTTGCTGTGACCATATGCTTGGCATTTACTGCATTGGACGAGGGGGGACTGGTCCACCACTGTGCAGCGCTTGATGCCGACGTGCAACCTTTCTGCTTGCGTTGTATGCTTCCATAGCGCTGGGGAGACTTCCAGAACCGGATGGCACTCGTGCGGATTTCGTGCCCTTTTCCTGTATTTGACTCTTATGTGTTGTCCTGCTACATCAACGTTTTGCAGAAGATGGCTGTTCTGCGCTTTGATGAGATCTATGATCTCCTCGTTGGTGTAGCTGGACAACACACCCTTGACACACACAAGAGGGTTCCCCGGCTTTGGTTCCCTCACCGAGAGCTCCTTGCTGGCTTGCACTTGCTGTTTTACTAGGTGCAGGTCACTTTTGCTGGCACAACTCAGAACCACCTTCTGGTTCCGAGCTTTACGCACCTGGTTGACCTTTGCACCTGTCTTCTTGAAGTCCAGTGCCGTGCTGATCCTCTCGATGACATTTTCCCCGGTGTGATTGGGGTCCGTCGACGAGATGATCAGGGTGTGGTTGGGAAGTTTGGGCTTGGGTGCTCTCGGTGTTTGAACCATTTGCGCGAATGTTTTGTTTTGCTGAACCTGTGGTCTCCCCGAAATCGTTGACACCTCCTTCTGGATGTTGTCAAGCGTCCTCCGTACTTCCACCACTGCGAGTTCAGCGTCCAGGTTTGGGACGCTAGGAGCCGCCATCTGGGGCTCCTTATCCCGCAGTACGCGCAAGTCGGAGGACACTAACTCAAGCCTCTCCGAGATAGGCTTGAGGTGACTAGTTAAGTCTAGAGGAGGTGGTGGTGGGGGGGGTGTTTGTGGTGGTTTTGTTATAAGTTTTTGAGTGTTCTCCAGGATGGTCTGGAGATTTGCCTCCATCCTTTCTAGTTCCTCACTTATTTGCTGGGGATGTTGTTCGCTGTCTGGGGTGACGTGTGGCGTGTGCAGTTTTTCTGTTATTTTTGTGATGCTTCGGCGGAGCGTGTCCAGCTGGTTTGACTGGCTGGCTTGGTTGTTTTCCATTCGGGCGAGGCCCGCCTGAAGCGTCTCCCATTTCTGGTCACTTCTGGCGGTCTCGCCCTCCTTTTTAGCGCTTTCACGCTCCTGCCGAAGGTCTGCGGCTAATTTCCTAATATCTTTTGCCGTGGCCTTCACCTCTCTGAAGGGCTCCTCGGCTTCGGACCGGATGGTTTTGGCCTCCTTCAGCGTCTCTGTTATTTCGATCCGGGCGAGGGTCAGCTCCTGAGAGAGGCTCTTGCTGAGCTCCGCGATGTCCCTGGCGTGAGCTCTTTCCACCCTCACCAGTTCTCTCGCGTGGCGGGAGCGATCTTTCTCGTACTCGTTCTTGTTCCTCGCCCGAGAATCGGCCATTGACAGGACGATCTCATATAAGCCTTGCAAGCACTCATGGCAGGTTGCTTTGCACTCCCGTTTAATATTGCCACTCGACTCCAACGCATCCTTTCCCTGTTGGAGCAGTGTATTGGCCTCTCTTGTGGCCAAATCCATTACGACCCCCGTCTTACGCCTTGGGGTCCTGTAGATAAGGCTCGCTCTTCTATCGTTAAAAGCGGTCGACGATGTCGAGCTTTCCTCGTCTGACAGGACTGGGTGCGGGGGCGAAATGCTCAGCTGCTCCCACTCAATAACTTTTTCGGCTACTCCCTTTGCTGCCGTCTCCGGTGCTGGAATTGTGGAGACGTCGCTTAGCTCCGAGGGTGTCGCCTGAGTGTCAGTGGGAATTGGTTGCGTTGTTGTTGTCGGTCTCTTAGCTTCTGGTATCTTTTTGTGTGCTGTTGTTGTTACTGTTACTACTGCATCTGCCACGGATGCCGCTTTCGCTGAGGTCGGGACGCGGTTTGTACGCACTCGGTGCGCCGTTTTTTCCGACATCGTCGACTTGGCTGCGTTCTTCAGCACCTTCTCGCGCAGCGTTCGAGTCGCCGCTGGTGCTGCTGCAGCGTCCGTGACAGACTTGCGTGTTGCTGAACTGGATGACATTTTGTGTGATGTCAATAAATAGATTACAACTAACTTATAATTACTTATTTTCTAACTAAAACTAGGTGTGATGGACTCACGTTATTCTTTGATGACGCGATGTTCCACTGGTGGCTTTCGTGGCGGTGTTGTCGCTGGTTTCCTGCGGTCTTGTTCGCGGAGTACAGGAACGCGAAGTACCTTGGTGGTGCGGTACTTTATTTGTGAAACTTTGTGCAAATGCAGGGCGGCGCCCGCGTGTGTTTGGCTTGTGAAGTGTTGTGTTTCTCGGAGGTGGAGCTAAAATCGAGGATTCTGTTGGGGCCAATCTCTTCGTCTTCTCTTCCCGATTCCAATGACCCCAAACTCGGTGTTCCTAGCTCCTTCCTGGCCGAAAGTGCGCCTCGGGGGGGTGAGGTAACCCAAAATAGGGGGAGGGGGAGGGGGGGGGGGTGGTTTCGTGGGGCGAATAGGGGTAGGGGAGGGGGGTTGGGGGGGGGGGGGGTAGGTTTCGTGGGTTGGTTGGGGGTGGGGGGGGGGGGGGTCCAAAGAGAGGGGATATGTTGGGTGGTGGGGGAAGCTTACCTCCCAGGGAGGGGATATTGAATTTTGTGGGGGGGGGGGTAAATGGGGGGGGGGGTATTTTTGGGAGGGGGGGTGTTTGGGTCTGTGGTGGGGTTTAAGGAAACTGGTTCTGACGGAACCAGTCTCAGGATTCTAGGGTAGCGGGTTTGGGAGTTCTGGACCTACCTGGGCCCTCCAAGGTGCTCCGTGGTGTTCTTGGTGGCTGCGGGGGTGGATCCTCGATCCGGCTTCGGAGTCTTCACGTGAGGCTGAAACCGCGTGTCGCCGCCTCGTGTACTAAAAGTTGGGTTAAGTACTACACAGAGGTTAGCTTAGGTTATGGCCACGCGGTTTCGCACGTGTTTTCCTCGAAAACGGCGAGCCTAATAACTTTGCAGGCTCTTCTCCGATTTCGAAGATTTTTACACGTGTGGCTTGGGCTTTGTTGGCTCTATCTTTGGATAACCTATTCTTTGCTGATTCACTAACCTCTGGCGTGTGATTCGACTCCAAAGTCCGGGCGGTGCTGCTTCTCTGCTTGATGGTTTGGCGCTTCACAAACGATATCACACGTGCTCCGGGCTAAACTCTTTCACTTGCACAAAGTTTCACTCGCGTAGCTCACGCTTTTCTTATTAAAAAGATTTTTTTTGGCGGAGCTATAAAGTTGCGTGGCGTGTTTTAGACTTGTACTGGGTTAGGTTAGGTTAGGTTAGGTTAGGTTAGGTTAGGTTAGGTTAGGTTAGGTTAGGTTAGGTTAGGTTAGGTTAGGTTAGGTTAGGTTAGGTTAGGTTAGGTTAGGTTAGGTTAGGTTAGGTTAGGTTAGGTTAGGTTAGGTTAGGTTAGGTTAGGTTAGGTTAGGTTAGGTTAGGTTAGGTTAGGTTAGGTTAGGTTAGGTTAGGTTAGGTTAGGTTAGGTTAGGTTAGGTTAGGTTAGGTTAGGTTAGGTTAGGTTTTTTTTTTTTTTTTTTTTTTAAAGCACCCGTCATCACAGGGCGTTGCTTGTACCCTCTGACATGATCAGAGTCCTTGTTTAACTTTGTTTATTTCTTTTACAAGTTTTAAATATTTAAAAAAAAAAAATCTTATGTATATGTTATCAATTAATAAATGACACAATATTCTTTCATAGATTCGTTATAAGTATTTCAACATTATTTTCTTTGGCATTTTCTTACTTTATTCGCTATTGTCTATATATTATTATAATACATGTACTTAGCATGCCGTATACTTATTATTCTATATTCACTATTCTACTTTATTCATCATTTATACAGTAAAATTCATATAATTTTTTAACAATTTAGGGAGATTTTGTAGGACACTTAACAACAGTCATTTTACTTATGCTATTGTATATCTATTATAGTATATTCTAGCATATGTATATCACAATATATATTATATTAAATTTAAAACAGAACTTTTGAGAGTGTGTTTCCCTGTCTGGGTTGAGTTTCCAACTATGTTTGTGTATGTTCAGCGGTAAAGGCATCTTTACCCAGGCTTTTGTGAGGTTAGGATGTTTTGTGGCGGAATTTTGCTCTTCTTCATTAAGTGGTGGGTTATGGTTACCATACCCCATACCATTTATGACTTCAGTATTATTGTTGCACACGTGTTCCTCTTTCATTTTTATTCTACCTGTCGGTATTGATGCCTCCTCCGGTGCTCTAGCTAATTCTAAGTGGACCCATTTTTCACTCTCCCCATTCAGGGGCTGGTTCTCCTGACTCGTAATCTCCATTATGATCCGGTGTGTAACTCTGTATATTATTATGCCTATTAGAACACCAGCCATTTTTATTCCGCCAGGTGCCTTTTTGCTACCCCACCAGGAGTTCCCCGCGTTTGCATTCTTTACTGTGGCGGCTTTCTGGTCGAAGACACTCTCAACTTTTCTCGTATTAGCCTCCAGCTTTGATTCTTTTATTGCCACTACCATTCTTCGCAATTTAGCTATTTTGGCTACGAGATGCGGTTTTACGTTGTTATCGAATCTTCCACCAGGGACCACCTCAGCAATATGCAATGGTCGATCTCGCCATTGCTTCCCACTTCCTCCTGATGAGGCACTCATGGCTGAGGTTAGGTTAGGTTAGGTTAGGTTAGGTTAGGTTAGGTTAGGTTAGGTTAGGTTAGGTTAGGTTAGGTTAGGTTAGGTTAGGTTAGGTTAGGTTAGGTTAGGTTAGGTTAGGTTAGGTTAGGTTAGGTTAGGTTAGGTTAGGTTAGGTTAGGTTAGGTTAGGTTAGGTTAGGTTAGGTTAGGTTAGGTTAGGTTAGGTTAGGTTAGGTTAGGTTAGGTTAGGTTAGGTTAGGTTAGGTTAGGTTAGGTTAGGTTTTTTTTTTTTTTTTTTTTTTTTTTTTTAAATAATACTATGACAACTACAGACTATGCGTCCGTACCCTTTTTTTTGCTGTTTATTTGATGTTTAATTTATTGCTAATTTGTTATACTACTCTACATCTTACTCCTTTTTTTATTACCTTAATCACTATGTGAGTCCATTCACTTTTTTTTTTTTTTTTTTTTTTTTTTTTTTTTTTTTTTTTTTTTTTTTTTTTTTTTTTTTTTTTCTTCTCGTCATGCTGTTTTTCTTTTGTCTTAAACCTTGTTGGTTTTAACTATTTCATTTTTTCTTATTTCTACTTTGTCTCTATGCTTTGATTTGATTTGATTTGATTCGGGGGGTGTGGCTCCCAGGGATTGCCCGCGCTTTCTGCAGACCTACCTCCGGTAGCCACCTCTCCCGATTTAACTGGAAGAAATTATTGCTACTTTACACGCTTCAAGCACTCAGCCACGGATTTCGCTGTGGCTTGGAGGGCTTTGGTGACTGCTATGTCCCGATGCTGCATGGCCATTTTCAGATTATAGTCAACGACCGTTTTAGTTGGCGCATCCATAGCTGCCCTGACGAAGCGGCCTATCGCGTCATCTGCGTCATTGGTGTAGTAGACACAGCTGACCGAGTGCCTGGAGACCGCCACAACCGCATGGGGAACGCTGTCATGTATCTTTAGGCTCCTAGCCTTGGTGTTGATTATAACTACTTTTTCACTAGTCAGTCCCTGAGACTCGTGAATCGTCAGGATCCGCGACCCCTCGCCAGACCCGTATTCTTGGCCCATCAGCACGGATTTCTCCTCTTGCGTATGGGTCAAGAACAGGGTATTATGGGCGGTTTTGGGTATTTGCGAACCCCTGAGACTCTCCAGCCTCAGGGAATGGACTTGTGACGTGCCAGACTTAGGTTAGGTTAGGTTAGGTTAGGTTAGGTTAGGTTAGGTTAGGTTAGGTTAGGTTAGGTTAGGTTAGGTTAGGTTAGGTTAGGTTAGGTTAGGTTAGGTTAGGTTAGGTTAGGTTAGGTTAGGTTAGGTTAGGTTAGGTTAGGTTAGGTTAGGTTAGGTTAGGTTAGGTTAGGTTAGGTTAGGTTAGGTTAGGTTAGGTTAGGTTAGGTTAGGTTAGGTTAGGTTAGGTTAGGTTAGGTTAGGTTAGGTTAGGTTAGGTTAGGTTAGGTTAGGTTAGGTTAGGTTAGGTTAGGTTAGGTTAGGTTAGGTTAGGTTAGGTTAGGTTAGGTTAGGTTAGGTTAGGTTAGGTTAGGTTAGGTTAGGTTAGGTTAGGTTAGGTTAGGTTAGGTTAGGTTAGGTTAGGTTAGGTTAGGTTAGGTTAGGTTAGGTTAGGTTAGGTTAGGTTAGGTTAGGTTAGGTTAGGTTAGGTTAGGTTAGGTTAGGTTAGGTTAGGTTAGGTTAGGTTAGGTTAGGTTAGGTTAGGTTAGGTTAGGTTAGGTTAGGTTAGGTTAGGTTAGGTTTTTTTTTTTTTTTTTTTTTTTTTTTTTTTGGCGCCTACCTCTCCGCGCTATGGCGGAGTCTGCGAGCTAGGTTTCCTCGGACATAATCCGAGCTTTTATTTGCATTATAAACTATTACGGTGTATGATTGTTACATTTTTCCTTTATAAAATTATTATCACAATTGTCGTGTCAATATTCAGTCTTATTAAAATACTTAAAACTAGTTAACAATAAATTATAGTTACAATATAGGACAATAATTATTTGGTAACAATATATTAAAAACATCTTATTCTGCTACAAGTGTATATTCTATGTTTGACATTATTATCATTTTTTGGCTACTGTCATGATATTCTTATAATATTAGTACTTAGCCTAATGTCTACTTATTTCTATTTATTACTCTTGTAGCTATTTTTACACCGTATTTGACAAATTTATTTCTACTTAGTTTATCGTCAATGATTTTACTCAAATTCTCCATCCGTATCTCCATTCCGATCTCCTGCTCCGCGTTATACCGCTCCAGTCCATAGACTGGGCAGTCAGTCAAAATGTGGTTAATAGTCTCGTCTTGGTCGGGGTCACATATGCATGATGGGTTTTCCTTACACTTGAATCTATTCAAGTATGAGGAAAACCCACCATGCCCGGTCATTATCTGGGTAACTATCCCTGATGGTTTTAAGTCTTTGACTATTTTGTAGGCACGGACGGCGTCCGGGAAGAACATCTTGGTCGTGCCGGCTGTGTCACCCTCCTTGTACCTCCGATTCCATTCGTCAAGGGTATCCTTACGGATTTGCCGCTTGACGAATGAGACCGGACACTGGTCGTAGTTTGGGCTGGTTTTAATTTTGAGCGCTGCGTCCTTTGCCAACTGGTCAGCTCTTTCGTTCCCCTCCAGTCCTGCGTGAGCCTTAATCCAGAACAATTGGACAACTTTGTTCTGGTTCTTAAGGCATTTCAGGATCTTCCTGGTTTCTACTGCGAGGGGATGTACGGAGTGGTGGTTTGAGACCGTTTCCAGCGATGATCTTGAATCACTGAAAATGCCGAATGTAGTTTCGGGGCGTTTTTGTATCTCACACGCGGCTTTGCATATGGCCAGCAATTCCGCCTGGTAGACCGTGCAATAGGGCGACAGCTTCCATTTTTGGCATTTGGTTTCGGCGCCATTGTTCCATAGGGACAATGCCGCCCCCACCTTGCCGTCAATTTTGCTGCCGTCCGTATAGATCTGCACCTCTTGTGTGCAGTGATTTGCAAGTTGTTGTTGGTCTGCCAGGCATATGAATTTTAGGCTCATATGCTCCGCCGGGTGGGGGATAGCAGCAAATGTGGTACGTCGCTCGACGTCCCTATCTCCTAGCACCGGCTGAGGTACACCCCTCCTTGCCTCGTAAAGGGCAGCCACCTCGCGTATTCGAAGGTCGAGGGGTAGTATCCCAGCCAGCACCAGTGCCGAGTTTAAGGAGACGGTGCGGTAGGATTTGCACAGTTTCTGTACGAATCCCCTTTGGACCACATTTAACTGCTTTTGAACACACCGTTTAGCGGCTGCGGGCGCCCAAGCACTTGCCGCATACATTATGACGGGTTCTACTACTGCCATATATATGGTGCGGATGACGTCGGGGTGGAGTCCCCAGCTGATTCTGGCTGTTCTTGACAACTGCTTATAGAAATTCAACGCCTTCTTGCACGCTTCTGCGACGTGGCTGTTGAATGTAAGTTTGTTGTCAAGAATCAGCCCAAGAATCTTGATCTGGTTCACCATGCCAATGTTGACCCCCCCCATGGTCAGCAGCGGGGTGTCGAACTTAAGTTTTCGCGTAATTAGCATAGCATTGGTTTTGTGCGGCGCGAATCTCAACTTATTTCTGACACCCCACTGACGAACATAGGCGAGGGCATCATTGGCACGTCGCTGGACCTCCGTCGTGGTGTCCCCGTCGAACACCAGCACCACATCGTCAGCAAAAGCCTGGCAGTAGTCCCCCCGTTCGACCAATCCCTTGAGTAAGGGGTCGAGGAGGATGTTCCACAGAATTGGGCCTCCAATAGATCCTTGCACGCAACCCTTTGATGTCTCCCGAATCACTTCTTCTCCTGCGTACCTGACTCTGACCCTACGGTTTTCAAGGTAACTGTCTATGATTCTCCTCACATTAACCGGACACTTTTCCTCAGCCAGTCTGGTTCTGATGGCTGGCCACCATGCGCTATCGAAGGCTCCCTCTATGTCTAGTGACACCATAATGGTGATCTTGCGCTCTGCTAATTTTTTACGGATATATCCAACTAGGTCATAGAGAGAGTCCTCCGTGCTCTTCTGGGGCATGAATCCGTACTGGCGAGTACTCAGCCTAGGTATGATGTGCCATTTTACTCTGCCGATGATCATCTTCTCCAGAACCTTTCCCAGCACTGGTAACAAACCGATCGGCCTATACGATTTTGGAGCTGTATAGCTCTCCTTCCCGGGTTTCCTAAGGATCACGACTGTGGCCTCCTTCCAGATCCCCGGGAAGTAGCCCAGCTCAAGGCATTTGTTTGCCAGTGCTAGGAAGGGCTCCGGATTGTGATTGATCGTATGCTGGCAGATATCGGCCGTGAGGCCATCTGCTCCCGGGGCTTTTTTGGGGTTGAAGCTTCGCATAGCGGAGTCCAACTCTTCTTGGGTAAACGGGGGGTCATGCTCATCATCATGGCCCCTTTCGTTTACTTTTTCAGCTGCTTCCCTTATCCGCCTGTGTTCTTCATTGTCATCTTCCTTTTTGTCCTCGGGATAGAACGTATCTGCCAGCAATTCGGCAGAGTGGAGATGATCCAGCACCCGACCGTCCTTGGTCAGAGGCAGGTCTTCGTGCCTCTTCCTAGTCCTACCGATTACCCTATAAATACCCTCCCATAATCCCTCCCTGGTTTGCTTCCCGCAAAACTCCTTCCAACTCTCAGTCTGTGCTTTTTTGGCCTTTTCTTCATAATCGTCTCTTGCTTTCAGGTACTCACCGACGACAAACTCCCTCCGGACTGGTGCTGCACATCGGATCCTGCGCTTCCTGGTGGCGACCTCCTTCTTAAGCTTGGCGAGCTCCTCCGACCACCAAGGTTAGGTTAGGTTAGGTTAGGTTAGGTTAGGTTAGGTTAGGTTAGGTTAGGTTAGGTTAGGTTAGGTTAGGTTAGGTTAGGTTAGGTTAGGTTAGGTTAGGTTAGGTTAGGTTAGGTTAGGTTAGGTTAGGTTAGGTTAGGTTAGGTTAGGTTAGGTTAGGTTAGGTTAGGTTAGGTTAGGTTAGGTTAGGTTAGGTTAGGTTAGGTTAGGTTAGGTTAGGTTAGGTTAGGTTAGGTTAGGTTAGGTTAGGTTAGGTTAGGTTAGGTTAGGTTAGGTTAGGTTAGGTTAGGTTAGGTTAGGTTAGGTTAGGTTAGGTTAGGTTAGGTTAGGTTTTTTTTTTTTTTTTTTTTTTTTTTTTTTGTGGCGCCTACCTCTCCGCGCTATGGCGGAGTCTGCGAGCTAGGTTTCCTCGGACATGATCCGAGCTTTTATTTGCTTTATAAAAATATTACAATGTGTGATTGTTACATTTTCCCTATACTATTATCACAATTTTTATTTCAATTTCCAATATTATTAAAATACTTAAAACTAGTTAACAATAATTTACAATTTCAATATGGGACAATAATTATTTAGTAACAATATTTAAAAACCTCTTATTCTACTACAAGTATTTTTAGATTTTGACATTATCTTCGTGGTTTGGCTACTGTCATAATATTCTTATAATATCAGTACTTAGCCTAATGTCTATTTGTTTCTGTTTATTACTTTTGTAGTTATGTTTACACTGTATTTCAAAAATTTGTTCCTTTTGAACTTATCGTCAATGATTTTACTCAAATTCTCCAACCCTATCTCCATTCCAATCTCCTGCTCCGCGTTATACCGCTCCAGTCCATAGACTGGGCAGTCAGTCAAGATGTGAATAATGGTCTCGTCTTGGTCGGGGTCACATATGCATGATGGACTTTCCTTACATTTGAATCTATTCAAGTATGAGGAAAATCCACCGTGCCCGGTCATTATCTGGGTAACTATCCCTGTTGGTTTTAGAACTTTAACTATTTTATAGGCACGGGCGGCGTCCGGGAGGAACATCTTAGTCGTGCCGGCTGTGTCACCCTCCTCGTACCTCCGATTCCATTCGTCAAGGGTATCCTTACGGATTTGCCGCTTGACGAATGAGACCGGACACTGGTCGTAATTTGGCCCGGTTTTAATTTTGAGCGCTGCGTCCTTTGCCAACTGGTCAGCTCTTTCATTCCCCTCCAGTCCTGCGTGAGCCT
Source organism: Asteroscopus sphinx (assembly GCA_949699075.1). Taxonomy (NCBI): domain Eukaryota; kingdom Metazoa; phylum Arthropoda; class Insecta; order Lepidoptera; family Noctuidae; genus Asteroscopus; species Asteroscopus sphinx. The sequence continues at coordinate 34,721,501 of OX453003.1, forward strand.
TAATCCAGAACAATTGGACTACTTTGTTCTGGTTTTTAAGGCTTTTCAGGATCTTCCTGATTTCTACTGCGAGGGGATGTACAGAGTGGTGGTTTGAGACCGTTTCCAGCGATGATCTTGAGTCACTGAAAATGCCGAATGTAGTTTCGGGGCGTTTTTGTATCTCACACGCGGCTTTGCATATGGCCAGCAATTCCGCCTGGTAGACCGTGCAATAGGGCGACAGTTTCCATTTTTGGCATTTGGTTTCGGCGCCATTGTTCCATAGGGACAATGCCGCCCCCACCTTGCCGTCAATTTTGCTGCCGTCCGTGTAGATCTGCACCTCTTGTGTGCAGTGATTTGCAAGTTGTTGTTGGTCTGCCAGGCATATGAATTTTAGGCTCATATGTTCCGCCGGGTGGGGGATAGCAGCAAATGCAGTACGTCGCTCGACGTCCCTATCTCCTAGCACCGGCTGAGGTACACCCCTCCTTGCCTCATAAAGGGCAGCTGCCTCGCGTATTCGAAGGTCGAGGGGTAGTATCCCAGCCAGCACCAGTGCCGAGTTTAAGGAGACGGTGCGGTAGGATTTGCACAGTTTCTGTACGAATCCCCTTTGGACCACATTTAACTGCTTTTGAACACACCGTTTAGCGGCTGCAGGCGCCCAAGCACTTGCCGCATACATAATGACGGGTTCTACTACTGCCATATATATGGTGCGGATGACGTCGGGGTGGAGTCCCCAGCTGATTCTGGCTGTTCTTGACAACTGCTTATAGAAGTTCAACGCCTTTTTGCACGCTTCTGCGACGTGGCTGTTGAATGTAAGTTTGTTGTCAAGAGTCAGCCCAAGAATCTTGATCTGGTTCACCATGCCAATGTTGACCCCCCCCATGGTCAGCAGCGGGGTGTCGAACTTAAGTTTTCGCGTAATAAGCATACCATTAGTTTTTTGCGGCGCGAATCTCAACTTATTTCTGACACCCCACTGACGAACATAGGCGAGGGCATCATTGGCACGTCGCTGGACCTCCGTCGTGGTGTCCCCGTCGAACACCAGCACCACATCATCTGCAAAAGCTTGGCAGTAGTCCCCTCGTTGGACCAGTCCCTTAAGTAAGGGGTCGAGGAGGATGTTCCACAGAATTGGGCCTCCAATAGATCCTTGCACGCAACCCTTTGATGTCTCCCGAATCACTTCTTCTCCTGCGTACCTAACTCTGACCCTACGGTTTTCAAGGTAACTGTCCATGATTCTCCTCACATTAACCGGACACTTTTCCTCAGCCAGTCTGGTTCTGATGGCTGGCCACCATGCGCTATCGAAGGCTCCCTCTATGTCTAGTGACACCATAATGGTGATCTTGCGCTCTGCTAATTTTTTACGGATATATCCAACTAGGTCATAGAGAGAGTCCTCCGTGCTCTTCTGGGGCATGAATCCGTACTGGCGAGTACTCAGCCTAGGTATGATGTGCCATTTTACTCTGCCGATGATCATCTTCTCCAGGACCTTTCCCAGCACTGGTAACAAACCGATCGGCCTATAGGATTTTGGAGCTGTATAGCTCTCCTTCCCGGGTTTCCTAAGGATCACGACTGTGGCCTCCTTCCAGATCCCCGGGAAGTAGCCCAGCTCAAGGCATTTGTTTGCCAGTGCTAGGAAAAGCTCCGGGTTGTGATTGATCGTATGCTGGCAGATATCGGCCGTGAGGCCATCTGCTCCCGGGGCTTTTTTGGGGTTGAAGCTTCGCATAGCGGAGTCCAACTCTTCTTGGGTAAACGGGGGGTCATGCTCATCATCATGGCCCCTCTCGTTTACTTTTTCAGCTGCTTCCCTTATCCGCCTATGTTCTTCATTGTCCTCTTCCTTTTTGTCCTCGGGATAGAACGTATCTGCCAGCAATTCGGCAGAGTGGAGATGATCCAGCACCCGACCGTCCTTGGTCAGAGGCAGGTCTTCGTGCCTCTTCCTAGTCCTACCGATTACCCTGTAGATCCCCTCCCATAATCCCTCCCTGGTTTGCTTCCCGCAAAAATCCTTCCAACTCTCAGTTTGTGCTTTTTTGGCCTCTTCCTCATAATCATCTCTTGCTTTCAGGTACTCACCGACGACAAACTCCCTCCGGACTGGTGCTGCACATCGGATCCTGCGCTTCCTGGTGGCGACCTCCTTCTTAAGCTTGGCAAGCTCCTCCGACCACCAAGGTAGGTCCACTCTGCTATAAGGCTTAATTTTGGGTATACTGATTTTTGTCGCTTCTAATATTAAATTTAAATATGTTTTTGTTAAATGTTCCAAATTTTCTGAATTTATAGTTTTTTCTATTTCTATTTTATTTAGTTTTGCATCTGTTAGCAACTGGTCCAGTTTCTCATGAAACTGGTCCCAGTTTGCTTTTCTGCTATTAAATATACGAGTGGTTCTAACAATTTGTACGCCTTTAGCTTTCTGTAGACCCAGCCTAAAGGTGATCGCATTGTGGTCCGAGCTTGTCAAGCCCTCCTCTACCTTCCAGTCGTCCACCAGACCGAGCAGCTCCGAGGTGCAGACCGTGACGTCCACAATGCTGGTATACAGCGTCGTGCCCCGCACTGTGTGGAACGTCGGAGTACTGCCGACGTTGAGCACCTGAAGGTCCAACTCTTCTATAACGCCAGCCATTTCCACTCCTCTACTGTTAGTTTTCCGGCTTCCCCACCAGGAGTTTCTTGCGTTGGCGTCGCCTGCCATGATGATTCTCGGACCAAAGTTTCGCCCTATACTGCACAACTGCTCCAAGTATGGCCCTATCGGTTTCGGCTTGGGTTCGAGGTAGAATGAGACTACCACGATCTCCCAGGCGCTGGTCTTCAATTTTACCACGGTGATGTTAGGTGTGGTAACCTCCGGACACTGGACGACGTCTATGTCGCCATCAAAGACCGCAATTGCTGTCTTGATGGCGCCGTCGTCCGTCCTGCTGCACTGGTATATTCTAGCGCCGTGGTAGTCTTTCATTCTACCTGTGCCTCCGATGTACGGCTCCTGGAGCAGTGCGAAGGCCACTTTCCTCTTGTAGGCCTCAAGCATCAGTTCATTGGTTGCCAGTGCCTTTCTTTGCAAATTTGCTTGGGCTACGAGGTATGGCCTTGTGTCAGGGTTCGATACTCCGCCGGGAACCACCTTAGCAGTACGACGTCGTGCTTCTGGCTATGGTTTCCCATTTCCTCCTGATGGGGCACTCTTGACTGAAGGCATTGTGATCGACCCGATCTAGCTTTGCGTGCGTGCAGTTTCTACATGATGGGGCTCTGCCCTCCATCCATGCTGGGCAGTCTGCTTTCATGTGGGTTCCCCCACAGTGGCTGCACTTTACCTGGGCCTCCTGGCAGAAACGTCTGCCGTGCCCGTAGCCCAGGCAGAGGGAGCACTGGACCAGCGGAGACTGGTCAGCCACACGGATCCTCTGAAGATCAATGTGCACTGACTCAGCCTCCGTCAGTCGCTGCCACAATTTGGGGGAAACCCTCAACACGACGTGATTTACGTGTGGGTTCCTGGTGCGTCTACGGTAGGCAATCTCTAGCCTATCTTGACCTTCCAGTTCTTCGAAGATGGCCCTGTTTTGCTTCTTCAACGCACCAAGAACGTCTTCGTCAGTGTTATACGTCAGCACGTCTCTCAGTACAACTAGCGGGTCCTTATTTTTCATGTCCTCCACTTTCAGGTGCCCTGAGTCTTTACTCAGTCTGTTTTTAACATTCTCCTTCTGCTCTTCAGTCTTACATCCCAGGTTAGGTTAGGTTAGGTTAGGTTAGGTTAGGTTAGGTTAGGTTAGGTTAGGTTAGGTTAGGTTAGGTTAGGTTAGGTTAGGTTAGGTTAGGTTAGGTTAGGTTAGGTTAGGTTAGGTTAGGTTAGGTTAGGTTAGGTTAGGTTAGGTTAGGTTAGGTTAGGTTAGGTTAGGTTAGGTTAGGTTAGGTTAGGTTAGGTTAGGTTAGGTTAGGTTAGGTTTTTTTTTTTTTTTTTTTTTTTTTTTTTTTTTTTTTTTTTTAATTATTGGGTCTTTAATTTTTAATTTGAATGTTTGTGTTTTGCCCTTTGTTTTTTATAGCACCGCGATTTGATACGGTGCTATGTTTGTTACTCTATGTTCCATTGAACGTTTTTAATTGGGTTATAATATATTTTACTAATTCTACGTAGGATTTAGTTCTTTTATCAGCACTCAGTATATCCGCGAGTGCGTACGGATTACTTTCACGACATAAGGCTTCATGGTTGTGTCTCTGCATTTGGAAACGTGGGCACTCTTGCAGCAGATGGTCAATGGTTTGTTTTGTTACTCCGTCACATGGGCACAGGTCATTGGTTGTTATTTTGAATCTTTCCAAGTACTGCTTGTGGTACCCATGCCCAGTGAGGATCTGGGTAATCGCAAAGTCCGTTTTAACCTTTTTCCGGAATTTTTTAATGTGTTCCAGAGTAGGGAGCAGCCTCTTCGTATGTTGACCCTGCTCCGAGCTCTGGAATCTTTGTTCCCATGTCTTTTGTGTGTCATTCCTGAGTTGTTTCTTTAGATATGAGATGGGGAAGTGGCTGTAGTCTGGGCTCTTGTGCAACCTGGTGGCTAGGTTTGCCGCTGTGTCAGCTGCTTCATTACCCGCCACCCCACTATGGCCCCTCACCCATGAAAATTTTATTTCCCCTGGGTGGTCGTATAAAATGTGATGGATATTCGTGACAATGGGGTGGGTGCTGCTTCTGTCCTTGATTGCCAGGATTGCGGATTGTGAGTCTGTATGTATGGTGGTGGAATGATGGTGGTGGTTGTTTCGTGCAGTCCATTTGCACGCCTCAAAGATAGCGTATAGCTCAGCCTGAAACACGGTGCAGGTATTGTGCAGGAGGAATTTTTTAATTGTTTCCGTCCCGTTCAGCGCATTGCAGACAAAAGCGGCACCCACAGAGCCGTCCTCCTGCTTACTGCCATCTGTGTATAGGGCAAGGGATTCCTGCTCCACATGATCGTTGCTGCTGCTCCGGTCCCTGACTTCGATGCATGTCTTGGCGGTGACCCTTAGGGCCGGATGTAGCAGTTCCCGTATGGGAGTTGGTCTCTCCAGGTGGATGTCCTGTGGAATGAGTGGGGTGATGCCTGTGAGTCGTGTCTTTTCGATATGATGGACCTCCAACACTTTCAGGTCGAGAGGAGCAAATTGTGCAAGAGCGAGCGCTGCCGCAGTTGAGACTGTTCTGAATGCCCTGATAGCCTTCAGAGCGAATCCCCTCTGCGTGCTGGCGAGCGCTTTTTTGACACATTTTTTGGCCGACACGTGGCCCCAGATACCGGCAGCGTAGGTGATGATCGGTTCAATGACATGATGGTAAATTGTTTCTGTATTTTCCGGGTGGGTGCCCCATGTCGGCCTTGTGTATATGCACAATTTTTTGTAGATTTTGTTGGCTTTACTGGTAACATAATGGACGTGGCTGTGGAAATTTAGTTTTTGGTCTATTATGACTCCAAGTATTTTGACCTCTGGTACGAAATGCAGGTCGACTCCACCCATATTAAGTTTTATACTTTTGGCCTTAGGGGTAAAAGCGATTGCTTGTGTTTTGGCCGGGCCAAAGTCGAGTTTCACGCTTTCGCCCCATTCGCCTATGTTCTTGAGGGTGGTGTTTGCCAGTTGTTCTAGTTCTGTTGGCTCTGTGGCGGTGACGACAAGCAGAACGTCATCTGCGAACGCCTGTATGTGGCAACCTGGGGGTAGAGGTGTATTGAGGAGCTCGTCCAGGATCAAGTTCCATAGAACAGGACCGCACGCGGATCCTTGAACACATCCTTTAGTGAGGGTCTTGCGTACCCTGACCCCCGCGTGGTCCAGCGTTGCGGCTCTATTCCGGACATAGTCCCTCAATAACCCCATTATGTTGCCTGGGATGTTAAGCTTGGTCAGTTGGTGGAAGAGGGCGGGCCACCAGGCATTGTCAAAAGCCGCCCTGATGTCTAGGGACACTGCTATGGCCAGCTTTCCATTGTCCTTAGCCGCACGCACATACTCCAGGGCAGTATGGATGGCCTGTGTAGTATTTTTCTGTTGCCGGAAACCAAATTGGTTGGGATTGAGCTTATTTCCGACCTCTGCATAGTGAGCAACTCTTTTTATAAATAGTTTCTCAAGCAACTTCCCAAACACTGGAATGAGTCCTATGGGGCGGTATGATTTAAGATCGGTGTGGTCGTCTTTCCCTGGTTTGGGGATGATCTTCACATAGGCCTCCTTCCAAGTGCTCGGAAAGTGCTGAAGTGTGAGACACCTATTCATGATGGAAGTGATGAGTGCCGGGTAGTGAATAGCGAATTGATAACATATGTCTGAGGTGAGGTTATCAAGGCCGGGTGCTTTGCTGGGGTTTATTTGCTTGAGCTGTTCCAAGACCTCAGGGTTAGGTTAGGTTAGGTTAGGTTAGGTTAGGTTAGGTTAGGTTAGGTTAGGTTAGGTTAGGTTTTTTTTTTTTTTTTTTTTTTTTTTTTTTTTTTTTTTTTTTTTTATAGCACCCGTCATCACAGGGCTTTGCGTGTGTGAACCCTCTGACTTGATCAGAGCCTTTTTGTATCTTTTCTTATTATTTATCTTTTATTCTTTTATGTTACTTTCTATCATTCTTGTTTCATCCTTCTTATATCTATTTGCACGTTACTATGCATCTTAAATTACTTTCAGTCTTTAAACTATTTCTTATACTATTATCCCATTTTTTATAAACAATAATAATCAGTCAGTTACATTTCAGCAAGCCACAAACATCTTTCTTATTCTGTATATCGTTAGCTTAGCATAGTGGTTTATATACAGTTATTCAGTCTTTTGAAAAACATAAATATCATTATTATCCTATGCATATGACATGTCTACACATCCTTATTCTAACATACAAATTTTTATATATACAATTTTTATATTTTTCCAAAAATAACAAAATTTTTGCTTTACCATAGATTTACGGACTTTTTAGATTTTCTTGGGCTATGCTACTGTTTAATATTATAGTTAAATATAGATACTAAGCATAGAGTTTCCTATTTATTCCTTCTTATGGTCTTAGCAGCAATTTTGACACAGAATTTAATAAATTTTTCCCTTGTTCTGCTACTTGCTGTTAAACTACTTATATTTTCGCTTCTGATCTCTATGCCTAACTCCTGCTCAATCTCAAATCTCTCTAGACTATTAGCTGGACAGTCAATGATGATGTGGAGCACCGTTTCATCAACGTCGGGGTCGCATATGCACGATGGGTTTTCCTTACACTTGAATCTGTTCAAGTATTCGGAAAACCCACCGTGCCCTGTCAGGATTTGGGTTACTATCCCTGTTGGCTGTATCTTTTTCAAAATTTTGTAGGCTTGTACTGCATCCGGGAAAAACGTCTTTGTGATTTTCCCTGTCTCCTCCGATCCGTACCTACGATTCCATTCGCCAAGCGTATCCATACGGATTTGCCGCTTGACGAATGAAATCGGGCACCGGTCATAGTGCGGCGTAGTTTTGGTCTTTAGGGCCGCGATTTTTGCCAGCTCGTCTGCCCTCTCATTCCCCTCCAGTCCCGCATGAGCCTTAATCCAATAAAGCTTCACAAGTTTTTCCTGGATTATGCATCTACTTAAATTTCTGCGGGTTTCGACCGCGAGGGGATGGAGGGAGCCGTGATTGGTTATTGTTTCCAGTGACGATCTGGAATCACTGTAAATGCCAAACGTTCTTTCCGTTCTATCCAGAATTTCCCTCGTGGCTCTACATATCGCCAGCAATTCCGCCTGGTAGACCGTACAGTAGGACGACAGTTTTAACTTCAGGCATTTGGTTTCAGCGTCGTCGCTCCAGAGAGACAACGCCGCCCCCACCTTGCCCTCGATTTTGCTGCCGTCCGTAAATATTCGCACTGCGTGTCCGCAGTGGTTTTCCAGATGTTCCCGGTCTGCCAGGCATATGAATTGCAGGTCGTTATATTCTGCCGGGTGAGGCATTTCAGTGAATGCGATACGTCGCTCTATCTCCCTGTCTCCTAGCGCTGGGTGAGATGCCCCCCTCCTTGCTTCGTACAGAGTGGCTACCTCGTTAACTCTGAGGTCGAGTGGTAGAATCCCAGCCAGCACTAGCGCCGAGTTTAGGGATACTGTGCGGTAGGACTTACACATTTTTTGTGCAAATCCTCTTTGGACCGCATTCAGCTGTTTCCGGATAGACAGTTTCTTGGCTGCTGGTGCCCATGCGCTTGCCGCGTAGAGGATGACAGGTTCAATCGTAGCCACATAAATAGTTCTTATTATTTCCGGATGCAGCCCCCAGCTTAGTTTTGCAGCCCTCGATAGTTGCTTGTAGATGGCTATTGCCTTTTTGCAGACGTTCGCCACGTGTTTGTTAAATGTGAGCTTGTGATCGATGGTTAACCCGAGGATCTTTATCTCCTCTGACATGCCAACGTCAACCCCACCCATGCTCAGCAGTGGCGTGTCATACACAAGCTTGTTAGTAATAAGCATCGCACACGTCTTTTGCGGGGCGAACTTTAGCTTATTTCTGACACCCCACCCCCAAACATACGCGAGGGCAGCGTTAGCACATCGCTGGACCTCAAGGGCCGTGTCGCCATCGAACACGAGCACCACGTCGTCGGCGAACGCCTGGCAATAGTCACCGCGCATCTCTAGCCCTTTTAACAGTGGATCCAGTAAGAGGTTCCAGAGGATCGGCCCGCCAATTGAACCTTGGACACAACCCTTGTTCGTGCTTGTCCTATGCTCCTCGCCTGCGTATCGAACAGCCACTGTTCTGTGGCTCAAGTAGCTATCCATCAACCTCCTCATATTTTCAGGACACTTTTCCTCAGCCAGTCGCACTTTGATTGCGGGCCACCATGCGCTGTCGAAGGCTCGGTTAGGTTAGGTTAGGTTAGGTTAGGTTAGGTTAGGTTAGGTTAGGTTAGGTTAGGTTAGGTTAGGTTAGGTTAGGTTAGGTTAGGTTAGGTTAGGTTAGGTTAGGTTAGGTTAGGTTAGGTTAGGTTAGGTTAGGTTAGGTTAGGTTAGGTTAGGTTAGGTTAGGTTAGGTTAGGTTAGGTTAGGTTAGGTTAGGTTAGGTTAGGTTAGGTTAGGTTAGGTTAGGTTAGGTTAGGTTAGGTTAGGTTAGGTTAGGTTAGGTTAGGTTAGGTTAGGTTAGGTTAGGTTTTTTTTTTTTTTTTTTTTTTTTTTTTTTTTTTTTTTTTTTTTGTGGCGCCTACCTCTCCGCGCTATGGCGGAGTCTGCGAGCTAGTTTTCCTCGGACTTGATCCGAGCCTTTATTTTTCTTAATATATATTTACAAGTGTTAAGTTGTTATTTTGCGTTTTCTTAAAATAATTATTGTCATGTTTCCAATGTTATTAATACTTAAAACTAGTTAACAATATAATACATTTAGGCAATAATTATTTAGCAGCAATATTAAAATTCTTATATTTATGTCTTTGGCTACAGGTATCTTATTACTTATATCTTTAACATTCACAATTAGACTTGGCTACTGTCACAATATTCTTATAATATTAGTACTTAACATTTGTCTATTTGTTTCTATTGATTACCTTAGTTGCTATCTTAACACTAAATTTGACAAATCTATTCCTACTCAATTCATCGTCAATGATCCCACTCAAATTCTCCATCCGTATCTCCATTCCGATCTCTTGCTCCGCGTTATATCGCTCCAGTCCGTAGACGGGGCAGTCAGTCAGGATGTGGGTTATAGTCTCGTCTTGGTCGGGGTCACATATGCATGATGGGGTTTCCTTACACTTGAATCTATTCAAGTATGAGGAAAACCCACCATGCCCGGTCATTATCTGGGTAACTATACCTACTGGCTTCAGGTCTTTGACAATTTTATAGGCACGGACGGCGTCCGGGAAGAACATCTTGGTTGTTGCAGCTGTGTCTCCAACCTTGTACCTCCGATTCCATTCGTCAAGCGAATCCTTACGGATTTGCCGCTTGACGAATGAGACCGGACACTGGTCGTAATTTGGCCTGGTTTTGGTTTTGAGCGCTGCGTCCTTTGCCAACTGGTCAGCTCTTTCATTCCCCTCCAGTCCTGCGTGTGCCTTAATCCAGAACAATTGGACTACTTTGTTCTGGTTTTTAAGGCTTTTCAGGGTCTTCCTGGTTTCTACTGCGAGGGGATGTACAGAGTGGTGGTTTGAGACCGTTTCCAGCGATGATCTTGAGTCACTGAAAATGCCGAATGTAGTTTCGGGGCGTTTTTGTATCTCACACACGGCTTTGCATATGGCCAACAATTCGGCCTGGTAGACCGTGCAATAGGACGACAGTTTCCATTTTTGGCATTTGGTTTCGGCGCCATTGTTCCATAGGGACAATGCCGCCCCCACCTTGCCGTCAATTTTGCTGCCGTCCGTGTAGATCTGCACCTCTTGTGTGCAGTGGTTTGCAAGTTGTTCCTGATCTGCCAGGCATATGAATTTTAGGCTCATATGCTCCGCCGGGTGGGGGATAGCAGCAAATGCGGTACGTCGCTCGACGTCCCTATCTCCTAGCGCCGGCTGAGGTACACCCCTCCTTGCCTCATAAAGGGCAGCTGCCTCGCGTATTCGAAGGTCGAGGGGTAGTATCCCGGCCAGCACTAGTGCCGAGTTTAAGGAGACGGTGCGGTAGGATTTGCACAGTTTCTGTACAAATCCCCTTTGGACCACATTTAACTGCTTTTGAACACACCGTTTAGCGGCTGCGGGCGCCCAAGCACTTGCCGCATACATTATGACGGGTTCAACTACTGCCGTGTATATGGTGCGGATGACGTCGGGGTGAAGTCCCCAGCTAATCTTTGCTGCTCTTGACAGCTGCTTGTATAGGGTCAACGCCTTGCTACACGCATTTGCGACGTGGCTGTTGAACGTTAGCTTGCTGTCAAGAGTCAGCCCCAGGATTTTTATCTGTTCAACCATACCAATGTTGACCCCACCCATGGTCAGCAGCGGGGTGTCGAACTTAAGTTTCCGCGTTATTAGCATAGCGTTCGTTTTGTGCGGCGCGAATCTTAATTTATTTCTGACACCCCACTGCCGAACATAAGCGAGGGCATCATTGGCACGTTGTTGCACTTCAATCGCCGTATCCCCGTCGAACACCAGCACCACATCGTCAGCAAAAGCCTGGCAGTAGTCCCCCCGTTCGACCAATCCCTTGAGTAAGGGGTCAAGGAGGATGTTCCACAGGATGGGGCCTCCTATGGATCCTTGCACACAACCTTTTGATGTTTCGCGAATCACCTCTTCCCCCGCGTACCTGACCCTGACCCTGCGGTTTTTGAGGTAACTGTCCATTATTCTCCTCACATTAACCGGACACTTTTCCTCAGCCAGTCTGGTTCTGATTGCTGGCCACCATGCGCTGTCGAAGGCTCCCTCTATGTCTAGTGACACCATAACGGTAATCTTGCGCTCTGCTTGTTTTTTACGGATATACCCAACTAGGTCATAGAGAGAGTCCTCCGTGCTCTTCTGGGGCATGAATCCGTACTGGCGAGTACTCAGCCTAGGTATGATGTGCCATTTGACTCTGCCGATGATCATCTTCTCCAAAACCTTTCCCAACACTGGCAGCAAACCGATCGGCCTATACGATTTAGGAGCTGTGTAGCTCTCTTTCCCGGGTTTCCTTAGGATCACTACTGTGGCCTCCTTCCAGATTCCCGGGAAGTAGCCCAGCTCAAGGCATTTGTTTGCCAGTGTTAGGAAAAGCTCCGGATTACGATTTACCGATTGCTGGCAGATATCGGCCGTAAGGCCATCCATTCCAGGAGCTTTTTTGGGGTTGAAGCTACCTAGAGCGGAATCCAGCTCTTCCTGGGTAAAGGGAGGGTCATGCGCGTTATCATGGCCCTCCTCATTTACTTTTTCAGCTAACTCCCTGATCCGCCCATGTTCTTCTTCATCCTCTTCCTTCCTGTCCTCTGGGTAAAAAGTATCCGCCAGCAATTCGGCAGAGTGGAGATGGTCCAGTACCTGACCGTCTTTGATCAGAGGCAGGTCCTCGTGCCTCTTCATTGTCCTACCTATTACCCGATATATCCCTTCCCATAGACCCTCCTTACTCTGTTTTCCACAGAAATCCTTCCAGCTGTGCGTCTGGGCATCTTTAGCATTTTGCTCATATTCTTCTTTTGCTTTCAGGTACTCACCGACGACGGTCTCCCTCCGGACTGGTGCTGCACAACGGATTCTACGCTTTCTGGTGGCGACCTCTTTCTTTTGTTTGGCGAGCTCCTCCGACCACCACGGTAAGTTGATTCCACTCTTTGGCTTAAGTTTTGGTATGCTATTATTTGCTGCTTCTACTATTGTTTCTACGTATGTTTGTGTCGTTTGTTCCAAATTTTTTATGTTATTAATTTTGTCTATTTCTATTTCACTAATTTTGTTATCGATTTGCAACTGGGCCAATTTATCATTAAATTGGTCCCAGTTTGCTTTTTTACTATTAAATATTCTAGTGGTTCGTTTTATTTGAATGCCTTTTGCCTTAAGTAGACTCAACCTAAAGGTGATCGCGTTGTGGTCAGAGCTTGTCAAACCCTCCTCTACCTTCCAGTCTTCCACCAGACCGAGCAGCTCCGAGGTGCAGACCGTGACGTCCACAATGCTGGTGTACAGCGTAGTGCCCCGCACTGTTTGGAACGTAGGAGTACTGCCGACGTTGAGCACCTGTAAGTCCAACTCTTCTATGACGCCAGCCATTTCAACTCCTCTGCTGTTCGTTTTCCGGCTTCCCCACCAGGAGTTCCTTGCGTTGGCGTCGCCTGCCATGATGATCCTCGGACCAAAGCTACGCCCTATACTGCACAACTGCTCCAAGTATGGCCCTATCGGTTTCGGCTTGGGTTCGAGGTAGAATGAGACTACCACGATCTCCCAGGCGCTGGTCCTCAATTTTACCACGGTGATGTTAGGTGTGGTAACCTCCGGACACTGGACGACGTCTATATCGCCATCAAAGACCGCAATTGCTGTCTTGATGGCGCCATCGTCCGTCCTGCTGCACTGGTATATTCTAGCGCCGTGGTAGTCTTTCATTCTACCTGTGCCTCCGATGTACGGCTCCTGGAGCAGTGCGAAGGCCACTTTCCTCTTGTAGGCCTCAAGCATCAATTCATTGGTTGCCAGTGCCTTTCTTTGCAAATTTGCTTGGGCTACGAGGTATGGCCTTGTGTCAGGGTTCGATACTCCGCCGGGAACCACCTTAGCAGTACGACGTCGTGCTTCTGGCTATGGTTTCCCATTTCCTCCTGATGGGGCACTCTTGACTGAAGGCATTGTGATCGACCCGATCTAGCTTTGCGTGCGCGCAGTTACTACATGATGGGGCTCTGCCCTCCATCCATGCTGGGCAGTCTGCTTTCATGTGGGTTCCCCCACAGTGGCTGCACTTTACCTGGGCCTCCTGGCAGAAACGTCTGCCGTGCCCGTAGCCCAGGCAGAGGGAGCACTGGACCAGCGGAGACTGGTCAGCCACACGGATCCTCTGAAGATCAATGTGCACTGACTCAGCCTCCGTCAGTCGCTGCCACAATTTGGGGGAAACCCTCAACACGACGTGGTTTACGTGTGGGTTCCTGGTGCGTCTACGGTAGGCAATCTCTAGCCTATCTTGACCTTCCAGTTCTTCGAAGATGGCCCTGTTTTGCTTCTTCAACGCACCAAGAACATCCTCGTCTGTGTTATACGTCAGCACGTCTCTCAGTACAACTAGCGGGTCCTTATTTTTCATGTCCTCCACTTTCAGGTGCCCTGAGTCTTTACTCAGTCTGTTTTTAACATTCTCCTTCTGCTCTTCAGTCTTACATCCCATAATTATCTTCCTATCTTTTGCCTTTCTAACACTCTCCACCTCAACGCCACCCTCCCTTGCGTTTATGGTTCTGCGAATTCTGGTTAACACCTCTTCTCCTGTCTCTTGTTCATTTGTAGCAGTGACGACTATCGAGTGTAGCGCGCTCCTCTCTGGGACCTGTCTCCTAGAGGATGCCGCTACACTCGCATAGGTATGCTTCCCAACAGTGTCCAGTTTTGTCTGGAGATTTTCCATGCACTGGATGTTTTTGTTTAGTAGTTTGGTGTGCTCTTCCAGGAGTTTGGTGAAATCTTCTTTTTCCTTCGCCTCCTCAATCTTTCTGCTCTGGTCGGCCTTCTGTACTTGCTGTACTTGAGGTATTTGCGGCACCTCGCGAGGCAGTTCCAACTTTTTGGACCTTGTGGACTCTGCCTCCCTGACAATCTGGTACAGTCTCTCCGAAGCCAGAGTTATCTCCGCTTTAATCTCTGTCTTTGTGTTTCGAGAATTGCCTAGCTGGAGCTTAATTTTCGTTAGGCAAGCTCTGGCTTCGGAGACCCTGTCCTTCTGTTTTTGAGGTTCTACCAGAGCAGTAGATATGGAGGCGGTAGCAGATGCGGGTATGGGTTGCGTTGAGGGATGCTTTTTGGGAGGGGTCTGGGCCTTTGTTTGGGGATTTTTCGGAATATCCGATTTCCCGGCCTCCCACTCCCCTATGCTTCTCCTTACTGTAGATGTTCCAGCAGGCGCATCATTTGGAGTATGGATGAAGGTCTTATTTCCATCCATTTTTTCTGGGGTAATCTCGTTTCTAGCCTTGTTTTGTTTGGCTGGCGTTCTTAATCCGAGCATGGTTGTGCTGTATAAAAGTGGCTTCACTATTTCTTATAACTATTTTATAACTTACAGGTGTAAAGTGCCTATCTAAAAATTGTATAAATTGTATATAAAATTGTAAAAGTAAAAGTAAAAATGTGTAAAACGTAAAAATTGTAAAAGTAAAAAATTTAAAACTAAAGTAAAAAAGTTAAAATCACCAATAGGTAATAACAAATGTAAAAATATGTAACAAATATAAAAATTTAAAAAGTAAATAACATATAAAATTAAAGTTAAAATGTAAAGCCACGTACCACTAATAAACTCCAGTAACTGCCGGTCCTACTTTATGTGTGTCAAATTTTTGCAACGTCTGTGCTTTTGTCAATTAAAGTAAGTCTCTTAGTCAGGTCGTTGGCTGGTGCAGTACAACAGGGGCAGGTCGAAAGAGATATACGGCCTAATGAATTTAAAACGGATAAGAAAGTGAAAAGTAAGGAGGGGAGAGGTGTAGGAGGGGCGGAGCGGATTTTGGGTAGAGCCAAGTGACAGGTCTCTTTCTCCCGGT